>OZ018317.1:177998708-178739514 GCA_963969495.1 Ceratothoa steindachneri
CCATAGATCCAACCTGACATCCAAGTACATCCATTTTATAATCCATACATCAAACCTGATGACACCTTGGTACTTCCATTTTATACATCCATATGTCAAACCTGACATCCGGATACATCCATTTTATACATCCATAGGTAAAACCTGACATCCAGGTACATTCATTTAATACACCTATACGTCAAACCTGACATCCGGGTATATCCATTTTATACATCCATATGTCAAATCTGACATCCAGGTACATCCTTTTTATACATCCATACATAAAACCTGATGACACCCTGGTACATCCATTTTATACATCTATATGTCAAACCTGACATCCGGATATATCCTTTATACATCCACTTTATACATCCATACTTCAAACCTGACACCCAAGTACATACATTTATACATCCATACATCCAACCTGACACCTCAGATACATCCATTTTATACATCCATACATCAAACCTGACATCCGGGTACATCCTTTTTATACATCCATACATCAAACCTGCTATCCATATGTCATACCAGATACTCAATTACAGGTTATCCTGATTTTAGATTTCTGTCCTGTGTCATCTATCCCTTTACTGGCAATGGTTGGGTTGAGACGAATTAAGAACTGAGAGTCAAGAAAACTACTTAAATTTTGACCTCGAAATTATTACTTCGCCCAAACACTTCTGTCTCCTGCAAATTGCTCCTGATACATTACATTCTTTACTCTTCTGGTGGAGTCAGATTTCTCACCTGTTAAACATTAAATGCAACACACATTCACACATTCGCAGCATTCCACACACGAATGGTTTCCTGCCATCGGTGTTCATTCGTAGCCATCGTATTAATCAAACCTTTTCTTAAGGAGCGAAGCCGAGAGCTGGCAATTATTCTCCCCGTGTAATTAGGAATATTAATTACACGATAGTTCTGGCTTCCCCTCTCAATTGCACACTTTCCCACATGTCACAACTGGAAAGTGAGATTACCTTCCGTGAAAATTGACTACTTCACGTTAACAGCCTTACCTCTCTTAATTTCCCACTAAACTCAAGATAACTGAATGACAGCAAACATTATCGAGCAGAAGTATTCATAAGGTATGGCGATTATCCGGAGATATTCTTGGGTTGTTTATCAGACATGAAAATCATCTCTAATTCAACAGTTATCCAAGACTCAGCCAACGCTCATCTAGCACTGATCCAACAGTCATCCGCCAGCAGGCATTAAACACTCCCATAATCCTTATCCATCATTTATTGACCACTCTCTCTCATCTAAAATTCACACACCACCAAGCATTCATGGATCACTCAGGCACAGGTAATCTAGGATTGAACCAACAGTCATCCAGCAGGCATTCGACCCTCACACAACACCCATCCAACATTCACTCACCAGCTCGCCCAAGCATTCATCCAGCACTCAGCCAACAGTCATCTAGCAGAGATCAACCAGTCATCCAGCTGGCATTATACACTTACACCGCACTTATCCAACATTCACCCACTATCTCGCCTAAGCATTAATTCAGTACTCAGCCATCGATCATCTAGGACTGATCCGACAATCATCCAACAGGCATTCAACCTTTACACAGCACTCATCCAACATTCACCCATCAGTCTCTTTCATCTAATATTTACCCACCAGCTCACCTAGGCATTCATCCAGCAAGAATTCGAGCGTTACACAGCACTCAACCAGCACATATTTATCCTTCAATCATCTACCACCCACTAAGTACTCACCCAACATTCATTCATTATTAATCCACATTTCATTCAGTATGCATCCATCACTCACCCAGCATACGCTCAGTACTCATTCAACATTCTTCCAGCACTCAACCAGAACATATTTATCCTTCATTAATCTCTCCTCCACCAAGTACTCACCTAAAATTCATTCAGTAGTCACCCAGTATGCATCCATCACATCCAACATGCATCCCATACTCATCCACCATTCATCCAGGATTCTTCCACCTGTGACTTGGGCACGCCATACTCGTGGAGCAATGTCTTCCCTGAGATGTTTGCGTGAAAGATTCAAGCCACGTAATCAGATCTCATGGACAATCTTCATTTCACTCTACAGCTAAAGTGTAGAACAGTCTCCCTCCTCCTGTGTCACCATATTTTTTCAGCCTTACCAGCATCAAGAGACCAACATTTAGACAGCATTTAGATAACATTTATACATCTATTGGATAACAGCTAAACGCTCAAGATATTTTAAGGAACCGGTCTTTGAGTGGATAATTTAACCCTTGCTGTTGCCTTGGCTATAAAAAAGTTATCCAAGCTTATTCCAGCAATACCCACCCATCACTACTTACCCAACATTCATCAAGCGTTTTCTCACCTGTGACCTTTTCTCTGACGACCTGCTATCCTTTCCATCTCCTTTCACCTCCGCAGGAAGGCTACCTCTTACATACATCAGAATTACCACTCAGAGGGGGTAATTGCAAGTGATATCTGTCGATTTCTGCATGCGTATCGAGGTTTGGTCACCCCTGACCTTTCTCTGACCAAAGCGGTGCTCGCTGCATCAGTGTCCATGGTTCGAATCGCTTCCCTGCACGGATTTTTCGAAAAAGGTAATAAAAATATTACTGCAAGGAAAAATTATTCCGTTTTCTCTTTCAATGTGGTTTAATGGATTCCTTTTCATCATTCTCTCTTGCTACTTACTTTGAGAGAAATATACATATATATATATATATATATATATATATATATATATATACAAGGTATCCCAGAAAAGATTTAACCGTAGTTTGAATTAATATAACTCAAAACCTACTGGAGATTTTTGAGTGCTGTAAAACAAAACAAATTTACCAACTATTTATCTGTTGATTCTGGAAATTTCATTAAATTTCCTTTTACGATATTGACAAACTAATGGGTTTAGTGGAGGCTATCAAAATTATGTTTGCGCAAGGAAGTAAAATAATGAAACTTCGAAGTTTAAAATCAACAAATATATTTAAATCCATTTTTAACAAAAACACCTCTTCATATAGGTAATACAAATTCATTTTTTAATTTTCTAAGCACCGTTTCCTTCCACATGTCCTACATTTCTTTCCAAGCACAGTTGCACCTTTGATCGCATTGAGTGAACAACTTTTTTGATTAACTTGTGATTTTCCTTAAGTTTATTGACTTCACGTGTGATACTATCTCTTAACTAGTTAATGTTTTGTGGTGGAGTAGAATACACTTTATTCTTTAGATATTCACATAAGAAATAATCGCACTATGTTAAGTCAGGGGATCTTGGGGGCCATTCAATTGCATGATTTAGCGCGACAATGCGGTTGTCAAACGTTTCTCTTAGTTTTGTTCTTACAGCAAGTTGTCTATGAGTTGGTGCGCCGTCCTGAATCCACCAAAGTCTATTGAATTGATTGCCGTAAACCTGGCGGAGTTCCGGGAAAATCCTTTTGTTGATCATGCTCTGGTAGGCAGCACCATTCAAGTTATGCTCGTAAAACAATGGGCCGACAAGATAGCCATTTTGCATATTCCGATCCACAGAGACACTTTCTGCTGACAAATACGTGTGTCAAAGTTGAAGGCTGGCGGGTGGTTCAGAGGCGCATATTGCCGAATGTTATGGCTATTTACCTTTCCATTTATGAAAAAGGCTGCCTCGTTACCAATCATGATGTTTTCGAAGAAACAAGCAGGTTTATGGAGAAGCCATTCGACAAATCGTCTGCGACGAGGAAAAGCAGTTTCAAGAAGCTGGCGTCTTGAATGCATCTTATAGGGATGCCATTTGAAGTCATGTTTAATAATGCAGTTAAATGATGACTTTGACTGATACATGTGGATTTTGAAGAAGTGCCATCTGAACATTTTCAATATTTTCTGTTGTTCTTATGGTTCTCATACGACCAGAACGACCTTTATTTAGATTTAAGCATTTTCCTTCATGTTGGTATTTGCGAACATTTTTCTAAATTGTGGGCTTGCTTGGTGGGGGCTTACCTGGAAAACGTTGTTCGAATGAATCTTGTACTTGTTTAATAATGCCAGTCTTAATAAAGATTGTGACTACAAATACGCGTTGATCTTTTATTAACTGCATGATTAAAAAGGTTATATGGAAGTAAACTTTTACACAGAAACGCTTTGATTTGCTCAGTAAGCAATAAGGACGAGACCATACTACATACAACGTGGCTGAAAAACCACTGTAAAATGGCCTAGGCTTTGCTTGAAGAATCGCGCAGTGACCTAGGCTACCTAGGCTCCCTACGCTTTTCTTGAAAGTGCACAGTGGCCTAGCCTTCCTAGGCTTCGCTTCATTATTTTACTTCCTTGCGCAAACTTATTTTGATAGCCTGCATTAAACCCATTAGTTTGTCAATAACATAAAAGAGAATTTAATGAAATATTCAGCTCGTCCTTTGTGTTGCAGCTGGATTTATTGGTCTCTCGTTGAACTGCACCCCTCACAAAGAAGTCGAAAGGGGTGCAGTCAGGCAAATTAGGAGGCCAAATGTCAGGTGCTGTGTGATCGAAGAAATTCTCTACTAGCCAAGCCTGGGTCTTCTGGCTGGTGTGGCAGGGCACTGAGTCTTGCTACCACACATCAGGCCTCCTTGCAGCTATCCCGTCTATCCAGGGCTTCACTATTAGTCGGTGTTCAGTCTGAGGCCACCAGGAAAGAGGTAGGGTAGCATGACGTCACTCTCACTGCTAACGACACCGATGACCTGATTGACGCTGTAAAATTCATCTGCACGACTCCGGGTACTTCCTTGGGTACGACAGCAAGTCACCTGCTGTTCTGGAAGTTGACCTTCTGGTCTTGTTATAAATTCTTCTCGTCGGAGAAGAACTACGGCATGTCTGGCTCCTACGGGTACTTAAACCTGCTGATCAACTTCTTGGTGTGTTTGAGTCGCTTTTCCTGCATTGCCTTGGACAGAAATTGTCCCTTCCTCATCTTGTATGAGAAATAGTGAGTCTCCTCATGCATCACAAACCTAATGAGCTTTTCATCTACACCTTTCTCCATTACAATGGCACGCATCGACTTTTTGGGATCATTGTTGATGATCTACTAGATGTCAGCGATGAATTCCAGCGTTCTGATTGGGTCAGTTCGTCGACCTTGGGGTTTTCTCTCTGCAGGTCCCTCATAGGAGAATCCTGAATCTTCTAACTCCTTTCTGACCTCTACCATCATCCTTCTGCTGAGGTTGAGTCTCAAACTTCTTTGTTTGTCCTTCCGGCGCGGATTCCAAGGTCGCGATCCTTTCCCTAAGATACAAAATAGGGAAGGGCTAAAGACAACGGTATGCTACGGTCACAATAAATATAGGTAGATTAGTGTACCGCACTTTCGTATTTAAGGTTCTGAGTCGATCGTTACGTTGTAGAGGTTTGTGGTAGGATTGAGTACCTTCTGGGGAGGACGAACCCGTGACGAAATCAAGGACGAATAAAAACTCACGCAATTAAACATGACGTCACAGCCGGTCTTTTATCTGACGGACAAGAGGCTGAGAGAGGTCTCTGTGGACTTGGGCAAAGTAGTAGTCCAATCTCTTTCGAATTGAAAAGGTTTGGGACCTGTTTCTTTTTAATTCACAAGGATTCGGACCTGTCTCTTTTGAATTGACATGGTTTAGGACTTGTCTCTTTTGAATTGAAAAGGTTTGGGACCTGTCTCTTTCGAATTGACAAGTTTTGGGACCTGCCTCTTTCGAATTTACAAGGTTTGGGACCTGCCTCTTTCAAATTGACAAGGTTTGGTACCTGTCTCTTTCAAATTTTCAAGGTTTGGGACCTGTCTCTTTCAAATTGACAAGGTTTGGGACCTGTTTCCTTCGAATTGACAAGGTTTGGGACCTGTTATGTTTGAGTCAACGAAGTTTTGGAACTGTTTTGTGCGCCCTTCCTTTAGAAATCACTAATTTATGGTTGGATACCAGTGGTTTGAATACCGAAAGATTTCATACCATTTTTGTTTACTCGGGGCGAATACCAGGGGTTTGTTATCCGGCCCCTGGATAACAAAGGTTTGTTACCCCACTTCTGGACACCAGAATTTGAATACCAATGGTTGCATACCAGTTGGTGCATACCAAGTGTTTTTTTTCCATGGATTGGATAGTAATTAAAGGGTCGGGGGTGATGCGATAGCTTGGATAGCATGGGGTTAGATACCTGTGGTGAATACCAAAACTGTGGTTACTATGGGGTGAAGACCAAAGGTTGGATGTGAGGGGGCTCAGATAATAGAGATAACTAACGAGGTTGGATACTAGGCGTGAATAGCAAGGGTTAATATACTAGGGGTATCCATACCTGGTATCCACCTCTGATATAAACCCCTGGTATTCATCCCTGGTATTCAACTTCCGTAATATTCAATCCCTGGTATACGCCATCCTGGACTCCACCCCATAGTATCTACCCCTGGTAACCAGTCCCTATAAATCCAATATCTAGAATCCATCACTACTATATCACTACTATCCACCCTTGGTATTCATCCGTAGTATCCAACCCTTTTAATATCCAATCCCTGGTATCCACCCCTTGTGTCCATCCACCCTGGTATTCATCTATAGTATCCAACCCTTTTAATATCCAATTCCTGGAATCCACCCTGGTATTCATCCATAGTATCCAACCCTTTTAATATCCAATCCCTGGAATCCACCCCTTGTGTCCATCCACCCTGGTATTCATCTCGGATATACAACTCCTTATATTCAATTCCTGGATTCCACTCCTTGTATTCACCTCTGGAATTTATCTTTGGTGTACAACCTACCTAGTAAAAATAATACTACAAGAATGTAAAATAGAAAAAGAATAGAAAAGAATACAAGATAATAGTAAAAGAATAGAAAAATAATAGAGAAAGAATATAAAATATAAAACGAATAGAAACGAATTGAAGGACTGGAAAAATATTGACCAAGAATATAAAATAGAAACAGAATAGTAAAAAAGCATAGAAAACTGTAATGACACGGACATCCCCCTAAACCCTAGATTAATGTAATATAAATAACATAAACTATAATTAATGGACACAAATAGGCAAAGAAAACAAAGTAATATTAACATTAAACTGGGATGTGTGTTCAGGACGATTAAAGATTGTCAATTTATCCCCCTTAATATTTCACGATTGGGGGTGATCCCTCTCCCCTTCGAGAAAACACCCCCAACTACTCATCCTCAAACCCCACTTCAGCCCCTCGTGGGGATCTGGAAACAAGCCCCAGTTTCGTAGATATACCCCTTTCCTTTCTTTATTATCTAGATATCAGTAAGTCTTCCTATAAGTTATGCGAGCGTTCAGTTAGTTCGTATAGTGAGCTCGGTATTAACTTTCTACTAAAGATCCAAGTACTTTTTTTTGTCTTTATCTTTATTCTCCTTGCGTTATTACTTATTTAATTTAAGAAGGTTTACCAGCCTCTTTCATTCTTTGTTACGTCTCTCCAGGTGTGGGAAAGATAGTGAGAGGAGTAGTTTCATATGAGGTACTGAGGCTAGGAGGGTGTGGTTCGCCTCCCGGTTTTCTTCGTAGCAGGAGCATTATCCCCTTGGGGTGGATGGTGTACATATACAGCCGCCTTGGATTAAAGGAAGTTAAATTAGGGGAGTTGTAACTTTAGGTAAACGCTAGATTTCTCATTTTTAGTTGCCTATACGCGATTCTAGAAATTGCTGTCTCGGTCCGTAGGGTGAACGGTCGGATGGTAAATGTTTTACTTATCAATGAGTTTTTTTAGCACTAACACCGTAACTATTCGGAAGATTCTAACGAAATTTGAAACCTTATGTTTTTTTATATTCTCTTTCCAAAGATATAATTGCCAAAGTCCTCCCAAAGTTAGTCGGGGAGTTATTTGGCAATAACATCGTAACTATTCGGCCAATCCTAACGAAATTTGAAACCCTTATGTAGTTTTACATTTTCTTTCGAATGATATAATCTCTAAACTCCTTTCAATGTTAGTCCTGGAATTATTAAAATAAAACTAACAATGGGTGGGATTGCCCCACTTGTTGAAAGTTTTCAAGGTCTTAAAGTCATAAGTCAGAATAATTGAGAGCACGCGACTTAGACATGTTGACCTTGTTTCTTGAACTATTGTTCAAAGAGGAGAGCCTGGAAGCTTGATTAACCCTTATTGTGACCCTGCAACTAGTAGAGGATGCTACCCGCCATACCATCATGACTATAAGACCTACCGTTGTATTTAGGGGTGAGTGGCGTCGGGCCTGTTTTGAAACAGGTCTCCTTCTCTTGGGTCGCGGCGGGAAGAGGTTCAGCGTTGCTCAAACGTCATCCTTCGAGTCTTCAATTGGAGAAGGGTGCGTTTATCTCCCTCCTCGTTTGAATCGAGATGGCAAAAGTAAGTAATGTACTAAAGGCACGTTTTAAGGCGCTTTCCTTTCTTAAGTAAACGAGGTCAACAGACCTAGGTGGCGTGCTCTCAATTATTCTCACTTATGACCTTCAAAACTTTCAACAAGTGAAGCAATCCGAACCATAGTTAGTTTTCTTTTAATACTTCCCGGACTAACCTTAGGAGGACGTTGATAAGTATATCATTCGAAAGAGAATGTAAAACAACATAAGGGTTTAAAATTTCGTTAGAATCGACCAAATAGTTACGATGTTATTGTCAAATAATTCCCGGACTAACCTTGGGAGAACCTTGGCAAATATATCATTCGAAAGAGAATGCAAAACAACATAAGGGTTTCGAATTTCGTTAGAATCTTCCGAACAGTTACGATGTTATTGCCCAAAGAACTCATTGATAAGTAAAACGGTTACCATCCGACCGTCGACCTACGGATCGACCTGGTAACTTATAGAATCGCGACTAAAAACTAAACTGCAAAACTAGGACCACCAAAGAACCTTTGGCTCACTCATACAAGTCTGAGAGGTAATAAATGCCATCTCAAGCAAGGGAATGTAATAGACAATTATCTCCATGTGTATTTTAAGTCCATACATGCATTTAATCTATCCACAGTGTTATGATACACATTTACGAGTGTACCTCCATATCATGCAAGTTTCTAAATACGTACACACTAAGAGTGTATCTATTACCGTACAAGTTCTAAGAAGAATGTTAACTCACACATGAAGGCGATAGTTGAAAAGAAAATCAGGAAGGAAAAAGGAAGGAAAAAGAAAATCAGGAAGGAAAAAGGAAAACATGATGGAGAGAAATCCTGTTAGAGAACTGGGGAAAAGGAGGGGGGAGGCACGCTAGGAATCATTTCTAAATGTGAGAAGTCCCATTTAGAAATGATCTATAAATGTGTGAAGAACCTTAAACGTGAAGATCGTTAGAAACTTTCGTTTTCTTCCATTTACCGAAAACTGATATAAATGTTTGGAGTAGCAAATTTACAGCCGAATGGACAGTATGAATACTGCTTTCGGGTGAGCTTGAACTTATAACCCATTTGATGGATATCAAATTTGCTGTTGGCTCATAAACAAAATTAAGGAGAAGTTAGTTACAAGTCCATAAAAAGCAATGGTAGGCCATAAATAGCAATGGTAGGTTACACATCCCAATTTAGCTGTTTTCTAATTGCTTACATAATATACTATTTCTTTACGGTCTCCATACATTGACGGGCTATTTATTTAGAGCCCATTAGGAGGTTTATTTTCCTACAGCTTGATAAAGTGTCTTATAAACTTTCAAGAACAATGTGGTACAAAGATCACAGATACCCATAACTACGAACGTGGAAACTGGTACCTAAACCCACTCCTAAACTGGTACCTCAAACCCTTCTGCCCAGTCAACTGAAGTAAAAAAAAATAACAATCAATTAACGTTAATTAAAAATTGATTGTATCAATTCCTTCTGGAATTTTATATAAAACCCCAAAACCTGTACTGGTATTTGTCACTCTCAACAGAGTGCTGGACGGGAGCCAAGTGTAAGGGAAGTTGGAAGCATCTTTCATCCACACATTTAGCATTTAGTTGGATGTCGGTCTTGTGTATGAAGCCCGGTTTTGTGGCATCGGACTAAGTTTATGCTACATCTGTCCCCGTGGGATCGGTGGAATATTTTAAGGTTTAAGTGTATATTGTCTATCTATCTATCTGGAGATTAATACGTTAACAAGAGTATAATAAAAATACCTCTCCATCAATAATTGACGACTAAGACAGTCATGATCATATTGCTGAAAATTTCAGCAATAGGTTCAAATTAGTATTTGACAACGTTAAGTACCAGAACAAACCTGGTTCTTTTGATTCAAAATTCAGAGAACTTGGTGGCAAATTTAGGAACCTTAGAAAAATAAATCAATTGGAGGTCTCAAAGGGCAGTTCTCTCTCTCAAACTAGGATTGGGTGATGACAATGTCCATTCTCATCATTTGAAATACGGTTCTGATATCTTCTTTTGTTTCATTAGCAGAATATTTCCGTGTATGCTACTCCACTCCTATCTTCCTAGTGGAATGACGAAAGGGGGGGGGGGGTAGTAGGCCCGTTGTGAAGAACAAATTAAGTAACCTGAATTGCTCTTCCAATTTTCGGCCAATAGTGATTTCCTCAAATAGTATTTGAATATTGTATTTTACCCGAATTAAATAACCACATTAAAATCGATAGCAACCAGCTTGGCTTTAGAAAAAGTACTTCTACTTTTACAGCCATTATGGCGTTGAAAGAGGTTATCTATCGCTATAACTAGAATGGTTCCAAAATATACGCCTGTTTTTTAGATCTAAGTGAAGCTTTTGACCGCGTAAATTATTGGGTGTTGATTGAGAAATGAGTACAAAGCAAAGTTGCTTCGTACCTAATTAATACCATTAAGAATATGCTGAGGAATCAGTCAATTTGCGTTTCCTTTGAAAAAAGCAAATCGTTGCTTTTTTTCAACAGAGTGCTGGACGGGAACCAAGTGTCAAGGAAGTTGGAAGCATCTTTCATCCACACATTTAGCATCTAGTTGGATGTCGGTCTTGTGGATGAAGCCCGGTTTTGTTGGAAATGGAGTGAGACAGAAGGGGATAATCTCCCCTCTCCTATTCAATCTGTACATCAATAGTGTGCTAGAAAAAGTCAGATCCTCTCGTCTTGCCTGTCGAATTGGGGTCTACCATTACAACATCATTGCCTATGCTGATGTTATTGTCCTCCTTGCTCCTTCTTCTCAGGCTCTTCAAGCTCTAATAAATATAGCTGTGCTGTTACTGGACAAGAATGGCACGAACATTAATGAAAAGAAATCCTCATTCATGGTGTCTCGTATAATCTTAGAAATTCTATAAACAACGCTAATCTTGCTCTTAATAACTCTAGGATAAAGATGGTAGACCAAGTTAAGTATCTCGGGGTAAATCTCTCGTTCGACCTCGGAAACAATGCTCATGTCCTGAGGAATGAGAAGGTCTTCCTTTCTCAAATTCACTGCTTTATGAGCAAATTTGGGAAAGTAAATCCAAACATATTGATTCGCCTTTTTAGAACCTCCTATCTCTCTTTCTATGGGTCCTGTTTGTGGAGTGATCTTAGAGGCTGCTCTGGGAGTTTCAGAGCCTTGTCTACTCACTTTCATAATGCTCTGAAACGTATTCTTAATTATTCGACAAGGAAAAGAGGTACTTATTAAGTATGCTCTCATGGAAATTTCCTAACATTTCGCCATTTCATAAATAAAATAATATTAAACTTTGCATTCAAAATTTATAATTTCCTGAGCCTTTGCATAATTCCCATCAAGAGCCTCCTACGAAATCACTCCAGGACAGTGGATGACGCGAAAATAAGGGCTGAGAAATACTATAACATTGAAGACCAATTCGAAAATGATAAGGATGCAATTAATGCCAGAATCCACTTGGTTCAGCGAGGAAGGATAACCCTTCGATAAATGTAATTTCTCTAGAAATTATTACTATATTTTTTGTTTTGTTCTTGTGTTTTTTTGTTTTTGCTGTATTCTTGCGATCTCCCTAATCATAAAGACTGTAATGTAAATTAAGTTTAATTTGTATGTCTATTGAGTTTACTGATTATTCTTTAGCATATTTGTTTTAATGTATATATGTATGTATGTGTAATATATATATATATATATATATATATATATATATATATATATATATATATATATATATATATATATATATATATTATATATCCATGTATATAAACCGCTCAAGCAAAGGAAGAAAACGTTCGCCAACTATGAGGATAAATTTGTTTCTAAACTGAAATCTGTAAAAGATTATATGGATACCATTTTTTTTATATGTATAAATCTAATATTTCTAATCAATTTCAATACTATGTAATTCATTTTACAAAATAAAAATATGTCTATCTATCTATACGTCTATCTATATATCTATCTATCTTTCAGTCTAATGACTGACCAAGCTGCCGGTCTAACTAATCAACCAAGCTGCCGGGCTAAGGAATGAACCAAGCTACCAGACTAAGGATTAAACCGAGCTGCTGACCTAAGGAATGAACCAAGCTACCGGTTTAATGATTAAACCCAGCTGCTGACCTAAGGAATGAACCAAGCTACCGGTTTAATGATTGAACCCAGCTGCTGACCTAAGGAATGAACCAAGCTACCAGACTAAGGATTAAACCCAGCTGCTGACCTAAGGAATGAACCAAGCTACCGGTTTAATGATTGAACCCAGCTGCTGACCTAAGGAATGAACCAAGCTACCGGTTTAATGATTGAACCCAGCTGCTGACCTAAGGAATGAACCAAGCTACCAGACTAAGGATTAAACCGAGCTGCTGACCTAAGGAATGAACCAAGCTACCAGACTAAGGATTAAACCCAGCTGCTGACCTAAGGAATGAACCAAGCTACCAGACTAAGGATTAAACCCAGCTGCTGACCTAAGGAATGAACCAAGCTACCAGACTAAGGATTAAACCCAGCTGCTGACCTAAGGAATGAACCAAGCTACCAGACTAAGGATTAAACCCAGCTGCTGACCTAAGGAATGAACCAAGCTACCGGTTTAATGATTGAACCCAGCTGCTGACCTAAGGAATGAACCAAGCTACCAGACTAAGGATTAAACCGAGCTGCTGACCTAAGGAATGAACCAAGCTACCAGACTAAGGATTAAACCCAGCTGCTGACCTAAGGAATGAACAAAGCTACCAGACTAAGGATTAAACCGAGCTGCTGACCTAAGGAATGAACCAAGCTACTAGACTAAGGATTAAACCGAGCTGCTGACCTAAGGAATGAACCAAGCTACCGGTTTAATGATTGAACCCAGCTGCTGACCTAAGGAATGAACCAAGCTACCGGTTTAATGATTGAACCGAGCTGCTGACCTAAGGAATGAACCAAGCTACCAGACTAAGGATTAAACCGAGCTGCTGACCTAAGGAATGAACCAAGCTACCGGTTTAATGATTGAACCCAGCTGCTGACCTAAGGAATGAACCAAGCTACCAGACTAAGGATTAAACCCAGCTGCTGACCTGAGGAATGAACCAAGCTACCAGACTAAGGATTAAACCCAGCTGCTGACCTAAGGAATGAACCAAGCTACCAGACTAACGATTAAACCAAGCTACCGGTTTAATGATTGAACCAAGCTACCAGACTAAGGATTAAACCCAGCTGCTGACCTAAGGAATGAACCAAGCTACCGGTTTAATGATTGAACCCAGCTGCTGACCTAAGGAATGAACCAAGCTACCAGACTAAGTATTAAACTCAGCTGCTGACCTAAGGAATGAACCAAGCTACCAGACTAAGGATTAAACCGAGCTGCTGACCTAAGGAATGAACCAAGCTACCAGACTAAGGATTAAACCCAGCTGCTGACCTAAGGAATGAACCAAGCTACCAGACTAAGGATTAAACCGAGCTGCTGACCTAAGGAATGAACCGAGCTGCTGACCTAAGGAATGAACCAAGCTACCAGACTAAGGATTAAACCCAGCTGCTGACCTAAGGAATGAACCAAGCTACCAGACTAAGGATTAAACCCAGCTGCTGACCTAAGGAATGAACCAAGCTACCAGACTAAGGATTAAACCGAGCTGCTGACCTAAGGAATGAACCAAGCTACCAGACTAAGGATTAAACCGAGCTGCTGACCTAAGGAATGAACCAAGCTACCAGACTAAGGATTAAACCGAGCTGCTGACCTAAGGAATGAACCAAGCTACCAGACTAAGGATTAAACCCAGCTGCTGACCTAAGGAATGAACCAAGCTACCAGACTAAGGATTAAACCCAGCTGCTGACCTAAGGAATGAACCAAGCTACCAGACTAAGGATTAAACCCAGCTGCTGACCTAAGGAATGAACCAAGCTACCGGTTTAATGATTGAACCCAGCTGCTGACCTAAGGAATGAACCAAGCTACCGGTTTAATGATTGAACCCAGCTGCTGACCTAAGGAATGAACCAAGCTACCGGTTTAATGATTGAACCCAGCTGCTGACCTAAGGAATGAACCAAGCTACCAGACTAAGGATTAAACCCAGCTGCTGACCTAAGGAATGAACCAAGCTACCAGACTAAGGATTAAACCCAGCTGCTGACCTAAGGAATGAACCAAGCTACCAGACTAACGATTAAACCAAGCTACCGGTTTAATGATTGAACCAAGCTACCAGACTAAGGATTAAACCCAGCTGCTGACCTAAGGAATGAACCAAGCTACCAGACTAAGGATTAAACCGAGCTGCTGACCTAAGGAATGAACCAAGCTACCAGACTAAGGATTAAACCGAGCTGCTGACCTAAGGAATGAACCAAGCTACCAGACTAAGGATTAAACCGAGCTGCTGACCTAAGGAATGAACCAAGCTACCAGACTAAGGATTAAACCCAGCTGCTGACCTAAGGAATGAACCAAGCTACCGGTTTAATGATTGAACCAAGCTACCGGTTTAATGATTGAACCAAGCTACCAGTCCACTGAGTGAATCAAGCTGCCGGCCTAAGGATCTTAGCCAGGACAACTTAAGCAATCGCCTGGGTATTAATCTTGGCCTATTTTGACTCTTACCAATATGTCATTATTTCTATTCTGTTCAGGCGATGTTGGAGGGAAATTGGGAAATGAAATTTACGTCATTTATAAATTTAATTAAATTCATATACAGAATATTTTTGTCTAAATTGTTCTTTGCTGTAGAGAGCTAATTAAATTAACATCACAGACTATCAAAGTTTCAATATATATATATATATATAAGAGGTAGGAAAATAAAGAATTAAAATATATTACTACTGTGTGTAGAAAGAAAATAATTGAATGTCCTATACAAAAATAAATTACAATATTTAGCATATATGAACGAGGTATTTGGCATGAAGGCAAAAATAATACAAGACTTTTTACATCAATACTACATAAAATACATATAATTAAGTCCATTTTTACCTCCTCTTTTAAGAGAGGGGGGAGGGGTGTTCTTAGAGTTCTAGTCAGAGACAAGAACCATATATATATAGATTTAATAGGACTCGTATATAGCGGTTCTATCCTGACGAACACCCATTTAATAGGATGGTAAGGACAGAACGCAGTCCCTTTTTTTTGAGAGGGTTCGAACGCGACCATAGTCTTTGGAACGATACGATAAAAGGAGGTCCGCTAACTCTCATAATGGGCACTAACGAATTTAGGGTACGTAGATCCATATCATACCCAGGTCTTTGTCAGAAGCTGTTGAGTAAGGGAGGGGGACATGCTCCTGGAGGACTGTGAAGTCTAAAACTCCTGCCATCGCATCCTGGTCAGCTCGTACTCCACAACAGGCTTCATAGTGGTGTAACAGGAATAGATGATATGAATGTCCCTGGTTAAAATGACGTTTGTTCGTTCCTAAGTCCATTATTTGTCGACTGGAAACAGTAATTTCGTAGGTTGTCTTTGGGACCTCTTGTGCCGAGGTGGACGATTTCGTTCAACTGGAAAATCCTTGGCTCACTTTCACGAAAGATGTCATCATGATACTTTCGTGCCTGTTATGTCCACTCTTCCATGCAGAATTGTATTTGACTCGGTGTGTAGGTGAGTAATGAGGGAATGGCTTCTATTATAATTAAAAATGGGTGATAGAAACCAAATTATAGATAATAGTTTGTTAGATGTTTGGGTTGTCTGGTAGATCCATCACACCTTCGAGAATCGCGGGTAGATTCCTTAAAAAAAATGGTTTCTCGGATTTTGGGAGTGGATCCAGATCCAAATCCAGATGTTTTAAAGTCCTAATGAGGTCGCGTTTTGAGAAACCAAAAAGAAAAAAAACCCACAGAAAACCTCCAAAACCATGTGCAGGAAACTTGAACAACTCCCTGATTGAGGTGATGGTACACTAAAAACGCCCTAGAAACCATTCAGTCAGCCCCCGGGTCTCACACCGTGGTTTCTTGGTCGGTTTCCATGACACCCGGGATGGGAGAATTGAGTCTCCCCTTGGACGAATGTAGGAGTGTGTGATTCCTGAGGTTGGTGAGTTTGCTGAACCCCTTGCCGCAGACGGAGCACTTGTGGGGCCACTGGCCATTGTGGACAAACATGTGGGAACGCAGGTCCCCGGGGGTTGGGAACGAACGGGTACAAAGGGAACATTTGTGCGGTTTCTCTTTCACGTGCGTCATTCTGGAAAAGAAAAAAACAACGGTTTGGAGAGAATGATTTTTGCTACACTGATTTAGTCGATAGATAGGTCGGTAGACGGATAGATAGAAAGATTGGAGTCGGGATAGATAGATTGTTCGACAGATAGACAGACAGATTGATGGGTACATGGATAGATAGAGAGATAGGAGGGTAGATGGATAGATAGAGAGATTGTAGGGTAGATGGATAGATAGACAGATTGGAGGGTAGATGGATAGATAGGCAGATTGGAGGGTAGGTGGATAGATAGACAGATTTGAGGGTCGATGGATAGATAGACATATTGGATGTTAGATGGATAGATAGATAGATTGGAGGGGGGTGGATAGGTTGTTCGACGGATAGATAAACAGATTGGAGAGTAGATGGATAGATAGACAGATTGGAGAGTAGATAGATATATAGACATATTGGATCAGAGATAGATAGAGAGTTGTGACATAGAAGAAAGTAATGGGAGAAACCAAACAAATAGGAGCAAAAAACGAAAAAAAATCCATTAAATTTGCAAAATACACGAAATCCTTAGACATTAACGACATCAAATAACACCATCTCTGCATTATAAGTCACGTAGAAATGACAAAGTATTAAATTCTTTTTAAGGCTTCAAATAAAAGATCCAACCCAATTACGAGAAGCGAATCAACTCCCCCCCCCCCCTTTAATCCCATCAAATTAGCGGAGAAATCGGCGAAAAGCAAAAGTCGATATTTTTTAGGAAATTCTTCGTCACATTCGAGGGAATCGGAACGCTAAGCTTCCTCCCCACTCCCCCCTCTCCCACGTTTTTCTCACTTCTAACTTACTGAGGGATCTCCATATATATATATATATATATATATATATATATATATATATATATATATATATATATATATATATATATATATATATATATATATATATATATATTACTCCATCAGGAAGGTTTCGGAACAGACGAGAGGGAGGGAGTGTATATATCGAGCTGCGAAGACAGGGAGGAAATTGCGACGGTGTCGCCATTGGTAAGGATCTTTTACGATAAATCCTTTCCCACTACACCATCAAGTGTTTCAATTTTCCCGCTTCGGGGAAGTAAAAGAATAATTATATATATATATATATATATATATATATATATATATATATATATATATATATATATATATATATATATATATATATATATATATATATTGAAACCACTGTATAGGAGTCAACAGTTTAATTTACGAGATTAGTTTCGGCTCCTATACAATGGTTTCACTATCATATACCATAACTCGTTTACTCCGTGAGCGGTTAGGTGTGTGCGTTTACTTCGTGAGCAGTTAGTCGTGTGCGTTCACTCGTGTGCGTTCCTTCCATGTGGTTTACTCTGTGTGCGTTTACAAATAAATTACGAATGTAAGGGCAAAGGCTGGGGGGCGACTTAACACCCTCTCGAGACGAATTCAAGAAAGGAGAAGAAGAAAAAGAAAAGAAGAGACAGAGAAGAAAGGTTAGAAGGGAGAAGAATGGCGAAAAAGGGAGGTGAATGGATATTAAGGGAGAAGAACGGAGCTGAAGAGAGAAATCGGAGAATAAAAATGGAGCAGAAGGGAAAAGCGTGGAGAAGGAGACGAACAGATAAGAAGGGAGAAGAACGTAGAAGAAAAGAGAAATAGTAGTGAAAAGAAAAGAGAAAAAGAATTGAGAAGAACGTAGAAGAAAAGAGTAAAAGAAGTGAGAAGGGAGAAAAAGATCAGAGAAGAAAGGGGAGAATAAGGGAAAAGAAGAAGAAAGAGAAGATTAGAGGGGATTAACCACAAGATTTTTGGAATTAACTAAAAAATTAACTCTGGTCCGGTGTTTATTTTCGCCCACTGACCTCCAAGAGCATTTGTGAACCGGTGTATGCCGCAATCTCAGTAAAATTTCGAGCGTTTTCTCATTGAAATCGGTTTCAATTTTAAATCTCAATTTTAACATTAAATGGGTGTTACAAAATGATAAAATATGATATTAACGGGCAGTATTAGTAGCGTGATATTGCCTGATAGCGGCCAAGTAATCGGAAGAATCCATAAATTTCTTAGCAATTTTAAACTATACAGCGATTTTTTTAGTAATTTTAAAGTATACATCCAAAATTTTGGCAAGTTTAAAGTCTACATTGATATTTGTAGCAAGATTAAAGTTTACATCGATATTTTTAGAAAGTTTAAAGTCTACAGCGATATTTTTAGCAATTTTGATGCCTACAGCTATATTATTGAAATTTTGAAGTCTACATCGATATTTTTACCAAATTTAAAGTTAAAGCCAAATCTTTTAGCAATTTTAAAGTCTACAACAATATTTTTGGCAAGTTTAAAATCTACAGCGGTACTTTTAGAAATTTGGTATGTTTATTGTTAAGAATGCTTAGGATGGACTTGATGCAGGTAATATATTTTCAGCTCTAAATAACTACTGTAGATATATATCTTCTCTGAGAGAGATGATGGTCCTTTTCCTTGTGACCATCAGTTGGATATGAGTAATTAGTGGTTTCTCTGGTTTGCTATAGGACAGGGGGTAATGGACAAACATTGATTGAGATGGTATAGATTAATTTGAGCTATCTATGGTGAATATAGAACTGATCCAATCACTGCATTGTATTATGTTCGATTAGGATGAAAGATGGAATATGTGTAGAAGGAACTAGGTGAATTCTGCCTATCTTCTTTTTATTGGTTCTTATATTCTTTAACGTGGTTTTGCTGACGTGGTAGTTATTAAATACTGTGTAAAAGATTTCAAACAAGATAATTGAGATATTGTGGATCTAATTGTTGCAGAGTGACATAATGATTGTATACTAAATTAATAAATAATAGTAAAAGAAGTGCATTAAATAATGGTAATAGCACGGAGGAATGGTAATCAAACTCCAGCAAGCACAAGTGATTTTCTCCAAGAAGAATTTTTGTTTTGTTAATTCAGGTGGCTGAAAACTTTTACAGTGTGGTAACAATTTAACCTCAAAGATCAAGAACAAAAAGGGAATAGTGCCATACAGTAAAGTGTAATGGTGTGAGTGAATTCAAATGAAAATATTATGAGGTATATAATTTTGGTGCTAAAAACGCTATTAACTTCCCTGTAGCGCCCATAAAACGTGTCTTCCCATACATTACCTACTATCGAATAAATATATATATATATATATATATATATATATATATATATATATATATATATATATATATATATATATATATATATATATATATATATATAATTATTTATCTTATCTTAGGAGTAATTTTTTAAAAGGGAAATGAATTTTGTCCTTGACAAAATGTTTTTAAATTGATTGTTGATTGGTTTAATTTTTTTTTTTGGGGGGGGGAAGGGGTGCAGCTGTCCGTTCTCTCTAAAATGTCAACCACCTTCAAAAAAGTCTATTTTTATCGTAGGTCCGATTTCAGACATTTAATTTTAACATTTACGCTGTATTTCTAACCCCCACCCCCCAAAAAAATTAATTAAAAATGAGAATTTACGTTCTGTCGTTATTTCAGTGTTCCTCATTTTGCATATGGCACACGATTTCAGCCCTTTACGCATAGACTCGAGAGCTCTTGGTAGCCGAGTGGATACAGCGTTGGTCTGTCGTGGTACGGGGTTTGATCTCGGCATGAACGGACACAAACGTGAGTGCACGCAGAGATCTGCCTACCGATTGATGGAGGAGCTGTGCTCAGCCCTGTATTCGGGTGGGTAGATCTTACACTTCTCACCACACACATACTCAAACAATGCTTTCTTTCCTCTCCCGTCTTCGCAGCGCAACATGCACACTCTCCTTGTTCCAAGGAATTCTGCCGATGGATATCTATATCCACATACATCTGACAAGGAACAGGTCCCTCTGCCCCGGGGCAAAGAAGGTTTTACCTGAACGCAGTTCGGTCCCCAAAGGGGACCAGCCCCTGATGCTTTCGGGCTCACCAGCGATTGCCATACTGACCTTTATGTTTATTTTACTATTAGATCGGGATCCGCCTGGATAAAGGCAGGTGAGCGAACCACCACCACCACCATTACTACCCGTAAACTCGTTACGGACCAACCTGTGGTAGTAGAGGTTAGACGACGCGGTGAACCTCTTGCCGCAGATGCCGCACTGGTGGGGTTTCTCGCCGCTGTGGATGCGGCGGTGGGTGTTGAGGGAGCTGCTGGTGGAGAACCCCTTGCCGCAGACGTCGCAGACGTGGGGCTTTTCCCCCGTGTGGGTGCGCATGTGCCGCTTGAGGAGGGAGGGCCTGTCGAAAGCCTTCCCGCACTCGGAACAAGGCAGCATCGTGCGTTCCCGGCGCTTAGGGGCGGGGGGTATTGGGGAGTCTCGGAGGGACTCCTTCGGGGAGCCCGACGCTGAAAGAGGGGGTGTCGGGATGCCGATCGGTATTGGTATTCTGGGGACCCTGTTGATACAAAAAAAGAGAGCTAAATAAAATGAAATAAACAGTTCTATGTGGAGTTGCTCCAATTAGTGATGTCACACTTTATGCTGAATTTCATTCTAGTGATAATATACAGGGGTGCCAAATTTCCGCATAATTTTGTCATTTTTCTAGCTTAATTAAATCATTCTCATCATTATCATTATTATCATCGCTAACTCTATAATTTAAGAAGGGGATTTTTTTTAGTATTTGAATGATGATTTCATCTTAGTTTGGTTATGACTTATGTTTTTTATCAAAGTTATTTCTAATAATTCTTTTATAATTACAAAAAAACAAAATGGTGAAGTTCAGAAATAAATATTAGTATCGAAATTTTGCGAATTTTTTAAAACCCAAAGAATTACAAATAGTGAAGTTCAGAAAATTTATTTTTCTATATCTTCTTCTATAACTATATTTTAGCAACGTGATATTTTGAAAGGGGGGAAATTTAGTTTAGAGTTCCTTTTTAAAATTATTATAATTGGCGAAGTTCAGAAAATTTATAAAACTTTAACCATGGCTGCTTTTTTTTTAGATTTTAAATTTTAATCTTAGCAGCGAAGCGCAAGCTCCCCTGGTTTATTTATTTTTTAATCAGGGATATCATAAAAGTATTCCCATTATCATTTGTGTAATTTTTTTATCCCTATAATTAATTTTCCAACTTGTTTCATGAGAGAAATTACTTGGCAACGCAGAACAACAAGGCCTGCGACAGTCATCCAAGACTATTCGAGAACTTATAGAACATAAATAATTATATAATAATTAACTTATTTTGGTCAAAACATTTTGAAAAATGTGACATTTTTAATTTGGGTAACTGTACCATATCATCTTAGGTCATTACTAAAGGTAGTATGACAACAGTGGCCAACCCGCAGCTTTAGAAGCTGTGTAACTCCCGAGATCTTTCAAATACAAGGTTACCCCCCCCCCAACGTGCCCCCAAATTCAATAAGCTTCATTTCTTAATTGTTTGCCAAATTAAGAAATATAGCCTATTAAAAGTTGGGCCTATTTTGGGAGATCACCCTGTATTAGGTTTAATTAATATTTTTCCTAAAATAGTTATAATATACGAGTATATAGCTTATAATTTATTAGTTGCTTTAAAATATGAATAATTGTTTATATTTACTAAAAAATGTAAACAACGAAACATTGTACTTCTTCGTATCTAATAACCTTGCCCCCCCCCCCTCTCCATGCCCCTTTACACTATGACATTCATACTAAGATAAAAGTCGATTGGTAATTAGGGGTAACATTTGAGGTGATTAATAATATCTTATTCAATTAAGCTTCATACAAAAGATCCGCATTCAAAATGGGGCGATTTTTTCATTGGTACTACTGATACGTGTTGTTTTTTTCTGTTGAAATGATTAGGTGATCAAATTATCAGTAACCCAGGAAAATATTAAATTTGTGATTAATATAATTTGATACAGTTTTAGCTTGTCTGATATCACCCTGGCGATTATGTTAATCCAAGTATCTGTCAGTTTCACCTATATTTACAATTTATTGATTTGCATGGGATTCAATTCCCTTGTTTCTAGTTTTCACTTAAGGTGTAATTGGATTGAAAGATTTGACGAGTGTGGAAGGGATAAGGATGGTTTAGTTTAGGAAGAATATTGTATTATCCTTTGACAAAGGATATATGGAAGAATAAGTGATATATTTTCAAGTATCTTGTTTAAGTGGATTAAAATATTGATGTAGCTCTAGATATGTTGGCGTTAATTAAATGTAAGGAAGAGTTCAGATAGAGATAAAAATAATGGAATGAGGGCAGGAGAGAGATGGGGTAAGAGTGAATCGAAGTCAAATAGGATGGAATAAGATTAAAGTGAAATAGATTGGTGTGATCGAAAATAAGAATTAAGGGATATCAAAAAATGTAGAGTAAGATGAAATAGAGTGAAAAATAGAGTGAGGAGAAATAAGAGTTGATTGATGTTAGTGTAGAGAGATAGAATAAAAGTTAGGTAAAAAAAAAGAATCTAGCATAATGAAGTAAAAGTGAATTAAGTGCTAATGAAGTGGAGTAAGATTGAATAAGTGTGAATCGAGGTGAACTATATTGGAATTGTCTAAAATAATAATTAAGATTAAAGTTGAAGTGAGTTGAAATAAAGAGTTTTGTAGTGAGATGAAATGAGTGCAAATAAGAGTTAGATTGCGTGTAGTGAATAAAGTAGAGTGAAATTATGCCAAATGGATTGTAATGTGATGAAATAGGAGTAAAATGTGATAAAATAGAGTGAAGTAAGAATGATTTGATTGGTAACAGAGTGAAGTGAAATGGAAGAAGCGATCTCAGATTGCAAGAACTGAGGAATAGGAGATGTCACTAACACGGCGTTCATACTTCATTAATGCTGTGTTGATACTGCACTAATACTGTATTGATACTGCACAATGCATTTACAATATCGATGTATAATGAAATGAGCACAAACGAACGCGAATGGAGTGACTAAAATGACTTGAAGAGGGCGTAAAGGTGACTTAAAGGTGAATTAGATGTGGGTTAAAGATGACTTAAAGATGACTTAAAGGAGACATAAAGATGACTTAAAGATAACTTAAAGGTGACATAAAGATGACTTAAAGGAGACAAAGATAGCTTAAAGGTGACTTAAAGATGACTTAAAGGAGACATAAAGGTGACTTAAAGATAACTTAAAGAGGACTTAAAGGTGACATAAAGATGACCTAAGAATGAATTAAAGCGGGCTTAAAGGTGACATAAACGTGACTTAAAGACGACTTATAGAGGGCTTAAAGGTGACATTGATGTTACTTAAAGGTGACATAAAGGTGGCTTAAAGAGATGTAATGTGTGGCAGACTTACCTTGGAGGCAAGATCCCGGGCATAGAGGGAAACCGGAGGTCCCGTTGACCCAGGATGGGGTTCGTATGGGGGGGTGCAAAAACGAACGGCCTCGACGTGCCCAGGAGACCCCCCGCGTGGTGGGGCGGGGACAGAGAGGCCAGAGAGGGAGGGGAAGGCGGAGAAGAGGAGGCGTCGCTTGGGGCCTCTTCCGCATCGGAGGTGGCTGTCCTCCTCGGGGAAAGGGGTGCATCCCCCCGGGACGCGGTCAGGAGGGAACGGGAAAGATCGAGGGGCGCCTCCGCCATGATGGTGTCGATGGTCCTCCGATACAAGGACGACCTCAGGATCTGCAGCGCCGGCAGGAGGAGGACGTCCTCACACGACCCCAGGTCGGGCACCAGGTACGCCACCAGTTCAGCCCCGAGGGGGACCTCGCGCACCACCTCGAACACCACGTCCCCATGGGGACCTAGCCGCTGCCCTACGAGGTTGACCTCGGCGTTGTTCAAGGGCGACACCTTCAAGAAACGCACCCAGTTGAGGGCGCGCCGCCCCTGGTCGTCTAGGGCGTCGTAACCACCGAACCGGGCCCGGATCTGGGGGAGAGAGGGGGAGGGGGGTTATTAGTCAGGAGTTTACCACCAGGTTTACCATCGTCCAACGCCTGTCTCAGCTGGGTTCGAACCACGTTAAGTGATCCCATACAACCCGTTAACATTAGCTGATGTAGTTTAACTTCGCTCGACGGGTGAACAAATCTTCCCAAGATAGATAGATAGAAAATTGAATTGAGGTAAAATAAGAGTGATTGAGATGGAATACGAGGGAGTATATGTGAAAAGGAGTAGTGTTATATATATATATATATATATATATATATATATATATATATATATATATATAATATCATTAGCAAAACATTAAATAACATTATATAATTAATTGATTTTTTTATTTAGAAAAATATCGTAAAATGAACGAGGGCATCTAGAAAATTATCAAAAGTTCCCAATTCGGCGACGAACTCGTGGGATTATTTTAACAGGTTTTCAAATTCAAAATACCCCATTAAAAAATATCAAAGATTGACCCCTCCCCCCACAAAAAGAGTAAAAACACTAGTCAAATCCTTTTTCCTAAACGGAATTTTAGTTCCTATTTACAACTATATAACAACCACACTCGATCGTCAATTGCTCCCTTTTACTAGCGACAATTGATTGCCCGAAAAATAATACTAATTCATGATACCAATTAATAGTATCCCCAAATAATAAATAATAATACAAACAATAATAATTAATAGTAACAATTGATAATACTAATTAATAACATCAAATGATAATAATAATTAATAATATCAATTAGTAATAGTGATAATCGCGATTAATAGGTAATGCATTTTAAGAAAACCGACAAAATATTAATAAATATTAAAAAAGACTAAAGCGAACAGGATAATATCGGTAATAATAATAATAGAAAATAACTTAAGTAACTTAGATCGGCAAAGAATCTAGAAAATTAGTCTGAACTGTGCATATAAAATATGACTAGTTTCTAATTCTAGTTTCCACATAGAACTGAGAATTTTCCAACTCATTTATAGCTGTCCCATAATCAAATTCTAGTTCTCCATCCAACAATGCTAATTCCTAGACTAACCGCATTTCTAGTTCTCTTTCTAGCAAAAACTAATAATTACAAGGATAAATTGTATTTCTGGTTCTCTAGATAAGTTTAATAATTCTTTAGCTAAATTTAATTTCTAATTACTTAGGAAGGCTAGTATTTTCCAGCTAAATTATATTTATAGTTCTATAGTAGTCTAATGAAGAATATTATAAGACTAATTTACATATATAAATATATATATATATATATATATATATATATATATATATATATATATATATATATATATATATATATATATATATATATATATATATATATATATATATATATTAAAAGCTATAATAATTCTGCTACTAATATATTATTTCTAGTTCTCTAGAGAAGATAAATAATTGCGAGTGAGTTGTATTACTTCTTCTTTAAACCAGGCTAATAATATTGATATCAAATTGAATTTCTAGTTGTCTAGAAAGAACTAGTGATTCTGATACTAAATTCTCTTTCTAGTTCTCGAGCAAAGACTACTAATTATAAAACTAAACTAATTATATTTCTAGTTTTGTCGCTTAAAGTGATAATTCTGCTACTAACTATTTTATCTAGATCGCTAGGCAAAGTTGATACTTAGAGTAAGGGCTAATTCTAGTTCTCTAGGAATAGTTGGTACTTAGAGTAAAGGCTAATTCTAGTTCTCTATGTAAAGTTAATACGCCAAGTAAAGTATAATTCTAGTTTTCTAGCAAAGGTTAATAATTCCACAATTAATTTATATTTATAGTTTTCTAGATAAGAGCAATAATTATGAGATAAAAACTCTATTTCTAGTTCTCTATGTAAAGCTAATAATCCTACTACTAAGTTCTTTTTCTAGTTTTCTCGGTTAGATTAATTTGTAGTTCAAGTTCTATGTAAATATAACAATCCTGCTTCTAGATTATAGTTGTCTGGTTAATGGTAATAGTTCCGGGATTAATTTATACCTCTCTAGGTAAGACTAGTAATTCTATTACTAACTTCTAGCTCTAATTTCCCTAGTGAAGCTAAAATTTATATGATTAATTTCTATTTCTCTAAGTTAGAAAAATAATCTTGTTACTAATTTCTACCTCTAGTTTCTCTAGGGAAAGCTAAAGTTATGCCATTAATTTCTAGTTCTCTAGGTAAGACTAATAATTCTGGTAATTTCTAGCTCAAGTTTCTCTAGTGAAAGCTAAAATTCATGCCATTAATTTCTAGTTTTTTAGTAAATGGTAAAGATTCTGAGTTCATTCTAGTTCTCTAGAGAAATCTGACCATTCAGCCTATCCTAACTCTCTAGCAATGGCTAACAATTCCTGGAATGTGATTAAATTTCCAAGAAATTCTCGCCGTCGAAAAATGGCCGCTCATTCCCTTAGATTTCTCCAACCCCGTCGCACGGGGGAGGAAGGGGTGATTTAGTGTAATTAACAAATCTAAACTTAATTCAATGATTAAATATTACCAAAAATTATTTTTTTATTTAAATTACTTTTATTTTAATATAATTAAAATTGATTTTAATTTGAGACTGACGAATCGTGACTTGAAATTAAGGAATTTGATTGTTTGGGGATTTCTTGTGATTAAAGAAATGTCGGGTTATAGTCCGCCTCGTTCGAGGGAATTTGAGGTTCTAGGGAAATTCTAGAGGCTGGCAAGAACTGATTAGGGGTACTTACATCAAAAGCCGGAAGGTACGGAATGAGTGGTAGTTTGTCTGCCCGGACAGTACCGCTGAAAGGGAGATACTTCGTTTTGGGGGGGATCCTTCGGACGTTTGAGCACACCTTTATGCAGTCTTCAAGAGGTAAAAGCCTGTCCAGTGGCGGTAGGGGACGTCTAGTTACCACTAGAGACAATTCTGGTGGTACCAAGCACCGAGTGTCCATCAGTTTGTCTTCGGTAGATCGCATTTTTCACTACAAATTCACTTACACTTCAGAGAGAAATTGCTCAGCATGTCTGACAGGCTTAAACTGGACTACTGTGATGGTTGAGTTCCGAGAGAATCCTATCGTACAGTTCCACGCAACAGTAGTGTCTAGCGTGACCTTCAGCAGGAGACTGTTCACCTGTAAGGATCTGTATCCATAGAACTCAGCGCTGAGTGCAAAACGGGCCCACCTCCAATTATAACAACAGCTTCAGAAGCCTCTCCTCAACACGAACCGAACGCCACCTCAAATTTAAGGGCAAGAAGAACATAACGCGTATGATTCAAACCGCATTGTATTCCCTTTTCGCTCCAAAGGACGACGCAGAAAAGGTCTGACAGCCGCGCGGAACGTTATTGGTGCAGAGTTTTCATAACCAACCAATAGAGGGAAAGTGGGCGGGGCGAGATAAACACGCGGCTCACGTGTTGGCCCGTGCGTTGTAAGCCTGCGGGTGATTGGCTGCGGGCGATGCATGACATTATTCTCCCGAAGGATACAACCTGTATGTTTTGAAGTGATTGGATCCATCACGCTTTACTGATTTCGCCTCGGGCAAAATGGACGGTCTCATCAAGCAGCATCCGTAAATCCAGACGAGTCACGCTTCTTCCTGGCGTCCCAACCAAAAAAAGTTATGGTAGGATAAAAAAACAGGGTGTATGAGAACCTCTCTGCTGTTACCCTCGATTAGCCCCCAGGCCCCCACCACATCCGTAGCCCTGAGAAGCAATTAGGGCCATAAACGCCACAGACCCCAGACCGCCGAGCCGGGCGAATATGAAGCAACGCCCGATCACGAATGCTCTCGATTTACAATTAAACGATCATTAGATAAATGATAATTAAATGACGGATCATTATATAAAAGATTTTAAAATAAAAAAACGTTATAAAAAGCAATCGTTATATAGAGGAGCTTTAAATAAATGATCTTTACATAATGGTTGATTGATTGAAGGATGTTTAAATAAATGATAGTTAAATAAAGGCAAATTAGATAAAGGATCATTAAATGAAAGATCCTTATATAAAGGATTTTTTAATAAAAGAACGTTGTATAAAGGATCGTTATATAGAGGAGCTTTAAATAAAGATCTTTATATAATGGTTGATTGAATGAAGGATCTTTGAATAAATGATAGTTAAATAAAGGACAATTAGATAAAAGATAATTAAGTGAAGGATCGTTATATAAAAGATTTTAAAATAGAGATCATTAGAATAATAATCATCAAATGAAGGATCGATATATAGCGAATTTGTAAATAAAAGAACGTTATATAAGGATCATTAGATAATTGTTGATTGAATTAAGGATCTTTAAATAAAAGATCAGTGAAAGTTGATTGAATGAAGGATCATTAAATATGAAGGATCATTAAATTAAAATAGGGTGGGGATGGGGGTAACTTATGCTGGTTATAAATACCAGCCCCACCTGGATACAGAGATAAATATAAAAGAAAAAAGGAGGATGAAGAGAGGAAAATGACGAAAAAAGAAAAGAGGAAAGAGAAAAATGCGGATCAGTTTAATAACAGAAAAAAAACGAGAATAAAGGATTCTTTCCTTTTATTTCATTATTTTTCTTTTCCTATTCGTTCATTCTTCTTGTAACCCATCTGCTTCATATTCTTCTGTTATTATTTTTTTATATTGTTCATGCCCATTTTTTACTTTTTCTTGACCAAGCTTCACCGAAACCGCATGTCTCGATGTTCTGAGGCGCGGTGGAAGCGTTACTGTATAAATGCATGCGCGTGGCCGTCGCGCAGCCACGATCGCCCAAAACAAAGTCTTCAGCGAATGGCGTTCGTCTCTGTTTTCTTTCCGGCCTTCTTCCCTTCCCGGCCTTCTTCGCTTCCCGGACCTGACGCTACCTCCCTAACAGATCTTGTCTACCTAAGTCAAATGAGGCGGTGGCATCACGTGCTGGCGTTCGTCTCTGTTTTCTTTCCAGCCTTCTTCCCTTCCCTGAACTGACGCTCTCTCCTTAAGAAAGTGGGTCTCCCTAAGTCATATACAAGACTGATATCAGCCAATAGCTTTCTTCTCTGGTTTCTTTATGGCCTGCTTCCCTACCCGGACATGACGCTCTCTCCCTAACAGACTGGGTCTCCTAAATCCTATTCGGCACTGAGATCAGCCGATAGCGTTCGTCTCTGACTTTTTTGCGGCCTTCTTCCCTTCCCGGACCTTACACTCTCACCCTAATGGACCTGGTGTCCCTAAGTCATATGAGGCAGTGGCATGACGCGCTGGCGTTCGTCTGTTTTCTTTCCCGCATCCTTCCATTCCCGGACATGACGCTCTCTCCCTAACTGACTTGGTCTGCATAAGTAATATGCGGCACTGACATCAGCCAATGGCGGTCGTCTCTGTTGTCTTTCAGGCCTTCTTCCATTCCCGGACCGGACGCTCTCTCCCTCAAAGACTGGGTCTCCCTAAGACATATGCGGCACTGACATCAGCCAAAGGCGTTCATCTCTGTTTTCTTTAAGGCGTTCTTCCCCTCCTGGACCTGACACTCTCATTCTAACCGATCTGGTCTCCCTAAGTCATATGAGGCAGTGGCATCGCGCACTGGCGTTCGTCTGTTTTCATTCCCGCCTTCTTCCCTTCCCGGAGCTGACGCTCTTTCCCTAACAGACTTGGTCTGCATAAGTAATATGCGGCACTGACATCAGCCGATGGCGTTCGTCTGTGTTTTCTTTGCGGCCTTCTTCCCTTGCTAGCTATGTTCCCTTCCCAGAACTCTCTCTCTCTAACCAACTAGGTTTCCCTAAGTCATATGCGGCACTGGCATCCACAGATAGGGTTCGTCTCTGCTTTCTTTCCGGCCTTCTTCCTTTATCGGACATGACGCTCTCTTCCTAACAGACTGGTTCTCCCTAATTTATATGCGGCACTGGCCTTAGCCGATGGCATTCATCTATGTTTTCTTTCCGGGTTATCAGTTTCCTGAAATGAAGATCTCTCCCTAACTGACTGGGACTCCCTAAGTCATATACAGCACTGACATCAACCGATGGCGTTCGTCTCTGTTTTATTTCCGGCCTTGCTTCCTTCCTGGAAATAACGTTCTTCCATAAATAAATTGGTTCTCCCGAATCATATGCGGCAATGACATCAGCCAATGGCATTAGTCTGTTTTCTTTCTGGCATTCTTTCCTTCCCTGAACTGACGCTCTCTCCCTAACAAACTGCGTCTCCCTAAGTCATATGCGGCAATGGCAGCAGCCGAAAACGTTCGTCTCTGGTTTCTTTCCAGCCTTCTTCCCTGGCCGGCCTTCTTCGCTTAACGGACCTGACGATCTCTCCCTAAGTAACTAGGTCTTCCTAATTCATATGCGGCACTGGAATCATCCGATGGCTTTCGTCTCCGTTTTCTTTCAGGCCTTCTTCCCCTCCTCGCCTTCTTCCCTTCGTGGACCCTACTCTCTCTCCCTAACAGACTGAGTCTCCCTAAGTCATATGCGGCACTTACATCAGCCGATGGCGTTGGTCTCTGTTTTCTTTAAGGCCTTATTCCTTTCCCGCACCGGAGAATTTCTCCCTAGCAGCCCTGGTCTCCCTAAGTCATATGTGGCACTGGAATCACGCGCTGGCGTTCGTCTGTTCTTTTCCCGCCTTCTTCCTTTCCCGGACTTGTCACTCTCTCCCTAGCAGACCTGGTCTTCCTAAGTAATATGCGGCACTGACATCAGCCGATGGCTTGCGTCTGTTTTCGTTCCGGGCTTCTTCCATTCACGGAACTGACGCTCTCTCCCTAGCAGACTGATTCTCCCTAAGTCATATGCGTCACTGACTTCAGCCGGTGGCGTTCATCTCTGTTCCTTTTCGGCCTTATTCCCTTTCCGAACTGACGCTCTCTGCCTAAGTTACTGGATCTCATTAACTCATCTGCGGCACTGTCATCAGCCGATGACTTTCGTCCTTGTTTTGTTTCCGGCCTTCTTTCCTTCCAGGACTTGTCGCTCCTTCCCTTACAGACTGGCTTTCCCTAAGTCATATGCAGCACTGGCATCAGCCGATAGCGTTCGTCTCTGGTTTTTTTTCCGGCCTTCTTCGCCTCCAGGAACTCACGCTCTCTCCCTAACAAACTGTGTCTCTAAGTCATATGCGAAAGTGATATCAGCCAATAGCGTTCGTCTCGGTTTTCTTTCCGGCCTTCTGCCCTTCACGGACCTGCTGGTCTCTCCCTAATAGACTGAGTCTGCTTAAGTCATATGCAGCACTGATCTGATGGTCTATCCCTAACAGACGGGGTCTCGCGAAGTCAAATGTGGCACTGACATCAGCCGATGACGTCGTGTTTGTTTTCTTTCCGGCCTTTTTCCTTCCCGGACCAGAGAATCTCGCCCTTGCAGACTTGGTCTTCCTAAGTCATATGCAGCACTGGCACCACGCACTAGCGTTCGTCTGTCTTTTCCCGCTTTCTTCGCTTCCAAGACATGACGCTCTCTCACTAACAGACTTGTTCTGCATAAATCATATGTGGCAATGACATCAGCCAAAGGCGTTCCTCTCTGCTTCCTTTACGGCCTTCTTTCCCTCCAATACTTGTCAATCTCTCCCTCAAAGACTGGGTCTCCCTAAGACATATGCGGCACTGACATCAGCCGACAGCGTTCGTCTCTGTTTTCTTTCCGGCCTTTTTCCCTTCCCGGAACTGACACTCTCACCCTAACAGACCTGGTCTCCCTAAGTCATATGAGGCAGATGCATCACACGCTGGCGTTTGTCTGTTTTCTTTCCGGCCTTCTTCCCTTCCCGGAGCTGACGCTCTCTCCCTAACAGACCTTGTCTGCATAGGTCATATCCGGCACTGGCATCATCCGTGGCGTTCGTCTTTGTTTTTCTTCTGGCCTTCTTCCCTTCCCTGACTTTACGCTCTCTCCTTAACAGACTTGTCTACCTAAGTCATATTCGACCCTGGCATCAGCCGATGGCCTTCCTCTCTGTTTTCTTTTCCGGACCTGAGACTCTTTCCCTAAGTGACTAGGTCTCCCAGAGTCATATGCGGCACTGGCATCAGCCAATGGCTTTCATCTCTCTTTTATTTCGGGCCGTCTTCCTCTCCTGGCCTTCTTCCCTTCCCGGGGTGGACTCTCTCTCCCTAACAGACTGGTTCTCCCAAATCCATATGAGGCACTGACATCAGGTGATGGCGTTCGTCTCTGTTTTCTTTGCGGCCTTCTTCCTTTCCCGGGGTGGCCACTCTCTCCCTAACAGACCTGATCTCCCTAAGTCATACCCGGCACTGTAATCACGCGAGGGCGTTCTTCTATTTCGTTTCCGGCCTTCTTCTCTTCGCGGACCTGACGCTCTCTCCCTAGTAGACTGGTTCTCAATAAGTTATAACCTGCACTTTCATCAGCCTATAGCGTTCGTCTATGTTTTCTTTACGGCCTTCTTTCCTTACGGACCTGACGCTCTCATTCTAAGTAAATTGGTCTCCCTAAGCCATATGCGGCACTTACATCAGCCGATGGTGTTTGTCTCTGTATTGTTTCTGGCCTTCTTCCTTAGCCGGACCGGAGAATCTCTCCCTAGCAGACCTGGTCTCCCTAAGTCATATGAGGCACTGGCACCACGCACTAGCGTTCGTCTATTTTCTTTTTCGCCTTCTTCCCTTCCCGGACATTACGCTCTCTCCCTAACAGACTTGGTCTGCATAAGTCATATGCAGCACTGGCATCAGCCGATGCCTTTCGTCTCTGTTTTCTTTCACGCCTTCTTCCCTTCCTGGACATTACGCTCTCTCCCTAACAGACTTGCTCTCCGTAAGTCATATGCGGCACTGACATCAGCCAATTGCGTTCGTCTCTGTTTTCTTTCCGGCCTTCTTCCCTGGCCGGACCGGACGCTCTTTGCCTTATAAACTGGGTCTCTCTATGTTATATGAGGCACTGACATCAGCTGCTGGCGTTTGTCTCTGTTTTCTTTCCGGACCTCTTCACTTCACTGAACTGACGCTTCTCCTTAACAAACTGGGTCTCCCTAAGTCATATTCGGCACTGAGATCAGCCGATGGCTGATCTCTATTTTCTTTCCGGCCTTCTTCCCTTCACGGACTTTTCGGTCTCTCCTCAACGGACTGTGTCTCCCTAAGTAATATGCGGCACTGGAATTAGCCGATAGCCTGCTTCTCTGCTTTCTTTCCGGCCTGCTTCGCGTCCCGGACCTGACGCTCTCTCCCTAATAGACTGGGTCTTCTAAGTCCTATACGGCACTGTCATCAGCCTATGACGTGCGTCTCAAGTTTCTTTTTAGCCTTCTTCCCTTCCTAGCAGAGATGGTCTTCCTAAGTCATAGGCGCTATGACAGCAGCCGATGGCATTCGTCTCTGTTTTCTTTCAGGCCTTCTTCCCTTCGTGGACCTGACGCTCTCTCCCTAACAGACTGGGTCCTCCTAAGTCATATGGGGCACTGATATCAGCCGAGGGCGTTCATCTCTGTTTTGTTTCCGGCCTTCTTCACTTCGCGGACCTGAGGCTCACTTCCTAAGGAATGGGTTTCCCTAAGATATATACGGCACTGGCATCAGCAGATAGCGTTCGTCTCTGCTTTCTTTTAGGCCTTCTTCCCTTCTCTGAACTGACGCTCTCTCCCTAACAGACTGGGTCTCCCGAAGTCATATGCGGCACTTGCGTCACGCGCTGGCGTTCGTCTGTTTTCTTTCCCGCCTCTTCCCTTCCCGGACATGATGCTCTCTCCCTAACAGTCTTGGTCTCTCTAACTAATATGCGGCAATGGCATCAGCTGATAGCGTTCGTTTCTGCTTTTTTTCCGGCTTTCTTCCCTCTCCGGACCAAACGCTCTCTCCCTAACAGACTGGATCTCCCTAAGACATATGCGGCACTGACATCAGCCGATGGTGTTTGTCTCTTTTTTCTTTCCGGCCTTCTTTCCTTCCCGGACCTGACACTCTCACCCTAACAGACCTGGTCTCCCTAAGTCATATGACGCAGTGGCATCGCGCGCTGGCGTTCGTCTGTTTTCTTTCCCGCCTTCTTCCCTTCTCGGAGCTGACGCTTTCTCCCTAACAGTCTTGGTCCGAATAAGTCATATGCGGCACTGGCATCAGCCAATGGCCTTCGTCTCTGTTTTAGTTCCGGCCTTCTTCTCTTCCCGGGTGTAGGGGAATCGTCACCCTCCCGTTCTCTCTCAGTAGAGACTTGAGATGTTTACCGCAATAACATTCGGCCCCGGCACCGTGAGGTCAAACTCGTAACCACAGCGCCTCGCTACTCGTCACTAAGAAAGGCCTAAAAGTTAAAATGCAAGATCTTCCCTACGAGAGGGATATTCAATTTCACCTCAAGTAAGAAATTGGAGACGCGTTTCTCTCAAGCTCGAAGGCTAACGAGAGCCGATGTAAGACTTGGTCAGTAAAACTGTTTAGAATAAGAACCTTCCTGGGCCCGTCCCCAAGCCCCCCCCTCTTACCCCTCCCCCAGTGGGGTGACGAGGTATAAATAAGAAAGACTTAGGAAAATCGAGATAGAATACGTCAGTCTCCAGGTGACGAAGTCCCCAGATTAAGATCGGGCTACCGAGACTGGATAGGTAGATTACTTGGGTCGCCAGACTACGAAGTACCCTGCAAGAGAGGCAGGGCAACCTACCTAAGGGGCTAAGAAGCAGCTCATCCTCAAGCTAGTCCCTGGTTATCAAACCGAACGTTAAGTTAACTTACTCGCGTCAGAGAGACTTTTCCTATCCTGGTGCATCGTAAAAGCCAGGGAAATTCCTCGCCCTTAAAGAATTACGAAAAGAAGCTGGAAAAGGATCCCCCTCGAGCCCGTCACCCGGTGGCCACACCAAACTCATAAGTTAACTTGGTTGAAGAACCAAGTTCAACTTATTTTCGTCAGAGAAACCCCCTTCCGTTATCCTCGCCCTTGAGGAAGACTTGAGGAAGAAGCTCATCATCGAGCTAGTTCCTGGTTACCAAACCGACCTTTAAGTTAACTTATTTAAGTTTAACTTATTCTCGTCAGAGAAACCCCCCTCCTCGATCCTCGCCCTTAAAGAAGACCTTCCCCGAGTACAGTCCTCGCTCACGAAGACTTAAGTAACGAAGTAGAAAAGCTCCTCCTCGAGCCCGTTACCCGGTGATCACACCGAACTCTAAGTTATCTTGGTTTAAGAACCAAGTTCGACTTACTCTCGCCAGATAGCCCCCACCTACATTGGTGCCACCTAAAGCACCGTGATTGTTCTCGTCCTTGAAGAACTCCCCCCGCCCTGAATACCATGTGGACCCTCATCGCTACCCTCGCCAAAATACCGCGTGATTCTGCCCACCTCCATCTGGCCGGTCGGCACGCGCCGTAGAGTCAATAACATTCCTGAGGTGTTTAAACTCCAGTAGAGTCAGGAAGTCTAAATCTTGTATATTGAAGTGTGTGGCGAATTTAACCAATTTAAGGAGGGGACAGCTAATTAAAGTAATTATTGTATATTATAATATTCAGAGTATTTCTGGGGTTAATGGTTAATTTTTGTGTATTAAATTGTTAAAGTTAAAATATAAGTTTATTTTGGGAATTCTTGGGCGTTTCTCTATATCCTTACGTGTTTTCAACGGCTCTTCTTTAAAATAAAAATATTAGCACTCTTAGAACAAAGCCTACTTCATTAAAGAAGTATATCACTACCACAAAAAATACCACGACAAAAGCGGTTTGTGTGTGGAGTGATCAGAAAGTGCCATTCTACGACACCGGACATGACGCTCTCTGCCTAACAGTCTGGGTCTCTTTAAGTCATATGCAGCAATGACATCAGCCAATAGCGTTCGTCTCTAGTTTCTTTCCGGCCTTCTTTCCTTCCCAGGCGTGACGCTTCCTCCCTAACAGACTGGGTCTCCCTAAGTCATATGCAGCAATGACATCAGTCGATAGTGTTCGTCTCTGGTTTCTTTCCGGCCTTCTTTCCTTCCTTGACGTGACCCTCTCTCCCTTACAGACTGGGTCTCCCTAAGTCATATGCAGCAATGACATCAGTCGATGTTGTTCGTCTCTGGTTTCTTTCCGGCCTTCCTTCCTTCCCGGACGTGACGCTCCCTCCCTAACAGACTGGGTCTCCCTAAGTCATATGCAGCAATGACATCAGTCGATAGTGTTCGTCTCTGGTTTCTTTCCGGCCTTCTTTCCTTCCCGGACGTGACGCTCCCTCCCTAACAGACTGGGTCTCCCTAAGTCATATGCAGCAATGACATCAGCCGATAGCGTTCGTCTCTGGTTTCTTTCCGGCCTTTTTTCCTTCCTTGACGTGACGCTCTCTCCCTAACAGACTGGGTCTCCCTAAGTCATATGCAGCAATGACATCAGTCGATAGTGTTCGTCTCTGGTTTCTTTCCGGCCTTCTTTCCTTCCCGGACGTGACGCTCCCTCCCTAACAGACTGGGTATCCCTAAGTCATATGCAGCAATGACATCAGTCGATAGTGTTCGTCTCTGGTTTCTTTCCGGCCTTCTTTCCTTCCCGGACGTGACGCTCCCTCCCTAACAGACTGGGTCTCCCTAAGTCATATGCAGCAATGACATCAGCCGATAGCGTTCGTCTCTGGTTTCTTTCTAGGCCTTCTTCCCTTCCCAGACGTGTCGCTCTCTTCCTAACAGCCTGGGTCTCCCTAAGTCATATGCAGCAATGACATCGGCCGATAGCGTTCGTCTCTAGTTTCTTTCTAGGCCTTCTTCCCTTCCCAGACGTGTCGCTCTCTTCCTAACAGCCTGGGTCTCCCTAGGTCATATGCAGCAATGACATCAGCCGATAGCGTTCGTCTCTGGTTTCTTTCCGGCCTTTTTTCCTTCCTTGACGTGACGCCCTCTCCCTAACAGACTGGGTCTCCCTAAGTCATATGCAGCAATGACATCATGCGATAGTGTTCGTCTCTGGTTTTTTACCGACCTTCTTCCCTTCCTGGACGTGACGCTCTCTCCCTAACAGACTGGGTCTCCCTAAGTCATATGCAGCAATGACATTAGCCGATAGTGTTCGTCTCTGGTTTCTTTCCGGCCTTCTTCCCTTCCCGGACTTGTCGCTCTCTTCCTACCCGACTGGGTCTCCCTAAGTCATATGCAGCAATGACATCAGCCGATAGCGTTCGTCTCTGGTTTCTTTCTGGCCTTCTTTCCTTCCCAGACGTGACGCTCTCTCCCTAACCCACTGGGTCTCACTTAGTCATATGTAGCAATGACATCAGCCGATAGCGTTCGTCTCTGGTTTCTTTTCGGCCTTCTTGCCTTCTCGGACGTGTCGCTTTCTCCCGAACAGACTGGGTCTCCCTAAGTCACATGCAGCAATGACATCAGCCGATAGCGTTCGTCTCTGGTTTCTTTTCGGCCTTCTTCCCTTCTCGGACGTGACGCTCTCTCCCTTACAGACTGGGTCTCCTTAAGTCATATGCAGCAATGACATCAGCCGATAGCGTTCGTCTCTGGTTTCTTTCCGGCCTTCTTTCCTTCCCGGACGTGACGCTCCCTCCCTAACAGACTGGGTCTCTCTAAGTCATATGCAGCAATGACATCAGCCGATAGCGTTCGTCTCTGGTTTCTTTCCGGCCTTCTTTCCTTCCTTGACGTGACGCTCTCTCCCTAACAGACTGGGTCTCACTTAGTCATATGTAGCAATGACATCAGCCGATAGCGTTCGTCTCTGGTTTCTTTTCGGCCTTCTTTCCTTCCTGGACGTGACGCTCTCTTCCTAACAGCCTGGGTCTCCCTAAGTCATATGCAGCAATGACATCAGCCGATAGTGTTCGTCTCTGGTTTCTTACCGGCCTTCTTCCCTTCCCGGACGTGACGCTCTCTCCCTAACAGACTGGGTCTCCCATAGCATATGCAGCAACGACATCAGCCGATAGCGTTCGTCTCTGGTTTCTTTCCGGCCTTCTTGCCTTCCCGGACGTGACGCTCTCTCCCTAACAGACTGGGTCTCTCTAAGTCATATGCAGCAATGATATCAGCCGATAGTGTTCGTCTCTGGTTTCTTACCGGCCTTCTTCCCTTCCCGGACGTGACGTTCTCTCCCTAACAGACTGGGTCTGCCTAAGTTATATGCAGCAATGACATTAGCCGATAGTGTTCGTCTCTGGTTTCTTTCCGGCCTTCTTCCCTTCCCAGACGTGACGCTCTCTCCCTAACAGACTGGGTCTCCCTAAGTCACATGCAGCAATGACATCAGCCGATAGCGTTCGTCTCTGGTTTCTTTCCGGCCTTCTTGCCTTCTCGGACGTGACGCTCTCTCCCTAACAGACTGGGTCTCCCTAAGTCATATGCACCAATGACATCAGCCGATAGTGTTCGTCTCTGGTTTCTTTCCGGCCTTCTTCCCTTCCCGGACGTGACGCTCTCTCCCTAACAGACTGGGTCTCCCTAAGTCATATGCAGCAATGACATCAGCCGATAGCGTTCGTCTCTAGTTTCTTTCCGGCCTTCTTCCCTTCTCGGACGTGACGCTCTCTCCCTTACAGACTGGGTCTCCCTAAGTCATATGCAGCAATGAAATCAGCCGATAGCGTTCGTCTCTGGTTTCTTTCCAGCCTTCTTTCCTTCCCGGACGTGACGCTCCCTGCCTAACAGACTGGGTCTCTCTAAGTCATATGCAGCAATGACATCAGCCGATAGCGTTCGTCTCTGGTTTCTTTCCGGCCTTCTTTCCTTCCCGGACGTGACGCTCCCTCCCTAACAGACTGGGTCTCCCTAAGTCATATGCAGCAATGAAATCAGCCGATAGCGTTCGTCTCTGGTTTCTTTCCGGCCTTCTTTCCTTCCCGGACGTGACGCTCCCTCCCTAACAGACTGGGTCTCTCTAAGTCATATGCACCAATGACATCAGCTGATAGCGTTCGTCTCTGGTATTTCTTTCCGGCCTTCTTCCCTTCCCTAACGTGACACTCTCTCCCTAACAGACTGGGTTTCTCTAAGTTATATGCAGCAATGACATCAGTCGATAGTGTTCGTCTCTGGTTTCTTTCCGGCCTTCTTGCCTTCTCGGACGTGACGCTCTCTCCCTACCAGACTGGGTCTCACTAAGTCATATGCAGCAATGACATCAGCCGATAGCGTTCGTCTCTGGTTTCTTTCTAGGCCTTCTTCCCTTCCCAGACGTGTCGCTCTCTTCCTAACAGCCTGGGTCTCCCTAAGTCATATGCAGCAATGACATCAGCCGATAGCGTTCGTCTCTAGTTTCTTTCCGGCCTTCTTCCCTTCTCGGACGTGACGCTCTCTCCCTTACAGACTGGGTCTCCCTAAGTCATATGCAGCAATGAAATCAGCCGATAGCGTTCGTCTCTGGTTTCTTTCCGGCCTTCTTTCCTTCCCGGACGTGACGCTCCCTCCCTAACAGACTGGGTCTCCCTAAGTCATATGCAGCAATGACATCAGCCGATAGCGTTCGTCTCTGGTTTCTTTCCGGCCTTCTTTCCTTCCTTGACGTGACGCTCTCTCCCTAACAGACTGGGTCTCACTTAGTCATATGTAGCAATGACATCAGCCGATAGCGTTCGTCTCTGTTTTTTTTTCGGCCTTCTTGCCTTCTCGGACGTGTCGCTCTCTCCCTAACAGACTGGGTCTCCCTAAGTCACATGCAGCAATGACATCAGCCGATAGCGTTCGTCTCTGGTTTCTTTTCGGCCTTCTTCCCTTCTCGGACGTGACGCTCTCTCCCTTACAGACTGGGTCTCCCTGAGTCATATGCAGCAATGACATCATGCGATAGTGTTCGTCTCTGGTTTTTTACAGGCCTTCTTCCCTTCCTGGACGTGACGCTCTCTCCCTAACAGACTGGGTCTCCCTAAGTCATATGCAGCAATGACATTAGCCGATAGCGTTCGTCTCTGGTTTCTTTCTGGCCTTCTTTCCTTCCCAGACGTGACGCTCTCTCCCTAACAGACTGGGTCTCACTTAGTCATATGTAGCAATGACATCAGCCGATAGCGTTCGTCTCTGGTTTCTTTTCGGCCTTCTTGCCTTCTCGGACGTGTCGCTTTCTCCCGAACAGACTGGGTCTCCCTAAGTCACATGCAGCAATGACATCAGCCGATAGCGTTCGTCTCTGGTTTCTTTTCGGCCTTCTTCCCTTCTCGGACGTGACGCTCTCTCCCTTACAGACTGGGTCTCCCTAAGTCATATGCAGCAATGACATCAGCCGATAGCGTTCGTCTCTGGTTTCTTTCCGGCCTTCTTTCCTTCCCGGACGTGACGCTCCCTCCCTAACAGACTGGGTCTCTCTAAGTCATATGCAGCAATGACATCAGCCGATAGCGTTCGTTTCTGGTTTCTTTCCGGCCTTCTTTCCTTCCTTGACGTGACGCTCTCTCCCTAACAGACTGGGTCTCACTTAGTCATATGTAGCAATGACATCAGCCGATAGCGTTCGTCTCTGGTTTCTTTTCGGCCTTCTTTCCTTCCTGGACGTGACGCTCTCTTCCTAACAGACTGGGTCTCCCTAAGTCATATGCAGCAATGACATCAGCCGATAGTGTTCGTCTCTGGTTTCTTACCGGCCTTCTTCCCTTCCCGGACGTGACGCTCTCTCCCTAACAGACTGGGTCTCCCTAAGTCATATGCAGCAACGACATCAGCCGATAGCGTTCGTCTCTGGTTTTTTTCCGGCCTTCTTGCCTTCCCGGACGTGACGCTCTCTCCCTAACAGACTGGGTCTCTCTAAGTCATATGCAGCAATGACATCAGCCGATAGTGTTCGTCTCTGGTTTCTTACCGGCCTTCTTCCCTTCCCGGACGTGACGTTCTCTCCCTAACAGACTGGGTCTCCCTAAGTCATATGCAGCAATGACATTAGCCGATAGTGTTCGTCTCTGGTTTCTTTCCGGCCTTCTTCCCTTCCCAGACGTGACGCTCTCTCCCTAACAGACTGGGTCTCTCTAAGTCATATGCAGCAATGACATTACTTGATAGTGTTCGTCTCTGGTTTCTTTTCGGCCTTCATTTCTTCCCAGACGTGACGCTCTCTCCCTAACCGACTTGGTCTCTCTAAGTCATATGCAGCAATGACATCAGTTGATAGTGTTCCTCTCTGGTTTCTTTCCGGCCTTCTTCCCTTCCCGGACGTGACGCTCTCTCCCTTACAGACTGGGTCTCCCTAAGTCATATGCAGCAATGACATTAGCCGATAGTGTTCGTCTCTGGTTTCTTTCCGGCCTTCTTCCCTTCCCGGACGTGAAGCTCTCTCCCTAACAGACTGGGTCTCCCTAAGTCATATGCAGCAATGACATCAGCCGATAGTGTTCGTCTCTGGTTTCTTACCGGCCTTCTTTCCTTCCCGGACGTGACGCTCTCTCCCTAACAGACTGGGTTTCCCTAAGTCATATGCAGCAATGACATCAGCCGATAGTGTTCGTCTCTGGTTTCTTTCCGGCCTTCTTCCCTTCCCGGACGTGACGCTCCCTCCCTACCAGCCTGGGTCTCCCTAAGTCATATGCAGCAATGACATCAGCCGATAGCGTTCGTCTCTGGTTTCTTTCCGGCCTTCTTCCCTTCCCGGACGTGTCGCTCTTTCCCTAACAGACTGGGTCTCCCTAAGTCATATGCAGCAATGACATTAGCCGATAGCGTTCGTCTCTATCTATTAAATAACTAAATAAAACCTTTTGTTCTGTTAATTCGCTCTTTTTAATCCCTGTAGTGGTCAGGTTGATTTTTATGTTCCTTTCACGTTATTAACCCTGCAAGTGAGTGCCTGGCTTTGAATGAGCAACCATGCTGCAGCTGATATCTGTAAAATTGTCTCTCGCCCTCTCCACGTCCCCAATTCCCTTCCACACACTTTCCTAACCTTCATCCTCTCCTCGAGGATATGCCCTCGATGGTTAGCACTTTGCTTTAAGTGGGGAAACCATTGAGAGGTTTAGTGGTGGAAGGGCGTAACCCAACGGCTTGCAACCCTTTTAAGTAGGCCTCTTCTCTTTCACTCTTCGCGCCCCTCACGAGGTACCAGTACGGGTACTACCAATTCGGCTCCCGGCCCCGTCGAATGGGGACACCACTTTGGATTACGGCGAAGTTAAGCCACAGCTGGTGTGGTTAGTAGTCGGATGGAGTCCTCATTCGGGTCGCTTTGACGGCGGTTGCCATAAAGTGTAGATAATCGTGGTTCGGATCCCACATTAATCAGTAGAAGAGGTTGGGAGGAAACAAAAGAATAAATTGGGGCTGTGATTCGGATTTGGGGGAAGGGGGAGTCTCGAGGAGGGGCTGGATAACTACTTCTCGTACTCAAAAAGTTAAAGGGGGGGGGGTATTCTTCTAAAAAAAATTATGAAGGGAAATAACACCACAAATAAACCATTAAAAATATACCGTTAATTTTCTAAAAAGAAATCATTAAAAATAAACATTAAAAAAAAACAATTAAAATAAACCAGTAAAATGAAACTATTAAAAATAATCCCGGAAAAATAAACAATCAAAATAAATCATTAAATTAAAAATTAAAATAAACCATTAAAATAAACGAATAGAAAATAAACCATTAAAATAACCATTAAATTGAACAATCAGAATAAACTATTTAAATAAACCATTAAAATAATCCATTAATAAAAAACAATCAAAATAAACCATTTAAAATAATATACCATTGAAATAAACCATTAAAATACACAGATAAATATAGGTAATTGAAAGTAAACCATTAAGAAGAAACCATTAAAATAATCCATTTATATAAAAAGATAAAACATAAAAAATAAACTGTGTCGTAGGATCAGGTCGTCCTCCCTGACCTTTGCTGCCCTCCCTAGATGTGAGGGAAGGGGGCGGGCGACGAACAAATATGGGGGAAATGTCTCCCTCTTAAGTGCGTGGGAATTAAAGACGAGTGCAAATTCTAATATTGACCGACTTTGATACTATTTCAATAGGCTTCGAGTGGTTATAGGATACAAACAAGCGAAAAAAATAATATTTAATACTATACAAACACCAAATGAGATTAACAAAAATGATACACATTAACAGTTATCTTAATAGTTCGGCAAATAAAAATTGAATTGAATTTACAAAGAATGATATTGTCTGAGCCGTACGAGGCACAATAATTACCCGAGAGGGAACAAGAGGAGACTACGAAGTGAGTTTTGCGGTCGGAGAGCATCACGCCTCCTTGAATCTGAAAAAGAAAATGTAATGGCTTACGATTTTCTGCAGGAGAGTATTCTTCTCGGGTAAGCGTAGCTAAGCGTGTTATTCTTGACTGAGTCCTTCGTCCTTGACCTCCGTCGTTCCGAATAATGGTTTATGCTTGCAAGCCATTAGGGTGCCGGGGTGTCGCTCGAGAAGTGCGCGTCGTCCTTGAATGATTCCAATGACCTCTCAAGATCCTGCGTGAGTACTGTGATAATACTGCGTGGATCTTGCTTGCGTGAAAGAGGCCTGGATACAGCTCACATCCCGAATACTCTGAGAATACTCCTTTGATCATTCCCGGGCTGGGGAATATATACGACTCCGCCGGAAGCTCTTTTGTTTGCCACGGAAGCGATCCCGACTCTGTCCCCAGGGACACGGCAGTGATGGTTTTAGCGTCATATCGCTAAAGGGTGTCCCGGCTCCAGTTTGACTCGTTATCGCTCCGAAAGTTTGCCGAAGGGTTCCGATGGAATGTTTTTCGTCCGTGAGATACTCCTTTAAAAATAAACTTTATAAAATAAACCTTTAAAGATAAACCCTTTAAAATGAGCCTTTAAAATTAAACCTTTTAAAATGAGCCTTTGAAAATAAACTTTTAAAAATAAACTATTAAATTTAAAGGTATGTTAGAAGATTTTTAAAAATCTTCCTTTTTTAAAAATAAAAATTCCAATCACAGCCCTACAGCGTCCCCACCTAAACTCTAATGCTATTAAAACAAATCTGAACATACTTTGGAAAAGGGGCTTCCTCTAGTCCCCCCCCCCACCCACCTGAGCAGGATCACACCGTAATTTTAATGGTTTATTTTTGTCAAGTCTTTAATGAAAATGTCTTCAACTTTTTGAGTACGATAAAAAGCACCCAACCCCCCTTAATTGCTATTCCCTTGAATCTGGATCACATCCATTCTTTAGTCCTTTGTTTATTGGACAATTTTAAATCCCTTGTGGAAATTTCATCAAATTCCTTGTTTTGTTTTTTTATAAAAATTCTCATCTACTTTATAAACACACCATGTATGATGTGAATTCCGACCAATTTTTAAATAGACCTCACAATTCATCCCTTTTTAGTATCTCATATTTATTAGGTAACACAAATAAACATACATCATATAAAACATAGAATCCTCTTCTTTCCAATCGTGTATTTAGTTTTATGCTAAACTATTTTCTTTTTTATTATTGGATTTTTAATGGGTCTTATATTTACTGGATAGCATTTATATGAAAGGGCGAAAACATCACACTAAGATTTAATCCCTTCCCCATAATTGTCCCCCATATTAGCTCATTTTTTAATTCTCACTATGAAAAAAATACAAGTTAGCAACTCAAGGAGGATTTATTAGGTTGTCAAGAAATTAATGTCGTTTTGGAAGACAGAAGAAATGTTTTTTAGAGTTGTTTAAATTGGTCCAAATTTGATGGAGGATGTTTAAAGATAACTGTAGTAATAGACGAGGCATTTTTAAAGGTTGCGGTAGTGTCTATGCTGTGTTTTTTTTAAGCTACAAAAGGGTGATTTGGGGGAGAGGGGCAGATGAAATGTCTGAAGGACAACATTTACAACTTGCGAATATGGCATTGGCTCGAAAGGCCCGTGAGGCATTTGTGGACAGAATTGTGGCAGGTGATGAAAAGTGGGTTCTGTACTGCAGCGATATTAAGAGCAAAGAAACAATGGCTTGATCGCAAGATAAAACATCCCTACTCCTAGACGTAGTTTCTTACATCTGTTAAGGGAGTTATTCGTTATTAGTTCCTCAATAATAACCAAAAAGTCATTGCAGCCCTAAATTTTCAACAATTGCAACGTTTAATGTTCAATAATTGTAACGGTTAAATGTTCAATAATTGCAACTTTTGATGTTCAACAATTGCAACGTTTAATATTCAACAATTGCAATGTCAAATGTTCAACAATTGCTATATTCAAAGTTCAACAATTTCAACGTGTGATATTTACTAATTACAACTTTAAAATGTTCAAAAAGTGCAACGTTCAATGTTCAACAATTGCACTGTTTAATATAAATGTTCAACAATGTTCCTTCACTGGTTAACCAAAAGGGTTTCCTCATCCTTTAAGACAATTCGCGCCCCACACGTGACACGAAGATCCTTCTCGTCCTCCAATAGTCACCTTACCTTACACCCTCTGATTACCATTTAAGCCATTACAACATCACTTTAATGGCAAAATTTACTCTGATATGAAAGGTGTAAAAGGAAATCGAATCATATTTGATCTAAACTTAATTTCCTTTAAAAAGAAACATTCATTCATTGAGGTGTCCTAAATCGTTCACTTCAACATAAAGAAGAAATTTTAGTAAACGAGTGAAAGCGAGGGTATAAATAACAAAAAAGTGCAGTTAGGCACTAATTGCGAATTTTAATTATAGTCAGTATGAATCCTACAGTTACCACTTCAGCTCCTTTCTTCCTAATCCTTGTCATATTTTAACATACAAAGGGTAGCATTACTTTTTTGCCAGTTCTATAAATTATAAGGTATCGAGGTCACAGGGCGTGACCAATATCTTTTGCTCATTCAACGCCAGCAAAGGATGACCAATATGGCGAATTTTCGAAAATAAATCGCAGGTTTCTTCTATAGACTACACTTTTTTTTCTACTAATGTAATTTCATCCCAAAACACGTTTTTTTTAAACTTTTAAATCTGTTTCTGGAAAGTTTTATATCAAGCTTAAATACCCCTATATCTCCCTAATGGGATTAAAACGTAGTTGATTGAGGTCCCTGGTGTTGATTGAGGTCCCTGATGTTGATTGACGTCTCTCGTGTTGATTGAGGTCGCTTATGTTGATTGAGGTCCCTGGTGTTGATTGAGGTCCATTGTGTTGATTGAGGTTCCTGGTGATGATTGAAGTTCCCTGAGTTGATTAAGGTCCCTGCTGTTGAATGAAATCCAGTGTGCTGTTTGAGGTTGCTGGTGTTGATTGATGTCAGTGGTGTGGATTGAGGTCCCTGGTGACGAATGAAGTTCCTTGTGTTGATTGAAGTCCCTGGTGTTTAATGAAATCCAGTGTGCTGTTTAAGGTCCCTGGTAATGATTGAAGTTTCATGTATTGATTGAGGTCTTGGTGTTGAATGAAATCCAGTGTGTTGTTTGAGGTCACTGGTGTTGATTGATGTCAGTGGTGTTGATTAAAGTCCATGTTGACGATTGAAGTTCCCTGTGTTAATTGAGGTCCCTGGTGTTGAATGAAATCCAGTGTGTTGTTTAAGGTCCCTGGTGACGATTGAAGTTCCCTGTGTTGTTTGAGGTCCCTGGTGTTGAATAAAATTCAGTGTGTTGTTTGACGTCGCTGGTGTTGATTGAGGTCCCTGGTGTTGAATGAAATCCAGTGTGTTGTTCGAGGTCCCTGGTGATGATTGAGGTCCCGCGGGTGTTTTTCCAATATATAATACATGAATAAGTATACATCGGCCATTTTGTGACTCTTGATGAATGCATGGAGGGGGAGGAGGAGGTTCGTAGTAGAGCAATTTAAGCTGTGGAAAGGTTGGAAAACCTTCCTCATAAGCGAGCTGACTAAACCTGCTTCGAACGCCAAGTATTTAATGAGAATTTGGCGCTAATGGTAAAAACCCTTATCAACTTTTATTTGTGACCACTACTCTTACCAATTTTAACTAATGGAAGTGAAATTAAGAACGCTGGAGCTAAAAGGCAAGTACAATATGGCAACAGGTCGCAAAAACATGATGTAAAACCAAAAGGGCACGTAAATGGAAATGGATAAAAAAACAAACGGGTGATGAATATTGTGAAAAGAATAAAAGTTATGAACTGAAAATAGATAACATAATTATTATTTGAAAATGGCATAATATGGAAGAAAGAAAATCCTAAACTAGACTTATACATAAAGAGAGTTTCAAGATAACCCCAACAGCAGGAAGAAAGGGTCGGGTGGTGATGATGCTGTATCATCACCAATGGTTACCTAGTGGGGTTCGATTACGTGGTCAGAATGACAAAGTGCCAAATGCAGTGACACCCCCTCCCTTCTCCGAGACATCCCCCAACCAAGGCCACGCGCATATATTTGTCATCCCGGTCTAATTTCCCCGCCTCCTCCACGTGGTCTGCTTTCCGCTAGCTTTCGTTTTACCGTATAGTTTCGTTCTCTTTTCCCTCCCATAACGAACAAACTAGAGTTTGCATTTGGTATCAGCCTTTACCCTTATTTTTTCGTTCAATCATATTTGACATCGGGTGTATCGAAATGTTTCGTTCACCCTTACCCTTTTCTCGCAAACGTCTACAGTAACGGAGGGTTTACATTGGACATCGCTCGTTTCCTTTTCATTTCGTCCAATCATTCTGAGCCGGACATGACCACGTCTTTGCGTGAGTTGAATCTAATAGCCACAAAGACTCACCCTCGATAGTCAGTGGTCGGTCAATGAATGCAGGGGAATTGGAATTAGAAAGCCTGAGTAGAAAGGTAGGCCTCGCGAATCTATTTTTTGCATAGGCTTAGAGAACCAGATAGTATGGATAGGCTCTTTGAATTCATGAAATCGGGGAGGATTTGATAGGTGTTATGTTGGTAGGCCTGGCGAATCTAAGGTGTTTTTATAAGCTTATAGAACCAGACAAGTATAGATAGGCTGTTGGAATTCATGCAATCGATAGGCTTTTGAGATCCGGGATGTTTTGATGGGTGTTGTGCTGGTAGGCCTTTGAATCTAAGGTGTCTTTTATAGCTTGTAGAACCAGACATGCTTGGATAGTCTCTTGGAATTCGTAAAATCGATAGGCTTTTGAAATCGGAGATGTTTTAATAGGCTTTGCCCAGGATATTGCTAGCTTTTTTTTTTAAATCGGAGATGTTCTGACAAGTTTTGCTCAGGATATTGCTAGGCTTTTGAAATCAGAGATGTTCTGATAGGCTCTGCCCAGGATATTGCTAAGCTTTCGATTCAAAATTCAAAATGTTTTATAGGATTCGAGAATTTGACGCTTTGAGAGGGTGTCGAAATTTATCTTTTGAATTCCAGTACAGTTTGATAGGCTTTTGGAATCAGAGCTATCGATAGGCTTGTGAAATCAGGGATATTTTAATAGGTTACGAGAATTGGACGTTTTGATAGCCTCTTGCAATCCGGGGTAATGATAGGCTTTGAAATCGAAATATTTTGATAGTCCTCGCTAATCAAACGATTTAATAGGCTTTGGTAATTTGGGTATATTTTCATATGCTTTTGAAATTGGGGATGATGTCAATGTAATCGAAAATCAGGTATGACTTGATAGGCTTCGAGATTATAAATCGGGGATCGATAAACGGAAATATTTTAATAGGTTTCGAGGCTTGGGTAAGCTTTTAATAGGATTTTAAAAGTTTTCTTTTGATGTGATTCATCAAAAATAAATTTAAATAAGTTTTGAAAATTGCAATAATTTGATAGGCTTCGGAATTGTAGGTTAATTTGATAGACTTGGGATTTTTTTTTTATAAGATTCCAGAATCAAGAATATTATCGTTAACTTAAGAAATCGAGATATTTTTATAGGCTTCGAGAATCGAGGATATTCTGATTGGGTTGGAGAATGGATATATTTTGATAGGCTTTGGGATCGAAGATATTTACATATGATTCAAGAATTGAAGATAGTTTAATAGGTTTTAAGTTTCGAAACTATTTTGTTAGGGTTTGAGAGTCAATTTATTTTATAGGCTTCAGGAATGATGATATTTTGAGAGGCTTCAAGAATGGAACATATTTTGAAAGGCTTCATGAAATTAGGAAATTTTGGCAATGGTTTGGACCTGTTCTTTAAGGACTCCATTGACATTGTAGTAGCTAATGTAGGTCCTTCACTTGTCTCATCTGATCATAACTTTGTTTCATTCAGACAACATACTCGTAAAATAAGCAAATTTGTGCCTAATGTGTACTTTGTCCTCAAAATTCATTTGAAATCTTTTCCCTGCAAAATGCATTTGAAATTCTTTGCCCGAAATCTCATTTGTAATTTTTCTGCCGCGAAATTCATTTGAAATCCTTTGCTCGTAAAATGCATTTAAATTCCAGAGCTCACCGAAATTCTATCCATGAAATTAGACTGGAATTCTATATATAGACTTGCTGATGTGGCTTGTTTGAATGAATATTTAGTTAATAGAATTTAAGGAAATCGGCCTAAAACTATATTAAAGTTCAGGATTAATGACAAAGCTAAGTTCACTGATAAGAGTAGACAGGCTTATTATATAGAGAAGTAGTCAGCAAATTGTTTTTGGTCAAATAACAAGTCTGATCTTTCATAATGATATTTTGCTCAATTAAGCCAAAATATACAAATGGTATTTATATACCCTTTCTTCCACTAACCACTCTCATAAGTAAATGGTTAGTTACTTTCAAGTCTTCTCTTTTTTGTGTTGATTCGAGTATGCCGCCGCTACTCAAAGCCGGTGGCTCCGTCACACATTGTCCAAGAGAGAGAAAGTTGACATTTTTTGGCTACCCCATTTGAAAGTAAATAGGAAAGCATTAATTTACCACATGTTTTCTTGAAGTAAAATTAAGTATGTTAAAGTGTGTGAACGCGCGGAGTGAATTAAATAGTCTCTGAGTTCAATGAAGCGAAGATAAACGCGAGTGAAAAATTTGCCGAGCAATGGAAGAAGTAGGTTTCGATGCGTGACCCTTTTGGGCTTGAAATGAAGCAAGGATAGCAAATCTTTATCATGAATAGCAGCGAGAAACGAAAGGTATCACAATAAGGAAAGCGAAACGTTTAGTCTTCTCGGCGTATGAGAACTTAGTGAACTAAAACTTGACTGGATGAATTATCTTTGTCTGACCTGGATAAGTGGGATCTATTCCTACCAAAATTGGCGGAGTTTGATGTATCTCTTTCTTGTATAAGAATTGCGTTCCAAGGCAAATTGCTTCTGGGAGAAACGGAAAGAGAAATACCCGAAGAACTACAAAGAAGGTTTGTTTCTCTCTATTCGTTTGAGAGGCAAGGGGAAGCTCGGCTGGAAGCTTCCACAAGGGAAGGCATGTGACTGTGTGCTCATCGTAGGGAAGGTCATCGACGTCTCCCACACAACAATTTACAAAAGAAAACGCAACCTGAATTCTGTTCAGAATTTTGGGGAAAAACGCTCAAAATCAATTGAACAAAGGTTTTTTACACGTCTCCAGAGAAAGACATGCCAAATCAATGGATAATCTTTTAGACGTTTTCATGGAAATTCATACTTATTCAATGCCCAGATATATTTTTACACGTCTCCAGGGTAAAAAAAACAAACGTCCGAAACAATGGCCAGATGTCTTTTACGTCTCGCCAAGAAAAGACATGTCAAAACTGACTAAAGGTCTTTTACACGTCTCCAGAGAAAGACATGCTAAATAAATGGCTATATCAATGGCTATATGCCAAATGAAGGAAAGAGAAGCCAGATCAATGGACAGTGGTATTTTACACATCTCTATGGAAAGAGAGGCCAAATCAATGATAGAGATCCTTTTCAGGACTGACTGGAAAGACCTACCAAATGCTTGGCTAGAGAGTTTTAACTCCGAGAAGATACGTCAAATCCATGGCCAAAATTCTTTTACACCTCGTCAGAGAAATACCTCATATAACCAGCTGTCTCTTACACGTCACCAGGAAAAGAGCTGTCATACGTGGTATAACCATATATATATATATATATATATATATATATATATATATATATATATATATATATATATATATATATATATATATATATATATATGAAAATTAATGCAATATCGCAAGAAAAGATGAGGAATTAAACCACATTCTCCGAAGACAATTTAATTCAGAACAGTTTCGGTGTATCTCACATCCTTTTTCAACTGACACTAGATAGAAAATATAAGAGAAGTGCATATAAGCATAACACAAGATCCTCTCTTTTTCCCCCCAATCCCCTACTTGTGGCTAATCTGGGGGGGGTAGGCCTAAACATATTGAAGGGCTGACATTTTACTATTTTATTTATTTGCGATATTATTACAGGATTAAAAGAAAATTGACCCTCAGATAGATTTAAATTAGGAACTGACGATATCAAGCTCGATTCTACGATTCTTCTCTTAACATAGTTAGCCGATTTAAATAACATTTTACTTCCATTGAAATCGATCGTATGATTCTTGTCTCTAACATGGCAAAATATTCCACTGCTTTCGCTGTCCACTCTAATATCTCTTTTGTGTTCGTACAATCTCTTGTCTAGATTTCTCCCCGTTTCCCCTATATAAACTTTATGGCAATCGTTGCATGGTACTGCATATACTCTTATGTTATGATGTTCTTTGGGTTTCCTGGCCATCATCAATTGGTTTAAGGAATTATTATATTTAAAACATTTTTGTTTCAATTATTGAAGATTATTAGGTTTATTTACGTATACCTTTTCTTCAAGGTATCCCAAAAGGAAAAAATCTGGAGGGGTAAAATCAGGTGATCGTGGTGGCCAAGAAACGTCACCTAAACGTGAAATTAACCGACCAGGGAAGGCTGCTCTTAGTGTTGCCATGGTTTCTCTCGCTGTGTGTGGTGTCGTCCCATCTTGTTGAAACCACATATCGTGCATATCCAAATCTTCCAGTTCTGGCAATAAATAATCTTGTATCATTTATCTGTAAGTGTCCCCTGTTACTGTCACTGTTTTTCCGTCAACATCCTCGAAGAAGTAGGGACCAATGATTCTCGAACTGGTTATGCCGCACCAGACTGTAACTTTCTGTGCATGAAGAGGCTGCTCGTGAATTATCATGGGGTTTTCAGCACACCAGAATCTGCAATTTTGTTTATTAACGTATCCAGTAATGTGAAAATGGGCTTCATCGGACATGATTAGGTGCGAGGTAAAAGTTGGATCATTTGTTAGTCCCCAAAAAGCGCGTGCAAAGTTTATTCTTTTTCGATGGTCTGCAATATTTAATTGTTGAGTTATTTGAATTCTGTATGGATGAAGTTTCAATTCTTTTGTTAGGATGCGTTGCAATGATGTTCGAGAAATTCCTAGTTGACTGGAACGTATCCAAGTTGACGTTTGTGGCTGTTGTTGAACACTGGTTAACCATGGCAACACTAAGAGCAGCCTTCCCTGGTCGGTTAATTTCACATTTAGGTGACGTTTCTTGGCCACCACGATCACCTGATTTTACCCCTCCAGATTTTTTCCTTTTGGGATACCTTGAAGAAAAGGTATACGTAAATAAACCTAATAATCTTCAAGAATTGAAACAAAACATCATTAAAGAAATCGACAAAATCACTCCTGATGTTTTGGAAAATGTCATGGAAAATATGATGCAAAGAATCTGCCTTTGTTTTAACAATAATGGAGAACAATTGAAGGATATTATATTTAAATAATAAAAATCCAAGATCCCCTCTTTCATTTTATATATCACCAACTTTTATAACTTAATTAGTTTTTGTGTTATTAATTTTTAAAAATGTGAAGTAACTTTTGGGCCACGCGTTATATTTATATATATGGTGGGGCAGAGAGGACGGACGTTTTTGAAATGTCTATTACTCAGCCCCAGGGGGGCTGACAGCACCAGCGGCACATTATCTGATTTTAATATTTCAATTTTGTCTAATGAGTCTTTGACTAGATACTCCATACTAGTAGGTAGTTATTTAATTTGTTAAATGGTCCACTACCTTGTTAGTTGATTTTGTGAATTTTTCAAAAACGTCCATTCTCTCTACCCCCCCCTGTATATATATATATATATATATATATATATATATATATATATATATATATATATATATATGCGACAAAGCCGACAAGGAAAATAATGCGAAGATTCTGAGTATTTTCGAACTTTATTTCGGAATCTTCACATTTTTTTTCCTTGTGGGCTTTGTCGCATTTTTTGCTTACTCATGCGATACTTTGTGAGTTATCCATATATATATATATATATATATATATATATATATATATATATATATATATATATATATATATATATATATATATAAATTTATTGTCGTTGTTTCTGTATGGGTGAAGGAATTTATGAATTTAAAATAGATCATTTATAGTATCTCGGCCTTTAAATAGAAGTTCTCAAAGTAAAGGCTACAGTTAGGGGAAATAAAAAACTGTAGAAAGAACAGGCACCGTAGCGTGGAAGGACTGGAAGGATAAATAGATATCCCGTTCTACCCACTGGTATAGGATGAAATCTCACTAGTGACATCCTAGTTGCATCATTGTCATTTTAGTTCACCCAATTGATTGTCATCCTAGGTTTTCCAATGCTCGTTCTCTCTTAGTTTCACCAATGATAATGCCATCCTAGTTTCACCAATGGCAATGTCATCCTAGTTTCACCAATGACAATGTCATCCTAGTTTCACCAATGATAATGTCATCTTAGTTTCACCAATGACGATGTCATCCTAGTTTCACCAATGACAATGTCATCCTAGTTTCACCAATGACAATGGCATCCTAGTTTCACCAATGGCAATGTCATCCTAGTTTCACCAATGGTAATGTCATCCTAGTTTCGCCAATGATAATGTCAGCCTAGTTTCACCCAAACTAGTGGAACCAAGGGTTTATAGCCATTTCACTATTACTATACTAGTTTTACCAAACCTAGTATCATCCTAGTTTATCCATTGCTAGTGTCGGCCTAAGTTTAGCCATACTAGTGTCAGTCCAGTTTCACCAGCTTTAAGAGTGGCAACGGTTTATACTCGTTGTCTGAGCAATTGAAACCTTCAAAACAATTGAGGCCCATAAAAGCGCTCTTCGTCGTACCTCGCGGCATTCCTGAATGTGCGGAATAGCGAACGGACGTTCACCTCCCCACCTTTTCTCTCATAACCTTTAAGAATGGCAGCATCCGCCTTTTTTTTACTCATTACACTCACTTCCTCAACAAACTAGAACGTTCTCAAACGTTCTGACTAGTTTGAAAACAAATGCGAAGATTTCACGTTTTCTCCGGGGAAAGAAAGGGAGGTTTTGGATGGGGTATTAAAGACATAAATGAGGAAAGAATCAATTAGTGCGTGCCAAGGCTTGGCACGCCCAGGTCATGTTGAGGGGTTTTGTTTGTGCAGGTTTTTTTTAGGGATTTCTGAAGGAGATTTTGAGATTTGATAGTTATAGTGAGGCAGAGAAAGGGTGTAGATTGGATATGAAAAAGGTGTGTTGGTACGTTTTGTACCACAAATTGGCGCTGTTGATGCCGGTCTAAGATGGAATTTGCGGTTTAATTAGGGATCCGAAACAAGCGGCATTATAAACCGCAAATTCCCAGATTGGAAACATATGTATGAACTATCTTAATATTAGGAGTAAACTTATTACCGATAAATGTAGTAGTTTGAAAAAATACATAAGGTAGTTTAAAGGTTGTAAATCCACGGATTAGTTAATTGCACTACATGAATTGCATTCGTTGATTGCAATAGATTATTGCGTTAGTTAATTGCAATACGTGAATTGTATTGTTCAATTACATTAGTTAATTGCAATATGTGAATTTTATTAATTAGTTGTAATAGATAATTGCATTAACTGTAATGGGTAATTTCACCATATAATGGCTTTAATTAATTACAATATATTATTGCATTATTTATTTGCACTGTGGTCTTGCACTAATTGGTTGCAATGTGTGAATTCATCTTTTAACCCTCCGGATTTAATACAGGCTTTAACGAAAAGAGGCTTAAGACTCGGCCTGAGTGACAGCTCTATTCATGCGGTCCAGGCATGTCGTTGACAACTCCATTCAGGCGATCTAAATTTGGTAATCCTCCCTTATCTATGGGGCAGGACGAAAATCCAATAGAAACATGGATCTTTAAATAAAGTGATGGATATATAGGTAGATAGATCGATCGATAGACATATTTTTATTACGTAAAATAAATTAGGTTTAAAAAGGCGTCCTTTAGCCATTAACAAAGAGGTCATCCTGGTCATAATATTTCAGTGCCAATATTTCTGAGTTTCCTAAAATCTCAGAGTGATTCTCTCTAAATTGGACTCGGATAAGGATTCCGTGAACTTTAAATTTTCGGATACGAAGCCACGGATGGATTTATTGATAAAATTGGGAAAGGTTAAACAATTTCGTAGAAAGCAACATAATAGTTACTTTCTCTTGTGGCTAAATTGAGTATATACGTTTTTAAGGATTAGGAAACTAGGTAAAAAGCGAAAATTGGGATGAGGAAACTTTTAGATCAGTCCAGCCAAAAGACCCACAGAGAAAATGTTTTAAGAAGATGAGTCAGGACGTGTTTCATCTTACAGACCTAAACATTCCGTAGTGGAATTATGGAAGAAAGACTTTAACAGGCAAAATATTAGTTATTACCGAGGTTAAAAGGAAAGATTAAATCTTAGATATTTTACTTAGTTCAGCAGCTTTAGCTTTAAGTTATTCAGAGTCAATTTGCAGAGATTCAACGTGTCCAAGCCAAACTTCTTTAATGACAATGTCTTGTAATGCCCGCAAGGGTAGGGCAAGGAGGACACTATTATCAGCATAAACAAGTGTATTATAATGGTAGCATGCAATGGCGTCACCACTCCTCTCGTAGGGGTGAGCTTGCGCTTCGCTGCTAAGATTAAAATATAAAATCTAAAAGAAAGCAGCCGTGGTTAATTTTTTATAAATTTTCTGAACTTCGCCAATTATAATAATTTTAAAAAGAAATTCTTAACTAAATTTCCCCCCTTTCAAAATATCACGTTGCTAAAATATAGAGTTATAGAAGAAAATATATAAAAATAAATTTTCTGAAATTCACCATTTGTAATTTGGGTTTTAAAAAATTCACAAAATTTCGATACTTAAATTTATTTCTGAACTTCGCCATTTTGATTTTTGATATTATAAAAGAATGATTAGAAATAACTTTGATAAAAAAACATAAGTCATAACCAAACTAAGATGAAATTATTATTCAAATACTCAAAAAAATCCCCTTCTTAAATTATAGAGTTAGTGATGATAATGGTGATGATGAACCTAAACAACAACAGTTTAATCGGGATGATATGATTGTTTTGAGCACTTCATTGAGATAAGAAAGCTAAAGAGGAGAGGAGAGAGGATCCTTCCTTGCCTGATTCCTTTGGTTACTTTCCAGTAAGTAGGGCGACCTTTACCCAATGTTACATAAACATCCTGATTCGTGTACATACTCTTAATTATATCGATTAGAGAATGAGGGACTTTGATTTTAATATATTCTCAATTAACAAATACTAATTCATAAAAGCATGAGTTTTACCGTCTATCAAACAAGCATAAATCTTAGAACCAAGATGTTTTATCGATGCATAATTTGTTTCATGGTCATAAGAGTTGTGGGAGTATCTCAAAAGCCTCCAAAACCAAACTGAGTACTACTGATTTTATTATAATTATTTAATTCCGGTCGATCGAGTACTTGAATGGTTTAATTTTTTTTTTTACAATTACCGAATTTTACTTTTAACATTGTACTGGTAAGAGAGAGAACGATAGGATATCATGGAGAAAAACAACTTGCTAATAATATCTTACAAAACAAAGTAACCAAATTTTGCATGGTGAAACTGCATATTATTCTTTGCAAGAGTTATTAGAATTCATTACTTTATTAACCTCTCCTTTGCTAATTGTTGTTTGTGTACATTGTGAAATTCCGAAATTTTTCGTCAAATGGCTCATTTAAGCATTCAGATTTAAGTTAACTGACAGAGCTCCAAAAGCTCTTCGTCTTTAATAAAACACTATGGATTTCTTCATCATTACGAAGGTCTTCTCGACGAATTTATTTTGCATTACAATTTTTTTTTTCTTCATTACGAGTTTATTCATCATTACGGACTTCATTTTCCTGACAAATTTTTTCTTGATGATCTTTAGAATGGTGAAGTTTACCCTTATCTTTAGCATAGTTTTTCTACGTGTTATGTTTCCATATTTGGGAAGGAGGGAAAGTTCATAAGGCAGGTCTCACTGGCTGGCGTTTGTCAATCTAATTACGACCTAACGAAACGTTTGAAGATTTTTTACGAAAAAACTGAAACTCTTCATGATGAAATTGAAACTCATTACAACGATACTGAAACTCATTACGACGAAGCTAAACTCACTTTGGCGAAAGTAAAACTTATTCAGGCGAAGGTGATTCCGACATAAACCGAAACTCATTACGACGAGACTGAAACTCCTTTAGTGAAACTAAAACTTATTCCTACGAAACTGAAAACGACGCAATGGAAACTGCTTATCCCGAAAATGAAACTCCTTATGACGAAACTAAAACTCCTTATGACAAAGGTGATATTCCTAATGACGAAACTGAAACTCCTTATGACGAAACTGAAACTCCTTATGACAAAACTGAAACTTCTTACGACGAAGCTGAGACTTCTTTTGGCGAAACTGAAACTTCTTCTGAAGAAACTGATACACACACACACACACACACACACACATATATATATATATATATATATATATATATATATATATATATATATATATATATATATATATATATATATATATTATATCAGAGCAGAAGGGGCACTTTTTGCATGCGTAGCATCAAAATTGAGTATGACAGCATTAATTAGCAATTTTAAAAAATCTGTCGATTAAAAAAATGATTTAATTGTTTATTCTTTAGGGTCTTTTTCGCAACAGGTGACGGAGCGAATTGGGCGTTCGAAGCTATCGCGAGGTTAAGGTTAGGCTATGGCGTTCGAAGCTCGTTGTGTAAGTACAGCCTATAGTTAGGATAGGTTAAGTTATGTTATGTTATGCTATGTTAAGTTAGGTTAGGTAGGGTAAGATAAGGTTAGGTTAGGTTAGTTTGGGTTAGGTTAGGTTAGCATAGGTTTTAGAACAAGGAACTGGTGCAAACTTCTCGCAAAAAGTTTTTCCAATCAGTTATGGCTTCTGTTGACATTTTAAGTTCTTCAACATAAAAAAAAACAATAATTGTCAACTTCTTGTACCATATGTGAATAAAATAAACGATTGTCGCTAAGGAAAATTTTTATTCTTCTAACCAAGTGTCTTTCCATAATCCAACAATGAAATTGCATTAACGCTTATTACAGCAGCAAAGGCAAAGCAAATATGCTAATCAAAGTTTCATAATATGTCCATTTTTGCAAAGTCGCTGCCCTGACCTAAACTAACGTAACGTAACGTAATCTAATCTTAATTAACCTAACCCAAACTAACCTAACCTAACCTAACCTAACCTAACCTAACCTAACCTAACCGAACATAACCTAACCTAAAGGCTGTACTTACACTACGAGCCTCAAACGCCATACCCTACCTAATCTTAACCTCACGATAGCCTCGAACGCCTAATTCTCTGCCGGGTCCCTTTCTTTATTATGGTGTGAAAATCGAATATATTTTAAAATTATAAATCTTGAATTTCTTATTTGTCTCCGGGAAGCTAAGCTACTCTGGCAGGTACGAGTTATAACGTGTATACTATACCCTTGTGCGAGCTTAGATTTTTGTTTCCGTGTGTGTATTTGTATGTGCGTGTGTTTGTATTTATGTGGGCATATTTGTATTTGTGTCTTTGCGTGTGCGTGTTTGCATTTGTGTACGTATTTGACTCTGCGTATTTGTATTTGTGTGAGTTCGTGACTTTCATCAGAGGAGGAAAATTTTATCCAATTGTGCGAGTCTTATGCAGTTGGGATACTTTGATCTAATTGGCTACTTTTTCAAGTGTGCGACTTTTGCTAAATTGGGCAAATTTGAATCGATTTGACGATTTACCTAAATGAGTGTTAATTGCCTAACATAGGACGCATTTTATGAAATTGGGCGCTTTATCCAATTCCGCAACTTTTAGGCAATTGGGCAAGTTTTATGAATTGGGTGCCTTTTCTTGCAAATGGGCTACTTTTCATGGAATTGGATTACTTTTATTCAGTTACTTTTAACTTCTTGGGCTACTTTTATTCGGCTACCTTTAGCTTACTGCCACTTGTATCCATTTTTGCTACTTCCAACCTTCTGCGCAACATTTAGGCAATTGGGATATTTTTATCCGATTCTCCAACTTTTACCCAATTGAGGAACAAATCTTCTCTGGTTAAGTGGGGAAAAATTGTTCTCGGCACCTTCAAGTATGACCTCCGCGACCTACATTCTCCCCTATAGTTGACCCTTGACCTGTGAAACGTGCCCGACACGTGACCTGCGTGTTGTTAAAATCGCAGGTCAGAGAGGATGGGAAGAAAGTTGTGAAAGAAGCTAATCGTTGACTTTAATTTGTTTTCATTCAATTGGCCGATGAGGGAGGGGGAGGGGGTAGTTTCATACATATTATAGGGGGTTGTCTTTTGCTTGGATAATGAGGGGGTATTTAAGGGCCAAGGGCCCTAGGGAGTTCAGGGATATTTATGGGGGGAGGTGGAAAAGGAGAGTAGAAGTGAATGGAGGTAATTTTTTTTTGGGAGGGGAGGGATTTTCGATTTTTCAGATTTTGGAAATTTTACCTAATTTCACTCTTTTATTCGGGAGGGGGGGGGGTACCATTTCCTCTAGAGCAAACGCCAAATTTCCCCAGGGAGATTTCTCTCCCCCATTTCCGTTTCCTCGGAGCCCTCCCCCTTCCCCATGAAATCATATCTTAGAGACCCCCCCCCCATCTGGGTCTCCTTCCCACAGGTGACCTTATGGCTTTAACGGGTGCCCGAGGCAACCCCGTGGTCGGGGTAAGCTAATCAAACAAAGGGAGGGGCACATTCCCCGGTGAACTTTCGACTTTGCAAATAGGGGCACGTTCAGGGGGGGCGGGGGGGCGTCACCTCCCCTGTTGGTGTCAATGGGGATAAAAGAGCTTTTCCCCGGGAGGGAGGAAGCTCGGTTATCGCTCCTGTCGTGTGGAGATGAGGAATTACGAGGGAAACGATGGATGTCGGGTTGAAAGGTGGTTTAGGGGTGTAATGGTATGATGGGAAGTGGTTAGAGGTATAATGACTCCTGGCGTGGCTGAGGCAACGGGGTATGGAAGGGGCACGAGACCAATGGAAAGTTAAATGGGCACAAAAAAATGCATGAATGGGGGAAGATGTTAAGCAATTTGAAAACACACTGAATCAGTAAAATCAGCGGGTATTGAAGGTAAAAAGTATAGGATGAGAACGAGATAATGAAAAGTAATAGATGGAAAAGAGAAGGTTAAGCAGAGAATAAATATCCTTAGGGTCATCCATTAAATCGGGTTTTATATAGGATTTGTTTTAGGTCCTTTCTTGTTTTCAGAGCGAGCGACTTCCGTTTGGATAAAGTGTGATCACACGGCAATCATTTACCATGTGTGTGTGTGTGTGTATGTATTGACCTATGTGGGATATGTAAGTGTGATGACAGGCATATCTTGTTTTAATGCGTTTGTTTTGTGCTGGGGGAGAGGTGTAAGAGAGATGACAAGCATATCATTTTTTCATGTGTGAGTTTTGTGCTGGATGGGAGGTGTAAGTGTGATAACAGGTATATCTTCTTTTCATGTGTGTTTTGTGTTGGGTGAAGGTGTAAGTGTGATGACTGGAATATCTTTTTCTCATGTCTGTGTTTTATGTTGTGTGGAAGTGTAAGTGTGATGACAGGCATATCTTCTTCTCATGTGTGTGTTTTGTGCTGGGTGGGAGGTCTATGTGTGATAACAGGTATATCTTCTTTCATGCTTATATTTAGTGCTGGTTTGAAAGAGTAAGTGTGATGACTGACATATTTTTCTTCCTCATATATGTGTTTTGCGAGTATGGGAGGTGTAAGTGTGAGGACAGGCATATCTTCGTTTCATGTGAGTTTTGTGTTTGTTTTTAGGTGCATGTGTGATTACAATCATATATACTTATCATTTATGTCTTTTGTGTTGTATGGGAGGTGTAAGTGTGATGACAGGCATACCTTTTTTTCGTGTGTTTGTGCTGCGTGGTAGGTCTATGTGTGATGACAAGGATATCTTCTTTACATGTGTGTGTTAAGTGCTGGGTTGAAGGTGTAATTGTGATGACAGGCATATCTCCTCCTCATATGTGTGTTTTGTGCTGGATAGGAGGTGTAAGTGTAACGACAGGCATATTTTCTTCTCATAAGTGTGTTTTGTGCTGTGTGGGAGTTTAAGTGAGATGACAGGTATATCTTCTCTTCATGTGTTTTGTTATGGGGGAAGAAGTGTAATTGTAATGACAGGCATATCTTCTTCTCATATATGTGTTTTGTGCTGGATGGGAGGTGTAAGTGCGATGACAGACATACCTTCTTTTCATGTGTTTTGTGCTAGATGGGAGGTTTAAGTGTGATGACAGGCATATTTTCTTTTTATGTCTATTTTAAGTGCTGGGTTGAAGGTGTAAGTGTGATGACAGGCATATCTCTTCCTCATATGTATGTTTTGTGCTAGATGGGAGGTTTAAGTGTGATGACAGGCATATTTTCTTTTCCTGTGTGCTTTGTGTTGGGCAGGAGGTCAAGGTGTGATGGCAGGCATATCTTCTTCTCATAATTGTGTTTTGCGTTGGGTGGGAATTTAAGTGAGATGACAGGCATATCTTCTTCTCATAAGTGTGTTTTGTGCTTCGTGGGTGTTTAATTGTGATGACAGGCATATCTTATTCTCATGCATGTGTTTTTTTGCTGTGGGCGAGGTGTAAGTGTGATGACAGGCATATAGACTTCTCATGCGTGTGTTTTGTGATGGATGAGAGGTGTAAATGTGATGACAGGCATATCTTCTTCTCATAAGTGTGTTTTGTACTGGGTGAGACTGTAAGTGTGATGAAAGGTACATCTTCTCCTCATGTGTGTGTTTTTGGCTGAGTGGGATGTGTAAGTGTGATGACAGCCTATCTTCTTCTCATCTTTCCGTTTTGTGGTGCTGAGTGAAAGCTGTAAATATGAGACAACGCAAATTTTTTTCTCACGTGTGTTTTGTGTTAGGGGTGTACATGAATGTGATGAGAGTCATATATTTTCTAATATGTTTGTGTTTTGTGCTGGGTGGGTGTAAGCATGTCACCACACATCTTCCTCGTGTGTTTTGTGATGTGTGGCACAATCCTCTTAATTTCTAAAAAAAGGAATTTAAAGGGAATAATTTAGACACCCTGTTATAGGCGGAAGACTTTAATGGTGATAAGTATAGTTAGACCCGCCTTGGGCGAAAGATATGAACGAGATACAGTTGTGTGACAAGACAGGCTTCAGCACTTTGAAGATACCTTTGAAAGATAAGGCAGTGGTAATATGGTTACGTAGAGAAGTATGAAATGGAGTGAAATCTATCCAAGTTACGGGTTTCTTTAAGAACTACTGTCTTTTTCGGATCTGGACAATGGAGACGCATGTTTTTAATGTAGTTTCAGTTACTAGGGCCTTTAACTAGGACAAAAACTCCTCATTTCCTCAAAGAAGATCTTGGTGACTAGGATATGTTTCCCGTGTTTTAAATTTTCTACCTATAAATTGAAAAAAAGAGTGGTAATATGCATGTATTCACGTCGATGCAGAAGCTATATAGTTAGTAACTACATATCTATATAAGAATTACCACCAGCTCTGGACAATGGAGATGCATGTGTTTAAGGTAGTCCCAGTTACTAGGGCCTTTAACTAGGACAAAAAATTCCCTTCCTCCAAGAAGATCTTGGTGACTCTAAGATATGTTTCTCGTGTCTCAAATTTTCTACGTATAAATTGAAAAAAGAGTGGTAATATGCATATATTCACGTCAATGCAGAGGCTATATAGTTAGTAACTACATATCTATATAATAATTACCACCAGTTTGGAAAATACCTAACTCTAAAATATCAAAAGTTTGCTGTCTATACAAGGCACTAAGTTTAGATGTAATGCGTTAGTGACTCAACAGAACTACACCACATGCCCACCTACTTTGAAAACATTTTCTAACCTTTACCACTAGGTAGAAAGTGGTGGAGGGTGCAATTATTTCAGAAGCCTTTTGAAGCCAAATTTAGATTCACAGAAGCCGCAAATGGTAAATAAACTTTCCGAATTTTGGCGGGAAAGGTCTGCGTAATTCTGGCGGGAAAGGGCCAACGTAATTTGGGCGCGGAAAGAGGAAAATCGAGGTCACACGATGAAATGGAAAAAACGAGATAGCTAAATGGCTATTTCCCGTCGATCAATTGTAATTATTCAAGTTTTTAGATGTAAGCTTGCATTATCTATATCCCCTCGCATGTTTGATTCGAATGTAGGCTCTACATAGCTTCCATGTTGCCTTAATTCAGTATCTTTGTACGAGTTACTTTTTTATAGGATCTCTTAAACGATTGTCCTTATTGGAAGCGCTATATAGGCTCTATTTAGTCTCAATCTAGGCTCCATATCGACTTTAATTGTCCATAAATGAAGTCTTAAGGGATTTCTCGGTACAGTTCCCTTCATTTTAGATTCCATATGGGTTCTAAGTAGGCTTTAAGTAGTCTCGATTTTTAGAGCCTTATATAGGCTCGACTTTTCCCCAAAGTTCACTTAATACTTTGGCCTCAATTGAAGTGTGCATGCATACCCCATGTAAGTTCGATTTAGGCTCTTTACATGTTATATGTAGGCTCTATTTGACCAGAAATGACGCTCTAAAGGATCTCATGATACGACTCTCTCCATTGTAGACCATTTAAGCCCTATGAAGGCCCATGTAGTTCCAATATGGGGTCTAAGGAGGCTCTATTTAGGTTTTAAGAAGGCTTCATGATATGAAGGCTCAAGGGATCTTTCCTTTTCACTTAATTTAAGGCAATCAATAGGCCCAAACACCGGGATTTAATATTTTAATTGATAAAAAAGGAAACTTGTAACTAACTAAGGCGTTCTGACCGAAAATGAGGGAAAGGACAGACAGATCGTAAAAGGGACACGAAGACCAGAGTAGTGAAAAAAGGATAAAGATGATAAAGACTCCAAGAGTACTCCAATTCAGCTTTGGATTGATAAGGCATATAAACGTCCAGGAACAAGTGTGTACAAAGCTGTGAAGGGGTTGAAAGGTATAAACTAGTTATTCACCTTAATGAGAAATCTTCCAAACCAAGATTAAAAAAGGTTCATAAAGAAAGCGGAAAATTTGGGAGAATCGAAAGTGTGTAGAGATTTTAAGTTTCCCCCTGTCTTCTTTTTTATAAATAAATAATTAAAAAAACCTTATACCATGGTATTGAAATCTTCCTTATCCTTTCTTTGAATAGTTTGCAAACAAAATGGCAATTAAGTCACATAGACTTTACCCTCACAGCTTATATAAGGTCGATTGTTACACCCTCTTCGCCAGTGCTTTGTCATTTTTCATGCATTTAGGTGCGTGCAATTGTTTTTTTTCCTTTGTTTAGTCTTAAGGCATCCACATTTATTAAGAAGTAGTCGTCTGGTGTATGGTAGTATTTGGTATCATATTGCTGCTAGAATTCCTCAATTCCTTTTATTATTTTATCGTTGGGATTTTGTTTGCCTGTTTCTCCTTTAATGTTGTCATGCGATCTCTGCCAATGCAGGGTTACGTATTGTTTCATCTGTTGTCATACGATGTCTGCCAATTCTTAAAGATTGTTTTATGTTTTAGTGATATTGTTTTCAATAGTTTTTCTCAGTAGATTTATAGATGTTCTACGCTCTACCCTAAAGTGTTTTTTTTTTAATTAGTTTGTTGAATTCTGTTTTTGGATCTTTTCTCCAAATGTTCTCTTCCATTTCATTTTTCGTATTTTGACTCAAATTCTTTTCGTAATCTCACTTAATTTTGTGTAAGATGAATTTGTCTTCCTATTTCTCAAATGTTCACATTATAAAATAGTTTATGTTCTATTTTATTTTTATTTTTTTACAGTTTTCTTATGCTGATTGTGTCATTCGATCATAAAGTGCATTAAACTTATTTGTTAGTGTAGCATATATTTATTTTACTTAAGTTCTCAAGTGTTAGTGGGTTTATTCTCCTTGTCTCGTTTTTCGATTTGTTCTGCTCTTGGTCCGTAGTAATCTGCGGTCGCTACCTGCGTTGAAGGAGCTGATAACCCATATATTTCTCTTTTCTTTGAAGAGTGCGGAATCGACCTAGTCCTTTTCCATTTGGTCCCATCGAGGTCCACCTTCTCCTTTATATCTTTTGGAAGTTCATAATGTAAATGTTTGCTCCTTTAGCGAATGGCATCGATTTGTTTTCCCGTTCATTTCCGTCCTACCGAAGGATTAATTATCGCGTCCTTGTTCTCCAATCTTTGTAATGAACCCCTCGGCCCCTTAAAATCATCTTGAACTGCTGGTTGCCTCGTGTGTGTGTGTGTGTGTGTGTGTGTGTGCATTCACGAGTGCCGCGTACAAGTTCCTGTACTCCTTCATCTGAGTGAGATGTCTCAAGTCCATAGCTTGGATCGTTTGTGGAATATTTATTTGATATTTTTAATTGCTCGTTTGATCAATTTATCGGATTTTCCCATAGATTTTGTTGTGTAGAGTTGTATGTGTATGAGGAAATCTAAGCCACTCTTATGTGTGACATTTCTGCTTACGTAGATATGTATGTACTGTAAGAGGGTATGTGACCGTTTTTCAATTATACAATTCCTTCGCCCTTCCATTTTGTCGTCTTAGGCTCTTCCTCTAATTCGGGGAATTTTAATGCCATTTTAGCATGTACAAATGTTGTAAGTGCCATTTGAGAGTTTCCGAATGTTGTAAGTGCCATTTGAGAGTGTCCGAATGTTGTAAATTGCATTTGAGAGAGTAAGAATGAGGTAAGTACCATTTGAGAGTATCTAAATGTAGTGGGTGCCATTTGAAAGTGCCGGAAGGTTGTATGTGTCAGTGGAGAGTGTACGAATGTTGTAAGTGTTATTTAACATTTTCGAATGTTTTAAGTGTCACTTGGGAGTGTCCGAATTTTGGAAGTACTATTTCAGAGTGTTTGACGCAGTAACTGCCATTTTGGAGTGTCCGAATGTTGTAAGTGCCATTTGAGAGTATCCGAATGTTGGGAGCACCAATTGAGAGTGTGCAAATCTTGTACGTGCCATTCGAGATTATACGAATGTTGTAACTGCCATTTGGGAGTGTCAGAATGTTGGAAGTGTTATTTAGGAGTGTCTAACGCTGTAACTGCCATTTGGAAGTATCCCAATGTTTTAAGTGCCATCTGAGATTATCCGAATGTTGTAAGTGTCCGAGTGTTGGAAGTGTTATTTAGCAGTGCCTAACGCTGTAACTGCCATTTGAAAGTTTTCGGATGTTTTAAGTGCCATATGAGATTGTCTGAATGTTGTAAGTGCTATTTGGGAGTGTTCGAATGTTTTTAATCCCATTTGGGAGTGTCCGAATGTTGGAAGTGCCATTTGGGAGTATCTGAGCGCTGTAACTGCCATTTGTTTGTGTGCGAATGCTGTAAGTGCCTTTTGGGGAGTATCTGAGCGCTGTAATTAGCCAAGATCGTCAACCGTCAGCATCCAGTTCTTTAAACTTACCACCCACTACTCTCGAGCTGAGCGCTAACTTCGGCAAGGGAGAGTTAGGGAGGGGGGGGGGTATTTAATTAGGCGGGGTGATCGCCGTAACGTACTCTCGGCACACGAGACCAGCATCCTCTTTAGACAAAGACACAGATTGCTTCCTCTTGCATTTAATCACTATAATTACCTTCATAATTACCCTAAAGGAGGATATGCGAATAGATAATTGCCACAAACGCGGATTCGCAGGAAATTCTTCTCCCTGAATCTCGCTCTCCGCATCTCAGGGAGAAAAACGTTAATGGAAAAGGCGCAAGAGGTTGCTCCCTTAATGTTTAACGAGGAATGGCTTGCAGGTGAACTCGTTTTTAATGGGTTCATGTAGAACCCCCCCAAATTGAACGACATCCCATTATCACTTTGAGTCCGATGTCCCGACGTTGCGAATTCCCCGGCGCCGGAGCTCCCTTCTTGCCGTTGTTTCTTGTTGTTGGTTTTGTTTCTTTGGTTTGTTTGTCCTTTTGTTTTGTTTCGCTTTAGTTTGTTTTATGTAGCCTAGTGATAAGTTTAAATTGAATACGGTGACTTATGTCCTTCCTGGACGTCGCCAGATGGGCAAAAAAAAGAAGCCCTGATGTTGTAGCAACGCTAATATTCAGAATCTATGGCGTTTTCACAGACAGCAAGAGATGGTTTTGTTAATCTGATACCTTCAGTCGTTCGTCTTCAATTGTTGATGAACGTCCTTTACCATCTTGATATTGGTGTGTTTATGTTAATCTAATTTCTTCATCTTCAATTAATGATGAACGTCCTGTAGCATATTAATCTTGGCGTGGGTTTTGTTCATATCTTTATTTGTTCATCTTCAATGGATGATGAACGTCCTGTAGCATATTGATCTTGGCGTGGGTTTTGTTCCTATAATATCTTTATTTATTCATCTTTAATGGATGATGAACGCCTTCTATCATCTTGATCTTGATATGAGTTTTGTCAATCTGTCAATCTGATATCGCCAGCTGTTCATCTTCAATTGGTGATGAAGCCCTCTAGCATCTTGATCTTGACGTAAGTTTTGTTCATCTGATACCTTCAGTCGTTCGTCTTCAATTGTTGATGAACGTCCTCTACCATGTTGATCTTGGCGTGGGTTTTCTTCCTATATTTTCAGTTGTTCATCTTCAAATGGCGATGAACGCCCTCTACCATCTTGATCTTGATGTGTCTTTGTTCATCTAATATCGTCATCTTCAATTGCTGATGATTTTCCTCTACCATCTTGATTTTGACGAGGGTTTTTTCATCAAATATCGTCATTTATTCATCTTCATTGGAGCTGAACCTCCTCTTCCCTACTTATCTCGATCTGGTGTTTGTACAACTAACATCTTCATGTGTTCATCTTCATTTGAGATGAACGTCTTCTACGCTCTTGATCTAGGCGTGGATTTTGTTTAGCCAATATCTTCATTTGTACATTTTCATAGCAGATGATCGTTCTCTTCCATCTTCATTTTGGCGTAGGATTTGTTCATCTAACATCTTCACTTGTTTATCTTCATTTGCAGAGAAACCCCTTCCTCGCTCTTGAACTTCGAGTTTCATAGAGCTTGGATCAGAAATTTAAATGCATCGAACAGGATGGTCCAATTATATAGTTTCTATGGTACCATTTTGTAGTTTGCAATAAATACCATTATCCAAATGAAAAAAAATAAAATATTTACCTTATAAGGCAGCTGATAAGTGACCCAACCGGTACTTGTACATCTTTATTACCATTAAGTATATCGGAATTAGCGCTATTAAGTATATTGGAATTAGTGCTATTAAGTAAATAGGAATTAGCGCTATTAGATATATCGGAATTAGGGCTATTAAGTATATCGGAATTAGCGCTATTAAATATATCGGAATTAGTGCTATTACGTATATCGGAATTAGTGCTATTAAATATATCGGAATTAGTGCTATTAAGTATATCGGAATTAGCGCTATTAAATATATCGGAATTACGCTATTAAATATATCGGAATTAGCCCTATTAAGTACATCGGAATTAGTGGTATTAGGTATATGGGAATTAGCGCTATTAAATATATCGGAATTAGCTCTATTAATTACATCAAAATTAGTGGTATTAAGTATATCGGAATTAGCGCTATTAAATATATCGGAATTAGTGGTATTAAGTATATTCGAATTAGCGCTATCAAATATATCGGAATTAGTGCTATTAAGTATATCGGAATTAGCGCTATCATATATTCGCCTAGTCCGATGTATCCCGGCGCCATTTAAATTAGCACAAAGGCATAATTGAGATTAAGATTTATGTTGAACAAGGTCAACATACCTAAATCGCGTGCTTTCAATTATTCTCACTTATGACCTTCAAAACTTTTAATAGTTTCCGGACTAACCTTGGGAGGACATTGGCAATTATATCATTCGAGAGAGAATGTAAAACAAAAAAAAAGAGTTTCAAATTTCGTTAGAATCAGCCGAAAAGTTAGGATGTTATTGCAAAAAAAAACTAATTAAAAAGTAAAATGGTTACCATCTGCCCGACGACCTAATCTAAACTAAAATTGAATTTCCCTGACCCAACCTAAACCTAAAATTGAATTACTCTAATGATACCTAAACTTGAATTACTCCAACTTAAACCTAAATTACCACAACATAACCTAATCTTGAATTACATTAACCTAACCTACCTGATATTTGAATTACCTTAACATAAACTAACCTAAACTTGAATTTCCTTAACTTAAACAAAGTTTGAATTTCCCCAACCTAAGCTTGAATTATCATACCAGAGTAAAGCCTATAATTACCCTAACCTAACATAACCTTGAATTAACAAGGACTAACCTAACTTAAATTACCATAATCTAGCCTAAACATAAATTGCCATAACTTTAAATTACCATAATCTGAACTAAAATAGAATTGACCTGACCCAACCTAAAATGGATTACCATAACATTACCTAAACTTGAATTACCCAAACTATATTGAATTACCTTATCATATGTTAATTTAACCTTGGATTACCTTAACCTAAATTAATCCTGAATTACCTTATATTAATCTACCCGATATTTGATTTAGCCTAATCTAAACTAACTTGAATTGCCCTAACCTTACCTAACATTGAATTACCCTGATCCAACTTAACATTGAATTACCCTAATATAACCTATCATTGAATTGTCCTAACCTAGCCTAAACTTGAATTATCTTAAGAGAGCCTTGAATTACCCCATCCTAACCTAACATTGAATTACCGCAACATAACCTGACCTTGAATTACCTAACATAACTAATATTTGAATTACCTTAACCTTACCTAAACTAACCTAAGCGAACATTCACTGCGAGGGGTGGTCAAAAAGGTCCGCGGATTTTTAAAATCATTCATTAATTAAAGAAAAATTACAAAATGGGAGCATTATTTTTCAACAGCGTTTCCGCCTTTCTCAATTCACTGCTCGAGACGGTTTCCATCCATTTAACCGGTCTCTAAAGAACCGCTTTTGTGGCGGCAGATATGGTTTCATTCATGTTTCCGAAACGGGTTTCTTTCAGGGGTTCTTTGAGTTTTGGAAACAGAAAGAGGTCAGATGGGGCAAGATCACGGTAAGAACAGGGTAGGTTGGAGCAAGATCACGGTAAGAGCAAGGGAAGATGGGGCAAGATCATGGTAAGATGGGACAAGGTAAGAGTAAGATAAGGGTAAAATAGGGCAATATCATGGTAAGATGGGACAAGATAAGAGTAAGATAAGGGTAAAATAGGGCAAGATCAAAGCTGTTTGGTTTCCTTCCATGTGAGTTTCATCAAGAATGTGATGGTTATTTCTCTGCGTGGCCCATTCCTGTGAAGGCAGTGGCCAGGAGAGCTCTTTTAAGAAAGAAAAATTCCACGGCTCACAAAAGGACGTCGTTTTGCGCACGTCCGCACAGCGCGAAGGCGAGGGAAGGAATGATCGCGCGATATCGAAGTAAGGTCTCAAAGACACGTTTTGTCGCATAAACAACTCACCACGTAACAAGAGTGAAAGTCCCTCCAATGACGTGCGGCGTTTTGTGATAAGATGATAAATGGTAATTGCATCGATGGTTTTCCATGGTTCAAATCACCTTCAAGGGCCTTTGAATGGCTAAATGAGGCTTCTGCCACTAGATGGCGCCACCCAGCGCCAAATCCGATGGCAGATTTGGAATCTCCAAGGTGAATAACCCTATGTCCCATGGTCTTATTGGTCATTTCATGGCTCTAAATGGGTACAATTGAACTTTACTCCTTTTGAAAAAGAAGCGACGTCTAGACCTGGCGCTTCGCCGCAGGTAAACACAGAAGCAGTTTTCCACGATCTTTTTGACTACTCGTGTATCACCGAAATTATTGAAATTTTGATAGATTAAATAATTAAGAATTGAGCATCAATGGCGTATATTTAATCTGCTCCAAATTGTATCTCAAACCTGAAAACTGCTGAAACCAACCCGCTACCTTACGATCCGGGTGGTAGCCTTATTCCATGTTGGTTACTGTGTGAAGTAGTTTGGCCTTAAGTGGCTCTAACGTTTTAGGCATCTCTGATAACAAAATGAAGAATATTATTAGGTTGTCCATAAATTAATGTCGTTTTTCTTTTTTTAAACTGCGAATCAAAATAATTTTTTATTATCTCAAAATTATATTTATTCGGTTTTGATGAAATATATTATTTGATATCCTTTTTCCACCTTTCATATGAGAGCAAACTTTGCCATTAAGGAGAGGTTGTAATGGCTTAAATAAATGGCAATCACACTACGGTGCAAGGTCCGGTGAGTTTGGAGGATGGAGAAGAAGGTCCAAATCGCGCGCAATAATTTTATCCTGGGACAAATGTGTCAAGTGTGTGGGGGGCAATCGTCCTGGAGGAGAAGGACGACACCCTTTCGGTTAACCGGTGAAGGGCGGTTTTGGTCAAGAGCTTTATTTGCACGTTGCAATTGTTGAACATTTAAAAGTTGCAATTGTTGAACATTTAAAAGTTGCAATTGTTGAGCATTTGCACGTTGCAATTGTTGGATATTTAAACGTTGCAATTGCTGAACATTTAAAAGATGCAATTGTTGAGCATTTGCACGTTGCAATTGTTGGACATTTAAACGTTGCAATTGCTGAACATTTAAACGTTATAATTATTGAACACTTAAACGTTGCAATTGCTGAACATTTAAAAATTTGTAATTATTGAACACTTAAAAGTTACAACTGATGGACATTTAAAAGTTGCAATTGTTGAGCATTTAAAAGTTGCAATTTTTGAGCATTTAAAAGTTGCAATTGTTGAGCATTTGTACGTTGAAATTGTTGAACATCTAAACGTTGTAATTATTCAACACTAACGTTGCAATTGGTGAATATTTAAAAGTTGCAATTGTTGAGCAGTTAAAAGTTGCAATTGTTGAACATTTAAACGTTGCACGTTGCAATTGTTGAACATTTAGGTTTGCAGTGACTGATTGCTTATTATTGAGGATCCCATAATGAATAAATCCCTTAACATCCCATCAAAATGCAAATCCTAACCAAAAGATGTAGGAAACTACGTCTAGGAGTAGGGATGTTTTATCTTGCGATCAAGTTATTGTTTCTTTGCTCTTAATATCGCTGCAGTACAGAACCCACTTTTCATCACCTGCCACAATTCTGTCCACAAATGCCTCACGGGCCTTTCGAGCCAATGCCATATTCGCACGTTGTAAATGTTGTCCTTCAGACATTTCATCTGCCCCTCTCCCCCAAATCACCCTTTTGTAGCTTAAAAAAAACACAGCATAGACACTACCGCAACCTTTAAAAATGCCTCGTCTATTACTACAGTTATCTTTAAACATCCTCCATCAAATTTGGACCAATTTAAACAACTCTAAAAACATTTCTTCTGTCTTCCAAAACGACATTAATTTCTTGACAACCTAAAATTATAACGAACAAACTTTTAGTTATTAAAATGAGTTAATATTAGTACTATAAACTGTATCTACTCGATTGTTGTGGTAATTATCTCGTTTTGTAGTGTGTAACTAAAAACGTTGTAAGCGGCCATTATTACGACCTAGTAGTTTTTTTAGTTGTTTTATTAGTTGTATTAATTAGTAGTTTTTATTCGTTGTATTTATTAGTAATTTTTATTCGTTGTTTTTATTAGTTACATTTATGCAGGAAAAGTGAAAACTAACGATGGTACCACATAAAAATTGATTTTTAAAAGGTTTGTAAATGAATTGGTGAGGTTAGGAGAAGTGAGGGTTTGTGAAAGGTCGTTGCTGAGTATCTGTGGAGGTGCTACCACTCTAAAACCATCGAAGTCATCTCTGTTATGAAATACATTGCTGAGCGTTGTAAATAAGGAGGAAATGAAAACGGTGAAGTTAAACGAAGTGAAAATGAGAGGACGGGGGTTTATTGGAGCACTAGGAAACGTAGGGGCCAAACTCTCTCAATCTTATCTCCCTTCTTTAACTCTTTAGCGCCTAACTGTACTTTTTTTTGTCCTCTTGAAATCCTATACCACGTTTTGGGCGCATATGGCGAAATTTCCTCCGTATGCCGAATTGAACATTTTCTGCCACCTCAATGACGTCATTAGAAACGTCACTTGAGCGCCAACTCGCTTTTTTCACAATTTACATAACAAGACTTCACAAATTCTCAAACGTAAGATTTTACTTATTGAAAGCGAAAACCAACGAGGCCATTCCCTACGAATGTTGTAAAGAGAAATCTGTAATGAAAGTGGTGAAGTTGGAATAAGTGAAAATGTAAGATATATATTCGAAAATGCTACTTTAGTCGTTGGGGCCAGGAGGGAACGCATCTACCGGCGTTGGTGCCAGGAGCTACGTGAGCTTCCAGATGTCAGCTGCACCATGGTTAACTACGCTAAACCTAATACCCGCCGGGGGGGGGAGGTGCGTATTAATGTGGGATGCTTCAGGGACGGTGCTGCCAATGAGATTTTTCTGTTTCCCCCAGAGCCTGAATAGAAAAATCCCCTAGATTCAACTCAAATCCCCCAGAATATAATAAAAAATAACATTTAGTGAAATAAATTAAATTATAAACGAATTTACTTACCATTAATTAAATCCAAATACAATTCCCCCGCTTCTTCTCCCTCTAATTTGTTATATTATTTTATTTCATACTTCTTCTCGGCTTTTCCGTATCCGAAGTCGTCGTTCTTGATGAGTCGTTTCTCGGTAAAAGACTCGTACGATTTGTCATTAAATCAGAAAGTAGCGCAAATTTTGAATTATCAATACCATCTTTAATGGAACGTAAATCCTACCAGTAGTGTGGTATGTTGTCGCTTCAGATAGGTAGCTGTTTAGCTGTGAGCCCACTGATTAAGTTCATTCACTTGAGCTGACGGTGCTAAATTAAGAAAATTGCGTGAAATACTAATTAAGGATGATGGCGAAAGACATGTTTGAGGCAATGGTTGGATCAAGAGGATTTATCTTGTCAATCGCACTATCTTCATTCAGTGGAAATCTCTTCCTTATTTGAACGCAGTTCGACAAGAAATTTAAAGCACTCATTCTTGAATATCTTCAAACTATCACTGAGTAATGGTTCATTAATCAGTTGTGTGATTAAGTCCTTCCAGGTAAATGTTATCATGATTTTTCTTTGTCATTATATACATTACTTGAATCAATATGTGAAAGTTTGAGACGTGGGATTACTGTTTCATCTACAAAACAACTTAGAATATTTTTATATTCAGATTGAACGCGTTCGATACTCGTTCCGACTGCGTGCATTTTCTGCACGTGTTGTTCGTTAAGAACGTAGTGACCGTTCGGCATTAGAAATTTTATATGCAAATGAGTTAGATAAATTTTAAAATTGTATCTCTTAAGAGTAATGCAATTTACGCGTTATATTCATCCTATTTCATAATTCCCCGAGATTATTAATTTTTTTGACAAAATCCCCCATTACCCCAGACTATGCGCATTTCCCCAGATCTGGGGTATTCTCCCAGGGAGGAGGGGAGTATCGGGCTGGAAGAATACAATTAATTGTTCCATAATAATAATAATAATGATAAGGACACTCGCATATCAAAGATTCACCCATGGGTGGACATCGAGTATCGGCGGTCAACGACTAGAAATCAGAGACCCAGGTGTCTTGATCAAAGTATTTGGTAGATCTCGAGTATTGATTTGGAGAGACCAAAAATTAAAGACCCATGTATCTTGATCAAGGTATTTGTTAGACCACGAGTATTAATGATCAACAACCAGAAATCAAAGACCCATGAGCCTCGATCGGTGTATTTGGTAATTCTCATTCATTGATAATCATCGACAAGAAATCAAAGACCAATGGGTTTTGATCAGCGCATTTGGGAGACATCTAGTATTGGTCGTCATCGACGAGAAATTAAAGACCCACGTGTCTTGATCAAGGTATTTGGAAGACCTCGATCATTTGTGGTCAACGACGAGAAATCAAAGACCCACGTGTCTTGATCAAGGTATTTGGTAGACCTCGAGTATTGGTGGTCAACATATTTCCTCCTTTTTAATTGACTTTCATGTGTTGTTCGCTCCATTACCGCTGCGTGACATTTATTGCCCTCGAACCCCGCTTCTGCTTTCAAAGTTCCTCCCAACCTCCTCTGAGTTAGGGCCAGTGTTCAGAGCTCATTAACATTTAATACCCGCTCTACCCACTAATTCTGATCTCTCTGTCACATACATCCGTACATACATGTCCCTCTTTTCATGTACGTATTAAGTATACAAAAGTTCGCTATGTACGGATTTAAAGAAGAATGTAAAGGATTTTAAAAGGCCGTTTTGATTGTCAAAGAGACGTTACGGGTTGGTTGTATTTAAGCAGTTGATTATGGATTAGCGACTCTTTTATTCTTTATTTTCTTTTTATTCTTTTTTTATTCTTTTTTATGTAAATCTGAGTTACGTCTGACTACACTTGACACATACACCTTGACGATGTCTGAACGTTCATAGGGGCTTGAAATGAACGTCTTCCAGACTGGTTTTGTTCGACTCTGCTGCCCACATAGGATTATTTACAAGCTGACTGTTGTACAAGAGGATTTTCAAGTTGCGTTTTGAGCGCGGCGAGAGGGGCTAGGGGGGTGGAGTTCAGTGGCGTGTTTGTTGATGCTAAAGGTGTGTGTGTTTGATATAATTGTGTAGAGGTAAAATGATCGAGTTTTTCTCAAGTTATGGAAAGTGGGAGGGGTGATATTAATCAATAGAGGCATCACTACGGATTGAAGATGGAGATGGGTTGGAAGGTTGAGCAAGAGACTTAAGATGTTGAGTTGAAAGGAAAAGTGAGATGACTACGTTAAGAATAGTGGCAGAAAGTAATGAGCGAGGATGAAAAAAGAGTGAATTGGGAGGGGAAGGAAAGGTATCACAACCTCATCTTCAGCAGGTAGTGGGATATGGTGGTAGTGGTATTTCTAAGGTTCCAGCAGAAAAAGGATGGAGTAAATTGGCTTCAGTTATCTAGTTCTCGTTCTTTTTATTCGGTTCTTTTATTCTAGATCTTTTATCCAGGTCTTTTTATTCGGCTTTTTTGTTCTAGATCTTTTCTTCAGGTCTTTTTATTCGATTATTTTGTCCTTGGTCTTTTTATTCGGCTCTTTTGTCCTAGATCTTTTCTTCAGGTCATTTTATCCGATTATTTTTCCTTGGTCTTTTTATCCGGCTCTTTTATCCTAGATCTTTTCTTCAAGTCATTTTATGCGATTATTTTGTCCTTGGTCTTTTTATTCGGCTCTTTTGTTCTAGATCTTTTCTTCGGGTCATTTTATCCGATTATTTTGTCCTTGGTCTTTTTATCCGGCTCTTTTGTCCTAGATCTTTTTTCAGGTCATTTTATCCGATTATTTTGTCCTTGGTCTTTTTATTCGATTATTTAGTCCTTGGTCTTTTTATTCAGCCCTTTTGTTCTAAATCTTTTCATCAGGTCATTTTATCCGATTATTTTGTCCTTAGTCTTTTTATCCGGCTCTTTTGTTCTAGATCTTTTCTTCAGGTCTTTTTTTCGATTATTTTGTCCTTGGTCTTTTTAATCGGCTCTTCTGTTCTAGATCTTTTCTTCAGGTCTTTTTGTTCGATTATTTTGTCCTTGGTCGTTTTATTCGGCTCTTTTGTGTTCTAGATCTTTTCGTCAGGTCTTTTTATTCGATTATTTTGTCCTTGGTCTTTTTATTCGGCTCTTTTGTTCTAGATCTTTTCTTCAGGTCATTTTATCCGATTATTTTTCCTTGGTCTTTTTACCCGTCTCTTTTATCCTAGATCTTTTCTTCAGTTCATTTTATGCGATTATTTTGTCCTTGGTCTTTTTATTCGGCTCTTTTGTGTTCTAGATCTATTCGTCAGGTCTTTTTATTCGATTATTTTGTCTTTGGTCTTTTATACGGCTCTTTTGTTCTAGATCTTTTCTTCAGGTCATTTTATCTGATTATTTTTCCTTGGTCTTTTTATCCGGCTCTTTTGTTCTAGATCTTTTCTTCAGGTCAATTTATCGGATTATGTTGTTCTTGGTATTTTTATTCGGCTCTTTTGTGTTCTAGATCTATTCGTCATGTCTTTTTATTAGATTATTTTGTCCTTGGTCTTTTTACTTGGCTCTTTTGTTCTAGATCTTTTCTTCAGGTCATTTTATCCGATTATTTTCCCCTGGTCTTTTTATCCGGCTCTTTTGTCCTAGATCTTTTCTTCAGGTCATTTTATGCGATTATTTTGTCCTTGGTATTTTTATTCGGCTCTTTTTTTCTAGATCTTTTCTTCAGGTCATTTTATCCGATTATTTTTCCTTGGTCTTTTTATCCGGCTCTATTGCCCTAGATCTCTTGTTCAGGCATTTTATGCGATTATTTTGCCCTTGGTCTTTTTATTCGGCACTTTTGTTCTAGATCTTTTCTTCATGTCATTTTATCCGATTATTTTGTCCTTGGTCTTTTTATTCGATTATTTAGTCCTTGGTCTCTTTATTCAGCTCTTTTGTTCTGAATCTTTTCTTCAGGTCTTTTTTCGAATATTTTGTCCCTGTTCTTTTTATTCAGCTCTTTTGTTCTAGATCTTTTCTTCAGGTCAATTTATCCGATTATTTTGTCCTTGGTCTTTTTATTCGATTATTTAGTCCCGGTCTTTTTATTCGATTATTTAGTCCCGGTCTTTTTATTCGGGTCTTTTGTTCTAAATATTTTATTCAGGTCATTTTATCCGATTATTTTGTCCTTGGTCTTTTTATTCGATTATTTAGTCCTTGTTCTTTTTATTCAGCTCTCTTGTTCTAAATTTTTTCGTCAGGTCATTTTATCCGATTATTTTTTCCTTGGTCTTTTTATTCGGCTTTTTTGTTCTAGGTCTTTTCTTCAGGTCTTTTTTCGATTATTTTGTCCTTGTTCTTTTTATTCGTCTCTTTTGTTCTAGATCTTTTCTTCAGGTCAATTTATCCGATTATTTTGTCCTTGGTCTTTTTATTCGATTATTTAGTCCTGGTCTTTTTATTCGGCTCTTTTGTTCTAAATCTTTTCTTCAGGTCATTTTATCCGATTATTTTGTCCTTGGTCTTTTTATCCGGGTCTTTTGTTCTAGATCTTTTCTTCAGGTAAATTTATCGGATTATGTTGTTCTTGGTATTTTTATACGGCTCTTTTGTGTTCTAGATCTATTCGTCATGTCTTTTTATTAGATTATTTTGTCCTTGGTCTTTTTACTTGGCTCTTTTGTTCTAGATCTTTTCTTCAGGTCATTTTATCCGATTATTTTCCCCTGGTCTTTTTATCCGGCTCTTTTGTCCTAGATCTTTTCTTCAGGTCATTTTATGCGATTATTTTGTCCTTGGTATTTTTATTCGGCTCTTTTTTTCTAGATCTTTTCTTCAGGTCATTTTATCCGATTATTTTTCCTTGGTCTTTTTATCCGGCTCTTTTGTCCTAGATCTCTTGTTCAGGCATTTTATGCGATTATTTTGCCCTTGGTCTTTTTATTCGGCTCTTTTGTTCTAGATCTTTTCTTCATGTCATTTTATCCGATTATTTTGTCCTTGGTCTTTTTATTCGATTATTTAGTCCTTGGTCTCTTTATTCAGCTCTTTTGTTCTGAATCTTTTCGTCAGGTCATTTTATCCGATTATTTTGTCCTTGGTCTTTTTATTCGGCTCTTTTGTTCTTGATCTTTTCTTCAGGTCTTTTTTCGAATATTTTGTCCCTGTTCTTTTTATTCGGCTCTTTTGTTCTAGATCTTTTCTTCAGGGCAATTTATCCGATTATTTTGTCCTTGGTCTTTTTATTCGATTATTTAGTCCCGGTCTTTTTATTCGATTATTTAGTCCTGGTCTTTTTATTCGGGTCTTTTGTTCTAAATATTTTATTCAGGTCATTTTATCCGATTATTTTGTCCTTGGTCTTTTTATTCGATTATTTAGTCCTTGTTCTTTTTATTCAGCTCTCTTGTTCTAAATTTTTTCGTCAGGTCATTTTATCCGATTATTTTTTCCTTGGTCTTTTTATTCGGCTCTTTTGTTCTAGGTCTTTTCTTCCGGTCTTTTTTCGATTATTTTTTCCTTGTTCTTTTTATTCGTCTCTTTTGTTCTAGATCTTTTCTTCAGGTCAATTTATCCGATTATTTTGTCCTTGGTCTTTTTATTCGATTATTTAGTCCTGGTCTTTTTATTCGGCTCTTTTGTTCTAAATCTTTTCTTCAGGTCATTTTATCCGATTATTTTGTCCTTGGTCTTTTTATCCGGGTCTTTTGTTCTAAATCTTTTCTTCAGGTAAATTTATCGGATTATGTTGTTCTTGGTATTTTTATACGGCTCTTTTGTGTTCTAGATCTATTCGTCATGTCTTTTTATTAGATTATTTTGTCCTTGGTCTTTTTACTTGGCTCTTTTGTTCTAGATCTTTTCTTCAGGTCATTTTATCCGATTATTTTCCCCTGGTCTTTTTATCCGGCTCTTTTGTCCTAGATCTTTTCTTCAGGTCATTTTATGCGATTATTTTGTCCTTGGTATTTTTATTCGGCTCTTTTTTTCTAGATCTTTTCTTCAGGTCATTTTATCCGATTATTTTTCCTTGGTCTTTTTATCCGGCTCTTTTGTCCTAGATCTCTTGTTCAGGCATTTTATGCGATTATTTTGCCCTTGGTCTTTTTATTCGGCTCTTTTGTTCTAGATCTTTTCTTCATGTCATTTTATCCGATTATTTTGTCCTTGGTCTTTTTATTCGATTATTTAGTCCTTGATCTCTTTATTCAGCTCTTTTGTTCTGAATCTTTTCGTCAGGTCATTTTATCCGATTATTTTGTCCTTGGTCTTTTTATTCGGCTCTTTTGTTCTAGATCTTTTCTTCAGGTGTTTTTTCGATTATTTTGTCCTTGTTATTTTTATTCGGCTCTTTTGTTCTAGATCTTTTCTTCAGGTCAATTTATCCGATTATTTTGTCCTTGGTCTTTTTATACGATTTTTTAGTTCCGGTCTTTTTATTCGGGTCTTTTGTTCTAAATATTTTATTCAGGTCATTTTATCCGATTATTTTGTCCTTGGTCTTTTTATTCGATTATTTAGTCCTTGTTCTTTTTATTCAGCTCTCTTGTTCTAAATCTTTTCGTCAAGGCATTTTATCCGATTATTTTTTCCTTGGTCTTTTTATTCGGCTCTTTTTTCTAGGTCTTTTCTTCAGGTCTTTTTTCGATTATTTTGTCCTTGTTCTTTTTATTCGTCTATTTTGTTCTAGATCTTTTCTTCAGGTCAATTTATCCGATTATTTTGTCCTTGGTCTTTTTATTCGATTATTTAGTCCTGGTCTTTTTATTCGGCTCTTTTGTTCTAAATCTTTTCTTCAGGTCATTTTATCCGATTATTTTGTACTTGGTCTTTTTATCCGGCTCTTTTGTTCTAGATCTTTTCTTCAGGTCAATTTATCGGATTATGTTGTTCTTGGTATTTTTATTCGGCTCGTTTGTGTTCTAAATCTATTCGTCATGTCTTTTTATTAGATTATTTTGTCCTTGGTCTTTTTACTTGGCTCTTTTGTTCTAGATCTTTTCTTCAGGTCATTTTATCCGATTATTTTTCCCCTTGTCTTTTTATCCGGCTCTTTTGTCCTAGATCTTTTCTTTAGGTCATTTTATGCGATTATTTTGTCCTTGGTATTTTTATTCGGCTCTTTTTTTCTAGATCTTTTCTTCAGGTCATTTTATCCGATTATTTTGTCCTTGGTCTTTTTATTCGGTTCTTTTGTTCTAAATCTTTTCTCCATGTCATTTTATCCGATTATTTTGTCCTTGGTCTTTTTATTCGATTTTTTAGTCCTTGGTCTCTTTATTTAGCTCTTTTGTTCTGAATCTTTTCGTCAGGTCATTTTATCCGATTATTTTGTCATTGGTCTTTTTATCCGGCTCTTTTGTTCTAGATCTTTTCTTCATGTGTTTTTTCGATTATTTTGTCCTTGTTCTTTTTATTCAGCTCTTTTGTTCTAGATCTTTTCTTCAGGTCAATTTATCCGATTATTTTGTCCTCGGTCTTTTTTTCGATTATTTAGTCCTGGTCTTTTTATTCGGTTCTTTTGTTCTAAATATTTTCTTCAGGTCATTTTATCCGATTATTTTGTCCTTGGTCTTTTTATTTGATTATTTAGTCCTTGTTCTTTTTATTCAGCTCTCTTGTTCTAAATCTTTTCGTCAGGTCATTTTATTCGATTATTTTTTCCTTGGTCTTTTTACTCGGCTCTTTTGTTCTAGGTCTTTTCTTCAGGTCTTTTTTTCGATTATTTTGTCCTTGTTCTTTTTATTCGGCTCTTTTGTTCTAAATCTTTTCTTCAGGTCATTTTATCCGATTATTTTGTCCTTGGTCTTTTTATTCGATTATTTAGTCCTTGTTCTTTTTATTCAGCTCTCTTGTTCTAAATCTTTTCGTCAGGTCATTTTATCCGATTATTTTATCCTTGGTATTTTTATTCGGCTCTTTTGTTCTAAATCTTTTCTTCAGGTCTTTTTATTCGATTATTTTGTCTCTGGTCGTTTAATCTTGCTCTTTAGTTCTAGATCTTTTCTTCAGGTCATTTTATCACATTATTTTGTCCCTGGTCTTTTTTTCGACTCATTTTTTCTAGCCCTTTAGTTTTTTTCAATCTTTTCTTCTGTCCTTTTTATTCTATTATTTTGTCCTTGGTATTTTTATTCGGCTCTTTTGCTCTAATTATTGAGTTCTTTTGTTCTTATATTTTCTTTAGGCCTTTTTATTCTATTATTTTGTCCTTGGTATTTTTTTAGGCTCTTTCGATCTAGCTCTTTTTATAGAGTTAGTTTGTTCTAGTTAGTTCTTCAGTTCTTTTCATCTATGTCTTTTTCAGGTCTTTTTTCTACTTATTCACTTCCTTTGTTGCCTTTTTCTTCAGGTAATTAATTATTGAGTTGTTTTGTTCTATCTCTTTTTATTCGGCTTGTTTCTAGTGTTTTATTCGACTCTTTTGTTCTAGTTTTTCAGTATTTTTGATTGGTCTTTTTCTTTAGGTCTTTTATTTTAATTTTCAGTTCTTTTGTTCTAGGTCTTTTTATTCGGCTGTTTTATTTTAATTGTACAGTTCTTTTGATATAGGTCTTTGTCTTCAGGTAATTTATTCTAGTTTTTTGTTCTAGGTGTTATTTTCGAGGCTTTAGTTATAGTGCCTCAGTTTTTTGTTCAATGTCTTATTCATCAATTCTTTTATTCTAGCTCTTCAGTAGTTTTATTATAATTCTTCAGTTCTTTTTCTTCGAGGTCGTTTTCTTTAGGTCTTTTATTTGTGTTTTCTTGTTCTTTTCTTCTGTTTTCTTTAGGTATTTTGTTTTGTTTCATTTGCTTCAGTATTTTGGCTCTCGTCCCATTCTTTTGCCTCTATTCATTTACCATAGTGTTATTATTTGAGTAATTTTATTTTAGTTCTTCTAATTTGGTTCTTTTTCTCACGTTATTTGTTTTAATTTTTTAAAATTTTATTTAGCAAACTTCTTTTGTTTCCGACATTTTTACCATATTGCTTATACTTAATATCCTTTCTCCCCTACATTGTTCCAGTTCTTTTACCTTTGGTTGATTTTCTTTAGTTTTTAATTCTTTTGTTTTCGTTATTCTGTTGTTTCTTTTACACTTCTTTTTCTCATATTTCTTTAGCTTCTAATATTTCTCTATTACCTTTACTTACGTTCATTCGCACTTCAATTCTCTTACCTCATCTCTTTTGATCCAATTCTTTTATCAAGAAGTCATTTGCTTCAGTTCTTTTATATAAATGATATTTGCTTCAGTTCTTTTATCCCAATTCCTTTGTTTGATTTCTTTTATCTCACTTCTTTTATCCAGTTCTTTCATCCTAATTCTTTTGCTTCAGTTCTTTCATCCCATTTCTTTTTGCTTCAGTTCTTATATCCCAATTCTTTTGATTAAGTTCTTTCGTCTCATTTCTTTTTGCTTCAGTTCTTATATCCCAATTCTTTTGATTAAGTTCTTTTATCTCGAATCTTTTATCCCAATTCTTTTGCTTCGGTTCTTGACGATCAACTAAAGGAGAGTTTTAAGCAACGTTTCGAGCGCTTCTGTCACATCATCAAGTCTTTCATTTACTGATGATTCTTGCTATAGGTGAACCCAAAGTGGGTACGACTGTTCTCAGATTTAAGAGGGAGGAGTGCCGCAGGGGGGAGGGGGTATTAATAATAAATGGGTGAAAATAACAACAGGTAATTTAACATCTGATATTCTGATAGGAAATAATTCCAAAAAGATAGGAAGAGGGAGAGAAAGAAAGAAAAAACACACAAAAGAAAGAAGTAAATGGAAAGAGAAAAAGAAGCTAAAACAGAGGAAAGAAAATAACGAAGGAAAAAATAAACAAATAAAAATAAAGTGCCCCAAAAAGGAAAGAAAGAAAGAAGGGAATAAACGAAAAGAGGGAGAGAGGGGTAGAAATATGTAGGGAGAGAGAGAGAGAGGTAGAGATAGAGAGAAAGAAAAAGGTAGAGATGTAGAGAGAGAGGTAGAGATAGAGAGAAAGAAAAAGGTAGAGTGAGAGAAAGGCAGAAAAGGAGGGGGAGGGGGGAGAGCGTGGGGGGGGGGGGGTGCCGGCTGTATGGCTGATTAGATCCGCTCCTCCTGTGCTTATAAAATCCATTCCTCTCCGCGTCGCGTCAGGTCAAAATATCCTTGGGTGGTGGCCTTTGGCAGGGGCATCCTGCAACCCTGAAGGCCACGTCTCGCCTTCCGCTCGGCCGCAACAAAGTTCCTTCTGTCGAGGTCGGGCGCGCTTCATGAAGGCAAAAAGAAAATCTACACTCATCCATAGACGACCACCTGATAATCATAAAAATATATATATATATATATATATATATATATATATATATATATATATATATATATATATATATATATATATATATATATATATATATATATGAAAATTAACCCACGGGAAAAATGAAAAGATGAATCCAAGCTAAATGAAATAACTTCATAAAGGCAGCCTGTTGTCACTCTTTATTAGTGTAATATCATTCGCATTGCCTAGCCGACCACGTGTCTCTGCTAGGATCGTGCATTAACTTTTAGTTCTAAATGTTTTCGTTCTAATGATAATCCTTTAAAATGTTTTTGTTTTTTTCCCCCACCATTTCCATTCATATACATACATGGCGTTGTTGTGTGTATATTGTTTTGGGGACGCATATGTCCGTTATTAGTTGCCTAATGATCTTTTTATTGGTATTTCTCTGTCTTGTTATTGTGTTTTTCCATTGGTTTGTACTATGTGATGGGCCGTTTCCTTCGTATCTTTGCACCCTATATAAGGTTGTTTTCTCTATTTTCATGCTATTCCTTGAAAATTAACTTGCAAATGTAGTTCGAAAGTGCTTGGATTCATCTTTTCCTTTTCCTGTGGGTTAATTTTCATATTATTGCTTTCCTCATGTGCCACTTTGTGAGTTTTTCATTATATATATATATATATATATATATATATATATATATATATATATATATATATATATATAACCGCAGCACTAGGTTTCGTTCAACAACTCACAGAGGAAAAAAAACGAACGGAGCTTTCGAGTCAACCAAACGTGTCCTCTTCAAGCAAATCTGAACACAACTGAAAGAAAGGAAAAGATATCCCTAAAAAGGACAAAAAAACACCACAACCACTTCATTAATGCTATCTTCCTTAAACCCAACACTCGTTAATTCCGTGGCTCAGTGGTAGGCCAGGTATATAGGTAAGCAAAAGGGATAAAGACATTCATTTTTTGAAGTGTCCTAAAAATAAAATCATCAAACAAGGTTAACTTTGTTTTCATTTATGTCAAATTTGATTGATATAAAATGCTTATAAAAGTTTATTAATGTTTATGTCTTGAATTTTGTTAATAATTTTAACCTGATTAAAAACAATTTGATGATCCTTTTTGAATATGTGCTTGGCGACATAACCTCCTTCTTTATATGTTCTAACATATTTATACTGATAAATACGGCGTTTTAGGTCCACGGTTTTACTTATATATTAGCCAATCTTCCAAGTAGTTATGGTTTGCCCAAAGTTCATAACGAATGTGTCCTCTTGAGACCGATCATCGCTGATACTGGTTGTTGTATTCAACAACTCGTAAAATGACTTTCGGATAACTTCGGGAAATTTGTGTGGTACCATCTCAAAAGCACATAAAAAAAACTCAGTTGTTATATTGTAAAGGTCAAACAACTTTATCCAGCCAATAGGTAAGAAAAGGTAGTTTGTGTGGCCAAGATATATTCAAAAAGGATCATCCAAGTGAAAGATTTTTATATACAGTATTTGAATGTGCAATATATGTAGGTTTACAACACTATTAAAGTATTTATATAGTACGCAAGTTAAACTCGTTTAAAATTTGGTGCACAAGGTAGATAGAAATAAAAAGAAAGACAAACTTTATAACGTCATCGGCTCCAGCTCCTGTCCGAGCATCCGTTTCGTCGTTAGTTATCCGGTCTCCTCGTCTAATGTTTATGCTGGATATGACTTAGGAGACAAAGAAGGCGGGAAAGAAAACAGAGACGAACGCCATTCGCTGAGGAATTTGTTTTGGGCGATCGTGGCTGCGCGTCGGCCACGCGCGCGCACTTGGACGGTAACGCGTCCACTGCGCCTCTAAACATTGAGACATGCAGTTTCGGCGACGCTGGTTGCATCGAGCTGCCGGGTTCTTGGTCTATCATAGCCCGCCTTTGTCGTCCTTGCTCGTTGGGCGCTAGCGTCTTCCGCTGGAACCAGGCATAGGAGTCTTATATGGCCCATGTCTGCTTGACCCGCCATTGTGGTCTTGCTGTTGGTTGCGTTTAGTCTGGAACCTCATCCACGACCTTACCGCCTTGGGGTGATCCTGCCAGAAGTTGGAAAATCTTGACGGCATCGTTCTTGGAATCATTGGAACACTCAAGCCCTTCCACCACTTTGAGGCTTTGGTAAAGGTTCAATGAATAGGTGATTTACATGATCCAAATCTTCGATCTCAGGAACTATTTTAGTAGCATCCTGAAGGCTGGGAAATAAAGACGAACGTTCTGCTTGATCTCACACGAGGAATTTTTTTGGGGGAAGGGGTTGAATAAACCTATTAAACACATACTGAGCTAAAAGCTCCTGTAAGGAGCGGTTTCACCACTTGTAATAATATATTAAAGCAAAGGAGCTTCAATTTCAGACTTTTCATCTTTTTTAAAAGTTAAAAATATAAAAGTTTAAAAACCGGAACAAAAGAAATCGAGCAAAAAGATCTAAGAATCGGTCATCAATGAATCGTTGACATGCTGATGTAAATTGATTATATATATATATATATTTATATATATATATATATATATATATATATATATATATATATATATATATATATATATATATATATATATATATATATATATATATATATATATATATATATATATATATATATATATATATATATATATATATATATATATATATATATATATATATATATATATATATATATATATATATATATATATATATATATATATAAATAAATAACACCCACAAGGAAAATGGAAAAACGATTCCGAGCGCTTTCGTCTTTATTCTCAAAGACCTCTTCATGGAATACGTAGGTCAGGAGAGACAATGTCTTAAACCCTAACTAGGGGATACAAGTTCTTTAAACACTTTAATTTGTGATTTAATATAATTAGATAGGATAGGATCTAGGCTAAACAATCCAGGGCTAATATTAAAATTGGGGAAAGTATTAATAGAGATACACTCCCAAATATTTCTTGAAATGTAGTTTGTACATTTAATAATAGGTTTAGCACTATTCCAATTAATAGTATGATCCGGACTATATATATATATATATATATATATATATATATATATATATATATATATATATATATATATATATATATATATATATATATATATTATATATATATATATATATATATATATATATATATATATATATATATATATATATATGTAAAAATAATGCAGATTGTTGACAAAAATTACGAACATTAGTTTGCTGCTGTTTAACTCTAACATTAAATTTTATACCTGTCTGTCCATAATAACATTTTTTACACTTATTGCAACCAATAGAATAGTGCTAAACCTATTATTAAATGTACAAACTACATTTAAAGAAATATTTTGGAGTGTATCTCTATTAATACTTTCCCCAATTTTAATATTAGCCCTGGATTATTTAGCCTAGATCCTATCCTATCTAATTATATTAAATCACAAATTAAAGTGTTTAAAGAATTTGTACCCCCTAGTTAGGGTTTTGATGCAGGTAGCCGTTTTAACCCCTCACTCCTTACTATTTAAGACATTGTCTGTCTTGATCTACGTTATTCCATGAAGAGGTCTTTTAGAATAAAGACGAAAGCGCTCGGAATCGTTTTTCCATTTTCCTCGTGGGTGTTATTTATCATAATTTTGACTCACGTGCAAGTTGTGAGTTGCTTTTCATATATATATATATATATATATATATATATATATATATATATATATATATATTAGAAGAGGATGGAGCTAGGGACAGTGCCAAAGAGTAGTGGAATATTCTGGCAGGAGCTCTGCCGGAGGGCGTGTAAGAAGTTATTCCAGATGTCAGACGACGGAAAGAGAAGCCGTGGATGACGGACGAAGCAATGAATGCAGTTAAAAGGCCGAAATGAACTGCAATACAGAATAATATAACAGACAAATTCACCGAGAATGCAATAGATGACAGAAACGGTGGCTAAATGAACAATGTGAAGAGGTAGAATAACTTTGTAAAACGCATCGGAACTCAAGATTTGGGAAGATAAAAGAACTTACACAGATAAAGAAATGGAACAAGGGCAGGGCTGTAAAGAGGAAAGATGGAAGAGTGGTGATAGAAACAGAAGAGGTGAAACAGAGATGAAGCGAGTACATTGGAGAATTATTCCATAATGAGAGAGAATAGTTAGAAACTTGCCCGAAGGAGAAGAAGAAAGTCCAGAAATTCTCGAGAGGGAAATAAAAGATGTAATGAAGGATATGAAGAGAGGAAAGGTTGTAGGAAAGGATGAAGTTATGATAGAAATACTACAAGCTGCCGGCGACACGGCAGTAAGGAGTGTTAACTGAAATAGCAAACAAAGTTTACAACTCAGGTTAGATAACAGAAGAAATGTGCAAATCAGTTTTCATTACAATTCCCCAAGTAAGTGGAGCACTTGAATGTGAAAAGCACAGAAAAATCAGCATAATGAGCCACATAACAAAAAGCATACTGAAAGTAATACTAAAGAAGAATAAGAGGAAAAATAAGGCGAGAAGTATCTGAAGAACAATGTGGTTTTGCGGAAGAAAAAGGCACAAGCAATGCAATATTTTGTTGAGAGTAATGGCAGAAAGAATAATAGAGAAACAGAGAGATCTATATGTTTGTTTTATTGATTATGAGAAAGCTTTTGATAAAGTTGGATATGTGGATTTAATGGAAGTTTTGAAAAATAAAGGAATCGATGAAAATGAATACAAAGGGATTAAGAACTTATACTGGGCACAAAATTCATGTGTAAGAATAGATAGTGAAGAAATTGACTTCCAGGCAAGTAGAAGAGGAGTAAAACAAGGCCGTGTGTTGTCACCAGATCTGTTCTCACTATATTGTGAAGTAATAATGAGGAATATTCAAGAATACGAAGGGATCAGAATAGAAGGATGTAATACGAGGAGCGGTCAATAAGTTTTGCAATTCGGATATAAGGAAACGAGATATGAGGAAAAGTGTTTTATTATTTTTCAATATAACTACCCTCGACTTCAATGCACTTGCACCACTTGTCCCTGAGGCTTCGAATTCCCGACAACCAGAAATCTCCCGACTGCTGTTCCATCCACTCCTGGACGGCCAGCTGGACATCTTCATCGTCCCCAAACCGGCGTCCACGCAGTGCAGCATTGAGCTAGCGGAATAAAAAGTAGTCGCTAGGGGCCAGATCTGGACTGTAGGGGGGATGGTTGAGCTACTCGAACCCGCACTAGCGCAGGGCAGCTTGCGCAACTCTGGCCTTGTGTACTTTAACGACGTTTAAGTCGATCATGAGGCATGAGGTTTCTAGGGACCCAACGGGCAGAAGCCTTTGGTCATGGCCAAATTGTCGTGGATGATGTTGATAACACTTCCATGTGATATTCCACGTTCTCGCTCGATTTCTTCGACCTTCACACGTCGATTTTTGAGGATCATCCTCTCCACACGAGCCACATTGTCCTCGTTGGCACGTCTGACGGGCGTCCTGGACGGGGGTCATCTTCAAGGGTCTCACGACCATGGTGGAACTCCCTATTCCAGCGAGCAATGGTTGCATAGGAAGGGGCCGTGTCGGTGTACACTGCAACCATGCGTTCATGCATCTATTTTGCATTCTTGCCTTTCTTGGTCAAAAAATTTGATCACTGCGCGGTGCTCAACCTTCTCCATTGTTGAAAATTTGTGACTGACGATCTGCGATCAGCTACTGGTTCTTAAATAGACGAGGAAGAAGCGTGTGGCTTCAGGTCCTGACTTGTCATAACCTGTTATAACACCCCCACAAACAGCCATTCCCCTTCCTCTGTTTTGCCCTACCGATTCGCAAAACTTATTGACCGCCCCTCATATCAATAATTTAAGTTACTGCGGACGACACAGTACTAATAGCTCATTCGAGGCAACAGACGCAACTAATAATCAATAAAGTAAAAGAAGAAAGTGAGAACAAAGGGCTAAAAAATAATGTAGGAAAGACGAAGTGTATGGCTAAATCGAAGAATACACCAGTGCCAAGATTTGAATTACGTTGTGGAGACCAGACAGTGAAGCAGGTGGAGTGGTTCAAATACGTAAGAAGTGTGCTAACGGAGGATGTAAGAAGCAACACTGAAATCAAGAGAAGAATCAAAATAGCAGAGATGAGATTCGGAAATATTAGAAATATATTAGCGAACAGGAAGTTATGGATAAAGAGGAGGAAAAATAATTGAATAAAGAGACACGTCTGGTCAACTTTGCTGTATGGAGTGGAGGGCTGGACATTGTCAGCAGCAATGGTGAAGAGAGTGGAGGCGATGGAGATGTGGTGCTTGGAGAAGAATGATGAAGATCCAGTGGACAGCAAGAAGAACGAACGAAGCAGTTTTGCAAATGGTAGGAGAGAAGAGAGAATTGATGAAGATGGTGAGAGGAAGACAATTGAGATTCTTCGATCATGTGATGAGAAGGAAATGGATGGAAAATTTGGTTGTAATTGGAATGGTGGAAGGAAGGATGGGAAGAGGAAGGCCAAGAGAAAAAACATGGATGGACTGGTGAAGTTGATGGGAGGCGGAACGTTGCGAAAGCAGTTCATCAGAACTCCACGGGACAAAGGAAGATGGAAGTCTGGTTGCCGACGTCCTGGAGGATATAGCACAGCGGTAAGGTAATAATATATATATATATATATATATATATATATATATATATATATATATATATATATATATATATATATATATATTATATATATATATATATATATTATATAGTTAAAATTATTATAATTGAAAAAGAATTTTGTACTTTTTGCATTGTGTAAACACGATTTTATTTATTAAATACAAAAGGAGAAGCTTGCGCTTCACAGGCAGACCTTCGGTTTGTGACCTACGGCCTATCTAGTTTTGGCAACGGCCTTTTGGTCTGAAATTTACACTGGGTTTAATTTTTGCGCATCGATAATTAATTTCTAGGCCTAAAGTAAAAAAAAACAACTTTTATGGGAATTCTTTTTAAATTCTAAAAACCAATCCTCTAATAATTTTGTTTTGTTTTACTCGTTTTTAGGCACCAGTAGCTATTTCTTCCTGGTAATGATTACAATTGAAAATCTTTTTTACAAATTACTTCGATAAAACTTTCGCATATACCCCAAAATAAAATAAAAAAGCCACCATTGTTAAATATTTTTATATTTTTTAACTTCACCAATATTATAATTCTTTGTGTTAAAAAAAACAGGCAATGGCTTCACCACTCCACCTACGGGGGGAGCTTGCGCTTCGCTACTAAGATTAAAATTTAAAATCTAAAAAAAGCAGCTATGGTTAAATTTTTAGAAATTTTCTGAACTTGGCCAATTATACTAATTTTAAAAAGGAACTTCAAACTAAATTTCCCCCCTTTCAAAATATCACGTTGCTAAAATATAGTTATAGAAGAAGATATATAAAAATAGATTTTCTGAACTTCACCATTTGTAATTCTTTGGGTTTTAAAAAAGTCACAAAATTTCGATACTTTTATTTATTTCTGAACTTCACCATTTTATTTTTTGATATTATAAAAGAATTATTAGAAATAACTTGGATAACAAAATAAGTTGAATAAAAACTTAAAATATACCAATGTCATAACCGAAAAAGGAAACTTCAAATTTTCATAGTTTGCTTTAATAATGGTGAAACTGCATTGATGTTAGTGAACCTGACCAAAATTACGATTGCGCAAGCCAAAGGAATTAATGAAATGTTATATTTTTTAAAAAGAAACAATAAATTTCTTAAAATTTAATAATACAGAAAATCCATTGCACATAACAACACAAATTTATTCCTGTGCATCAATTCCCACCAGATGTCTTTCCTTTCTCTTCCAGCACAATTGAAAGCTTTAGATCTCGTTGCTCGCACAACTTTTTGGATCAAATGTGAATTTTCTTTGAGCAGCTTTACTTCTGGCGTTATTCTTCATCCCAAATCCTTTACATTTACAAGTGAGGGACGGGGGGCGTTATTTTTGAGATGTCGTCGAAAGAAGATATCGCAAGTGATCCTGTGAAATTGGGGCCATGTAATTAAACGATTCAGTGAAACAATACGAAAATTTCTGTAAATCTTTCTCTCACTCCAATATATCTATGTACTGGAGGAACGCACAACCTGAATCTACCAAAGTCTATTTAATCTATTGTGAATATTCCAGCGAAGTTCCGGAATTATTAATTCGTTAATCATGTTCTAGTAGAGAAAACTCCACTCATGCTATTTTCGTAGAACAACGGACCAATAAAACGGAAATTTCCGCATTTCCCGATCCACAGAGACTCACTTCAAATAGCGCGTTGAAAGTTGAATTCAGATTAGTTGTTCAGATGTGTATACTGTCAAACATTATGGTTATTCACTTCTCCATCGAATAAGAAGGCCTCGTAGTTACCAATCACAAGATTGTTAAAAAAAAAATCTTTTTCGGTGAAGAAAATCACTCTCGAAGAGCCGATGCCGGAGGTCCATAAGGACGCCATTTCAAATCAAGTTTAACAATATGATTAAATGATGATTTTAAGATTTGCTTTCAATTCTTTTTTGGTAGATACATTTTGATTTTCAAAATTTTACACATTTAGTATCTTCACTAATTTATTCCGTTCTTAATGTCCTGCACGGATAAGATTGACCTTTGTTTACATTTAGGATGCACCCTCCGTTTTGTACTCGCGAACATTGTTGAACACTGCATTTTATGAAAACTTAGCATTAAAAAAATCTTGTACTTGTTTAATGTTTCTACTTGTTTAGTGCTCGTACTTGTTTAGTGCTTTTAATCTCCATCCAACTTGTGTCCGTGATTATTCATTGTTCTATTAACTGCCTGGTGGGTTTTAGTGAGGCTAAATTTTTTTTTATTTTGTAGTAGATCTTGATATCATGAATATGAAGAAAAATGCCCAATAAAAGTAACAAACTAATCGACAATTAGGCGCAAGGTTTATCATTAATTCCTTTACCTTACGCAAGCATAATTTTTAGTTAGCTTTACTAACATCAATGCAGCTTCACCAATATTAAAGAAAACCCGAGGAAAATGTTCAGATTTATAAATGAGTATTTATTAAATAAAAACGCATTTATACAATGTAAAAATTACAAATACTTTTTTAATTGCAATTATTTTAATTTTGGTTCACTTATTTCGCAGGACACTGTATATATATATATATATATATATATATATATATATATATATATATATATATATATATATATATATATATATATATATATGAAATTGTCAGGAGTAAGTCAATGAAAAAAGTAATTTAAACAAAACTCCGGATTTTCTTTTAATATATTTTCAACAACGTTTCGAGCTTCGGTGCTCATCTGGTATTTAATATTATTCCTTTAAGAATGTTGGCAATAAGGTTATTGAATATATGTATTATATTTAACCGTTAAAAACATACATCTTGTCGCTAAAGATGTTATCTTTGAACTGCTCCGGATTCGTACAATGGAAAGCGAATTTATTTAATCGACTGTGAATTCCCATAACGCAGAGAGGTCTAGACGAGGAATCGCTATTTTGTGTTGGTTTAATTAGGTAAATATATATATGACGATTTCGCAGCTAAGTGGCGTAGCTAGGGATTTGGTGAACCCGGGCATTTTCTTCTTTGGGGGCCCCTAACATACGAATGTTTTTGATATCATGAATGACATAAAAACAACTACTCCTGTAATATTTTGTTGCATTCTGGTATGTGTGGTAGTGTGTTGAATAAAACAATAAAAATAAGTAAGTCACTTTAATAGGGAATACTTACATATGTACGATCGAAAAAATAAACTACAAAATGTGAAACTGAGAGATTACATATCGAACAAATATACTAGTCAAAATTCAGTCTGATACAGTCTGATACAGCAACAATAAAGGTAATTATTATTACTCTTCAATACAGAATATTATTTATGATTTCAAGAAATAAACTACAAAATGTGAAATCGAGATGTTACATTTAAAATTGAAATCGGTTCCCGTCGTGCTTTTTTGTGCGGCAAAATCATCAATAATGTCATCAAGATCAATACTGTCCAGTACTTTTGATTCTACAAACCCACGGAGCTATAAAAATGGCCAAAGAAAACAGAGAAACATAAAAATTGGAAATTCTTGATTTAGTCTGATTATAAAGCAAAGTTTGTAGCAACTGCATCGCAAAAATTTATATTTTAAGTAACTTCTTTTCCTTTGCTTGATTTATGCTTGAGCTCATATTTGTCTGTATTTTTATGGGCCTCTATATTTAACCGTTTTATTAATTGTTTTGGTCATTCCAAAAAGGGATGAGACACTCTTTTGGAGCGCCCCCTTCAATGGGAGCCAGAGGTAACTTTTAGATTTGTGCCCCCTCGTCCCCCCCCCCTTGCTATGCCACTGCCGCAGCACTGTACGATCTTTAGGGGACCGATTCGTATCCCATATGGGAATAAGTCCATAATTGACCTTATTTTCTGTAATAAAAGAAGAAAAATCTCCTATAAAAGATCATGTAAAAAAAAAAGGCCAAACGCCAGTCTTTATAATTGTTAAAATTTCATATAGAGATAAATGCAGAAAATCACTTAAACCAACACTATCCAGAAATTGCATCCCACAACAAGAATTGAAATTAAATTTCAGCAGAACAATGCTTCATGCCATAACATCCAACCACACCAAGAATGGGTCTGGAGAAATGGAGATCACCCCTGTATAGCACTCACCACAGAGACCCGACTTAAATCCAATAGATCACTTGTGGGGAGTACTTCGAAAAGTAATGAGAGATACCACAAGTACAACTAAAACAGAACTGTATGAAAAATTCCAAGATGAGTTTGGAAAAATAAATTCAGAAAGAGGTGAAAATTTGGTGAGAATTTCACGATTCTCTCTGTAATTACACCAAAAGGGGCTCCAATTAGGTATTAAAATAATTGAAATAAATATAAATACTGAATTTTTTTACTACAAATGTCTAATTACGTATGAATGATTCTACAGGGTGCTTTATTTGGCCAAAGGTCTCTATGTAGAGACTCGATGAAAATAACGCCTTCAATTTATTTGCAAAGACAAGACTGATTAGGGTAGAATTCTTTTTTTCTCTTATAAGATTACTCTTTCTTGGAATGATTTGCAATTGCAAGTCGTTGCAAACACATCATTCATGTCCAAGAATACAATTGATAAATATAAACTTACTATTAAAAATAGGCCATCTGTTTCACATTCCAGATTTTTACCAATTTTTTTCACTTCATTTTACTCTGATCTTCCCTTCCCTCCACGGGGGACTGGTGTAATAAGTGTGATTCCCCGCTACAATTGAACCCGGAGAAGTAACGTGCCCTCCGCACACCAATACTCGATGAGAAACTAGTGATCTCTCTCTCGACTCGTCTTGCATTTCTTTAAAATCTCCTATATTTTTCACTCCTGGCTAGACCCAACCAAGGGCGAAAGAGGGTGTTAAACCTTCATAAATCCCTGATTTCCCTCCTTTCTTGTAGGCTGTCATGGCATCTTAGGGTCTTTCCTGGTCCCTATTTATTTAATAAACGAGCAAAGCAATTCGCTCATTATTGATAAAGATTAACTCTTTAGTTTGGCATTAATATTTTTTGCTATTTTAGATCTACATATTTATTTAAAAGTCCAAGGAATTATCGACTCTTATCAGCTCTTAAATTGTGCTCTAGACCGTAAAGTTGCCATTGAAAGCTTGCCATGTTGCATTCTGCATTCGCATCTAAATTGACGCTGAGCTGCCCCTTTGCCATACTTTTTTATGTAATTATTATAAAAAAAGATGTAAAAATAAATTAAGATTAGAGCTTAAAGAAACTATTAAAGGTAATATTTATACAGCCCCCCTCCCCTCGCCCCTCATCCCCCCCCCCACACAATTTCTTTATTAAAGTTTGTCAAAATGTAACAGTTGATTGGTTCGGAAACTTAATAAATTTTTAGCTCCTAAAAATAGTCTCTGGTAAAAAAGAAAAAAAAGAAAACGGGTTTAAAATTCATGTGTAGGGGTGGGGATAGGGGTAAGGGATAGCACCGTGTGACAGCCGTACGTCGTAGACGAGCGAAAGCAAATATACTAGTAGAATTATCTTTCCGAGTCGGTGTCTGCCTTTTGAGTATAATAAGCCCATGATCTATTCAATGGGGAATGTTTTATTTATTAATCTGATAAATTATATTGATCTCACAGGGTTTGGGGGACCCATGCTATTATGGTATGTGGTGAATAATTGTTAGGCTGTGTCTGGTATCCGGTAGCAGCGGGTGCAGATGTCTATTTGCCGGTACTTGACGTAGTTGGGATTTCTTTTGGGTCGAGGTCCTGTGGAATGGCGTTGAGGGTCAATGGGTCTTCCCTCGAATCGATTCTAACAGTTTATTTGTTCACTACCCCAACTTCACCATTTTTATGTACGAGTCGACCTCATAAACTTTAGGCGGAGATGGCTTCGTTAGTTTTCGCTACTAATGTTATTATGATTATAATCACTATTATCATGATTATTAGTGTAATTATCACGATTATCAGTATTATGTATTATTCTTCTTAATGTTATAATTTTCACTATTATTATTATCATTATTATTATTATTACACTAGTCAACATATTTGAACTTTTTTTTCTCTGCTGACTTAAGTTTGAGACCTGTTCTTGGGAAATTCGGGGTCACTGAGTTTAAAAATGGTAATAGTTTTCTTCTATCACGTCAAGTTACTGGTTCATATTGGTCCCAGTCATGGTAGCAGTCTATCTTACGACCAAGTGAACGGAAGTGGAGGAGTTTGGTATTCTTCTTATTTTATCATCACTAACTCTATAATTTAAGAAGGGGATTTTTTTTAGTATTTGAATAATAATTTGGTTATGACTTTTATTATCAAAGTTATTTCTAATAATTCTTTTATAATATCAACCAGGCAATGCCTTCTCCACTGCGGGGAGCTTGCGCTTCGCTACTAAGATTAAAATTTAAAATCTAAAATAAAGCAACTATGGTTAAATTTGTATAAATTTTTTCAACTTCGCCAATTATTATAATTTTAAAAAGGAACTAAATTTTCCCCCTTTCAAAATATTACGTTGCTAAAATATAGTTATAAAAGAAGATATATAAAAATAAATTTTATGAACTTCACCATTTGTAATTCTTTGGGTTTTAAAAAAAATCACAAAAATTTCGATACTTATATTTATTTCTGAACTTCGCCATTTTGTGTTTTTGATATTATAAAAGAATTATTAGAAATAACTTTGATAAAAAGAACATAAGTCATAACCAAACTAAGATGAAATTTTATTATTCAAATACTAAAAAAAAATCCCCTTCTTATAGAGTTAGTGATGATGATGATGATTATTAAGATTTATATGATTAGTATTATCACAATGATTATCATTATTATTATCATCTATATTATGATAACAGTAAGCCTTCATCTTACCATTCTATCGGCTAATGCTTGTTTGTGTTGCACACATCTCTGTGATTGCTCCTTTAATTTGATCTTGTACGCTCACTGATTTGCAGGGTTTGTGTGAGTTAAGGCACACGGGCGGTGGTTAGTGGTTGGATGGAAGGGTCCTGTTTAAGATAAATTTTGCTTTGGTTGCCAATCTAGGCTCGAGGTCTCGACTGAGTTAAGCGCCAAACGGCGCGAATCGCTGAAAAAAATAGCCTATATAGCCTTCTAGTGGCAATGTAGCGGGAAATACAGTCCTCGATAGCTTTTCTGTGTTCCGCAGAAATCCTGCGATTTGGGGAGGAAATTCCATGTGGCAATTAAGGCTAAGTGGCAATAAGGAATATGCGGTAAACGATGTTTTTGCACGGGTGGTAATTTTTGGAATTCATAAAGAGAATTAGTGGCAATTATCGGTTAGAAGATGTCACCAGAAATTTGATAAATACATCATTAATCAAGAGTATTAATTAGTATAATCTATACAATAATGGACGCCGCTTTATACACACACACACACACACACATATATATATATATATATATATATATATATATATATATATATATATATATATATATATATATATATGTGCAAATTTTGTTGAAGACCATTGTGTATTTCGACTTAATTAATTTCCTTTTGCAACTTTCTCTTCTTCTATCTTTTTTATTCTATCTCTTAGATCTTTTGTCCTGGATTCATCTCTTTTAAATGAGATGAATCCAGGACAAGCGATCCACAAGAGGGAATAAAAAAGATAGAAGAAGAGAAAGTTGCAAAAGGAAATTAATTAAGTCGAAATACACAATGGTCTTCAAAAAAATCTGCTTTCAAGAAAGACTGCTACCCAACTACACTAATATATATATATATATATATATATATATATATATATATATATAAAGGATAAGTCCATGAGATACATTCTTATATATTGTAAACATCGTTTCGGATTACCTAATCCATCTTCAGGCTAAAGCAATAAACAAGGAATTAAAGAACGAAAAAAAATAACAATAACTACACATTTGAAATAGTCTGAATAAATGTTTAAATAAATTTAAATTTAGAAGTAAATTAAAAAAAACCCAATTAATTATAACTTTATAGAAAACTATATAAAATGACCTAAAACTAATAATTTAATGCAATAAAACATGAAGAAAATTAAGGCAAAAAGATGCACAAAAATACCTGTTTTCAGCGAGTCGAGAGACAGGAACTTTGGAGAAAATGGAAAGCATTATGACCTGGTTAGTGGTTGCACATTTTGCACAAGAAGTTTGAAGTTCGTTGGTTGTGGTTATTATTGACAAGGGGCGGCATGTTGAGTCGGTATTTAAGGTGAACCCAAAATTCTCAAGTGGGTGCTATTAGGATTAGAACATAATATATATATATATATATATATATATATATATATATATATATATATATATATATATATATATAAGTCTTAAGAGTTTCAAAAACTGAAACCAGTTCTTTTTCCTTACTTGATATTTTCTTCGTGTCTTATTTATATACATCACCGTCCAAACAGATCAAAACGCCTGTATTTTTGTTACATCTTTCATAACTTTTGACCGAGAAAATCCACAACATCCCAAATTAGTGTAAAGATAACCTTCAGCCATGACTTACATAGGCGTAAAAAATATGTCTATTAGTGATAGGCTCGATCGTGTGTATTTCCATAAGTCTATGAACTAAAAACAAGTTTTAACTTTTATTGGAAAATGATTCTTTTTAAAATCTTCTTGATATCTTCTTTTTTATATCTTCTGTATATCTTCTTTATATTTTCTGTATATCTTCTTTTATATTTTCTATATATCTTCTTTATAGTGGCGTTTACTTATGTTAATAGGATTGAAAATATGTTAGGTTAGGTTATGGTTCAATGTTTTTGCGCAATTCCTCCTATTTGCGGGAGAGGATCGATAGACGTACATTTAGATAGATAGAGGTAGGTAATCTCGTCTGGTATCCACTCACGATAGAATTGAAACTAAAATGTTAGGTTTTCGGCCAATTCTATCTATCGGATACGATAGATAGGTTATGTTTAATTAGCTTGTTAGGTTAGGTTAAGATTAGATTAACATTTAGTTGAGTCAATTTAGCATTCATTTTTCGCCTAGCCCTAACTCGTAATTAAATATTTAATCAAACAGATTAATTCAATTATTTAACCCGACTTATCTCGGGTTAAACAAAAGTCGACGTTAAGTTTGGGGAAGTCTCCCATTCAATATTTTTCTCGCCAACGATATACACTCATAGATAGACGGACAAGTGGATAGATAGAAAGGAGGGTAATAAGGCGGATAGAGGAAGCTAATGACACCAGCTGTCCACCCTTGTTTATCATCGCAAAAATGCGTCGCAAAAAAATTAGTCGCAATCGGTTAGCAGCTAATTTTGATTGGAGCAAATTACATACCTTAAATTCCCGATCGCTTCCTCTCCAAGAATCCGATAAGCGATCGGAAAGAGACGGTAGGTATCTACTTCAGATAATAGTATCAGATGCTAACTACCACTAAATACCTAACCTCCCCCCCTGCGACTAGTTAATTAGACCCGTACCTTCATTTAAAATGGAACGTTTCGATCAAATGGACGCGAAATATGCGACAACATTCGGGGGCTTACCCCCCCCCCCAGCCCCTACTGAATAGTATCTTCATACTCTCTGAACAGTTGGAATGTGGGGTTAGGATACTCCTAAAACCCAGGAAGGGGGGCATAACGCCAGCTACGCATGGTTCCCCAGGGGAAGCGGGGGTAAGGGGGAGCTGAGACAAATGGACAGGACAGCGCAAAGAGATACGCTTGGCTGATTTCTCATTGCACTGTTTTGACGCGTACACATGTACGCCTCAGGTGTGTATTAAAAGGAAAGAGCCAAGGAGGATATGTGTACGTTTTTGAAAAGGGAGGGGGGAGGGGAAGGAAAAGTTGGGAGAAGGGAGGATGTGTAGATGATACACTCTCTCTCTCTCACGCTCATACAGATATGTACACCATCTTGTGTGTGTGTAGTCGCATTAATATGTATAATTTATTGATAAATCGCTAACCGACGAGGGTTGTGGTTTTAAATTAGGTTTTCCTTATACTTTTAAATATGGCTGTGGTTTAAATTTGGTTGTGGGTTTATATTTGATTGCGGTTATGGTTTTATATCAGGCTGTGGTTGTAGATTTTTACCAATTTGGTTATGGTTGGATTTTTTTTTTAAATTGGTGTGGTTCTAACTTTAAATTCGGTTATGGTTGTTTTGTTTTATTTGGTTGTAGTAAGTGTTTTAGATCTGGGTAACGTTTGCGGGGTTAAAACTGGTTGTTGTCTTCGTTTTCTATTCGGTTGTGATTTTAGTTTTTTGAAGGGATGGGTTGGGGGGGGGGGGATCCTTGCGCTTTTAAATATGAGGGTACTCTAAATTTGGTTAGGTTTTTAGCTTTAAATTTGGTTGCTGATGTGGTTTTAATTTTGGTGATGGTTTTAATTTTACATTTGGTTGAATGCAGTTGCGATTGCAAATTGCAATGGGGTTGAAGGAGTAATTGCAGTTCCCAATTGCGAGGAACGTCACGCAATGGTGTGTGTGGTTGCCATGGGTGAAGAAGGACGGCTCAGGCGATCGCCGCGCGGCGTTCTATGGTTACCACCAATCCTATAGCTGGTAAGAGTTGGAAAGTGGGGTTAGATTGGGTTCGGTCGGGTTGTATTAGATTAGGTTTGGTTGGGCTGTATTAGGTTAGGGGAAGTAGGGTTAGGTTTGGTTGGGTTGAATTAGGTTAGGGAAGTAAGATTAGGTTTGGTTCAGTTGTATTAAGTCAGGGTAAGTAGGGTTGGGATTGGTTTTGTTGTATCAGGTTGGGGTAACTAGGATGGGTTTGGGCGGTTTGGTTGTATCAGGTTAGAGTGAGTAGGGTTAGGTTTTGATCGGTTCTATTAGGTTAAGTAAGGGGTGTTAGGTTTGGTTGGGTTGTATCAGTTTAGGGTAAATAGAGTTAGGTATAGTTTAGTTGTCCTATTTAAGGTAAGTAGCCTTAGGTTTCGTTAAGTTGAATTAAGTTAGGGTAAGTTAGGTTATGTTTAGTGGGGTTAATTTTGCTTAGGGTAAGTAAGGTTAGATTTAGTTGTATTAGATTGGGCTGATTTGGGTTATTTTTGCTTTGGTTGAATTAGGTTAGGGTAAGGTTAGGTTTGGTTGGTTGTATTAGGCTAGCGCAATTAGGGTTAATTTTGTTTGTGTTTTTTATGTTAGTCTCTGTACGGTTAGGTTTCGTTGGGTTGTATTAGGTTAGGCTAAGTAGGGTTATGTTTATTGGGTTGTTTTAAGTTAAAGTAAGTAGGGTTAAGTTTCCTTGGCTTCAGTAAAGCTAGGGTAACTAAAGTTAGGTTTGGTTGTTGGGAATTAGGTTAGGGTAAGTAAAGTTATGTTTGGTTGGGTTGAATCAGAGTAAGGTAAGTAGGGTTAGCTTTTCTTCGGTTGTATTAAGGTTAGGGTAAGTATGGTTAGATTTGATGAGTTGAATAATTTAGGGTAAGAACTGTTAGGTTTGGTTGATTTGTATTAGGTCTTAGTAAGTAGAGTAGGGTTTGGTTTGGTTGTATATGGTTCTGGGTACTAGGGTGAGGTTTAGTTGGGTTGAATTACTTTAGGGTAAGTAGGGTTAGGTTTGGTTTTGTTGTATTAGATTAGGATAATTAGGGTAGGCTTGGTTTGGTTGAATTATGTTTATGGCAAGTAGGGTTAGGTTTGATGGATTGAATTATGTTAAGGTAAGTAGGGTTAGGTTTGATCTGTTGAATTATGTTAGGGTAAGTAGGTATATGTTTGGTTGACTTGTATTGGTCAGGATATGTAGAGTTGAGTTTGGTCTGGTTGTATCAGGTTAGGGTAAGTAGGGTTAGGTTTTCTTGGGTTGTATTAGGTTTGGTAAGTATAGTTCGGTTTGGTGGGGTTGAATTATGATAGGGTAAGTAAATTTAGGTTTGTACTGGTTGAATTATCTTAAGGTAAGTAAGGTTATGTTTGGCTGGGTTGTATTAGGTTAGCGCACGTAGGGTTAGGTTGCGTTGTGTTGTATTAAGTTAGGGTAAATAGGGTTAGGTTTGGTTATTTGTATTATGTGGAAATATTCCTACTACCGGTTTAGTTTAGTTCAGGTGGTTTCCATCTTTCTCCGTTACATTAGTTCAGATTAGCTCACGTTTACTTCATATGAGTTCGAGTTTAGTTCGTATTAGGTCAAGTTTAGTTCAGATTGGTTCACGTTTAGTTCAGATAAATGAAATTTAGTTCAGATTAGTTACTAAAGTAGTAAACAGATCAGGAGATATGAAGTCATCTTGTCAAATCCCTTATATTTCTGTAGTTACTGCAATAGTAAACAGAATGGGAGATATGATGTTCCTTGTGAGATTCCTTATATATATGTAGTTACCTAAATAGTCACCTTGTAAAATTCCTTATATCTCTGCACTTACTGTTATACTAAATATAGTGAGAGATATGAAATCACCTTGTCAAATCACTTAAATCTCTCGAGTTACTGAAATAGTAAAGGGAATGGGAGATATGAAGTCGCACTCTAAAAACCCTTATATCTTTGCAGTTACTTAAATAATAAACAGAGTGGGAGATATGACGTCACCTTATCAAATCACAAATATTTCTGCAGTTACAGAAATAGCAAACAAATTGGGAGATATGAAGTCACCTGGTGAAAGCCATTATATCTCTGGAGTTATTGAAATAGTAAACAGAATGGAAGATATGAAGTCCCCTTTCAAATCCCTTATATCTCTGCAGTTACTGTAAAACTAATCAAAGTTAGAGATATTACGCCACTTTATGAAATCCCTTTGTCGTAGGTTAACCCCGCACACCTTACACCAGTTTAATATAGATGTCTTAGAATAGGGTCAAGTAGGTTGGCCAATAGTCGAATATCTTGGAGTTCCGGGATAACAGAAAAACGGGTACAAAAATAACTTTACTAATATGTAAATAAATATTATTTTACAAGGTTAAAAGGAGTTTTAGAATGAGCTATACACATACTAGATTTGGACGGGTCTCCGCAGCTAAGGGGCAGGGAGACGTGGTGATGAGGGTCACCGTACAAACAAACGGACAATATTGACTGAGGGGCACTCGGACGACCTTGAGCGTAAACTACGTCAATGATGAGGCTTGCACAGGGAGAGTTGCACAGGAGAGTTGCACATTGCTGTTACCTCGAAGATTTGCTTATCCTTGTCTTGCCTTGACGCAAACTTCAAACAATAGTCTCTGGATAATGAGTATTACGGGGGAGAAATAAAATCTTGATTTCGAGTAACACGAATCGAGGTTTCAGCGCTCTGCGTTCGAGGAGCGGGGGAAAGCTGCTCGAAGTGGACTCAGGTGAATTAATGAGAATACCGGGAGCTTGAGAGATTCTGCGATAATTGTGCAGAGTCCAACGGGACGTGAAGAGCGGGTACCGACGGGGGCAGACAGAGGATACTAACGGGGCAGGGAGGACGGCGTATACCGCCTTCCAACTCTGGCGCCAGGGGATTTATAGGGGTCGAATGGGGTTTTCCCACCCGTCCGAAGGGGAGGGTTCTAGGGTCAGACGAGAATAGACTCGTCCTTTTAGCGCGAGCGCAAGAAGGTTCTTAAGCCAGCGAGGCGAACTTTGTCCGACTTCAGGTGGGACCTTCTGGGCTCTCATACTTGTCGCAGCTTTCTGTAATGGCCGTATTTCAGGTCATCGCGGCGTCGCACGGCGTCTCATAATTTCGCACCTCGATTAGCGCAGACAAAAAGGGTCACCCGGGTGTTTGTTGTTTCTCTCTCTTTTGAAGGGCGAGGCGGCTGATATCTTCCCCTCTCTCTCTCTTTATGTGATCTCTGACACTCCTCCATCTCCAGATGGAACTTCAGGGGAAGAAGTGACATAGGAGAATGATTAGTGGGGGAGGAATGTAACTTAAAATCGCATGGCAATAGCGGATAATGTTGAAAGTACCTAGGACACATTTCAAAATGGAGCTAGTGTGTGTGTGTTGGAGGAGGGGGGCGGTATACCATTCCCATACACAAGGTTATACAATGCCACGTCATGGTTGCCGAAGGATATTTTTCTCTATGATACCATTAAGTGGAGCTCACTGGCCCGAGGGTAAGTTATCTTACGACTATACATAACAAAACAAAAAAAGTTAAGGATATAAAAGGAATTAATTGTACACATATAGACAAATAAACACACAATATATATATATATATATATATATATATATATATATATATATATATATACAAAAGATAGCGTTTTCTTATTATATGGTTAAATATACAAATTTATTTTATAAACAAAATTAATACATGGATTAAAAAAAGGAAATGGCTCGAAATTAGTTTGGAGAAGGATCTAACGGGTTCCTACTTCAACTATCAGCCACACAGTTATCGGTCCTTTTTAGTACAAAATGCGGAATTGGAATTCCTGGAAGAACAAACCCCAACGCATCAAGCGACCGTTATTGTTCTTGACGTTACGTAGGTATGATAGGGGTTTGTGGTCCGTTTCCACTACAACTTCCTTGCTTACTAAATACATTCTCAATTTACGGATTCCCCAAATAATAGCGAAGGCCTCTTTCTCAATTACTGCGTAATATTTATCACACGCGAGTAATTTTATACTTGCGTAAGCGATGGGGCAGCTTTCGCCGTTATTCTCATATTGGAAGCTGACACATCTTATACCGTCATTACTCACGTCGGTGCGAATGCCAAACAGTTTGTCCGAGTTAGGGAGGCGGAGGATAGGAGCGGATGCCAACTTATCTTTGAGTTTGTTGAAGCTGTGAGTTGAAAGTGGAGGAAACAGTCGCAAAGTTGGGTATTAAGCGAGGATAGAACGATGCAGAGCCTATGAAGGATCGCAGCTGCCTTTTATTAGTGGGCAACGGCATGTCCACGATTGCCGGGATCTTTTCTTGCTGGAGGGCTAAACGATTATTCCCGATATGGAAACCGAGGTAATCGATAGTGCCAAAAGCGAAGTAGTACTTGCCGGGGCCAATTGTTAAGTTGTGTTCTTGTAGTCGATACAGAAGGGCGTGAAGGGTGGTTAAGTGTTGATCCTAATCTTCGGTGGCCACATAAACATTATCGAAATAGAAGGTGACGTTAGGTAAGCGTTCTAAAAATTTTATCATCATCCGGTTATAATTGCTGCAAGCCGTTACCAGACCGAAAGGGAACCTCTGGTACTGCAAAAGGCCATTCTCGGTGGGGAAAGCACTAAATTTCTTCACTTCCTCCCTCAAGGGGATCTGATAATAGGCCTTGCATAAATCCAACTCGGAGATAAACTTGGCTTTCTCAAAAAGGTGGAGGTTCTGATCTAAGGTGGGGATTGGTTCGGCATCAAATACGGTAACCAAATTTAGCTTTCTAAAATCGATGCACATTCGATAAGAACCATTGGCCTTCTTTACCATGACAACCTGGGAACAGTAGCTCGACTGGGAAGGTTCAATGATCTGCAACCTTAGGAGGTTATCCACATCATTATTAAATATTTCCCGGAGGTGTACAGGCAGTAGGTATGGTTTGGAACGGATGAGTTCCAGGGTGGTTAGTTGTATATTGTGCTCAAAGTGGGTAGCACAACCGGGGATCTTGGTGATGACGTCATCATAACGACTCAGGGGCGCTTGCAGTTGATCCTTTTGACGAGATGGTAACTGGTCGCATATCATAATTTCTGCAGGCAGGGAATTATTAAAGTCGGGCGAGACATCCAACGGGTATTCGTTGTCTTGCTCCACGCAGGCGACTTGGATTACGCAAAAGGGGTCCAGGGGGTAGCCCGATTCCATGGGAGATTCTTCTTCGATTGCAACTATCTGGTTGATGGTCGCGCGCCGGTGGTACCGCTTGAGCATATTAATATGGAAGAGATTTTTTCCCAAGGAGGTTTCAATAAGGTAATCGACGGGGCCACGCTTCTCAACAATGAGGTAGGGGCCCTTCCACTAGCTCAACAATTTGTTGTTGTCCGTGGGAAGGAGAAGCAAAACTTCTTCTCCTGGGTTAACTTTCCTTTCTTTGGACTTGCAATTGGAGTATGTCTTATACTTGTCAAAATTGACGTCGGCATTATGTAGCACAATTTTGGCCTCTTTCTTAACTCCAGTAGATACGAGTAAGAAGTTTGGATATTTGGATCCAATTTCTGTTTCGAATAAAGTTCCTTTAGGATACTCAGTAGGTCTCTGGCGTTTCTACCATATAAAAGTTCAAAGGGGGCGAAATCTAAAGTACGATGTGGAATTTCACGGTAGGCAAAGGGGGCTACCGGAAGGTAGCGGTGCCATTCAGTGGGCTGATCTGCACACAACTTCCTGAGAATGGCCTTGAGGCTTCCATTTAGTCTTTCTCACATTCTATTCCCACTTGGGTGAAAAAGAGTGGCAAATAGGGGCTTGATCATCAATATTTTACCAACGTACTCCATTAATTCGGAAGGGAATTGACCACCACAATCCGAGTGTATTTCTTTGGGCAGGCCCACACGGGAAAAGATGGAAATGAGGGCTTCGGCGCAGGAGATGCTATCGATTTTCTTGTGGTTACGGCCTCTGGAAATCGAGTGGAAAAATCAACCAGCGTTAAAACGTAACTATAGCCTTCGCTCGACGGGGGGTAGATCGGGCCGATTAGGTCGATATCTACTCGGGAGAGGGGTTCAGAGATTAGTGGTCCCTTCTGCAAGGGCGCAGTTTTGACTCGTCCTTTTACGGCCGTCTTTTGGCAAATGTCGCACGAACGACAATAACGAAGAATTTCGTCGGTCGCGCCAGGCAAATAAAAGTATTTGAAGATCCTCTGAGCGGTCTTCATGTGACTAAAATAACCAGCAAATAGGCTATCGTGAGCCGTTTGCAAGGTTGGAGGGACATGGGAACGGGGTACACATTATGTGCGGGACTCGGTTTCGTTTTCCTTGGTGCACACTCGATAGAGGAGGTCGTCCTTGTTGCGGAAGGAAATCACCTTATTCCCTCTGGTGGTCTTGCGTGTTTTACTCTGTGCTTTGGTCTACATAGGACGAAGTGATTCACATTCCCCTTGGTTTTTGGCAAAGTCATGGGTCATCGCACTCTGTAATTCGGGAGCACACGGGGGTTCCAGAGGTGTAGGGGCTTTTAGTTCCTTCTTCGCGCAGAAACGGGTGGAGCCACGGGGGCAGAAAAAACTTGGGGGGACTGACCAATTAGGACAGAGCAAAACTTGATCGGGGCTGCAATGACATCAGCTCAACCAGTAAAATATGCGCACTCAATGTAGCGTTAAACAATGGGGATTTTATTGGCTCGCCCCAAGTAATCATACACTTCGGCAAACTTATCGTGGTCCGGAGCCACAGAGGGAGTCGCGCATCGGATCAACAATGCACGTTCACCCTGTATTACGGACGATGGTGGAGATTCGGCACTCATTCACTGCTCCATTTTCAAATTGGAGGGCCCCAGGGGTACTATTATCGAACAAAAAGTTCACCTGATGGCCAGCCGTATTCGGTGGGTTCGAAGAAGAGGGGGGCTTCATTTTGCGAGGGTGGGGGTGTAGAAGTGGCACTCACCTGGTGTACGTGGTGAGAAGGAGGGTGCTTCTAAACTGCGAGTTTTGAGGGCAGTTAGATCTCGCGTGGCCAGGAACTCCACGGGAATAGCACACGATAGTCCTCCTGGGAATGACGAAGCAGGAGGGTTGGGAGAAAAGGGTTTAACAGCACGGTGGTTCGACGAGAAGAGAGGTTTGGGTTTGGCGGGCCCAGTCACCTCCACGAACTTACTCCCATTATTAGGAACAAATCTGTTCTTGCTGGTTTTGGATTTAGGAGATGGGGGTTCTGATTTCTCCCCTTCTTTCAGATAGGAGTTGTGGCTAGCCGCGTAGCCGTCTGCCTCCTTGATGCATTTCTTAAGAGTATGACACCTCCGATCCTTCACGAAGGATCTGATTTTGGAAGGGCGTGACGCAAGAAATTGGTCCTTGAAGACGAAATCGACCAGGTCGTGGTATTCATGAGGCACCTTGGACGCGTCAATCCAAAAATTAAAATGACGTTGTAGGGAGTAGCCGAACTGTCGAAAAGTCTGGTTAGGTTAAATACGACAGTGCCTAAATTTAGCTCGATAGAAATCAGGAATCATGTTGTAAGCGTCGAGCAACTCAGCTTTTAACGATGAGTAATCAAGTGTTGCCTCTGATGAAGGGAGATAAATATATCCCTGAGTTGAGAGCTCAACAGGGGCAATAATTGTGCTACGCTGTCTGTCTCGATGTCCCAATGGTTCACTTCGAAGATCTTCTCGAAGTGGATGAGATAAGAACCAAAGTCTTCGCCTTCTTTAAAGGCTGAGAGTTTTATGGTCGCAGACTGCGGTGCGTCTAGTCTAACACTCGAGGAGTTTATTGATAGCTTCTCGTTCCTTGATCTGCTCATCTCCAATTTGTGTGAGAGAATTCTCTCTCTTTCTTCTCGTTCCTTTCCTTTTCTTCTTTTTTCTCTTTTATTTTCTCTTTTTTCTCTGTCTCTTCCTTTAGCTCTTTCTCTTCCTTCTTCTTCCTAAATGTAGGCCATCAAATCTCTTCCACTGAGTCCAAGTGGCTCACCTTGGGCCTTAAAAATTTCAAAAGGCGAAATGTTTGCTGGTTTACGCGATGGGCGCACAATAAGAATTAAATTAAAGCACGGCGAGTATAGCAGAATTATGGGCTCCTTCAAGTACGAACGAGAGTGCGAATGGTTTTGCTAACTAACGATCACACGAACAACAAAGGAGGGAGGGGGAAACACTTGCAAGAGAGCTTTTGCGGTCGAGATTTCACTGTAATTGAGACGAGCGTTACAGCACTCCTAGCACAGCAATACGAAGAATAATACTATTTTTTTATACCCTTAACTTAAGGCACAAGATGAGGCCTTGAAGGACAACAATTCAATTCCGTGGGAGAATAAAATTAATAGTTAAGCTCGGTCACTCGGGAATCAATTCACAAAAGAAAATGGGAACGGGAACAAATACACTTCGCAAATAGGTATGCAATGGTTATTTCTCTCCTTTTAAACTCCAGAACAAGAACCAAGATTAGCCAACAATTAACAATTTTAACCAAGGTTAACTAATAGATTGATTAAATTAAAATCAATTGATTGACCAAGATTAACCCCATAACCCTGATACCAGATTAATATAGATGTCGCAGGTTAACCCCGCAACCTTACACCAGTTTAATATAGATGTCGTAAAATAGGGTCAAGTTCACCCTTTCTGCCTTACGAGTGCGTAGGAGGTTTAAAATATAAGTAGAGTGCAAATTAACTGAAAGTAGGTTGGCCAATAGTCGAATATCTTGGAGTTCCGGGATAACAGAAAAACGGGTACAAAAATAACTTTACTAATATGCAAGTAAATATTATTTTACAAGGTTAAAAGGAGTTTTAAGATGAGCTATACACATACTAGATTTGGACGGGTCTCCGCAGCTAAGGGGCGGGGAGACGTGGTGAGGACGGTCACCGTACAAACAAACGGATAATATTGATCGAAGGGTGCCCAGGTGTCTGTTCTCTCTCTCTCTCTCTCTCTCTCTCTCTCTCTTTCTCTCTCTCTCTCTCTCTCTCTCTCTCTCTCTCTCTCTCTCTAAATTTGATCACTGACACCCTTCTATATCTGCAGTTACTGAAATAGTAAACAGAGTGGGAGATATGAAGTCACCTTGTCAATTCCCCTATATCTCTAGAGTTACCCAAATAGCAAGGACAGTCGGAGATTTGACACGACATTGTCAAATCGCTTTTATCACTGCAGTTACTGAAATTGTAAGCAAAGTGTGAGATATGAAGTCACCGTGTCAAATGCCAAATATTTCTGCAGTTACTGATAGAGTAAACGAAGTGGTAGATATGAAGTCACCATGTAAAATTGCTTATATCTCGGGATTTACTGAAATAATACACAGAATGCGAGATATGAAGTCATCCTGTCAAATCAATTAAATCCTTGCAGTTACTAAAATAATAAACAGAGTGGGAGAAGTCAAGTCACCTTGTCAAGTCCCTTATACCTCTGCACTTACTGAAATAGTAAAAAGAGTCGGAGATATAAAGTCACCTTGTCAAATCCCTTATATATATATTTAGTTACTAAATTAGTAAAAAGAGTTAGAGATATGATGCCACCTTGTCAAATCCTTTATATCTCTGTATTTACTGAAATAGTAAACAGAGTGGGAAATAAAACGCCACCATGTCAAATCCTTTATATCTCTGCAGTTAATGTAATAGTAAATAGAATGGGAGATATGAAGTCACCTTGCCAGATCCCTTATATATATATATATATATATATATATATATATATATATATATATATATATATATATATATATATATATATATATATATATATATATTCAGTTACTGAAATAATAAACAAAGTGGGAGATACGACGTCAACTTGGCAAACTTCTTATATTTTATCCCTTCTCAATTCCCAAATCCGACCTCAATTGCCCCATTCATTGACATAGATGATAATTAAACTTACACTAAGATTGCCAAATATAGAACCACATAAATATAACTAATGTTAAAATAAATAAAAAGTACACACGAATTTCTCTGCTTTTCCTTTCAAGAAGGTAAGAGGTTGGGTAGCTTAAAATGTAAGAGATGTAAACGTGTGTGTAACTGGCAATCTTTAGACATGTAAATATGTGTGTTACTGCTAATTTTAAGAGATGTAAATCTGTGTGTGTAACTGGTAATCTTAAGAGATATAAATCTATGTGTGTAATTGGTAATCTTCAGAGATGTAAATCTATGTGTGTAACTGGTAATCTTAAGAGATGTAAATCTATGTGTGTAACTGGTAATCTTAAGAGATGTAAATCTATGTGTGTAACTGGTAATCTTAAGAGATGTAAATCTATGTGTGTAACTGGTAATCTTAAGAGATGTAAATCTATGTGTGTAACTGGTAATCTTAAGAGATGTAAATCTATGTGTGTAACTGATAATCTTAAGAGATGTAAATCTATGTGTGTAACTGGTAATCTTAAAAGATGTAAAAGATGCAAATGTAAGAATGAGAATTGTTTCAAGGTTGGTGACGTCATTAGCCCCCCCCCCAAAGGTCTTTGTTCAAAATGAAAATGTTGAGTTGGAGACTATGGATCAGAGCAACTGCTTTTTGTGTCTACGATTTACGAGGGGGGGGGGGGAGGGTAGATCCGTTAGAAGCTTTGATCTCGAATTAATTAAATGGATCAGCCTCTTCCCTTTGTTACTCCTCGTTCTCTTTGTCGACCTGTTTCTCTCCTTCCGCTACAGTGCCTCCTCGGTATTGCTCGCAACATCCTTTGGGGTGCCTTGCGCCCTCCTTGTTTATGTCTCTCTGGTGTTGTGGTGTAAAAATCGGAGTTACAGTGATAGAAATTGGTTAAATCTGTTCTTCAAAAAAGCTCCTCCAGCACTTGATGTAGTAATCCTTGAAGATAAGCGAGGGCGGGGGGGAGGGGCATTGCGTGGGCATCGCTACTAACCAACCCAAACGCCATGATGTGGACGGGGGACTTGGTCTTCATGACTCTCGGTACATGTTTAGTGGACACAGCAAGCCAGGGGTTGTTTTGTAACTTTATCACCTGGTCCTGGCGAAATTCTTCTCGTTCTAGAAGAACCAAAGAAAACCAGGATTGAGTGGATTGTTCAATTTGTTTACAGGCTTCACAGTACGTTCATACCGCTTGTTCTTCAACTTCAGCGACAGAAGCTGGTCCCTTCTCACCTTGGACGAGTAGTAAGGGATGTCCTCTTGCACTCTCTGATGAGACTCTGACACTCCCTTATCTTGGGTATGGACCTTATTGACTTCCGGGGATCTTTGTTAATGATGTCGTTGATCCCCGCGACAAATTCGGGGCTTCTTTTCGAACTCTTGGTCTTCATGACTTTCGTACATCTTTAGAGGAGACACAAAGGTTGAGGTTGTTTTGTAACTTCACCATAGGGTTCTGAAAGAAAATTCTACTCATCTGAGAAGAACCATACAATGCCAGGATTGAATAGATGGTTCAGTTTGTTTACAAGCTTCACAGCATGTTCATACCGCTTGTCCTTCAACTTCAGTGACAGTAGTTGGCCCTTTCTCATCATAAATGAGTATTAGCGGATGTCCTTATGCACTGTCTGATGAGACTGGCATTCATTTGTCCCTGGATATGGACCCTAACCTTCCGGGGATCATTGTCAATAGTGGCTTTGACCCCCACGACAAATTCAGGGGTTCTTTTCGTATCATAACTCTTAGAGCGAGGTTTTCGAGCCAGCTCCCCTCTAATAACAGCTTAACTCACCCAACTCTTTCCTAATCCTCTGCGCCGTCCTCAGATCAACAACCAAGGACTTGGAGATCTTCCCAAATGGAATAGAATAATATAAACCTTTTACTCTTTAGAGAAAGTGAAATAATAAATGGTGTTCGAACCTACACCATCAAGAGCTTTTTGCTTTTTAGTTCCCTATTTTCCTCTTCCTTCTTTCTTGATCAATGTTTGATCCTTTGGTCTTATAAAATGATGCCAATGTGTATCATCTTTCATTTCCTATGGGTTATTGCGAATTTACCGTGTCACCCGTTATTGTAATTTCCCGTTCATATATTTATACCCACAGAAAAATGAAAAGAAATACATTGATAAGAAAAACATATTACCAAGTAGCTCCAAGACCTAAATACCAAAGAATAATGAAGCGCTTAAAGTCTAACTGCATTAAGAAATGCTCACCTCTTCGTTGTATGCAAAGTTGCCCTCGCTAAGTGTTGCCTGAGGTTTTATGGTCATCCATAAGAATAGCATATGGGAGTTAATATTTTAAAAGGTGGGGCTAAGGGGGGCTAGTACTCGCTCTACTTTGAATTTAAATAGTATCATAAAATTGAAATGAATTTTGATAAGTTCCATTGCTGGAGACAAGTTTAAATCAAGGAAATGGAAGAGCAGGGGACAAGGTTATGTCCGATCTTTAAGAGCAGGAGGGCAGGGTTATGTCCGATCTTTAAGAGCAGGGGGGCAGGGTTAAGTCGGATGTTTAATCATTTTTAGATATTTTAACTACTGATAATTATAGGGATTAAATTAACTTCTAAGTGTGGGGGAATTGGCGAATGTTTTCGTGTAATGGTGTCATTTGTAGGGATAAGTGTATGGGAGCTATAAAAAACAAGGCTTATTTGCAGGTTGCTTTGAAGTATACAGAAATATTTGTATAAGGCACAGAGTAACGGGCGGGAAAAGTGAAGAACCAACGATGACCTACTAAGAACTCAAAGAAAGAAGTACTGACTTTCGATGCTCGAGGGCATTTGTCACCGCACCTTCTATATCTTCCACGTAGTTTCACTCTCTCATCTTCACCATTTCATTACATACATCTCTTTACAAACTTTTAATGGGCAATTCCCTCGTTAGTTTTCGATTTAAATTAGCAAAATAAAAGTATATTTATAGGACGGGGGGGGGGGGATTTAAATAGTATCTCTGAAAATAGTGGTACAGGTGTACCACTTCATGGCAGTACAAAGTGTAAGGGTTCCTGGAGGTATTCGAACCCTCTGTGCAGGACTGAAGTTGGAGACAGGGGCCGATGACCAACGAGTGAATTTGTCACTGATTCGTTATCTTGGGGGTCAACATTGACCCAAGATTGTATTATTATTATTAAATTATTATTATTATTATTGCGAGTTATATTATTATTATTATTATTATTATTATTATTATTATTGCGAGTATTATTGTTATTATTATTATTGCGAGTATTATTGTTATTATTATTATTGCAACGATTATTATTATTATTATTATTGCGTTTATTATTATGGTGATTATTATTACTATTATTTTTGCAAGTTTTATTATAATTATCATTTACTCCATGAGTACATTTTATCTCCTACCCTCTGTGAGTACGATTTGGTCACATATGGTACCCGTGGGTTCCATCTGTGCAGTTTGGTGTCTCGCCTAAATGTTAAATCATTAAAGTTTGTATTCGGATTACTTGGTGCACAAAGAGATTGATCTTCCCTCTTTGTAATCGTAATCAAAGTAATCTTAGGGTGAGACCAATCAAAATCTCCCTGACATTTTGATTATACATCATGCGGAAATCACTGTGCGAGAGAGAGAGAGAGAGAGAGAGAGAGAGAGAGAGAGAGAGAGAGAGAGAGAGAGAGAGAGAGAGAGAGAAAGAGAGAGAGAGAGAGAGAGAGAGAGAGAGAGAGAGAGAGATCCACTACAACACATCACTATATCACAATACATATCAACGTATCTTTAAATGCCCTTTTCTTCACTCAATTCACTGAAGGTGAGGCTGAGGATTATGAGTGTAGTGAATGTAGTGAGAGGAGAAGTATAAAGTCTACCAAGTTAATTTATTGGCTGTAATAAATACTGTTTCTTTTTTCTCTTTATATCTTTCTCATTTTCTCGTTCTTTCTTTATCCCACTTTCTCTCGTTCTCTCTTTTTATCTCATCTTATTTTCTCATTCTCTCACTTATTTTTTCCTTATCCCACTTTCTCTCGTTCTCTCTTTTATCTCATTCTCTTATTTTATCTTGCTCTCTCTCACTCTCTCGTTCTTTCTGTATCCCACTTTCGCTCTTTTATCTCATCCTCTCGTTCTTTCTTTATCCCACTTTCTCTCTTCTCTCTTTCTCCCTCTTTCTCTTACTTTCTCTATTTTTCTCTCGTTCTCTTATTCTCTATTCTATCTCTTTCTTTCGTTCTCTCTTCTTCTTTCATTCTTTTATTTTCTCTTTCTCTCTTATTCTCTTTCTTTTTTCTCTCTTTCTCTATCTTCTTTCGTTCTCTCTTTCTCCCTCTTTCTCTCACTTTCTCCCTTTTTCTCTCATTCTCTTATTCTCTCTTTCTTATTTTCTCTTTCTATCTTTCTTTAATTTTCTCTTATTCTCTCATTCTTTTATTCTCTCATTCTCCTTTTCTCTCATATTCCCTCTTTCTCTCTCTTTTCTCTCTTTTTATCTCATTCTCTTTTTCCTTTAGTCTCTCTTTCTCTCTTTTTATCTCATACTCTTTTGCAATTAGTCTTTCTTATTCCTTCTTTCTCTCTGTCTTTCTCTTTTATTTTCTCATCCTCTATTTTATTCCCTCTTTCTATCTTATTCTCTCTTTCACTCTCATATTCTTTCGAAAAGATCTATTTATCTAACCATCTACCAACCTACGTACTTACGTACCTACCCATCCAACCACCTAGCTACATGTCTATCTACTTCACCTGTCATTTGTCTACTCTCACTCTGTTTGCTTCTCTGTTTACCTCTTCACCTGTCATTTGTTTACTCTCAGTCTGTTTGCTTCTCTGTTTACCTCTTCACCTGTATTTGTCTACTCTCAGTCTGTTTGCTTCTCTCTCCACCTGTCATTTGTTTACTCTCAGTCTGTTTGCTTCTCTGTTTACCTCTTCGCCTGTCATTTGTCTACTCTCAGTCTGTTTGCTTCTCTCGTCACCCGTCATTTGTTTAATCTCAGTCTGTTTGCTTCTATGTCTACCTCTTCGCCTGTCATTTGTCTACTCTCAGTCTGTTTGCTTCTCTCTTCACCTATCATTTGTTTACTCTCAGTCTGTTTGCTTCTCTGTTTACCTCTTCGCCTGTCATTTGTCTACTCTCAGTCTGTTTGCTTCTCTCTTCAACTGTCATTTGTCTACTCTCAGTCTGTTTCTTCTCTGTTTACCTTCACCTGTCATTTATCTACTATCAGTCTGTTTGCTTCTCTGTTTACCTCTTCACCTGTCATTTGTCTACTCTCAGTCTGTTTGTTTCTCTGTTTACTTTCACCTGCCATTGATTTACTCTCAGTCTGTTTGCTTCTTTGTTTACCTCTTCACCTGTCATTTATCTACTCTCAATCTATTTGCTTCTCTGTTTACCTTCACCTGTCATTCTATCCGTCACTCCCTTGTCTACTTATTGCCCCCTCCCCCACACACAACCGGAGAGGAAGGAGTTGGGAGGGGAGTTGAAATGCCTCCCAGATGCCCGCCCTGTGTGTGCACGCGCGCGTCCGTGAGGCGGATGCCAAAACCAGGCACGCAACCGCACACGCACGCAATCCGCGTGGATCTTGCGCCATTCCGCTCGAGTAGCGCTCGTCGGCGTTCGACCGAGGAATCTTGTCCTCAATTAGCGCTCAAGACCCAAACATCGGCAACATCCGGTGCGGAGATGGGCAAGTGCGGTTCCCGTCGAATCTAAGGCAGTTATTAACTGGGGGTCACAAGGGAACATCCCGCTGGGTAAGGGGCACGCCATAATCACCCTTGCGTAAGGGTAGGCGAGAGACGGTTTGGGGATCACCCGATGCCGCTCGGTTGCGGCGATGTATTTCGTTTGCGTCAAAAGGGCGGTAGTTTGCGAGTTCTTTTATGCCTCCTTTTGGTAGCTGAGCGAATGTCCTCATTGTATCGCCTCGTGCCCCCAGGTAGCTTCCCATGCCCTCAGCGACCCACACCGTATTATACCAGTACCCACGAGCTCGCCCTCGGGACATGGTCACACACAGGGACATCCGTGCGCGTACATACCTTTAGGGAGCGGATGAACGTATGATTTACACAGGTTTGCAGATGTCGAAGAGATTGGGATGAAAGTAATTTATCAAGCTTTATGTCTATCTATCTATCTAGATGACTATCCAGCTCTATGCATGTCCATCCATCTATCCGCATGTCCCTCCATCTATGTGCCTATCTAGCTTTCTATCTGCATGTCTATCTTTCTATTCCCCTAATGTCTATCTAGCTCAGTATCTATCCATATATCTACACGTACATCTGCCGTACATCTTTCTATCAACCTTCATGTCTAACTATCTGCTTATCTGACTTTATCTTCATATATCTAGAAATTTGCCCTATTTATTAGTCTGTCTACATGAACAATACATTAGCTCGAATTTTGCCTGTAATAATGCTCCAAGACGGATTCCCCTGCCCCCCCCGCGCATTAATGGCCAATTAAAAGAGTCAGAAGTGGAACCCATACATCAAAACAGCCTCGTCATTTTGCGAGACACAAAAGACACAGATAATAAAAGACACTCAAAAGCTTGGAAATTAACTTAAGGATGTTTTTACAATGTTTTGAGGCAGCCAAGTCGGAATTCACCCTTGTAATTCCGTTCTCTTCTTGCGGCGTCATGGAAACAACTCTATATAAATTAGATGTCCTAATACGGTACAAGGTAAATAACTGCACGTAACTGTCGCAAAAAGCGGAGTATGGATATGGGGAGGGGGTAATTGGAAGCCCAAGATAGATGATCCTGTAGATCATCTAGATAATCCTGTAGATCATCTAGATGATCCTGTAGATTCATTGAATACCTTTTGGCAAAATAAATCACACGTATAAAAGTGAAAATATTTTTTTAGCGAGGATATTTACATTAAACAGAAAGCGACGGTATCAAAATGATAACTAAAACTGGATAGATAAATAGACCGAGACAAAGATAGATAAATAGACAGACACGTAGAATTACCTCTAAAAGAGGTCAGGTCACAGTTTCCTGAGAGAATGAGAGCTTCTGTTGGAGAGACCGAAAAAAAATCCTCAAATAATATTTCATCTGGGAACAGAGGTAATTGCATCCCGGGACCCCAGGGCACACCCCATGCCCCTTTCCCCCACCATGCACGTCCCTTGGGCTCTACCCTTCCCCAGCCTCTCCCCACTGCCCCCGGCCCCCTCATTATTCATGCGAGCGGATAAAAGGGTGGAGATGTATCAACAGGGCGACATTAGGCCGACGCGGTCATTAATGGGGCGGAAATGGGAGGCTTATTAAGTTGCACAGATTGCAGTGCGCTGGAGTGGGAATGAGCACGCGTTGCAACACACACTTACATACACTTTCACATACATTCACTCAAACATACTACCCGATGCATCTCATACAGTTGCACGCATGTTTGATGTTCCGCATAAACACGCAACTACATACATCCCTTCTCTTAGGGAATGGAGACCCCACCCAGGGGCTCTGAGGGTTTTTCTAGGGGCAGCCCACCCCGGAGAAGAGAAGGTTGGTGGGAGTGATGGGTAAAAGTAAAGTTGGCGTTCTGCACTCTTGGTATTGCAAATTCTCGATGTAATATGTAATTGATGTATTGGTTTTAAGGAATATGAAAATGGGAGTAATGTCACTGTCTGGTTGAAGAAAATTCAGTGAGAAGAAATGATTGAAAGACAGAAAAGAATGAATGTGGATGTGAAGATGCTTGAGTTCAAAGAGATTTGTTAAGAAACGGTCACAGTTTCAGAAACATTTCTTAAGAAAAGGTCTCAGTTTCAGACATTTGTAGGAAACTGTCTGAGTGTCAGAGAGGTTTGTTAAGAAACAATCACAGTTTCAGAAAGGTTTGTTAAGAAACGGTCTCAGTTTTAGATACGTTTTTTTAGAAACTAAGTTTCAAGGGCGTTTGTCAAGAAACAGTCTTAAGTATCAGGTACATTTTAAAAAAACGGTCTCAGTTTCAGAAACTTTTGTTAATAAAAAGTCTCAGTTTCGGAGATGTTTGTTAAGAAATTATCTCTTTTTCAGAGACATTTGTTAATAAACGGCTCAGTTTCACAGGCATTTTTAAGACACGATCCAAGTTTCAGAAAATATGCAAATAAAGTCTAAGTTTCAAAAACATTTATCAAAAGTAGGTCTCAGATTAAGAGAAATTTGTTTCGACAAGTACTCAGTTTACGACACATTAAAGATACAGTCTAGATTCAGAGACATATGCTAAGACACGGTATCAGTTTCAGAGACTTCAGAAAATGTAGCGGATTCATCGATAGTTGTGAAGACAAGGTGGCAGGATAAAAGATTTGGTTAAGAAAGTCTCAAGATAAAAAAAATTTACTAAGACACCGTTTCAGGATCAGAGACATTTGAAAAGACACGGTCTCAGTTTCACCGAGATGAGCTAGGTTACGGTCTCAATTTCAGAGACATTTATTAAGAGAGAGACTCAAAATAAAAGATATTCATTAAGACACCGTCTCAGTACTAGAGATATTTGATAATACTCGGTCTCAGTTTCAGAGAGATAAGCTAGGTTACAGTCTCAGCTTCAGAGCCACTTATTAAGAGAGTATCTCAGAATAAAATAAATGTATTAAGACACCGTATCACGATCAGAGACATTTGATAAAGCACGATCTCAGTTTCAGAGACATTTTTTAAGCTAGGGTCTCGGAATAGAAAAAAAATTATTACGGCACCGTCTCAGATTCAGAAACATGAATTAAGACTTATTTTCAGAGTCAGAGACATTCTCAGATAAGGTCTCATTTTCAAAAACATTTGTGAAGAGACTCAGTTTCAGGGACATTTGTGAAGACACGATATTAGAATCAAAAGTTAACATATCATCTTAGGTTCGGATACATTTGTTAAGATATGAAAAACAGTTTCCGAGACATGAACTAGAGCGCGGTTTTAGGATCAGAGACATTAGTGAAAACATAGTCTCAAAATCTGAGACATTTTTTTAAGACAGTCTCAGGAAAAGGGATATTTGTAAGGACACGGTGTATGTTTAAGAGACATGATCTAGGACATGGTCTCAATTTCAGAGACATTAATTAAGAAACGGTCCAGGAAATCAGACCTTTGTCAAGAGGCAGTTCCAGTTTCAAAGACTTTGTTAAGACGCCGTTTCAGGTTTAAAAACTTCCTTAAAAGAAAGTTGTCAATCAGCACCAGATACATTTCTTAAGAGACATTAATTTAGACACAGTCTCAGATTCAGAGATATTCCTAGACACGGTCTCAGTTGCAGGGACAGTTTTGAAGACACTATCCCAAAATCAGAGACCTTTGGGAAAAAGCTGCTTCAGATTGGGGCACATTTGTGAAGACATGATCACAGGTTCAGTGCCGCGATAAGACATGGTCTCAATTTCAGAGACATGAGATAGGAGGCCCTCTTAGGATCAGAGATATTTGTTCAACACGGTTTCAAGATAAGAGTCATTTGGTAAGGAACATTTTCATCAAAACGAGAAACATTTAACAGACGGTCTTGGTTTCAGAGATAATTATATCTCGGTCTCAGTTTCAGAGATTTTATTTTTAACGCTGGGCACCATTTTAAGAAACATTTGTTAAAACGTCTCAAGTTTAGAGACATTTCTGAAGACGGAATCAGAGTAAAAAATCTTTGTGAAGAGACAGTCTCAGATTTAGAGAAATTTGTTTAAACATGATCTCAAGATCAGAAACATGCTAATAAAGTCTCATTTTGACAGACATGATTCACTACAAAGTCTTAAGATCAGAGATATTTGGTAAGAAACTATGTTGGGATCAGAGACATTTTGGAAGAGACTGTCAGCTTCAGAGACCCACTATATCGATCTTAGGATCAATGATGACATTGATTATGCAGTATCTCAGTTTCAGAGACATTAAACAAGTAAAAATCAGATTTAGAGGGATAATCTAAGACAATCTTAGCTTAGAGGAAACAGTCTCAGATTCAGAGACATTTGCAGGCCATAAATTCAGCATCAGTGATATGCTAAGACACGGTCTCAGTTTTAGGTACGTTTATTTAGATGCGAAACTGGCCCCAGAGACATTTCTGAAGTTATGGACTCATTTTTAGAGACATTTGTAAGACAACGGCTCAAGATCAGCGACATGATAAGACACGGTCTAAGTTTCAGAGACATTTGATAAGGCACGGCCCAGTTTCAGAAATATTTGCTAAGATTCCCTCTCAGGTTAGGAGACCTTTGTTTTGTCTGTCTTTGGATCAGTGACATGCTAAAATACAGTCTCCATTTCGGAGACATTTGTGAAGATACTAAGTTTCAGGGAATAAAAAGAATATTGATTCAAACAAAAGAAAACTTATGATTCAGACAATAAAAAATCAAGATTCAGATAATAAAAATCACAATTCAAATAATTTTAAAAAAAATGTTGAGATAGCAAAAACTCACGATTCAGACAATTAAAAAAAATCAAGATTCAGATAATAAAAATCACGATTCAAAGAATTTAAAAAAAATAATTGTTCAGAAGGGAAAAACTCACGATTCAGTCAATTAAAAAATCGAGATTCAGACATAAAAATCACGATTCAAAGAATTTAAAAGAATCATTGTTCAGAAGGCAAAATCTCACGATTCGGATAATTAAAAAAAAATCAAGATTACACAATAAAACTCACGATTCAGAGTAAACAAATCACGATTTAGACCATAAAAATCACGATTCATAGAATTAAAATCTCACGATTCATAGAATGAAAAAGTTGCGATTCAGAGAATAAAAAATCAATCACGATTCAGACAATAAAAACTCACGAAGATTAACGAGGGCAAAACAGAACGGCGAAGTTTTACTCTGTCATGGAAAACTTAACGATCCAAACTTCCCTTTGTGGTGATAGTGGCAAGTATGTATGCATGGGTGTGTGTTAGGGTTCTACAGTGCAGACTGGCACCTTCAAGTTGAACCTGAGGACATTAGCTCCTCCTGTGTCCTCCCTATGGAGTAGGAGCTGATCGTATCGAGACTGCTGGCTAAAGAGTCTGTCATATGATATATTGGGGTATAATGATAGATATATCTCACCCCCCAAAACTCCTGGTGCTAGGGGGCTTCGTCGTCCCTGCCTCCTTGGTATCTATTGGTGATCTCTGGCAAGTTCGCGTCTAGCCTACGACGAGCAGTGAGGGGACTTACTGATATTTTCAACCAGTTCAAGTGCCCGACTCCAAAAGGGTGACGTGTCGTTCTCTTTTTTTTCTATAACAAAATCCATTTGATTAGACAAAAGCAAAATCTTTTTTTTAAAATAGAAATAAAAAAATGGACGTAAAATCTCGGAAATAACAGGATAAAAATAACAAAATAGTTAATAGAAAAAACAAACAAACATCGAATAGACAATAAAAAAAATACAAACTATGAAACTAGAACGCAAAAGAATGAATAAAAAACTTAATGGAAAATACGACTAAAATACAAAAAATAAACAAAATAAACAGAGAATAGAAATCAAACAAAATAAACTCAAAATAGATATGAAAATAAAAAAAAGAAATTAACTACTAATTTATATAGAAATAGTAGGTTAAAAGAATAGTAAAAGAGAATCGAAGAATACAGCAGTAAACTCTATGTCATGATTGTGTTGGGAAGGTGGAGTGTTTATGTTCATGTTCTTTCAAACACTACACCACAAAATGGCACCGAAAGGTGAAAGGCAGTGAAATAATGACAATACACCGAAAACCATTTGATGTGAATGTTGTAAAAGTTGAATAAAAAACCTCCTCCCCACCTCCCGTAACTATAAGAAAGCTAGCGGAGTGGAATGTTATGAAAGAAAATTCAAACGACACCTATTCAAGCATGAAAGATAGGAAGCGTTTCTCATTTGTGGAAATCGTAAGTGGTGTGGTAAAAAAAACCACCGAACATCTTTTGCTACGATGTGTTGTGAAATGGACGGGTTTTTTTTCTTTCAAACAACAATGGGAGGGGAGATTAGACAGGTGGAGTGTGGCAAAGAGAGAGAGAGAGAGAGAGAGAGAGAGAGAGAGAGAGAGAGAGAGAGAGAGAGAGAGAGGGAGCAGAAGCGTATAAAAAGGTCTCGTGGCGTTCAGGAAGTACGCAAATTATATGGAAGACTCTCCTTGTCTTCCACCCCACCACTTCTATACCATTTTATGTACTCTTGTACTTCTGATATATCGTGCTCATATACTTATGTAATATTGTACTATTTTAGTTATGTACTATTGTACTCTTGTACTTCTGTACTATTGTCCCCATAGTTGTGTAATATTGTACTTTTGTAGTTCTCTATCATTTATTCTTGTAGTCCTTTATTATTGCACTTTTGTACCTCTCAATTATTGTACTCCTGTACTTTTCTACTAGTGGATTATTGTACTTCTGCAATATCGTACTCTTGTAGGTCCCTATTATTGTACTTCTGTATTATTGTGCTCTTAGACTTCTGTAATATTGTACTCTTGTAGTTCTCTATTATTGTACTCTTATACTTCTGTACGAGTGTGTAATTGTACTTCAGTACTACCATGCTCTTAAACTTCCGTACTATTGCACTCTTGTACTTCTGTACTATTGTACATTTGTACTTCTATACTAGTGTATTATCGTACTTATGTACTATTGTGCTATTATACTTATGCAACATTGCACTCTTGTAGTTCTCTATTATTTTACTTATGTACTTCTATATTAGTGTATAATTGTACTTCTGTACTACCGTGATCTTATACTTATGTAATATTGTACTTTTGTAGTTATCTATTATTCTACTCTTGTACTTCTATAGTAGTGTATTATTGTACTTCTTAACTATCGTGTTCTTATACTTATGTAATATTGTACTCCTGTAGTTATCTTTTATTGTACTTCTATAGTAGTGTATTATTCTTCTTTTGTACTATTGTGCTCTTGTACTTCTGTATTATTGTACTCTTTTATTTCTGCACTATTGGACTTTTACAGTAGTGTATTATTGTACATCTGTACTATTGTACTCATTTTGCTTTTGTAATATTGTAGTCTTGTAGTTTTACACTATTGTCTTCTTTTACTTTTCTAATATTGTACTCTTGTATTTCTGTATTATTTTATTCCTGTAGTTTTCTACTAGTGTATTATTGTACTTCTGCAATATTGTGTTCTTATACTTGTGTAATATTTTACTCTTATAGTTCTGCACAATTGTATTCTTGTACTTCTCCGCTAGTGTATTATTGTTCTTATATACTATTGTGTTCGTATACTTTTGTAATATTGTACTCCTGTAGTTATGTACTATTCTACTCTTTTACTTCTCTACTAGTGTATTTGTAATTCTGCACTATTGTACTCTTGTACTTGTGCACTATGTTACTCTTATTCTATTTTACTTCTGTTCTATTATATTTCACTATTATATTTTTAAGCTTCTGTACTATTGTACTCCTTACACTTTTTCAAGTAAGGCAGAAATTGGTTATTTTATTCAGGAGAATAACTTTGTTGCCATAAAATGAGTGGTAAATAGACTTCATTGCCACAAATGTGTATGTGTAATAATTCGACCGTATGGAATATAATTGTGGTGCCACTTCCTAAACCTGGAATATAATTGTGGTGCCACTTCCTAAACCTGGAATGTAATTGCGGTGCCACTTCCTAAACCTGGAATATAATTGTGGTGCCGACACTTCCCAAGCCTGGAATCTCTTTTTATAACGATTTATCAGCCTAGAATTTAAGTGCTGGTAACAACAAGTCATCAAATTGTAATTTAATTTATGGGTAACAATTCCTCACTTCGAAATATAACTTTTGGTAGCAATTCCCACATCTTGGAATATAATTTTTTGTAACAATTCCCCACTTTGAAATATAACTTTTGGTAGCAATTCCCACATCCTGGAATAGAATTTTTGGTAACAATTCCCGAGCTAGAAATATAATTTTTGGTAGCAATTCCCACACCTTGGAATATAATTTTTGATAACAATTCCACACTTTGAAATATAACTTTGGGTATCAATTCCCACATCCTAAAATAGAATTTTTGGTAACAATTCCCGAGCTAGGGATATAACTTTTGGTAGCAATTCCCACACCTTGGAATATAATTTTTGGTAACAATTCCCCACTTCGAAATATCACTTTTGGTAGCAATTCCCATATCCTGGAATAGAATTTTTGGTAACAATTCCCGATTTAGAAATATAACTTTTGGTAGAAATTCTCGAGCCTAGAATATAATTTTTGGTAAAAATTCTCGAGCTTAGAATATAATTTTTGGTCAAAATTATCCAACTTGATTTTTTGTACTCATAATTACCACCTTCGAAAAGATTTTTGTGGTAATTCACAAGCCGTAAATAAAATATTGTGGTAACATTTAAGAGCCAATTGGTAATGTATATTTAGGGGTAACGATATCTAGAATCTGGTAACAAGTGGCACAGTTCCACAACCGGGAATATAATTCTAGGCAAAAATTAGTAGCAAATTCTCAGTTAGTAATATAATGTTTGGTCTCATTGGGTAGCAATTTTTTACAAAGTAACATTTCGGTAACATTTACAAGCAGTTTCTCAAGTAATACTATATATTGTTTACATTTGGTAGCAATTTCTCAAATGGGTAAGAAATTGGTGAAGATTTATCACTTCGTAAGATGAATTTTGGTAACAATTCCTCAACTAAATTTTTGGTAAAAATTGTGACAATTCTTCGCTAGGAATATAGAGTTAGCTAAAAATTAGCCGAATATATGATTTTGATAACAACTGTAACAATCCTTGATTAGATTTTGGAAACCAGTGGTAACAATTATTTGCCAAGAATATAACTTTCCCTAAAAATGTCGAATATATGATTCTGATAACAATTGGCAACAATTCTCCGCCAGGAATGTAACCTTTGGTACTAAATAACTCGAGGATATAACTTTTGATAACCATTGTGGCAATCTCAAATGTATTTTGTGGTAACATTGGTAGCAATACCATGCGTTTAAATTTGGATTTTGGATGCCTCGTTGAAAGTTATCTTTCGTACAGTGAATCTATCGGTCTTTTAGTCTATCAGAAATTTCAATTTCCACTACGCCACTATCAATACCCCCCCTTTTCCCCAAATTATTTGAAAACATACTTTTCCCCGAACTCAATCGTGACGTCATAGGAACGTTTTAGAGTGAATTAATCCCCCCCCCCAAAGAAGGTTTTTATCTAGTTTTTGGTTACAAAACATCGCCATGTAAGAAAAAAGAAAACATTCTTCAATAAAAATAAAGAATGTGTGAGCGTAACTCTTTTACATTGCTTTAAACAAAGATTCAAAAAACGTATCGCAAGAATTTAAGAACTTACCGGTGAAAATCGTCCTATCACTACATCTCGAGAGTGTAAATTTCGGTCGAGGAGTGGATAAAGTACAAACGCACCAAACACACTACACATAATCACTGGTTGACTTTGTTTTATCCTAAGCAACGAGCCGTTTATTTGGGTTTTTGACATTGTTTAACATGATATACACGAATGCGCAGATGACATTTAGCTTCGAGGAGGAAATTTGATATGGGTCGAATCTGTTTCTTTTGAAGGTAACTTCATGCTTTCGTTTTTAGAAATGTCAGATTGTGGAAGAGATGTATTACCACAGGGTCTTAAACTTAGTCCATAGGGTGAGAATCTAGTTTCAGAGGATGTAAAGATCAGCGAGTACTCAGGATGTAGATATCAGGAGACCCAAAGCTGAAAAAAATAAGCTGACCTCGAGAAGGGTCTGAAGAGATAAAGAAAATTGAATTATGAATATAGAATATATTTAAACAAACAACAAAATATAATAAAGCGATTAAAATGTAGATAAGGTGATAAAAATAGTATGAAAGTATCTTGTTTATTCTTCTCTTCACATAAACTCATAAGGATATGATTTCACAAAGACCTTTATATAACCTTACATTCCTTTTGATATGCGCTTTATGCCGATCCCAATAACTCAACCCAATTTATGCTTTATTACTTGTCCCAATAACTCAATCCAATTTATGCTTTATTGCTTGTCCCAATAACTCAATCCAATTTATGCTTTATTGCTTGTCCCAATAACTCAATCCAATTTATGTTTTATACTTGTCCCAACAAATTACTCTGATTTATGCTTGTCCCAATAAAACAATTCAATTTATGCTTTTCCCAATAATTCAATTCAATTTATGCTTGTCCCAATAAATCACTCCATTTTTTAACTGGCAGGAAATTGTGAACTAAAAATGTCTATAATATTTTCGTGCTTTTGAGGATGCGCATTCTACAACATATGTTGAGAATTAATCACTAAGTTTATATATATATATATATATATATATATATATATATATATATATATATATATATATATACAACAATTTCCTTTAATCAGTACAAATGTAGGCTATTTTAGGTCCTTGAGTTACCTAGTAAAGACGAGCAACCCTAAAGTATACACTAGAAAAAGATAATTTGCCACTAGGTACTCTGCAGCTGCTGATCTTTACGCCTCTATAGGGCAGAGCTCTTCCTAGCCGAGTGGATACGGCGTTGGCCTCCCAACGGCGCGGTACCGGGTTCGATCTCGAAACCTGGCGTGAACGGACACAAACGTCAGCGCACGGAGGGACCTGGCTACCGAGTGGTGGACGCGCTCTGCTCAGCCCCGTTTTCGGGTGGGTAGATCTTACACTTCTCACCTCACACATAGCCAATCACAACACTGCTTTCTTTCCTATCCCGCCTTAACAGCACAACACACACAACCACACACACACTGTTCCAAGTAACCCTGCCGATGGGTATCTATATCCACATACCTCTGACACGGAACAGGCCCTTCTCCCCCGAGGTCACGAAGTCTTCCACCTGAACGCTGTTTGGTGTCAAAAACATAATACTTCCTGAAACCTCTCCCCCTCAAAAGGACCGACTCCTGGGGCCCTTGGGCCGACCAGCGATTGTCATACTGACCTTTATGTCTATTTCATTATCTGGTCGGGATCCGCCTGGATAAAGGAAAGTTGGCGAACCGAAATCGAAAATTAATAAGAACAATAAAGGAACAATATAATAATATCCAACACAATATTTACAGGGGATGACAAGACTTTCGGACCACCCCGTAGTTTCTTTGGCTCGAGGATTTTTCTCTCTCGATTTTAGAGCGCAATAACAACGAGGCTGTAGTATAAGGTAAGGTTGTAAGGAGACAACTGTAGTGAAAGAGGTGAAGATTGCAAATGAAAATGCGTTCAGATATATAAGCCGTTGATCTTCATGCAGGTCAATATTGTTCTTGGGACTGCAAGCTGTGGGTGTTGGGGTCTGGAGGGCACGCATTCTAGTTAGAGGAATGGTATGTACTCGACAAAAGATTGGGAAATGAAATTAGGGTTGAGTTGAAGTGTTTTTAATCTAAAATTTAACATCAAATTAAAATATGTTTTCGGATCATGTTAAAATCGCAACCTCAAATTACTCAAGTCACGAATAGGGAACCTCAAATTACTCATGTCACGAACTGCTTAATAACGGTCTCAAACTAGGAAACAAAAAATTTAAAACCGCGATAAGACAGAATTTCTTTTCTTATAAAATAATTCAAACTTGGCATAGCTTGAATGGGAATTTCATTGGAAGCATTACTGTGAATATGTTTAAGAATAGGATCTATAAATATGACCTTACTGAGAAAAGAAAGGCTACGAAACCATTGTTATACCCATATCCTCTCATCCTTATACCTTCCCTTGACCTCTGACCTCAACCTATTCCCTTCTCTCTTGAACTAACCTCGAGTGGAGGTGGTCTTTGCTAGTTCGTAATTCCGTAAATACTGTAATATGGTTAGGTTAGGTTAGATTAAGGGTTAGGTTAGGTTAGGTTAGGATAGATTAAGGGTTAGGTTAGGTTAGATTAAGAGTTAGGTTAGATCAGGCCAGGTTAGGTTTGGTTAGATTAGGTCAGGTCAGGTGAGGTTAGGTTAGATTAAGAGTTAGGTTAGATCAGGCCAGGTTAGGTTTGGTTAGATTAGGTCAGGTCAGATGAGGTTAGGTTATTTGAACCTAACCTAACCTATTTCAAGAATTTATAGCATCAAAATACTACTATTACTTTGGAATATTATTTTACCCTTAGTAAGATTCGTCTTGTGAATACAGGGTGTGCCAGAAATAACGCTTCTTCATGATCGTCTTACCTAACGCAAGCACGTGAAATCCCCCACTTTTATATCAGCCCCCATTTGTCCCCTGGGATTCTTAGCAATGACCCCTAGCTTCCTCAACCCTCTGCCTCCATATATATCATACACAACACCCACTTCTCTCTCTCTCTCTCTCAGTACATCCTCTCTCAAACACAAATTATTTGACTACTTTTCCATCGACCGAGATTGATGAATAGCACGCTTTCTTCTGTCCAGGATGTACCCCTCAAGGGGGGAGGGGTTTATTTAGTATGAGTCAATATGCTGCAGCTTACATTTGGAGAAGAATCTACGGCTCTATATCTTCCTCACAATTCACTTCATCTTCGCCTTCTTTACAGATCTCTCAGAACTTTCTTCAAAAATAAAAAAGACGAAAGGGCTTGGAATCGGAAGAATTTCATCGGTGGGTGAGAAAAAAAATACGCTTTTGAACTTAGTGCCGTGAATACGCTTCTGAAATTAGTGCCATGAATACTCTTTTGAACTTAGTGCAACAAGTACTATTTTGAACTTAGTGCCATGAATACTCTTCTGAACTTAGTGCCACAAATACTATTTGAACTTAGTGCCATGAATACGCTTCTAAAATTAGTGCTACAAATACTCTTTTGAACTTAGTGACATAACTACGCTTCTGAACTTAGTGCGACAAATACTCTTTTGAACTTAATGCCGTGAATACGCTTCTAAACTTGTACCGCAAACACTATTTGAACTTAGTGCCATGAATACGCTTCTAAACTTAGTGCTCAAATACTCTTTTGAACTTAGTGCCACAAATTCTTCTTTGAACTTAGTGCCATGAATACGCTTCTCAAATTAGTGCCATGAATACTCTTTTGAACTTAGTACCATGAATACTCTTCTGAACTCAGTGACACAAATACTATTTGAACTTAGTGCCATGAATACGCTTCTAAAATTAGTGCTACAAATAATCTTTTGAACTTAGTGACATGACTACGCTTCTGAACTTAGTGCGACAAATACTCTTTTGAACTTACTGCCGCAAATACGCTTCTAAACTTGGTGCAACAAATACTATTTGAACTCAGTGCCATTAATACGCCTCTAAAATTAGTGCCACAAATACTCTTTGGAACTTAGTGCCATTAATACGCTTCTGAACTTAGTGCGACAAATACTTTTTTTAACTTAGTGCCACGAATACGCTTCTAAACTTCTACCACAAATACTATTTGAACTTAGTGCCATGAATACGCTTCTAAACCTAGTGCCCAAATACCCTTTTGAACTTAGTGCCACAAATTATTTTTTTGAACTTAGTGCCATTAATACGCTTCTGAACTTAGTGCCATTTATACTCTTCTAAACTTATTACCACAAATATTATTTGAACTTAGTGTCATGAATACCCTTCTGAACTTAGTGCGACAAATACTCTTTTGAAATGAGTGCCATGCATACGCTTCTGAACTTAGTGCCACAAATAATCTTCTAAACTTAGTGCCACAAATACTCTTTTGAACTTGGTGCCACATATGTATATTCTTTTAAATTTAGTGCCATAATTACTTTTAAACTTAGTGCTATATATGCTCTTTTAAACAAAGTGCCTCCGACCTTTCCCCATCATTTAAAAATAGTCACGAGGCTTATTTTGGGAAGCACTTTAAAAAAAAACGGCTTCTGCTTTCCATTCGTAAGTCAACAAATCTCCAAATTTCTTTCAAGGACACAAATACCCCACACTTGACGTCTTTTTGGTCCAGAAGGTAGAACCTATTTTTAAGCCCCCCTCCCCCCTACGGGGTCATTTAAAGCTTTATTTTAGAAGAAATGACTGCTTAAGATTGTTATTTTTCATTATTTTTTTCATTTCATTATTTTTTATTGATGTGTTTAGTATGGAGCAGAGACATTGCGTGTAAAGAAGAGTAATAAGAAGAGGATGGAAGTAGCAGAAACGAGGATGCTGCGATGGATGTGTGGTGTGACGATGGAGGACAGGATCACAATTACAAGAATCAGAGGAACAACAAAGGTGGCGGTGATTTCGAACAAGACACAAGAAGTAAGACTTAGATGGTATGGACACATAATGAGGAGGGATGGAGAGAGTGACGAGAGAAGAGCTTTGGAGATGCAAGTACAGGGAAGGAGGAGGAGAGGAAGACCCAAGATTAGATGGAGAGAGTGACGAGAGAAGAGCTTTAGGAGATGGAAGTACAAGGAAGGAGGAGGAGAGGAAGACTCAAGATTAGATGGAGAGAGTGACGAGAGAAGAGCTTTGGAGATGGAAGTACAGGGAAGGAGAAGGAGAGGAAGACCCAAGATTAGATGGAGAGAGTGACGAGAGAAGAGCTTTGGAGATGGAAGTACAAGGAAGAAGGAGGAGAGGAAGACTCAAGATTAGATGGAGAGAGTGACGAGAGAAGAGCTTTGGAAATGGAAGTACAGGGAAGGAGGAGGAGAGGAAAACCCAAAATTAGATGGAGAGAGTGATGAGAGAAGAGCTTTGGAGATGGAAGTACAAGGAAGAAGGAAAGGAGGAAGACTCAAGATTAGATGAAGAGAGTGATGAGAGAAGAGCTTTGGAGATGGAAGTACAGGGAAGGAGAAGAAGAGGAAGACCCAAGATTAGATGAAGAAAGTGACGAGAGAAGAGCTTTGGAGATGGAAGTACAGGGAAGGAGGAGAAGAGGAAGACTCAAAATTAGATGGAGAGAGTGATGAGAGAAGAGCTTTATAGATAGAAGCACAGAGAAGGAGAAGGAGAGGAAGATCCAAGATTAGATGGAGAGAGTGACGAGAGAAGAGCTTTGGAGATGCAAGTACAGGGAAGGAGGAGGAGAAAGAGACCCAAGATTAAATGGAGAGAGTGACAAGAGAAGAGCTTTGGAGATGGAAGTACAGGGAAGGAGGAGGAGAGGAAGACCAAAGATTAGATGGAGAGAGTGACGAGAGAAGAGCTTTGGAGATGGAAGTACAAGGAAGGAAGAGGAGAGGAAGACTCAAGATTAGATGGAGAGAGTGACGAGAGAAGAGCTTTGGAGATGGAAGCACAGGGAAGGAGAAGAAGAGGAAGACCCAAGAGAGAGTGACGAAAGAAGAGCTTTGCAGATGGAAGTACAGGGAAGGAGAAGGAGAGGAAGACCCAAGATTAGATGGAGAGAGTGGCGAGAGAAGAGCTTTGGAAATGGAAGTACAGGGAAGGAGGAGGAGAGGAAGACCCAAGATTAGATGGAGAGAGTGACGAGAGAAGAGCTTTGGAGATGGAAGCACAGGGAAGGAGAAGGAGAGGAAGACCCAAGATTAAATGGAGAGAGTGACAAGAGAAGAGCTTTTGAGATGGAAGTACAGGGAAGGAGGAGGAGAGGAAGACCCAAGATTAGATGGAGAGAGTGACGAGAGAAGAGCTTTGGAGATGGAAGTACAGGGAAGGAGGAGGAGAGGAAGACCAAAGATTAGATGGAGAGAGTGACGAGAGAAGAGCTTTGGAGATGGAAGTACAAGGAAGGAAGAGGAGAGGAAGACTCAAGATTAGATGGAGAGAGTGACGAGAGAAGAGCTTTGGAGATGGAAGCACAGGGAAGGAGAAGGAGAGGAAGACCCAAGAGAGAGTGACGAAAGAAGAGCTTTGGAGATGGAAGTACAGGGAAGGAGAAGGAGAGGAAGACCCAAGATTAGATAGAAAGAGTGACGAGAGAAGAGCTTTGGAGATGCAAGTACAGGGAAGGAAAAGGAGAGGAAGACTCAAGATTAGATGGAGAGAGTGACGAGAGAAGAGCTTTGGAGATGGAAGTACAGGGATGGAGGAGGCGGAAGACCCAAGATTAGATGGAGAGAGTGACGAGAGAAGAGCTTTGGAGATGGAAGTACAGGAAAGGAGAAGCAAAGGAAGACCCAAGATTAGATGGAGAGAGTGACAAGAGAAGAGCTTTGGAGATGGAAGTACAGGGAAGGAGGAGGAGAGGAAGACCCAAGATTAGATGGAGAGGGTGATGAGAGAAGAGCTTTGGAGATTGAAGTACAGGGAAGGAGGAGGAGAGGAAGACATAAGATTAGATGAAGAGAGTGACGAGAGAAGAGCTTTGGAGATGGAAGCACAGGGAAGGAGGAGGAGAGGAAGACCCAAGATTAGATGGAGAGAGTGACGAAAAAAGAGCTTCTGAGATGCAAGTACAGGGAAGGAGGAGGAGAGGAAGACTCAAGATTAGATGGAGAGAGTGACGAGAGAAGAGCTTTGGAGATGGAAGCACAGAGAAGGAGGAGGAGAGGAAGACTCAATAATAGATGGAGAGAGTGACGAGAGAAGAGCTTTGGAGATGCAAGTACAGGGAAGGAGGAGGAGAGGAAGACCCAAGATTAGATGGAGAGAGTGACGAGAGAAGAGCTTTGGAGATTGAAGTACAGGGAAGGAGGAGGAGAGGAAGACCCAAGATTAGATGGAGAGAGTGACGAGAGAAGAGCTTTGGAGATGCAAGTACAGGGAAGGAGGAGGAGAGGAAAACCAAAGATTAGACTGCATACAAGCTGACATGAGGGAGAAGGGAGTGAAGACCAACATGGCAGGAGACAGAAACACGTGGGAGCGGCTCATCAAAAACAGCGACCCCGCATAAAGATGGGCTGACGACGAAGAAGCTGCGTTTAGTAATAACAGAACCGTGTCTCTAAAAGACAGAGCCGTGTCTCTAAAAGACAGAACCGTGTCTCTAAAAGACAGAACCGTGTATCTAAAAGATAGAACCGTGTCTCTAAAAGACAGAGCCGTGTCTCTAAAGGACAGAATCGCGTGTCTAGAAGACAGAACCGTGTCTCTAAAAGACAGAACCGTGTCTCTAAAAGACAGACTTCCTCCTGAGCTTTGTCATGTTGTTTACTAATTTCCTTTTCCTCGGTGTCACTACAGAACCTACATAAGTGGCACGGCTCGCTCAGACCGTCCTGGTTATGTTGCTATGAAGGCCTCTAGCCCTAGTGCCGGCACGAAACACTGAACTTACTCTAAAGGATTTTAAAAGAATAGAATTCCCATATGAACGAATTGTGTCTAGGAATTCTAGAACCTAACCGCATTAAATTGTGACCCCCCCCTCCCTCCTCCTTACTCACTAGTCCACAGCTATTGCCCTTCAAATATGACCCCCACCCCCCACAACCATCACAAGTCTTCTAGTTCACTCCCGTTTCTACTACCACTTTACATAGTACCAGGTCATGCAGACCCTGAAAGGGGAAAGGGGGCAATACCCCCGTTACAAATAGAACCTGGAGTAGCGACATGCCCTCGGGACCCCAGTGTGCCCAAGAAAAGGTGGATCTCTCTCTTGATTTATTTTAGGTACCTCATTTAAATCCCCCTCACCCTCTTTTTCACGCCTGCTTAGACCCAGCAAAAGGCGACAGAGGCTGTTAAACGTTCTTTAACAAAATCCTAGAGAATGAAGGTAAGTTGGTGTTTTTGTATTTTGTTTACATTTCTCCCCTCTTTGTTATTAACTTTTTAATTGTCATCACTTTATTTGGTTTTATTATTTGCGTCATTTTATTTTTAATGTAAATAAATTTCAAGAAATTTATTTCCTTTAAATATTTTAGTATCTTCCTGAAGATGAGTGACGAGGTTCGAAACGTCACATAACGACCAATATATATATATATATATATATATATATATATATATATATATATATATATATATATATATATATATATATATATATGGATAAACAACAGTAATAGGACTAATTTTATATGCGAAACCAGGTTTCGACGGGAACATACGTCATTGTCAGTCGCAAGTGAACAAGTGACAATGACGGACGGATGTCTCCGTCGAAACCTGGTTTCGCATATAAAATTAGTCCTATTACTGTGGTTTTATCCCTATAGTTACACGTACGCTACTGTACTTTTTTGGATATATATATATATATATATATATATATATATATATATATATATATATATATATCTGAATAAGAGAAAGCACAATTATGAATCAGATTTAATTGAAAACAGAGCTAGTTTGAGCTTGCGCCATCGCCAGCTGTATAGTAATGAAACAATTATATGCGAACAAGCTCTATAAAGACCACGATCAAATGAAATTAAATGGAGTGGATAGAATAGAGTAAAAAAATATAATAAGAACATTAAGGGAATTTAATTGGTGGACAGCGATCGGATGGCTCTAAGGCAGGTGCCATTAATCCCACTATAGAAAGGTCACATGGGAGATACTCGATAATCCATAGGAAATAAGGAAAGAGGATACAGAAAGATAGAATAAGAAAAAGAGGAGGGAGGGAGGAAGGAAAGAAAGAAAGAAAGAAAGAAGGAAATAAAGGGATGAAGGAAGAAAGAAAGAAAGAATGAAAGAAAGAAAGAAAGAATGAAAGTAGGAAGGAAATAAAGAAAGGAATGAAGAAACAAACAAACAAACAGAAAGAAGAAAATGAGAAAGAGAAATAAAGAGAGGAAGAGAGAAAGAAAAAAGAAAGAGACAAAAGTGAAAGAAGGAAAGAGAAACAAATAAAGGAATCTCGAGTGGTATATTCATAGTGGTTGAGTGGGTCAATGATAGGAACTAAAAACCTACCTTAATTATAACTATAATTATTTATCGCCGAAGATGGTACTCCCATTTTGGTGGTAAAACCTAAATAATGGTAGAGGCTGAACCAGATACGAAAATTTGACTGTAACAATCTGTTAAAATGTTTATATTCATTAGGGTGTACAAAAAACTATTTTACCATCAAGCTTTAAAAAATATTTAAAGAGGTATTAAGTCTGTTTAGAGAATGGACCCTTTGAATTTAAACCCGTTTACCTTCAGACGCTACGTCGATGACTGTTTCATTATCCTCAAGCACAAAGAGTTATACCCTTTGTTTTTAAACTACATTAACAAAAAACATTTCTAATATCAGGTGTTCCATGGTAAAGGAAACTGACAACATGGTTGTATTTTTGGACATTAATAATACTAGAGTTGAATTAACTTTTAATAAGTCTCTTTATAGAAAACCAGAACAACAAGATTAAGAAGTCATTTCATTGTAGTATTTATAAATATAAGCTAGTATTAAGTGTCGAATCTTCCGACCTTATCAGATTTGCTCATATTGTAGCTCATTTCCTAATAAAGTATATTTTTTAAGAGAGTTTTTAAAATTTTAATTACTACCCTGAGTACCTCTTTTGATAAAATTATATCTAAGTTTTAATCTCAAGTATTTTCTAAAAAAAAGACCCATTCACAACAGTTCCAAAGCGAAAATTATATAATTACCTTACTTAGAAGATCTACACCCTTAGTTGTCCCACCTGTCAAAGTCTTTATATCGGTCAGACAGGCCTTCAATTGAGATACAGGATCGCTACAGGACAAATATTCCTTTCTCAAAACCAGAGCGTTCCTTAATAAGAGAACATTCAGAAAAATGTAACCCTCCTATTAATTCAGACTCTTTTACTGTCCAATTTTCTGCTACCAATTAGACTTAAAAATTCTCGAAGTACTCTTCATTAAAACACTAAATCATAATCTAAACGATTGCACTTGTTCTATCAAATTACATTTAGTATAAAGACCTCATTTCCATTATAAAAAACTCACCGGCCGAGTTTACAATCTTACTTCAATTTGCAAATTGAGTCCTTATTCAGTTGCTCCGGACGAATCACAGATAAAGGTCAGTTTCTGTTTCGATTTTGATATTTTTTAGATTATTATTATCATTATTATATACACTTTTTTTTTTTTATTAATTTTTTTAATTTAGTTTTAGTTCTTGCGCATTTTGCCTGCCCTTTAATTATAGTTAGTAATCATCTATTCATAGTGGGTTTGTTTGTTGCTTTTTATCACTATTTAGCCTCTAATTTTACGTTTCTTGTTTGTTTTTATTTCAAATGACTTCTTGTTTATTTTAATTGTTTTCCAATTAAGTTTTTCGTAATTTTTAATTGATCAAAATTTTTCCAATATTTGCTGATCTTATTGATATTTCCTTGTTCTTATTAAAAATTATATTTTCGCATATATATATATATATATATATATATATATATATATATATATATATATATATATATATATATATATATATATATATATATATTATATATAAATTTAATGTATGTTGTCCAAATTACTTTTATTATAACCGCTAGAAACATAAATTATCTTTTAAATAAATTAGAAATTACTCGCATCTGTATAAAGTTATTGACTGCCATTTGAACATCGAATACAACGGATTGCAGTCTGTTGCCTCCTATATGTATTTCCTCATACTAAACTACTGTTCCTAACTCAACACCATTGCCAGCTTTTTTTAAAGCTGTAAATAACTTCATATATGTGTTAAAAATTCAAAGCTCTCTGAGACCTGTTCTTTCATGGGTGACTCAAAATAACCCTTTTACCAGAGGAATATAAGATCGATTTTTCCGGTACGCAACTTCCGACTCTCAAAATGTGGTCGAGTTCTAAACTCAATTCTCATTTAATTTATTTCTTAAACGAGGGTATTTATCTCCCACATTCGAGAATAGTGATTTGTAGTCGATGCAGTGACCTTTGGAGAGTTTATTTGTCTCACATTCACGCGTTTACTCCTGATAGGGGTTTGGTTTGTCGAGTTGGGGGGGAGGGTATTAGAAAACAGAAGATATTCCGTATGTAATGGTTGAAAAATATCCGCTAAGGTCACGAAATCCAATTTAATTGTTAAAATTTTCAGTTTATAAACCCTTTATCGAAGTTAATATTTTAAGTTTTCTTGCATAAAATGATGTGGGATATCAAATGTAAGTTTTCTTGGTGTTTAAGAATAACCTACTTGATTGCCTGTAATTTAATACAGTGTAAAATACGCTCTCACTAAATCCCTATAGTTGTATTAGGAAGTTACCCCTAAAATCAAAAAGAAACATAAAGAAATAGATTTGGCCCGAAATAACTTATTGAAGTAGTCTCCTTTAATTAATCAAAATTTTGTCTAATATTTTACTTGCAGATCTTAATTATAATTCTTTGTGATAATTGAAATTAACTATGAAATTGACTATTATATGAAAATATATTGCTAAACTAATTTTCTTCCCTAAATTTTAAATTGATTATCTATATTTAATATAGCTAAATTTCTTTGAACATCTATAAACAATAGTTTGTAAATTACATGTCCCTTATCGTTTTAAATTGTCAATATTTAGTAAACAGACCGATGATAAAACTATAGGTTTTTGCGAAAATTTTGACTACTTATAAATAAAAATAAATGGTCTTTCCTTTTACTTACGATTGAAATATGAAATAAAATAATCTCAAAAATAAATATTGAAAATAGTACAAATGCTTAATGACATCTGATCAGACGATAATGAAGAATTTGTAACTAACTCACTTGTCTTCTAGTAGACTCACCTAAGTTACTAGAAATAAACTTGAGTAAAGCTGGTCTGAATATATTGTTTTCGCTGACGTTGCAAATTATAAAATCCATTTGACCTATATTTAGAGTCGATGTCTAATTAAGATTCTAGTTATTATTGACCAACCCTTTCGTTCTCGTTGTTTTAAAAAGGCAACATAGAAAATTCAAACAACTACAGGCCAATCAATCGATTCTCAACATCTAACCTTGCGTTTTACTTTTTTTTTAAAAAGAAAGAAAAAAAACTCAAAAAACTACAGGCCATTCAGTCTCCTATCAACATCAACTCTCGCTCCCTAGTTATTTTTTTAAAGGAAACAAAGAAAACTCAACATCAACTTTTCCATTCTTTTTTTTAAATGCAATAGAGAATAACAACTACAGTCTATTCAGCCTCTTCTTACACCATATAAAATATTAAGCAGAAACAACTATTCAACTGCTCTTGACTGTTTATCGACGAAAAACAGCAACTATTCAACTGCTCTTGACTGTTTATCGACGAAAAACAGCAACTATTCAACTGCTCTTGACTGTTTATCGACGAAAAACAGCAACTATTCAACTGCTCTTGACTGTTTATCGACGAAAAACAGCAACTATTCAACTGCTCTTGACTGTTTATGGACGAAAAACAGCAACTATTCGAGTACAAATAGATTAATTATGGTACCTTTGCCAATTTGTTGGCTGTTTTACGACAACTGTACCAAAGTATGTAATGAATTTTAAATATCTTGATCCAAGTGCCTCGTAGAGTACGAAAAACCTTCAATTCCTCAACATCGATAGCATAAGAGTGCTACAAAAACATTAATTTAGTATGACGACATCAACATAGCCTCATAGATATATAGTAACTCAACAACTTCCTTCAGGATACAATCAGTCAATGGAAAATTTTAAAATAAAGGAAACAAAGAGACCATATTCTCTCCAACCTGCTGAGAGCCGTTTTAGGGCAATACTTGACAAGATTTTGAGAATTCCACAAAACCCGACAGTGACCCCCCGACGCCAAAATCTCTCTCGCCAAAAACCGTAATCCCCTGCTCGGCTCTTCCATCATAACGTAGGTATTTTGATACCAGGTGCGAATCATCATGATTCAGGTAACTCTTTTACAATATTAAGATGACTTCCACTCCTCCATGCCAGTTTGTTTACCGATAAATCAAACAGGTGCCTGAAAAAAGAGACATTAAAAATAGTAAAATTTAGCCAGAATAATATATATATATATATTTATAAAGAACGAGCAAGTACAAATTTTGCAGGTCACAACAACCATCACAGGGCTTTCGCTATATTTAATTTCTGCCTTTCAAAAACCTTTTGAGACTGAAAGAAAGGTGCAGAAACCTTGTATTGAAGACCACATAAAAATACAGTAGAAGAGAAAGAAAAAATTGACGTAAATGAGCTATGAAATAAGAAACAGAAGCTTTTTGAAGGCAAGAGAAAAGGACATTGGGAGAACACAAGGTTCAAAGAGAGCAAAGGACGGCACAATGAAGGCGATCCACACTGAGAAGACAGAAATAACGCCACGAGTAAAACGTTTGAAAAATCCTGGCGTTATTTCTGTCTTCTCAGTATGGATTGCCTTAATTGTGCCGCTCTCTGCTCTCTTTGATTATTGTGTTCTTCCAATGTCTCTTTCTGTTGCCTTTAAAGACTTCTTTTGTCAAATTTCTCATATATATATATTTTAATGTTTAGATTTTTTTCGAATCTTCTTTTGTCATTTTAGACAGACGATGATGATACTACCTGATCGAAACGCCATCCCAATGAATGTGGAAGGCTCTGGCATGAGTTTAGATCTATCTATTTGTCTGTCTACCCATCTACCTGTCTATTAAGATTAAGGGAAGGGGCCCTATTTACCTGCCGAATTTACCCGTGAAGCTGTTTCTTTTGAAATTCCGATCAGCATGTATATTATCGGCGAACATAGGCCCAATTAAAGATTACCTGATAGATTACCTGTTCTAATTAAGGTTACGGATGAATCTTGGATGTAACCGCCTGGCGCTAGTTCGGGTTGCCCACTTTTAGGAATGTCATCATCGGCTTGTGTCGTCATGACAACGAGGCCCGACTTGTAACTATTTCGAATTTCTGCATCGTTACATTAGTTACGAACTAGGGCTAGTTATTGAGACTGACCAATAATGGATTTATTAGTTCCGAACTAGGATTAATATTGTAGAGTGCCCAATAATTGCTTGATTAGTTACGAACTGGGGCTAGTTATTGTAGAGTGCCCAATAATGGCTTGATTAGTTACGAATTGAGGCTAGTTATTGTATAGTGCCCAATAATGGCTTGGTTAGTTACGAACTGGGGCTAGTTATTGTAGAGTTCCCAATAATGGCTTGATTAGTTACGAACTGGGGCTAGTTATTGTAGAGTCCCCAATAATGGCTTGATTAGTTACGAATCGGGGCTAGTTATTGTAGAGTGCCCAATAATGGTTTGGTTAGTTACGAACTGGGGCTAGTCATTGTAGAATGCCCAATAATGGCTTGATTAGTTACGAACTGGGGCTAGTTATTGTAGAGTGCCCAATAATGGCTTGATTAGTTACGAACGGGGGCTAGTTATTGTAGAGTGCCCAATAATGGCTTGATTAGTTACGAACTGGGGCTAGTTATTGTAGAGTGCCCAATAATGGCTTGATTAGTTACGAATCGGGGATAGTTATTGTAGAGTGACCAATAATGGCTTGGTTAGTTACGAACTGGGGCTAGTTATTGTAGAGTGCCCAATAATGGCTTGATTAGTTACGAATTGGGGCTAGTTATTGTAGAGTGCCCAATAATGGCTTGATTAGTTACGAATTGAGGCTAGTTATTGTATAGTGCCCAATAATGGCTTGATTAGTCACGAACTACTACTACTACTGGTAATAATAATGGTAATAATAATAAATACAGTTATTTCTGTTTACCACCACCATCCTGGTCTGGCGAAAGTTGCGAATTTCCTGCCTTAAAGAACAAGTTAATTATGTCTGTTTTTTTACTATTATTTTTACTTTAATTCTTAGTCTTCTCTTTAGTATTACTTTATTATTATAGTAATAATCTTTTTAAATCGCTTCAACGCAAGAACTATCATTGATATTGATATTTTTGACTGGTAGAGGTTCTAATGACGCTGACAGTTGTATGGTTGTATATTTTCAAGCAGCTGACTGGTTGTCTAGTTGTTTATTTTTATATTGTGCATAATGGTAAATAACCCCTTTATTAATTGAAGTCTATATTTCTATGCACGCTCAATTGTTTTGAGAAGGCCTACAACAAGTAAAATGTACTTGTGTGGTAGCAGCATGTTTTTTTTTGTCTGAGAGGGTTCGAATGGTAGATAGAAAGTATGGTGTTAGGAGTTCTTAGGGATGTCCTGTGGCAGGTAGAGAGTTAGTTAAAGAATCGCAGCTTAAAATGTAGTTTAATATGTCCGATAAAGCTGGTGTGCGTTGCCGTCTACACACTTAAAATAATAAACAAATCACAAAAGATCCCACCAGTGTTGTACTATAATTTATGTCTATAATACTATAATAATTATGAAAAATTAGTTAATATAAAGTCTAAAATAATATTTAGGTAACTATTTAATGTGATTTAAGTTCACTATCCACACTTTCATAGTAGATTTTTTCAGTGCCGGTTTAACCTAGTAGCACATGTAGCACGTGCTACGGGGCTCGCGCTTCGGGGGGGCTCCGCGGGGATGTGAAAAATTAGTAATAATTAAGTTTTTGCCCTTAGGCACAGAAGGCCGAGACAAAATAATTAGTCATTTTCCTGATTTTGTATATTATTATTATATATGATATTACTATTAATAAGAAACATAGAAAACTTCACTAGAGCATAGTGCATAGTATAATAAGTCTGGCATAATGTTATGGTAGTACACGGTGTGGTTCTTTATAAAGGAATAAAAAGAGTACAAAATAAAACCCTCCTTTTTCAGTTGAGTCCTCCCAACCATACGAGCAGTTCTTTTAAATTCCTCAGATAATTTTTTTCCTTTCTGCAAAGGAAAATGGGGGGTGGGGGTGTACTAAAGGCTTATTTTTAACTGTGATCCAAGCGGTGCTCGCTGCCTCAGTGTCCATGGTTCGAATCGCTTCCCTGCACGGATTTTTTTCGAAAAGAGGTAATAAAAATATTACTGCAAGGAAAAATTATTCCGTTTTCTCTTTCAATGTGGTTTAATGAATTCATTTTCATCATTCTCTCGCGCTACTTGGATATATATATATATATATATATATATATATATATATATATATATATATATATATATATATATATATATATATATATATATATATATATATATATATATATATATATATATATATATATATATATATATATATATATATATATATATATATATATATATATATATAGATATACGGGTGGGGCCCCGCAGCTCCTTAAAGCAGCCCTGGATTTCGCAAGAGAGATGTTTTAAAGTAGTGTTTTGGCAGGAGTGTGAGTGTTTAATACCATGCTGAATTAATAGGGTAAATTCAAAGGACTTTAAGAAAAGGCTTTCAAAAGGCCAATTTATGGGATAAACCCCAAATTGACAAAGTGTTGAAACTAAAAAGACCAGATTTAATGAAAGCAACTTTAAATTTCAACTAGAACGAGAAGTGTGTTCGAGTGTAGTGTAAGATTTCTGAAGGATGAAGTCATAAATCTATCACTGATTTTATCGAATGAAACGTCAATAAAATTTAGGTTGTTATTGAGCAAAATAATATAAAATGGCTTTATTCAGCATTTTGAATCCTGTGTAAATAAAGAGTTGATCTTTGTTTCATCGGTTTCATGTGTCCATAACGAGTTTTTATGACACGGTAAAAGGGCTTTGAGTTTTATGACGCGGAAAGGAGGTTGTGACTTTAAAGTGAAAGTTTTTCGACAGGTGACGACTTCTTTCAAAGCCTTAGCTAAGGCTTGGCCTAAACTGAGGCGTTAGTTTACTGACAAGGCCGCGGAAATGGATTTTTTGAGCTTCATATCGAATCTCTCTACTTTTATTTTCTTCTTCTTCTTCTCTCTCTCTCTCTCTCTCTCTCATTCATTCTGTCCCCACCCTCTTCCTCTCTCTCATTATCTCTCTCCCATATCTCTCTCATACTCTCACATACCTTTTCTCTATCTCCCACATATCTCTCATACTCTCACATATCTTCTCTCTCTGTTAGACCCTCACTCACTCTCTCTCTCTCTCTCTCTCTCTCTCTCTCTTACACACACACACACCCATACACACTTTTACGTGACAATTTTTCGATGGCTGTTGACTTATCTCGACGCCCTAGCTAAGGCTTGGCCTAAATCTAAGCGTCGGTTGATTGCCTAGGCCGAGGAAATTCATTTTCCGAGCTTCACATTGTCCCCCACGTGGGAGCCGCTAAAATGCATTTCTTCACCTTTTGCATTCAAAACCCCCCGCCCCATTGCCCCCCATCCCCTCACGTGGTCACACGGGGCTGTTAGGTAAACTGTTGTTTTTCCTTCTTCTCAGGAAGCCTCAAAGCGACGCTAGGCAGGTAGGAGCAAGGCTACTCTTAAATTAACAGCCTGCCTCGCACTCTCAGATTAATTGTCCCCCGCCTTTGTGCCCGCACAATTTCTAATTTTAGGCTTTCGCCTTTTTACGTTCCTCCGGCTTTGTGAACCGAGGATAATGATGACAATAAAACCACACACATACACACACACACACACACACACCTCCCCCAATTCTGGCACAAGAACTCGATTCGCTGAACGTAATGTTGGTCAAGTTTATCTGGTGTGCACCGGGAGTTACACAAAACTTACAAACGTACACACATCGAAGGAAGAAAATCTTAGTAGATTATTATTAAAGCTTGGTTGTAGAATAGGAAAGCTTTCATTAATAATAATAATAATAATAATAATAATAATAATAATAAGAAGAAGAAGAAGAAGAAGAAGAAGAAGAAGAAATGAATGGGAGATAAAAATAAAAAAATATATGATAAGGTTAGATACGTTGTTTACCAGTAACCAGCACCGTCTAGTACCTATCTCAGTAGGGACGTACAAACCACGATATCTGCAAGACAACAGCCCCGAATCCGGATTGTCCCATCTGACTAGTAACCAGACCCGTTCTTGCGTAACTTCGTTTGACGAGCTCAGGCGGACAAAATGCCACACCTAACAACTCGATCAATCGAAGACGAGTGGTAAAAATCGCAGAACTGCGATTAGTATTTCGTTACCGCACCCAAACGGTCTGAAGCGCTCTCCCATCTCGCCATATTTATTACCACAACACCAAATTACCACAAAATCATAGCGATTATATTTACCACAAATCCCCCTCAGACTGTGCTGACCACAAATTGCCACCAATTATCTCCCAAATCTTAGCTCGTAGGAAGACTTAAACCTCCCAGATTCTATCTCCAACCAGCTATTCTCAATTTTAACCATTTCTTTGGTTACTATAACAACGAATAGCAATGATTGTCATGGCAACGGTTGCCATGACAATTATTAGCATGACAACGGTTGTCATGACAATAGTTATTTCCCAGGTTTCATTTCAGTTTGTTATTTTAACATTCACATTTACAGTCATGGGTCCCAGAAGAAAGATGGGGGGGGGGGGCAAGTGAGGGGGACGTCATAAGTTACGATTGACATATTATTATTATTATTATTTATATTAACCCCCAACCGTTTCCATTAATTTGAACAGGGTCTCCTAAACGGATAATGAAACAAGCATAAAAATCAGAATGACAGTCGCTGGCAAGCCTGATGAGACCATGGGTTGATCCTCGTTGAGGACGGGAAGCGATTGGGAGGTAAGGTAGTACAAATGTGTTTTCCACTAACCAGCGACCGTCTCTTCGTGGCTCAAGGAAGTGTCACCCCTACTATGGTAAGGGAAGTAGTGGACTGAAAACCAATTTGACAGATTCCGTAGAGGCAAGATTAATGTGATGTGACTATATTTTAAAATACAATGTACGTAGGTGTAGTGTGTAGGGGCGAGGAGGGTCTTCCCAGCTTTGGCGGTGCAAGGTTGAAGCTGGCTAATCATTGCTATGGCAACCGGTTACCACGAGTTGCACGCAGGTTTGCCAGATGGTTAGCAGAATTTCTGCCATTTATTCACTTATATTTTGGCAATTGTGGGTAAACTAATATTTATAAAATATTGAAAAGGGGTGGGGGGGATAAGAAGGCTTTTCTAAATCCCTATAATTTAAGAGAGAAATCTTGCCACAAATGGCATTATCTGGAGTTTATTTATCAAACGTATTTAATAATTTGGTTGAAATTTAGTTTTGAGCTCTTTTTAAAAGATCTGTTTTACTCATAATTTCCTATTCAAGATTTATTGATTACTGGTTTCATATTAAATAAGAATTGTTGGTTACTAGTTCCACCTTCAAAAGTTATTGGTTATTAGTTTCAAATTAGATTTATTTGTTACTAATTTCCTATTCGAGATTTATTGATTACTGGTACCATATTCGAAATTTGTTGGTTACTTGTTTCATATTCGAAATTTATAGGTGCTAGTTTCTCATTCAAGATTTATTGATTACTGGTTTCGTATTAAAGAAGAATTGTTGGTTACTAGTTCCAACTTCGAAGTTATTATTTATTAGTTTCATATTCAAGATTTGTTGAATCCTGGTGTCATATTGAAGATGTGTTGGTTACTAGTTTCCTATTCAAGATTTATTATTTACTGGTTACGTATTCAAGATTTTTTTACTATTTTCATATTCAGCAATTATTTATTACTAGTTTCACATTCAAGATATATTTCTACTAGTTTCCCATCCGATTCGATTTGTTACTAGTTTCCTATTCAAGATTTGTTGATTACTGGTTACCTATTCAAGATTTGCTTGTTCTAGCTTCATATTCAAAATTTATTTGGTTACTAGTTTCATATTCAAGATTTGCTATATATTAGTTTCGGGCTAAATTTGTATTAATTACTAGTCCCGTTCCAAATTTATTTGTTGCAGGTTTCCTGTTAAGTATTCATTGATTGCTTGTTTTTTCCCAGTCGACATTAATTGAGTACTAGTTTCAGATTCCAAATTTATTGCCTTCTATTTTCTCATTTAAAATTTATTTGTTAATACTGTGCTACTTAGATTTTGTTGAATACTAGTTTCCTATTCAACTTATTGGGTAGTAGTTTTCAAGTAAAAATATATTGATGACTAGTTTCCTATTCAAACATTATCGGTGACAACATAAATGATAGATAACCTCCCTCATAAATGATAGATACCCCTCCATCATAAATGATAGATAACCCTCCCTCATAAATGATAGATAACCCTCCCTCAAAGATGATAGATAATCCTCCCTCATAAATGATAGTTACCCTCCCTGATAAATCATAGATAACCCTCCCTGATAAATGATAGATAACCCTCCCTGATAAATGATAGATAACCATCCCTCAAAAATGATAGATAATCCTCCCTCATAAATGATAGTGACCCTCCCTGATAAATGATAGATAACCCTCCCTCATAAATGATAGATAGCCCTCCCTCATAAATGATAGATAAACCTTCCTAAAAATGATAGATAATCCTCCCTCATAAATAATAGTGACCCTCCCTGATAAATGATAGATAACCCTCCATCATAAATGATGGATAACTCTCCCTCATAAATGATAGATAACCCCCCTCCACCTCCCCAAACTAGCAATTCAATTACAAGCTTAAAACATATAGGCAGATTTGGATGGCGCTAATTTTTTTAATAAATTTTAAGATTATTTCATTTTGATTGCATTCATTAAATCAATTAAACATAATTTGCGGTATTATTATTTTTTTTATTTTTATGAGGTACATGGAAGTCCTCCGGTCGCAGGAGGGCCCGCTATGCTTCATCTCTGGGGAGCTACTGAACCCTCTTCCTCTGATAAAGAGTCCTCAGCCCGCGGAGAATATTCAGAGGACTTCGGAGCTTCTCGGGGGAATAAGATCCATTTAGGGGGCAACGCTCCACCAAAGGGAAACGCCAGGTCAATTCGTAACAAGGGGTACGAACTGGTCCTGTTTGCCTGTGACATCAACATAGGTATCGTGGTGACGTGGATTCATCACTGACACGCGAAACTTCGAGGGTGAGGTTACGATTCCCAGCTATGCGATGTTCGACGAGATCGACCGTGTGGCAATGGCGATGCAATACGTCCAAAACTGCTTTTGCGCACTTCGCTGCAAGGTTAGAAGTGATCACGAGGTTTTGAGGTTAGACGTCAATCTCTGCCGGTTTTCATATCGGTTGGTGTTGGTGTACAGACCGCAGAATAGTTGTAGGAACCGGACTTGAACCTGTACGCTAAGTTAGCTCAGTTGATGGAAAGCTGGCCGAGTGTTATCATGGGTGAATTTAATTGCCGCGGGATTGACTGAGGCGATCGGTCGAGTGACAACGAACGGAGACTATTCATTGACTTCGCTACTGATAACTTCTTGAATCATTTGGTCGGGGAGCCGACGATGGGTGAGAACGTGCTGGATTTGGCGTTCACCACCGAGGATGTCATGGTGTGCGTAATCAACGTCGGATAATGGATGGGAAGAATCGATCACCGCATAGTCACCCCGCCCGCGCTCCGTGCGGCAGACGCTCTGAAGCTGCTACCTTCAAACCCGACTTCCGATGCGCAAACTTTGACGGTCATTGGGACGCGATAGGTTACCTGGAACCTGCGGATAGTCACAGAGCCTCGGCCAACTGGCTAGATTTCAGGGACCGCTTCATGGTCCAACAGGCCGCGTTCATTCCCAGTTGGAGGGCAAGAGAAAGGCTCATCCAACTGAAGTGACTCAACAGTGACCTTGCTTAAGCGATTAGGAAAATATAGCTGGCCTACATCAGATGCAAAGCCATTTATAGCGGCAACTTTCTTTGCCAATATAAAATGCCTTGTGGAGAGGTGAAAACGCTGGTGTACAGAGCTTGAAAGAAATCTTTCCCCACGCCAAGAAATTCAAATCGAGTTGAGCGATTACTTCGCTTGTGACTACAAGGGAAGTGAGCGATCCAGCTCTAAGGAGAAGGAAATATCTGGAGAAGAGAGCCAACCAAAAAGACATAGCCATAGATAGTAACAAAGTTGCAACTAGAGTCAGCAACCTCATCCGTACAAGTCTCTCTCTCCGGATGGTTTCCTTCCCAGAATCCTTCGTGAAATCAGAGGAGAGAGTTCCCTTACCTCTCTTCGTTCTTTAACAAGTCAATGAAAAGTAGAAGGGTGCCGGAATCTTGGCGAAAGAACCACGAAACCCCAGAGCAATTACTGGCCTATTAGTCCGACGTCCATTGTGGATAAAGTGCTCGAAAGCATAATTTAAAAACACATAATTCAACACTTAAGAGTCATAAGACCTGATCCTAGATTACCAGCACGGATTTCTTAGAAACAATTCGTGTCTCACGAATCTCTTTGAATTTTTTCGAGGAATTTTGAGATAATACGATCAAAAGGCCTTCGATAAGATGTCCTAACGAAAATTGACGAGTAAGGGACGTGCCGTTGACTTTGCCGGTAGGGTAGCCGACTGTATTGTGAATTGGCTGTCGGGACGGATGCAACGGTTGTGGATCAACGAGTAGCTTTGAGATGGAAGCCGGTGAATCGTGGGATGCCCCAGGGTTCCTTGCTCGTTCCCCTGCTGCTCATCATCTGCCTTAATGATATAGGCGAGAGACTGATATGCTCGTTGGCCAAGTTCGCAGACGATACTAAGCGAGGAGGCGGGGTTATCACGTGCGAAGAGTGGAACCCATGCGGGACAGCTTTCGCAGGTTATATGGATGTTCAGAAGTGTGGCAGAGCCCATTTAACCTCGGTAAGTACAAAATGGTGCACATCGGACACGCTAATCTCCAGGCGGATTACTCTTTGTTAGGTAGACGTTTAGAGACTAGTGACCTGGAGTAGGATCTATGCGTACTAATCAGCAAAGAACTAAAGTTCTCTAAGCAGTTCCTTGAGGTAGAAATAAAGGCGCAGAGAATGTCAGTTAAATAAAGAGACAATTTCGCTTTCGAATGAAGTAACTTATCCTCACATAGTACAACTTTCGAGTCCGACTTCACCTGGAATATGCCGCTCAATTCTATTCTCCTACACTCCGTAAGAGCATTGAGTCTAGCACGGGGTCAGGGAAAGGCCATTAGACTAATTCCGCCTCTTAGACACAGAAGATATGGAGTTGCCTGCCATAATTGAGGCTGTTCACCCTGGAAACGCGCAGTTTACATGGACAGCTGATAGAGACCTTTAAGATTATAAAGAGGGTCGAAAACGTAGACCACAGGAAGTTATCCACGTTAAACATGAACCCAAATCGTAAGCACGATTAAAATATAGATTAGCTCCCATTTGAGTCTAGAATTTGCGGGAACATCTTTTAAAAGATCTTTAGCATTGGAAACTGTCCACCGGCCGATCTAGTGAACAGATCGTCATTCGAAGAGTACAAATCTCGGATGGAGAAAGTACTCGATGAGACGGCCTAGAAAGACGGCCATGAATGGCCACCAGGCAATGGAGGCAACATTTTCGTTAATGGTCAGAAGGCGAGAGAGGCTACTTTCCCAAGAAATTTCACCAAACAAGGGAGGAAACTTGTCCATGAATAGTCAGCAAGCGATGGGCCCAATTTACCAATGAATGTTCACTAGGTTATAGAGGAAGGTTTTCCATGAAAAATAACCGGAAGAAGGACCCACCTTGACTATGAATGTTCACTAGGAGAAGGAGGCGACATGTCCACAAATTGGCACCAGGCATGCGAGGAAAATTGTCCATGCATGGTAACCAGGCAGGAAGTCACCTTGCCCTTCAATGTTCAATAGGCGATGGAGGCAACATGTCCATCAATTGTCACGATGCAAGGGAAGAAACTTTTCCATGCATGGTCACGAGGCAAGACATTCAATTACACTTGAATGTTAACTAGGCAATAGAGGAAACATGTCCACGAACTGTCAGCAGGCAGGGAGGAAACTTGACCATGCATGGTCACCGGGCAGGACACTCAGGTTACCCTTGAAGGTTCACTAATCGATGGAGGCAACATGTCAAAGAATTATCAAAAGCCAAGGGAGGAAACTTGTCCATGCATGGTCACCAGAAAATACAGTCAACTTGCCCATACATGTTCACTAGGCGATCAAGGCAACATGTACAAGAATTGTCACGAGGCAATGGAGGAAACGTGTCCATGTATAGTCACCAGGCAAGACAATCAACTTGCCCATGAATGCTTACTAGGCGATGGAGGCAAAATTTCCATGTATTGTCACCAAACAAGGGAGGAAACGTGTCCATGCAAGGTCACCGGCAAGACAGTCAACTTGCCCTTGAATGTTCACTAGGCGATGGAGGCAACATGTCCAAGAATTGTCAGCAGGCAAGGGAAGAAACTTTTCCATGCATGGTCACGAGGCAAGAGAGTCAATTGACCTTGAATGTTCACTAAGCAAAGCAGGCAACATGTCCAGTAATTATCACTAAGGAAGGGAAGAACCTACTCCATGCATCGTCACCAAGCACTACACTAAACTTGCCCATAAATCTTCACTAGGCGATGTACGAAACATGTCCACGAATTGTCACAAGGCAAGAGAGGAAAATTGTTTATGCATGGTCATCAAGCAAGACACTCAACTTTCCCTTGAAAGTTCACTAGGCGATGGAGGCAACATGTCCACGAATTGTCGCCCAGCAAGAGAGGAAACTTGTCCATCCATGGTCACCAGGCAAGACACTTAACTTTCCCTTGAATTTTCACTAGGCGATGGACGCAACATATTCACGAATTGTCACCAAGCAAGGGAGGAAACTTGTCCAGGCATTGCCACCAGGCAAGACAGTCAACTTGCCCTTGAATGTTCACTAGGCGATGGAGGCAACATGTCCACGAATTGTCACCAGGCAAGGGAGAAACTTGTGCTTGCATGGTCACTAGGCAAGAAGTCAACTTGCCCTTGAATGTTCACTAGGCGATGGAGGCAACATGTCCACGAATTGTCACCACGCAAGGGAGGAGACTTGTCCATGCATGGTCACCAGGCAAGACACTCAACCTTCCCTTGAATTTTCACTAAGCGAGGGAGGCAACATGTCCACGAATTGTCACCAGGCAAGGAAGGAAACTTATCCATCCATGGTCACCAGGCAAGACACTCAACCTTCCCTTGAATTTTCATTAGGCGATGGAGGCAACATGTCCACGAATTGCCACCAGGCAAGGGAGAAACTTGTGCTTGCATGGTCACCAGGCAAGAAGTCAACTTGCCCTTGAATGTTCACTAGGCGATGGAGGCAACATGTCCACAAATTTTCACCAATCAAAGGAAGAAACTTGTCTATGCATAGTCACCAGTCAAGATAGTCAACTTACCCTTGAATGTTTACTAGGCAATGGAGGCAACATATCCACGAATTCTCACCAGGCGAGGGAGGAAACCTGCCCATGCATGGTCACCAGGCAAGACACTCAACCTCCTCCATGAGTGTTCACCAGGCGCGGGAGGCATACCACTTCCTATTCTCTTTATTTACTATCATAAAATACTCTCGTTGTTCAAAAGAGATTCCTTTCTTTTCTTCTTTAAATCCTCCCACCCCCCATTGTGGTATTCCTTCATACAATCATTTCTCCACCATCCACCCTGCATCTCAATCCAGGCCCCCTATCAAAATCCACTGCCTCTTGCTAATGCCACGGCAACGGTAACTAATAATGAAAACCGAAGATTCATATGTGTGATGCCACGTCTATTGTGTGAGTGTAGCTCCATGAAAGCAAACTTCACTGCGCTTGGATATATAATTACGAACTCATCAATGTCTTCTGCACACTCATACAGTTTACGAATTCGTTCAGCTGATGTTTTCCATTTAAAAAACATTAAAAACTATTAAAAACAGAAGGTAATTGGGTTAAATGCTAAGTTTGAGAGACTGTTTAGTGATTTACACTTTTACACTCACCAGTAATACATTGAGGGTCACAACAGGAGCTCAGATTCATCAAAGTCACGTCGGTGAAATTACTTTCATGCTCAATTAAACTTACACACAATTTAAGCAAATATAACCCCCTTGGTTTTCGTGTCATATTTTAAGCTAAAAATAATGATAATAATAAATACTACTACTAATAATAAAATAATAATATCTTCATAATGGGTGATTTTCAAGTCGCCGTCTTTCTTCCACACATCAACTTAATCGATTTTTGTTAAGTTGAATATAGGGATGGGGGCGGGTACCCATATACCCCTGACGTGAAACCATAAAGGGTTCTATGATCGCTTCTTGCTCTAAAAACACAATACTATCTCCCCCATGCTTGTCAGCGTTTGTCATTCTGATCTTTATATGCATTCCATTATCCGGGTCGAGAGATCTCGTCCACGATGTGAAAGCTGGCGTAACTAGGGTTTTATATATATATATATATATATATATATATATATATATATATATATATATATATATATATTTTACTGTGAAGAATAGTGTAGTAGTAAAGAGTAGAGTAGCAATGATTATAGTAGTAAAGGAAAGTAGTTGGGGCACAAAAATAAAAACTATATCCTTTGTTTGCAGTTGAAGGGGGGGTGTCTGGGAGAGAGGGAGCAAGCTGCCGTCAAACCTGTTTTGGAGGGGGGGAGAGTTCATTCAAGCTATATATATATATATATATATATATATATATGTGTGTGTGTGTGTGTGTGTGTGTGTGAACTTTGTTTGTCTTTGTCTATCTTTCTGTTTGTGTCCATCCATTTGTATATCTGTTTCTATGCTGATGTTTATTTTAGTTTTTGCCTGTCTGTTTTTATTGTCTGTCTATTTTTGCCTGACCGACTTTGTGTCTGACTGTATAGCTCCCTGTCTATCTGTGTGCGTATTTTCTGTCCTCCGCAACTCACATCTACACGACCTCATACCCTTCCGGCCCCGGCATCCATAGATGGATCCGCCGCTATATATCTCTCACACATTTTCAATTCCCCATCTTCAGCGCTTTCTGTACATACAGTACCGTCCAAAAAGATCAGAACGCCCTTAATTTTATCACATTTTCCTTACCTTTTGTCAGAGAAAATCCAAAGTTTCCAAAATTGATGTACGATAACCTGCATGTATAAAATACATATGGCTGGTGTAAGATGTCATACAGGTAACCTACAGGTAGAAACTACAATGGATGAAGGTTATTCAAATTTGGATCAATAGAATTAAAGATAAGAAATTTACTAGGAAAATTGAAGCGTCCAAAATGATCAGAACTACTGCGGAAAAAAGAATTCTAATGGAATATAACGATGAAATTATCAGTGGTAAACATACGAGTATGTACAAGTTATAAGTAATTAGTATTTAATGTAGAGGTGGAGGTCATTATTCTTGATGATGCTTTCACATCTACTACAGGAACGAACCAACTGTTGACACTCTTTGCCCAGTAATCTTGATCCATCCATCGTGAAGAATTTCCCAGAATTCTTGAACCGTTTTCGGATTGTTCGCTTTAGACCTCTTTTAGAGTGTCTTCCAAACAACTTCAATGCGATTAGGGTCCTTGCAACTCTCTCTTTGTGTGGGTGTGTGAGGGATGGAAGGATACCGTGTCCTTTCTACCTTTGTCTTCGAGCTAACCACCTCCCGCCCCTTTGATACTGCCCTCTCCGTTGACCTCTTTGATACTGTCTTCCTCCGTTGACCTTCGACCTGACGTTATCCGAATTCCGGCGTTTTCCTCTTTTACAAGAGGCCCGAACGCCGGCTGCTCCCCAGCCCACTCGCTTTCCCACAGCCCCACCCGGAGTACCCTGCCTTCCGAGGGTGCTCCGAGCGACGGGTTACCCCCCAACCCCCCAATTAAGTCGGGTGGATTATTGGGCAGTCGTGCCCGGCGTATCCCGCAGGATGTCCATAGGATCGTGGGACTGGGCATTATGGCCGATCGAAGCCCCAGGCGGGGAACCTTTCGGGGCTGCGGGTTGAGAACTGGGCAGCGTAATAATGATGATTCGCGCACCTCGGGGTGGGGTCAGCCCCCGCGGGAACTAACCGTTAATATTAAATGGTTTAATGGGGAATCTGTATGAGCGCGGATCATTATATCTACCCCCCCCTTCCCTCCCCCGTTTAGAGCCTCTTTTCTGACCTGAGATTGAGGGGGTACTGGTAGGAATTATGGGGTTGATTTGGGTTCTTCAACCTTGTCAATGATAGCCATGAGCTCAAAACGACAATAATTTATGTCCAGCCTCGTCTTGCAGTCGGTGAATTGTCAGTGTTTCAATGTTTCAGCAGGGATGAATTGTCATTGTTTCAAAGGGAGGGAATTGTCAGAGTTTCAGAGGGGGTGAATTGTCGGGGTTTCAGAGAGGGAGAATTGTCATTGTTTCAGATGGGGTGAATTGTCGGGGTTTCAGAGAGGATGAATTGTCATTGTTTCAGATGGGGTGAATTGTCGGGGTTTCATTGTTTCAGCAGGGATGAATTGTCATTGTTTCAAAGGGAGGGAAGTGTCAGGGTTTCAGAGGGGGTGAATTGTCGGGGTTTCAGAGAGGGTGAATTGTCATTGTTTCAGATGGGGTGAATTGTCGGGGTTTCAATGTTTCAGCAGGGATGAATTGTCATTGTTTCAGATGGGGTGAATTGTCGGGAATTCAGATTGGGTGAATTGTCGTGGTTTCAGAGAGGGTGAATTGTTATTGTTTCAGATGGGGTGAATTATCGGGGTTTCAATGTTTCAGCAGGGATGACTTGTCATTGTTTCTAAGATGGGGTGAATTGTCGGGGTTTCAGATGGGGTGAATTGTTGGGGTTTCAGAGAGGATGAATTGTCATTGTTGTAGAGAGGGTGAATTGGCGGGGTTTCAATGTTTCAGCAAGGATGAATTGTCATTGTTTCAGATGGGGTGAATTGTCGGGGTTTCAGAGGGGGTGAATTGTCGGGGATTCAGAGATGATGAATTGTCATTGTTTCAGATAGGGTGAATTATCAGGGTTTCAGAGGGGGTAAATTGTCGTGGTTTCAAAGTGGGTGAATTGTCGGGGTTTCAGAGAGGAAGAATTGTCGGGGTTTCAGAGGGGGTTAATTGTCAGGGGTTCAGAGAGGGTGAATTGTCGGGGTTTCAATATTTCAGCAGGGATGAATTGTCAGTTGTAGAGAGGGTGAATTGTGGGGGTTTCAATGTTTCAGCAGGGATGAATTGTCATTGTTTCAGATGGGGTGAATTGTCGGGGTTTCAGAGAGGGTGAATTGTCGGGGTTTCAGAGAGGATGAATTGTCATTGTTGTAGAGAGGGTGAATTGTCGGGGTTTCAATGTTTCAGCAGGGATGGATTGTCATTGTTTCAGATGGGGTGAATTGTCAGGGTTTCAGATGGGGTGAATTATCGGGGTTTCAGAGAGGATAAATTGTCATTGTTGTAGAGAGGGTGAATTGGCGGGGTTTCAATGTTTCAGCAGGGATGAATTGTCATTGTTTCAGATGGGGTGAATTGTCATTGTTTCAGATGGGGTGAATTATCGGGGTTTCAGAGGGGGTGAATTGTCGGGGTTTCAGAGAGGGTGAATTGTCATTGTTTCAGATGGGGTGAATTGTCGGGGTTTCAATGTTTCAGCAGGGATGAATTGTTATTGTTTCAGACGGGGTGAATTGTCGGGGTTTCAGAGGGGGTGAATTGTCGGGGTTTCAGAGGGGGTGAATTGTCGGGGATTCAGAGCGGATTTAACATCACCATCGTTTCACACCGTCCCGTTCTTATCTCAGTGATGACCCCCAATTCTGGGTCTAAATCAGAATTGGGGGAGGGGGGGTTCAGCAATGTATCGTATCCCCTACTCAATACCCATCCGGCGACTAAACATACCCATTGTTGCCACTCGGCTGGATAAAAAATGTGGAAACTAGCAAGGGCATTTCCGCCACCTGTAGGTAGGTTTGTACAGGCAGTGATGAATTTGGGAGAAGTAAAAATGTGTGGAAGGGAGCGTGTCAAAAAGAGTGATCATAGACGGCCGCCACACAAGACCCAGGTTGAGTACATACCCAAGAAGGTGGAGTCTTAGGTGAGGCTTTAATTCTCGCACGGAGATTCTTAGACGTAAGGATTCGTAAAAATAAAGATCCGTAAATGTAAGGATTCGTAAAGGTAAAGATTCATAAAAGTAAGGATTCGTAAAAATAAAGATCCCTAAATGTAAGTATTCGTAAAGGTAAAGATTCATAAAAGTAAGGATTCGTAAAAATAAAGATCCATAAATGTAAGGATTCGTAAAGGTAAAGATTCATAAAAGTAAGGATTCGTAAAGTTAAAGATTCATAAAAGTAAGGATTCGTAAAAATAAAGATCCGTAAATGTAAGGATTCGTAAAGGTAAAGATTCATAAAAGTAAGGATTCGTAAAAATAAGAGATCCGTAATATAAAGATTCGCAACCGTAAAGGTTCTTAAACGTAAGGATTCGTAAAATTAAGCATCAGTAAAAGTAAGGATTCTTAAAAGTGAGGATTCGTAAACATAAAGATTAGGTTCGTCGCCTAATGATGATCATCGCTATCATCATTATCCTTTTTTCACCCCAATGCATCATCACTACCAAACTCCTCACCCACTCTATACCCTATATCAAACCTAACCTAACCTAACCTTAATTGGTCTCCATTCGTGACATCTTCCAAGAATTATAAGGAACTATACAGTAAGGTCCCTTCACACACGGCCACCATTAGTGGCGCCACTAAGTATTTTTCGGTCGTGCGACCAGATTTGGGAGAGTTAAGTGATGCGTGTTTATGCCCTGGCCAAGCTGGTGTCACCACTGCTTGTTTCCATGGAAACTCACGGAGGTATTCATACGAGGCGAGACTGTCATTGCGGACCAGGTGGCGCCGCTACCACAGACGCCACCCTGTCTTAAGTGTATATTGCTACTCGTCAACTTGTGGTAAACTGAGTATTTTTACCCGGGTCTTGAATGTATGTTGCTACTCGTCAACTTGTGGCAAACTGAGTATTTTTACCCGAGTCTTGAGTGTATGTTGCTACTCGTCAACTTGTGGTAAACTAAGTATTTCACCTGAGTCTTAAACGTGCGTTGTCACTAGTCAACTTGTGGTAAACTAAGTATTTTGACCTGGATCTTAAATGTGTGTTGCCACTAGTCAACTTGTGGTAAACTAAGTATTTTGACCTGAGTCTTAAGTATATGTTCCCACTAGTCAACTTGTGGTAAACTGAATATTTTCACCCGAAGATTGACTGTATTGCCACTCGTCAATTTGTGGCAAACCAGTGAGCTCAACAGCTACTTCAGGATGTATGTGGATGAGTGGAAAAGTAAAAGAGTGAATTTCTCTTTCTATTTATGAATTTGACCACAAAATTTCTCCTTCCTCATCAAGGTAAATTTCATTCCCTATTGAGCGCGAGGTCACCCCAAATTTGGCCTTTCATAGAGATGGGGTATGGGTGTAGGTGTAGATAGGGGTGTATCTTTGCGCGAAGGGCCTCTATCACCCCACTTTCACAACCCCAATCCATCCCCTTGACTTCTGTCATACATAATAACCCCCACTTGGTCTTCTGAGGTCAGCGCATTCTCACCATTTTCCGAGGTCCTTCCAATTCAACATCCTGCACTTGAAGAGCTTGCGATTTACCAACCTGCAGCTGAACAGCTTGCAATTGAACAACCTGCAGTTGAACAGCAGGAAATTGAGCAGCTGGCGATTGAACAACCTGCAGTTGAACAGCTTGCAAATGAACAACCTGCAGATGAACAACATGAAATTGAACAGCTGGCGATTGAACAACCTGCAATTGAACAGCATGAAAATGAACTTCTTGCGATTGACCAACCCGCAGTTGAGCAACATGACATTGAACAGGTGCCGATTCAACAACCGGAAGTTGAACAGCATGAAATTGAAAAGCTGTCGATTGAGCAGCCTGTATTTGAACAGCTTGCGATTGAACAGCCTGCAAGTGTACACCCTGCAGTTGAACAGCCTGAAAGTAAATATCTTGCTATTTGACCGTCTGCAGTTAGACCACCTGAAATTGAACATGCAACAATCAAACAGAATACAATTGAACAAACTGGAATTGAACAGCCAACAACTGAAAATCCTGCAATTAGATACCCTGCAGATTAACAGCGATTGAAAAATCTGCAGTCGAACCTCAATCAATTGAAAAATTGGCACTTGAACAGCCTGTTGTTGAACAGATTGCAGTTGAACACCCTGAAATTGAACAGCTCGAGATTGAAAATCCTGTACTTGAACAGCCTGCAATTGAAAGTACCGAAAATTAATAGCTTGCAGTTTAACAGCCTGGGATCAAACAGCTTAGGTTTGAACAGCCTGCAATTTTATGGCCCGCAGTTGAACAACCTAGAGTCAAACCGCCTGCGATTGAACAGCCTGCAGTTGGACAGGCTACATTTAAAGAGCCTGCTTTTGAACAACATGCAAATGTAAAACATGGAGTTAAACAACCCGGAGTTGAACAGCCTGCGATTGAACAACCTGCAGTTGGCATGCACCCAGTTGAAGAGCCTGCAATCGAAATGAGTGGAATTTAATAGCATGCAATGGAACACCGTAGAGCTGAACAGTTCGCAATTGAACAACCTGCAATTGAGACAACTTGTAGTTGAACAGCCTGAAATTGAGACAACTTGTAGTTGAACAGCCTGCAATTGATCATAAGTATTATAGTTTCTTTCGAATCTTGATAAGAGACTGATTATAATTAATCGCCGGTAATTTTTCAACTCTTCCCTGTCTCCTCTTTTTAAAAAAGAAATACAACAGAAGCATTGAACCATGTCACTGGGATCTTACTCTCAATTAAACAATTTGTAAACACACTAGTTACTAGGCCATTAAGTAGATCAATCCTAGTCCTTATAGGGTTTAGTGATCCCTCCATCTTCCCCTGGCATGTTACCATTTTTCATGCTATTGAGTGTGTGCAAAATTTGTTCCTTCTTTATTGGTGAAACCTCCTGGTGATTTTGGGGGGAAATGGCAGGCGTCTCTTCACCTTAAACTAACAAAGCTAACTTACCCTAATCTAATCCAACCTAACCAATACTGACCTATCCTAACCCAAACTAAAACAACAAAATCTTGCATAATCAAACCTAACCTAACTTAACTCAAATTAACCTAACTGAGCCTAGAGAAACAAAATACAACCTAACTACAACCTTAATCTAACTAAACCAAGCCTAGCCAACTAACCATAATATATCCTAACCACCCTTAACCTAATTCAACGTAACAAACTAACCTAAGTAAAAATAATATACCCTAACCTAACATAACATAAACTAACCTAATCAAACCTAGCCTAAACTAACCTAACCCAATCTAAACGAAGGGTAGGCTAGCCAAATCCAACCTAACCTTACCTAATCCAATCTAACGGAGCGTCGTAAATTCCATATGAACTTTTACTCCTTGAAAAAAACGATCAATTGTGCATCAATGGATTCAAACTGAGAGCACCAAGTTTATGAACTTCTGGAAGGTCTACCCGCTTAAGGTATTAATTGCAGCCTTGTTTATAGTTTTAAAGAATCATCAGAACAATTATTTCAAAGAGTAAAACATGACTTAAATGAGCTTTGAGTTTTTCTTTCTTGGTCCATGCGATTTACGATACCAAATCCTGTAATATTTCTTCGTATCGATATAATGATGTTCAAAGAGTACAGGGTGGTCCGAATGTCTTGCCACGTCTACCGAAAAGTAATAAGAACAATAGAAGAGAAATATAATAATATTAAACACTTTTGAAATATAAAATTAAAACAATATTTACAGGGGGTGATAAGACTTTCGGATTATCCTGTAGTATTTTTAAGGCGGAGAGGTTACTGTAGCATCTTATAAAGTCACAAAAAGTCGCTATTTCAACCAGATTTTGGAACGCAATAATTCTTTGACCTTATCAAGTTCCGATTGATTACAGTTCGGTGTTGTTATTATTTGCGTAATTGACCTATTTGACGTGTTAGGGGGTTAATTTGGGTTTGTTAGGTTAATATAATGATTACAACTTGTTTACCTTTTCTTAATTACGCAGAAGGTTTAGAAAAATGAAGATGTTTGTTTGTTGCGACGCCATCTTTAAATGCCATGAGACGACCTAAGTTATGTTCGCTCGTTTGAAGATAGGGAACCAAGGCAGCTTATTTTTGAGGTTAGTATTAGTTATTTTTTTAGGTAATTATCCATTTTCCGAACCACGCTGTAGAATGTAGGTGGTAGTAAGTTATTTAACAATGCTTTCTTTTAATAATTCTAGAAATTAACGGCAAAAATCGCTAACAAATCGTGTTATTCTAATTGGAGAGTAAGTGGGTGGGGACAGAGTCCCCCTCATTAATTGGTTTAGCGGAGTAGCGCAAGTTCGAAAGAATATGATGAAGAAAGAGTAAGTTTTTTTTTTGTTGTTTTGGAGTGAAAAAAGTAAAGAAAACGTAAACAATCGAAACTTGACCACGTTGAAGAATTCTTGCGTTGTTAAATCGGGTTTAAATAGTGACTTTTTGTGACTTTATAAGGGGGGATACACCCTTTCCGCCATAAAAATATTACTCCTAAGACATTATTACAGCGCTAAGAAGAAGTGTGGCATGATCTAATAGCCTCAAACGCTTGCGGCCGTTGGCGTTTTTAGTTGCGTGCGACTCTATATCTCACTATGTCGGTCAGTCGGTCTGTCCCCGTTTTTGCTTTTTTTCTTGCTTTGGCAATAATATCATAACTATTCCGCCGATTCTAACGAAATTTGAAACTCTTATGTTGTTTTACATTTTATTTCGAATCATATGAGTGTCAAAGTCCTCTTAAGCTTACCTGGGAAATTATTTGGGAATAACATCCAAACTATTTGGGCGATTCTAACGAAATTTGAAACCCTAGTGTTGTTTTACATTCTCTTTCGAAGGATAGGATTGCCAAGGTCCTTTTAAGGTTAGTCCGGGAATTATTGAAAGTTTTGAAGTTCGTAAGGTCATAAATCAGAATCAATGAGAATATACGACTTTGGTAAGCAGACCTTGTTTTGCAGTTAATCTGTAGAATTACCAAAACTAAACATGTTTAAATAACCTACTACCTCTAACTTTCTACATCGTGACTCGAAAGATAGATAATTACCTAAAAAATAACTAATACTAACCTCAAAAATAAGCTGCCTTGGTTCCCTATCTTCAAACGAGCGAACATAACTTAGGTCGTCTCATGGCATTTAAAGATGGCGTCGCAACAAACAAACATCTTCATTTTTCTAAACCTTCTGCGTAATTAAGAAAAGGTAAACAAGTTATAATCATTATATTGAACTAAAAAACCCAAACTAACTTCCTAACACGTCAAATAGCTCAATTACGCAAATAATAACAACAACACCGAACTGTAATCAATCGGAACTTGGTAAGGTTGAAGAATTCTTGCGTTGCAAAATTGAGGTTGAAATAATGACTTTTGTGACTTTATAAGTGTGGGGGGGGGGGGGGAATACACCCCATCTGCTATCAAAATATTACTCTTAGGCCACTATAGCAAAGATACGAAGAATTATGTCATGATTTAGTCCCCTAGAACCCTTGCGTTCCTCTTATTCAAAATTAGCCTCATTTTTTTATAATCAATCAACTGGGAGGTCCACAGCGCAAGGCGGTATCAGGTGAAACATGAGCCACCACAATGCGCGCAGGGAGATCTACGGTCTTATATCTTCTTCAACTTTGCTACTCTTCTACTATCTTTACCACCCTCTTAACACATCACTCTTTACAAACATTCTGCTTTGGATGTGTAAAAGCTTTAAAGTGGAATTCTTAGAAAGTTCCTTTGCGGGGCAAATAGATTATAGAGTAACTTCTTGGCCTTAGGAAACTGATTATGCCTTACAGCTTTCTTAAATTTGTACAAAAATTACACAAATAATCAAGTAATATACACATATAATCGTTAAGATTAATTCATATCCATTATCTCAATTTTAAGAAGGTTTTAGGGGTATCGCTTAAAAGTCAATGTCAAAGGTTGAGGCTCTGGCGAGAGGAAATGAGTTCAGGTAAATGAAATAAATAAGAAATAGATTAAATAGTGGTTAATGTAAATGAGAACAGAGAAAAAATGCACTGTGAATGTAAAATTACCTCTGGTACGCAAACATCAAATAGGAATTAATGAAAAAATCAGGTTATTTGCATTGGGAGTTCTTCAAGGATGAATCCTATCATCTTTAACTGTTTGTAAGTAACGGATAAAAACGGAATTTCTTTTTCAATTTTATAATTTATTAATGATTTTAAATTAAATAAAGGTTGAGGCTCTGGCGATTTGTAGTAGGAGTTCCCTAAGGATGAATCCTATTTCCTTAACTGTTTGTAAGTAACAGATAAAAACATAATTCCTTTTTAAATCTTGAAATTTATTAATAATTTTAAATTAAATACAAGTACAATGGATAATTATTAGATAGAATAAAATGTGATTATTGACTGTACTGATTGAAAATAGATTATATCTATCAAGATTACAAAATTGAGAGACAAATCCCTCATCCTTAGGGTGCACATGTCGATGTTGCTTGTACGTACACATCCTTAAAGGGGAGTGGGGGCAATACTACCCCCTCTGCATTATCCCCTACACCAAAACTCAGTGTCCTATACAGTGAAATCCAGGGATTAACTCAGAAGATTAAATCCCATGGATTAAAGCCGAGTTGCCAAATTGAGGTCAATAAACAGATGTCTGCCAGTCGAAAGGGTTAAAAGAGTCTCATTCACACCCCATCGAATGAGGCCCCACTAAGAGCAAGGGGTATTTTTTCAGGTATTTGTCATTTTCGCGTGAAAAAAAACCTTCAAGGACAGTATTTGGGCCCATTAAGACCCATATACGACCGGCAAATATCAACTGAGTCACGGGCTCAGAGGAAAGAAGGTAGAGAGTCAAGGAACTACTTCAGGGTTCGTTGGAGAGCACAAGAGAGTACAAAAGTAAAGTAGTACGAGAGAGAACAAACAAGGTTGCGAGGGTGGGAGTGGCCAAAAACGAGGGGGGGGCCGTCAAGGGAGAGAAAAAATGGAGTAGACAGAGAAAAGAAGAATAAAAAGACTCGTGTAGCGTTACACATAGAGAAATAAGGAGAGATAGACCTCGATAGACGCATAGATTGGCAGACTGAAACAAACATAGATAGGTAGGTAAGTAGGTAGTCAGATAGATAGATAGAGAGGTAAATGAGCCTACAACAAGATAAACAGGGAGACAGACAAATAGATCAAAAGATAAATAGACAGAGATAGACTAATGAGCTTGCAGATAGACCGAGATATTTGAAAACTTTATCTATCAATGGAGAGAGAGTTTGATAGGTAAAGGAGACTGCCGCTAGATAAAAAGGTCGACAGACAAATAGAGTAAGACATAAATAGACAGAGATCGAAAGGTGAACTTGCAGATAGACGAACATATTTAAAATCTATCTAAATTTCTATCCATCTACTTCCCTACCTAATGTATTTAGTGTAATACGAATAGGTCTGTCTATCTACCTACCGGTCTATCTGATTATTGTAGGGTTTGTAGATTAATCCTAATTTTCCTATATTTTTTAGTTTCTAAATTCATTCTAAATGCCTTCTAAATGCCTATCTAATGTACTTTGTGTAATATAAATAGGTTTGTCTATCTATATACTGGTCTATCTGATTCTTGGAAGGTTTGGTGGGTACATCCTAATTTATCTGTATTTCCTTTTTTAGTTTCTAAATGCCTTCTAAATGACATGGTTATTTGGTCTGGTTATTAATGGTGCTTTTATCTCTGCGGTGTCGCCTGATAAAATGGCTTTGTTCGGGGAAGTGTAACAGCTTATTTTCAGCTGTTTAACGATAAGCAGTACTCGAGTGCAGCTGCAATTACCGCCGAAGCAGCATTCATGTTAGTGTATTTAAGTACACCCCCATTTTGCCTATTCATCCGTTCAACGGGGCTGTAACCTTTCATTTTCCCCCGTGTTGCGATAGCTGAGCAATGCGCAAACATGATTATCGTTTTGTAAACGTCTTTTTGGGTCTAGCGCCCCTCCCCCTCCTCCCTCCCTCCCTAAAGAGGGGGAGGGGCTGCGGGATCTCGTCTCTCCAACGATATACCTGACCTCGTTGGTTTCGTGTTATTTTAACAATTGACCATAAAATAAGGCCTTTCGTTTTTGAACAGAGGAACCATCACTATAAAAACCAACCTCTAATCCGGTTACCATGACAAACAACCTCAAATCCGGTCACCATGACAGCCAATCTTAAAATCCGGTCACCATGACAACCAACCTCAAACCCGTTTACCATGACAACCAACCTTAAATCCGCTCACCATGACAGTCAACCTTAAAATCCGTTCACCATGACAACCAACCTCAAATCCGTTTACCATGACAACCAACCTTAAATCCGTTTAACATGACAACCAACTTCAAATCCGGTCACCATGACAACCAACTTCAAATCCGTTTACCATGACAACCAACCTCTTTCTTATCCGGTCAGCATGAAATTCCTGCTAGTTTTGCCAGTTACCATGACAATCATATACTCTTTTAGAATTCAGTCAAGGGCATTTTCTAAGTGTAATTTGGATAACCACCTGCTATAATAAACTCGGAAATAAAAATTATTTTTAAGAGTTCTTTTTTTCAAATCCTATATTTGAATTTTTAGGATGATCCATATCTACATAAATCCATTTAACCATCTGTAGATATATTTCTATCTGCGATTACTCGACCCGTTCCACCTTATTCGAAATCTCAATCGATTTTTCTCCTTTTAGAGAGACCTAGAAACCGTCTCTTTTTACCTCCCCTCGCCCCGCCTGTTGCGCAGGGCATCGGAAATAGGTTGTGTTATCAGTTGGTTATCTCTGATTTCGAGCCAATTAATGACCTGGGAAGTCTACAACACCTGGACGGGATTGAATTGATAAGCTGGCATCGCATTTTAATACATTCCTTTTTTTTTACATTCTCTCAGATAATGCAATTCATGCGGACGCAAGTAATTTTTGCTTCACTGATTCAACATAATCGCATTATTTTGACACGCACCCGCAGATACACATGGGATATATATACAGTGCCCCGCAAAAGTTTACAACACACCATGTAAACAGACGTTTATGTATTTGTAAGCACGATAGGTAAATGAAACTTTTATTCCTGACAGGTTATGTATTCAAACAATAAATTAAATCATCAAGACCATACAAAAACATCAATATAGTTTTTTGTCGAAGAAATACAATTAATTAGTAACGCAAAAGTTTACAACACATATATCAAAGCGTTTCTTAATATTTAGTAGCATAACCACTGTTGCTAATAACAGCTTGTAGCCGCTTAGAGTAGTCTCCTAAGTACTTCTTACATGTGTTTGTGTTATATTACTCCATTCCTCAATGCATATTTTCTTCAGTTCAGACACGTTTGTTGGTTCTCTTTTTTGGATTCTGAGCTTCAGTTCCTTCCATAGATTTTCGATAGGGTTCAGTCAGATTTGGGGATTGACTTGGTCATTTTAGAACATTTACACCATTTGATCTAAACCAATTTTGTGTTCTTCAAGATTCTTCTATAATGTTCTCCATTCATTCTTCCTTCTATGGTTTCGATATTTCCAACACCTGCGGCACTAAAACAACCCCAGATCATGATTGAGCCACCTCCATATTTTACTTTTGGGGTAGTGTTCTTCGGTGCGTATTCGGTACCTTTCTTTCGTCATACCCGGTACTCTGAGCACCATTACGGCCGAACAGTTCTATCTTTGTCTCATCCGACCAAAGTACGTTGTCCCAAAGCTCTGCAGGTTTACCAACAAACTCTTTTGCAAAATTCAAACGATCACGAACCTGTTTTCTTGTAAGAAGTGGGGTTTTCCTTGGAGACCGTGAGTAGATGCCCATGCTACGAAGCGATCGACTAATTGTATCTTTACTCACTTCTAAGTCACGCTGAAGTTCTTTAAGAGTAATCTTGGGTGTTTTACAGACCTTTCTTACTAATAATCTCCCTGCACGTTCGGTTATCTTGCGAGGACGGCCAGAACTGATCAGAGGAAGAGTAGAATTTTGAGACTTCCAGTGACGTATTATCGTCCCAACTGAACTCAATGGAACTACTAACTACCAATGCCACTTTTATGAAGGTCGACAATACGTTTTCGAAGATCTTGATTGATTCGTTTCTGTTTCCCCATCGTGCGAATGTTTGCAGGACGCTGTCTGATAAAGAATGACGCGATAGCTTATACCAGTCCCTAAGTTATGTGCGTAGATTAATGTAGAACTTTCTAGAAATTGTAAGAAGTTTCTCCTCGAACATTTATTGGTAAGTAATAAAAATCGATGTGTTGTAAACTTTTGCGTTACTGATTAATTGTATTTCTCCAACAAAAAACTATATTGATGTTTTTGTATGGTCCTGATGGTTTAATTTATTGTTTGAATACATATTCTGTGGAATAAAAGTTTCATTTACCTATCGTGCTTACAAATACATAAACGTCTGTTTTTCATGGTGTGTTGTAATATTTTGCGGGACACTATATATATATATATATATATATATATATATATATATATATATATATATATATATATATATATATATATATATATTTAAATGTAGAAATTGGGACATCCTTGGGAAACCTAGATTTTAGATATAATTTGGAACGTTTCGAACATTAGCTATGTTCATCTTCAGCTTATAATGGAGTAAAACAATATGAAAACAAGCAAGTTTAGAATACATAAAGAGACATATGTATTAATGACTGACAATAAATTTAAAGTTTGTTGAATTTGAGAGAAAAAGATGCGACAGTGTAATAATGACTAAATTTAGAGTTTAGTAAATTTTCGAGAAAACAATGCAAAAGATTAACGAGAGGACAATGTAAAATTACAAAGAAAAACACTGGAAAATTATAAAAACAAACTGAGAAAACAAAGCAAAAATTCAAATTCACAATGGAATAAATGAATGAACACTTACCAACTTGAGAGAAGGACAGAAATCGAATGATTTAAATGGTGGAAAAATTTGAACTGGAATTTCAGTGTTAAAGACGGAACCAAAGGTCTTCCAAAGGAACTTGATTCCGAAGAGTTGGAAGTTGTTGTCACAGGAAATTGTGCCACAACTTCTAGGGAACTCTCGGAACAATTTAACATGACCCATACGAATGCCCTACACCAAATGAAAAAGATTGGAAAGGTACCAGAGTTTGGAAAATGGGTCCAGCACTAACTGTCCACGGCAAATCTGCAACAGCATGCTGCTTGAGGTGAGTCATTGCTTTCACATACACCCTCAGGCACCACTTTTTGGACAGGTTTATCACTACTGGTAATGGAAGTAAGATCCTTTATCATGACGCTAAACGCCGCCCATATGAATCAGTCGAGGAAGCAGAATTTCTCAACAACCGGAAGGAAATCTCCCCCCCTCCCCACAAAAAAAGATCATGTTGAGTGTATGGTGTGATATTGAAGGAATTGACCATTACAAACTGTTAGACAACAATCAAATAATGAATGCTAATCTCTACCACAATCATCTTCGTCATCCTCCATCGCGATAATGCCCGTCGTCCTCACACAGCACAAAGATCTCTTGGTGGAGCTCGGTCAGGAAATATCGATTCATCCTCCATATTCTCTTGACCTTGCTCCTTCTGGTTATCAGTTGCCCGGGGGATTACAGAACCATTTGGACGTTCTTAGGTTGACATCAAGAGAAGAGGTTCAAAACGAGTTGGATTCATACTTTGCATCAAAACCTAAAGAATTTTCCTAGCGTGGCATTTATAAACTTGTTGACAGATAAAATGAGGTTTTAGGAAGCAATCTTGGTTATGTTTATGATTAAATTTTTCATAGTCATAAGTTTTTTTAATCATAACCTCCATATATATATATATATATATATATATATATATATATATATATATATATATATATATATATATATATATATATATATATATATATCAGGAATATGAAGACATATGCGATGGTTTTGAACATTTAATTTTCCGGACGTTTCGGTCATTGACGATGACCGAAACGTCCAGAATAAGCTACGAATAGGGTTCCCAAGGAACGACTCCATCACTAATATATATATATATATATATATATATATATATATATATATATATATATATATATATATGAATCCATTAAACCACATTGAAAGAGAAAACGGAATAATTTTTCCCTGCAGCAATATTTTTATTACCATTTTTCGAAAAAATCCGTGCAGGGAAGCGATTCAAACCAGGCACACTGAGGCAGCGAGCACCGCTTTGATCACAGTTAAAAGTATGCCATTAGTACACTACGCTACTAACGGTCAATAAGTTTTGCGAATCGGTAGGGCAAAACAGAGGAAGGGGGGTGGCTGTTTGGGGGGGTGTTAGGACAAGTTATGATAAGTCAAGACCTGCAGCCGCACGCTCCTGCCTCGTCTATTTAAGAAGCAGTAGCTGATCGCAGATCGTCAGTCACAATTTTTTCAACAATGGAGAAGGTTGAGCACCGCGCAGTGATCAAATTTTTGACCAAAGAAGGCAAGAATGCAAAAGAGATCCATGAACGCATAGTTGCAGTGTACACCGACACTGCCCCTTCCTATGCAACCATTGCTCGCTGGAATAGGGAGTTCCGCCATGGTCATGAGTCCCTTGAAGATGACCCCCGTCCAGGACGCCCGTCAGACGTGACCAACGAGGACAATGTGGCCCGTGTGGAGAGGATGATCCTCGAAAAACGACGGGTGAAGGTCGAAGAAATCGAGCGAGAACTTGGAATATCACATGGAAGTGTTATCAACATCATCCACGACAATTTGGCCATGACCAAGCTCTCTGCCCGTTGGGTCCCTAGAAACCTCACGCCCCATGATCGACTTCAACGTCGTCAAAGTCCACAAGGCCAGAGTTGCACAAGCTGCCCTGCGCGAGTGCGGATTCGAGGAGCTCAACCATCCCTCCTACAGTACAGATCTGGCCCCTAGCGACTACATTTTATTCCGCCAGCTCAAGGTTGCACTGCGTGGACGTCGGTTTGGGGACGATGAAGATGTCCAGCTCGCCGTCCACGAGTGGATTGAACAGCAGTCGGGAGATTTCTGGTTGTCGGGAATTCGAAGCCTCAGGAACAAGTGGCGCAAGTGGATTGAAGTCGAGGGTAGTTATATTGAAAAATAATAAAACACTTTTCTTCATATCTCGTTTCCTTATATTCGAATTGCAAAACTTATTGACCGCCCCTCGTAGATGACCCTATGAGCGCGTTTAGCACTGCCAATTTATTGGATGCATGAGCCCGGCCGAGTTTGAGGACCTTTTGCAAAGGCTGAAAGTCACATTCTGTTTTGCTTTATTATGTCTCTCTCTTCTTCTTACTTTCATTTCATCCCCAATCAAGTTTTTGGTGTGTGGTATCAACCAGTGGCACAGGATCGTTTTGATCGACCTGTGGAGGCACATGATCCTTTTTATCCAGCCGTTGGGGCACACGATCGTTTTTACTCACCCGTGCGGGCACATACTCGTTTTTACCCACCTATGGGGGCACATAATCCTTTTTACCTACTGCTAGGGGCAAATGATCGTTTTTACATACTCGCGGGGGCACACGATCGTTTTTACCCAGCCATAGTTGCACATGATCGTTTCTGCCCACCCGTGAGGGCACACGACGTTTCTACCCACTCTTGGTGCCACAGAATCGTTTTTACCCACCCTTGGGGCACAGGATTGTTTTTATCCACCCGTGGGGTCACAGGATCGTTTCGACCTACTCTTAGGAGCAAAAGATCGTTCTCACCCACCTGCGAAGGCACAGGATCGTTTTACCTACCCTTGGGGGCACAGGATCATTTTTACACACCCGTGGGGCACAGGGTCGTTTTTACCCACCCGTGGGGGCGCAGGATCGTTTTTATCCAACCGTGAGGGCACAGGATCCTTTTTACCCGCCCGTGGGTCACAGGATGGTTTTTACCCACCCATGGGGTCACACGATCGTTTTAAGCCATCTGGGGGGCACAAGATCGTATTTACCCACCCGTGAGGTCACGCGATCGTTTTTACCCCCCACCCTGTGGGGGCACAGGATCGTTTTTACCCATCTGTGGGGGCACAGGATCGTTTTTACCCAACCCTGGGGGCACAGAATCGTTTTGACCCACCCGTGGTTGCACAGGATTGTTTTTACCTACCCGTGTGGGCACACGATCGTTTTTATATATTCTTGGGAGCACAAGTTGTTCTCACCTACTCTTAGGGGCACAAGAACGTTTTTACCCACCCGTGTGGGCACAGGATCATTTTTACCCACCCATGGGGTCACACGATCGTTTTTAGCCACCTGGGGGGCACATGGTCGTTTTTACTTACTTTTGGGGGCACAGGATCGTTTTTACCCACCCGTGGGGGCACAGGGACGTTTTTACCCCCCCGTGGGGTCACACGATCGTTTTTAGCCACCTGGGGGGCACATGATCGTTTTTACCTACTCGTGGGGGCACAAGATCGTTTTTACAGACCCGTGGGGGCACAGGATCGATTTTACTCACCCGTGAGGCACAGACTCATTTTTTTCCACCCGTTGGGTTACACGATCGTTTTTACCCACCCGTGGGGGCACAGGATCGTTTTTACCCACCTGTGGTAGCACAAGATCGTTTCTACCCACCATTGGGGGCACAGGATAGTCTTTACCCACCTGCCGGGACACAGGATCGTTTATACCCACCTGTGTGGGTACATGCTCGTTTTTACCCACCCGTGGGGGCACACGATCATTTTTGCCTACTCTTGGGGGCACAGGATCGTTTTTACCTACCTATAGGGGCACACGACTGTCTTTAGCCACCTGTGGGGGCACATAATGGCCTTTACCCATCTGTGGGGCACATGATCCTTTCTACCTACTCCTGGGGGTACAGGATTGTTTTTAGCAACCCGTGGGGTACAGGATCGTTTATAACGACCCGTGGGGGCACAGTATCGTTTTTACCCACCTGCGGTGGCAGAGGATAGTTTCTACCCACCCTTGGGGGCACAAGATCGTTTTCACCCACCCTTGGGGGCACAGGGTCGTTTTCACCCACCCTTGGGGGCACAGGATCGTTTTCACCCACCCGCCGGGGCACAGGATCGTTTATACCCACCTGTGTGGATACATGTTCGTTTTAATCCACCCGTGGGGGAACACGATAATTTTTACCTACCCTTGGTGCTCACAGGCTCGTTTTTAACCACCTGTGGGAGTACATGCTCGTTTTCCCCACCCGTAGGTGCACACGATCGTTTTTACCTACTCTTGGTGGCAGAGGATCGTTTTTACCCACCTATGAGGGCACAGGATCGTTTTTACCCGTCCGTGGGGCCACAGGATCGTTTTTACCCACCGGTGGGGGCACACAACCGTTTTTACCTACAGGTGGGAGCACATATTTGTTTTTTCCCACCCGTGAGGGCACAGTATGGTTTTTACCCGCCCGGGGGGCACAGGATCGTCTACCCCCACCGTGTGGTCACACGATCGTTTTTACCCACCCGTGGAGGCACGTGATCGTTTCTACCCACCCGTGGAGCGCCGACTCATTTTTTCCCACCCGTGGGGCAACACGATCGTTTTTACCTACCCGTGGGGGCACAGGATCGTTTTTAGCCGCCATTGGGGGGAAAGGATTGTTTTTACCAACCCGTGGGGGTAGAGGATCGCTTTTACCCACCCGTGGGGGCACAGGGTCGTTTTTCCCCACCCGTAGTGGCACAGGATCGTTTTTACCCTCCCGTGGGGGCATAGGATCGTTTTTACTCACCCGTGGTGCACATAATCATTTTTACCCTCCCGTGGGGGCACAGGATCGTTTTCACCCCCTGGTGGGGGCACACTATATCTTACAATAGTAAACTGCACTGTACAGATTAATACAGTTCTTTTTAGGCCTGTTAGGTTGGTCTTTTAGATACAGTCACCTGCTTGGCAAGGAAGAGCGTCCTCCAGCTATGCCCCATTCAATGTGGGTATGGGTACTCATTGCTATAGTAACCCCACTTTCTGACATGTTGGGACACTGTTTAATTTCTCCAAGTCCGTCTAATGACAGACATAAGTCCCATTCCTCCCTCCCCCCGAATAATGTAATTTCCCCCCAAAATAAACCACCATTACCCTTAATTTAAGCCCCTCCCCCCCAAAAAAAATAATTGGTACGATTTCAAAATCGTCAAAAAAGGGTAACAAAAAACCGTGTGAAAAACTATACGTCATATATAGGCTCTCTCCCCCCCCCCACATACCTCTCGCGAAACTGGTAGAAAATAGGGCGGGGGGTATAGGATGATAAGAATTAAAGAACAAACGAAGCAAAGAATTAGAGAAGAGAGAGGGTGCAATACCCCCACCCCCTTTCCTAAATTGGTACAATTTAAAAATCGTCCATAAAAAGGGTAACAAAAAAATAGGAGAAAAACTATAGGTCAGCTATAGGCACTTCCCACCCACCTCTCGCGATTCTGGTAGAAAATGGGGCAGGTGGGGGGGGGGGTAGGAAGATAAGAATTAAAGAACAAACAGAGAATTAAGGAAGAGATTAGGTGCAATAACCCCCCTCCCTCCTTCCCACACGTCGGTCATCTTTTATTTGAGGCAGCCCTCGACATGTCCCGTTCGGGGGCCAAACGCATCATTATCGGGGCCCAATTAGAACCGGAATTTACGACACACATAATCACCCCCACCCCCCTCTATGTATGTATACGGAGACAGTGTATGTATTACTGGGATTCCTCTGAGTGTATCTACTTAGCCACCACCTCGTCACCGTACCTGGACTGTAAATACCGGTACATACAGGTCCGTACTTACAGCTTTCCCCCCTCCCTGCCAGACCCCCACCCCCACCCTGTCGGCAAACAAAAGCATTCCGCGGTCTGAGAACCTCACCACGGGGGGGAGGTCATCGAAGGTAGGAGGGTCCGGTGGATTTTAGGGCGCCCATTAGCGGAGAGCTGAGAATTGGCCGAGAGACAACGGCTATTATGATGAGTCCCGATCATTAGTAGGCAAGGAGAGAGAAAGAGAGAGAGAGAGAGAGAGAGAGAGAGAGAGAGAGAGAGAAAGCTAAAAGGAGCTACATTGAAGAAGAATACCCTAGAAGACCTTACGGTCCATACAAGGAGGGCAACATCGAAGATCACTCGCGAGGATCTTAACGGCGATTTCGCAAGACTTTATCTAGTCTTGACTTGAACTGGTCAACAGATTCACGGTTGACCAGAGAGAGGACACCAAAGAGAGAAAAGATAAAAGTGCGAACAGAAATAAGAGAGAAGAAAAAAGAAAAATAATAGACTAGAAAAAAGAGATTAAGAGAGAGAGAGAGAGAGAGAGAGAGAGAGAGAGAGAGAGAGAGAGAGAGAGAGAGGGAGAGAGAGAGAGAGAGAGAGAGAGAGAGAGAGAGAGAGAGAGAGAGAGAAAGAGAGAGAGAGAGAGAGAGAGAGAGAGATGGAGAGATAAAGAAAGAGAGATTGCAATCAATATTGAGAGAGAGATTAAGAGAAAAATTGAGAAAAATTGAGAAAAATTTTGTGAGAGAGATGGAAAGAGCGATTGAGATAGAGGTTGAGAGAGAGAGAGAGAGATTGAGAGAAATAGAGAGAGAGGCTGAGTGAGATTGATAGAGATTGAGAGAGGAAGAGAAAGATTGGGAGAGATTGAGAGAGATATTGAGAGAGATGAGAGAACGATTGATAGATAGATTGAGAGAGGTAGAGGGGAGAGGAGAGATGGAGGGAGATGAAGGAGAGAAATTTAGAGAGATTGTGAGATTGAGAGATGGGGGGAGGAGCTTTTGAGAGATTGTGTGTGCATGAATGTATAACCTGATCCCCCCCCCCCTGACCACCTCCTATAAAACTCTTTCTCGACACTCAACTGCTACCCCGAGCGATAGATCCCGTTGCCTCATCTGAGCGTGAAGTTTTTCTTATCGGTTTGAGGGTGATAAACATTGGGAGAGAAACTTTACATTCACTCTCCAAGTTTAGGTTAGGTTATCATTCATTCAATATTTGATATTTATCCTCACTTAACCCCCCTAACCGCCCCCTTCCCCAAGACTCTACCCCCTGTTTAGTGGATTCATGGTTTGTCAATGCATGTGGATTATGACCCGTACGGGGGGTTTCTAAAACACCTCTTACAATAATAAAGGGTGTTCTAAAAGCCACTGTGCACGTATAATATGAGAATAACACTGAAATATGGGAATTTATCACTAAACCACTGCTAGACCACCTCGAGACAAGTATTGGGCACATATTGGACAAGTATTTATCACGTATCGGACAAGTATTGGACACGTATCGTACAAGTATTGGACACGTAGTGTACAAGCACAATGCATTTCTCACTTATAACAACTAGCCATTCATAACAACTCGATCTGATTTAAAAGAAGAGTAATTATGCAAGTGCAGAACTATTTTATGAACACCCTGTATTTCAAAGAGGTTTTGATAATAATAAGTTAATTTTGACTCTATCGGTGATAACGGGAAGTGGGAAAGATGGGAGTTTAAATGTGTGGAAGTCAGTCGCAGGTTCTCTTTCAACCATTGCGGCTGGGAGCGAACTAATCTGCGTTATTTGGGGCAACATAGCACGCAATCCTTCAGATGTTACCCGCATCAAGGTTGCTTATCTTACATCTCCTTGCGGGTGCGTAAAATAAAAGATAGGGGGGGGGAGGTATTAAGAGAAAAGGGAAAGAAGAACGCAACCATGATTCCTCCCAACTCCGACCCACGCCAAGAAGAAGGGGTTAACCAGCCCATTCCCCACTCTCGGGATGAATGGACGAATGCTGGTCGTCGGCTAGATTGTCTATGCTAGATGTGGTTAGGTTTGTCTATGCTAGATTGGGTTAGGTTTGTCTATGCTAGATTGGGTTAGGTTTATCTATGCTAGATTAGGTTAGGTTAGATTTGTCTATGCTTGATTAGGTTAGGTTAGATTCGTCTATGGTAGATTTAGTTATGCTTGTCTATGCTAGATTGGGTTAGGTTAAATTTTTGTATGCTAGATTGGGTTAGGTTAGACTTTTCTATGCTAGTTTAGGTTAGGCTTGTATGCTAGATTGGATTAGGTTAGAATTATCTATGCTAGATTGGGTTAGGTTAGATTTGTCTATGCTAGATTGGGTTAGATTTGTCTCTGCTAGATTGGGTTAGGTTAGATTTGTCTCTGCTAGATTGGGTTAGATTATGATTAGATTATGCGACCAATGTAGAATTAGGTTCCTAAACATATTCTTGAACAAATCTTGACTATGGAAAATAAATCAAAATTTCCCAAAACATTTTGGAATAAATCCACACTCTGTTTAGACTGAAATTCATCAGTTGACGCAATAAAAAAAGTTACTGAAGCACTGTCTGTACCTCTCCCCCCGTTATATAATTGCGCCATTGTCCTTTTATATTCATGGAGCAAGTCTTACAACCGCATAACGAAATTTACATTAAAATCAAAATTACAATCGACGGTAAGCCGCGTGATATTAGGGGCTGATTTTCGTTTGGAGAAAATGCGCAGTAGGTGTTGGTGCGCAAGATATTGCCACTAACCACCGAGAAACCTTAGTTTTGGTCGATTTTATTACCACCACTGTTTTTTCTCTAAAACTGACTAAGGAAAAGAACATTAAGAACGGCAGATTAGATAGAAGGAGTCTGCAACACCTGATCAATAGCCAATACGAGGCAGCCCCTGTGATTTGTGGTAATGCAATTTAATAGCCTTAAAAAGGATGAAGGTCGCTCCTGGAAATAATTAAACTAAACCTAACCTTATTTTCCACAATCAAACCTTAGATAACATCACTCAAATTAGGCTAAACTTAACTACTATTAATGGAAGCTATCTCAACCTAAACTAGCTAAAGCTAATCTAACCCAAGCCAAACCTAATCTTAACTAGCCAAGCCTAAAATAAGTTAACTCAACATGACATAACGTAATTTAACCCAAACTGACCAAACCTAATCTAAACTAGGCCAACCTAACCTGAGCTCCAACATAATATAACATAAACTGACTTAACCTAACGAAACCAAGCTAGACCTGACTTTGCTCATCTCACCATAATCGAAGTAACTTAGCTAATTTTAACATCACCCAGTCACCTATGGTTTGGCAAATACACATCTTCAGCAATAACATCCTTAACCATAACATCTTCAACCATAACATCCTCAACCACAATACTCTCAATCATAACATTTTCAACCATAGCACCTTCAACCATAACTTCCTCAATCATAACACTCTCAACCATAATACCTTCAAGCATAATGACCTCAACCATAATATCCACAACCATAACTCCCTCAACCTTAATACCCTCAACCAAAATATACTACACCATAACATCCTCAACCATAACAAACTCAACTCTAACACTCTCAGTCATAACATCCTTAACCATAACACCATCAGCCATAAACATCTCAACCATAACATCTTAAACCATAACATCCTTAACCATAATACTCTCAACCCTAACATTCTCAACCATAACACATTCAACTATAAAAACCTCAACCATAACACACTCAACCATAACAGCCTTAAACATGAAAACAGACAAGGGGTACCGTGAAAAAATGGACTGACGGTGTTACGGAAGCAAGTCCACCTTAAGGGTGAACAACATGACGAGAAGTGGTAGAGAAGTAAATGATGTGATGGAAATAAGGACTAACATGAGACATTCAAGAAATAGACACCTACAGTTTTAGGATAAAATGTGTTGGTTCCAATTCTTTTTTTATTATTCTGAATAAAATGTTTCCATATTTTCTGTTTTTAATGTTGTGATTAATAAACATTCATGGAAAGCAAAATTCCAAAGAAAATATGAGATTTTCGAAGAGGTCAATTTGAGGTCAAGTTTTATGGTCAATTTGGATCTTACCTTGTGGCAGGGGTCTCCAAACTACTGCCCGCGGGCCAGAGCCGGCCCGCAAGGTTAGTTCATTCGGCCCGCCGCTGCACCGTGGATGCAGCAATTACAAAGCAAATATTGATCATATCTTAAAAGCTAAACGCCAATTTCACAAATCCCACTAACCTCTTTTGCGGCTTAGTGTGTGAGACTCGGATATGTGCGCACCGGGTGTGATAATAATATCTTATTGCTAACGACACCTTCTTTGGTAACATTTGGGTAAATAAATATGTTTGTTGTCTTTATTTTTTGTGTATTCACTATAATGTATTGAACAAAATGGTTATGCGGCCCGCGTACGTCATTCTCGCAGTTATCTGGCCCGCTGTGAAAAAGGTCGGGCGACCCCTGCCTTATGGTGAAAGGCTTCATACATTAGACAGGAGGAGAGTTTGAGAGGACTTGATTAACTGACTTCAAGTGGGTAAAAGGTTATAATAGGGGAGACATAGGTAAGGTTTTTGGTTTTAGTGAATATGATAGGACACGTAGTAAGAGGTTTAAGGCTGGAAAAGTTTAGGTTTAGAAAAGGGATGGTTAAGAATTTGTTTACACATCGAGTGGTAGATAGATGGAATAGGTTCAGTAGTCATCTGATAGATGCGTCATCCTTGCAGTGTTTTAAGAAGAGATTGGATAGATTTATGTATGAGGATGTTAGGTAGGATTGAACTTGGGGGATAGATTTATGGATGAAGATGTTAGATGGAACTAAACTTGGGGGATAGATTTATGGATGAGGATGTTAGGTGAAACTGAACTTGGAGGATAGATTTATGGATGAAGATGTTAGGTGGGACTGAACTTGGGGGATAGATTTATGGATGAGGATGTTAGGTGGAACTGAACTTGGGGGATAGATTTATGGATGAGTATGCTTAGTTGGACTGAACTTGGAGGATAGATTTATGGATAAAGATGTTAGTTGAGACTGAACTTGTGGGATAAATTTATGGATTAGGATATTAGGTACGACTGAACTTGGGGGATAGATTTATGGATGAGGATGTTAGGTGGGATTGAACTTGGGGGATAGATTTATGGATGAGGATGCTAGGTTGGACTGAATTTGGGGGGATATATTTATGGATGAGGATGTTAGGTGGGATTGAACTTGGGGAATAGATTAATGAATGAGGGTGCTAGGTGGGACTGAACTTGGAGGATAGATTTATGGATGAGGATACTTGGTCTGACTGAATTTTCGGGATATATTTATGGATGAGGATGCTAGGTTGGACTGAACTTGTGGAATAGATTTATGGATGAGGATGCTAGGTTGGACTGAACTTGTGGAATAGATTTATGGATGAGGATGCTTAGTTGGACTGAACTTGGAGGATAGATTTATGGATGAGGATGCTAGGTGGGAGTGAACTGGGTGATGGGAGCAGGAGCTGCCTTTTATAGGCTATTGATTAGCCTTTTGCAGACTTGTTTATGTTCTTATTTCACTCAATGCCACTTCCTCCATCGAACGCAACCTCTTCCGCCAATCTTTTTTCACGCAGATTTTGTTTCTACATCCCTCCACCTTAATCTCAGCCTTCCTCTCCTTCTCCTCTACCTCTATATTCATCATTCTTCTGCCATCCTGCGGCCATACCACTGCAATTTTTTTTGTGATTTTCTGACATCTAATACTTTTACTGTGACTCCTATCCTCTCGTTCCTAATTTTATCCATCTTTTAACTTCGCCTAGCCATCGCAACTTTCTCATTTTAGCTTTTTCCATTTTTTTTCCTGTGCCCCCTTTATAGGCCAAGTTTCTGCCCCAAAGGTCATCATTGCCTAACATTTTTATACACGTTACATTTTCCTCTCATACTCATCTTTCCTCTCGCATAAAACTCACCTTTCCTGTCAGTTACTTCATGATGATTGATTCCTGTAGTTTATTTTTATATTCAGCTCCACACCATACCATCTTATTTCACCAACTTCCTCTTCCCCAACTGAGCCACAGGTACTAATTTTCCTCTTCTCTCCTCCAGTGCCTCTCTCCACTCCTCTACTGTCGTCACTCAGTACAATACATCAAAAGGTCAAAGTTATATAGGCTCAAAGCAGAACCCTGATGCATTTCGACTTTCAAACTAAAATTCTCTTTAACATCCACACCTCTTTTTATTAATGAGGTTACTCCTTCATACACATCCTTTATCATTTTTACATACTTTTCCGTAACCCCTTTCTCATGCACTTCCAAAATCCTACCTGGGTACTCGATCATAACCTTTCTCTAGATAAAAAAAACTGCTTACACTTTCACACTATAATTTCTCTATGACCTCTCAATTCAAAAATACCATCTGTTATTCCTCTTTCCAGCATGAATCCAAACTGCTCCTTACTCACAATTTCCTCTCCTCTTAATCAATTATTCTCTCATGAATCTTCACAGTTTGGAGGCATCGGTTTATTTCCCCGATAATTTCCGCTCTTGTATGTCTCCCTTTCCCTTATGAATTGGAACCAAGATACCTTTCTCTAGGCACACTTTACTGGCGGAACACTTTATACGTGGAACAGTGGAATAATATAAAAATTAATAGGTAAAGGATACAATATACACCGTAATGATACACAATATACACCGTAAGGATACACAATATACACCGTAATGATACACAATATACACGGTAAGGATACAATATACACCGTAAGGATTTTTTTTTAGGAGCCTATCTGGCGACTGCCCAGTTGGGCATAAGTCGCCTGAATCAAGACAGCCTAGCACGAGGCTACTTTAAAATAAGAATATGAAAACACAATGATTAAAAAGGAAGATCACAACAATTAGGAGGCATTCTCCGGCGTCGGAGGGAGGTCCCCCTCCCACCGGCGCAGGAGCGTGAGACCTACAAAGAAAACAACAATATCAGAAAAAAAACCCCAAAAACCTAGTTAAATAAAAGGGAGAAGGCCAGTCCCCCCTCCAAAAGTCTAAGAGTCCATCAGTCAATGTGCACGCACTCGTCCCGAGTACAAGGGACAGGCGGTAGCGACCCCGCCCATCCCGGTACCAGGACAGGTATCGTGCGCGAAGATCGCCCAGAATGGGACATTCAACAAGAATGTGCCGAACAGTCTGGGGGACAACGCAGTCTTCACGGTAGGGCGCTGGCGAGCGCTCCATCAAATGGTGGTCCATCTCGCGAGTGTGCCTAATTCGGAGACGACAAAAAGCAACCTGAGACCTTTGCGGCATTGGGGGGTAGGTCCATGGGGACAATCGCGGCGCAATGGCACGCAACTTTTAGTTCCCTTTGAACGTCTCCCATCTTCTTTGCTAAGCAGCCCTAAAAACTGCCCTTATTCCTGCCATGTAGTCGGTGTGAGGAGAGCGAAACGCTGGTCCGGTCGCAGAGTCCTCGCGGACTCTTTGGCGCCCTCATCAGCGCGCTCATTCTCTGCAATTCCTACATGTTCAGGAACCCAGCAGAAGATAATCTCGGCATCCGCCCGGCTCGCCAAAACCGTGGCGTTATGGATATTGCGAACCAGGAAATGCGGAGACTCCAATGCCCCGAGCGCACTCAGGGCGCTTTGTGAGTCGCTATAGATCACAATCCGGTCTCCGAACCGGGCACGTCGCGTAATCTCCCGTACCGAGTGGTGTATTGCCACCAGCTCGGCCGTGAAGACAGACGCAGCGCCTGGCAGAGCCACACTGACTTCAAACAGAGGGGATACGGCGTGGAAGCCGACACCCTCTTGAGACTTGGAGCCATCCATATACACTGGCACGGTTCCAGCGTGACACGAAGTGTGCTTCAAAAAGTTCGAACGCAATACTCCCCGCGCTGTACAAGCTTTGAGAGCAGAGGCGTAGCGAAAAATAGCCAAATGTAGTACCCTGCAGGGTGGCATCCTGGGCAGAACCAGGGACGCCACCGGCCCAAGAGTACTACCTAGCTCTCGAAGGAGTTGCCTGGCCCTAAACTCAAAGGGCTTAGGGTATGACTGGCGTCTCTCGGCGGCATGGGGACCTTCAAAATCAGCTGCGGATGCAGTAAGAGCTGCTGGCGACTGAGGGGGGCGCTGGGCTCGCGCCTAGAGGCGAGTGATGCACTGTACGCGGCGTAGAGCGAGTGGCATCTCCCCAGCATCGACTAGTAGGCTTTCAATCGGAAAAGTGCAGAAGGCATCGGTCGCAAGGCGAAGGCCGGTGTGGTGGATCGAGTCAACCTTCCGCAATAAACGCTCAGCTGCGGATGCATAAAACACGCATCCGTAGTCGAGCTTCGAACGAACAAAGGATCGATAAAATAGTAAGGCAGTAACCCTATCAGCGCCCCAAGCGCTGAACATCACTGAGCGGACAATATCCATTGCGCGGGTACAAGAGACCCTAAGGCTGCGAATATGAGCCTCCCAGGTGAGGCGTCGGTCAAATACAAGAGCAAGGAAACGGTGCGATTCAACCACTTCCAGGAGCACTCCATGAAGAAACAAATCTGGGTCAGAGTAGAGCCGTGGATAGCGGCAGAAATGCACCATCTTAGTCTTGGCCAAAGAAAACCGAAATCTGTGCACTTCCGCATAGCGAGAGACGCGGTTCACTGCCTGTTGGAGTTGACGCTCCAGAGTTGTCATCTGGGCCGCGCCAAAAGAGATCGAAAGGTCGTCCACGTAGAGCGTAGCGAGAACATCTTCTGGCAGCACCGAGGTGATGCCGTTGATGCTCAGGGCAAAGAGTGTGACACTGAGGACACTTCCCTGCGGGACACCCTCTTCCTGCTCCATTATGCTGGAGAGGGCTTCCCCCATTCGTACCCGGAATCTACGATCTCGCAAAAATTTAGATATAAACATTAGGAGACGTCCCCTTGCCTTTATCCTGTGGAGAGTCTCTATGATACCATATCACCATGCGGTATCATAGGATTTATCCAGATCAAAAAACACAGTGGCGTAGTGTTGTCTACGAAGGAAAGCCTCGGAACAGAGCATCTGACGTGGAGTGGAACTTGCGGAAGCCGCACTGTGCAGAAGACAGATGGCCACCGCTGTCCATGAAAAAGGCTAATCTAACATTTAACAATTTCTCCATCAACTTGCACACGTAAGAGGTTAGAGAGATTGGGCGAAAACCGGCCGGAGTAGAGTGATCTCTCCCCGGTTTGCGAAAGGCGAGCACAGTAGCGATTCGCCAGGAATCTGGGAGGAGACTCTCCACCCAGATCCTGTTGAACAAATCTAACAGAAAGGACATACCTCGCTTACTCAGGTATCGAAGCATGGAGTACGGGACATCGTTCGGACCATGGGCGGTGTCCGCGCACGAAGCAAGAGCGGAACGCAACTCACTCAGAGTAAACCTGTCGTTGAAAGGTTCTTCACCTCTGGATGTAAAGTCCAGCCGGCGGCCTTCCGTGACGTCACGACGTGCATTGAATGCTGGCGGAGCAGCATCCCGGCTAAAGAATGCGGAGAAAGCGGTCGCGAAGGATTCTGCCACGGACGCGGGGTTAAAGATTGCGGTCCCATTTTCCTGGAGAACGGGAGAGGGGTTCCTGCGAGAACTTGCCCCGAATGCTTTTGACTCGCATCCACACCTCTGCCAGAGGGGTCTTCCCGTTAAGTGAAGACACGTATTCCCGCCAAGAATAAAGGCGGGCGTGCTTCTAAATATACCGGAACCTAGCCCTAGCCCGACGAAATTCAGCGACAGTAAAATCGTTCGGGCGGCGCTTATAGCGCATGTAGGCATAACGCTTCTGTTTGAGGCCCGTCTCACACTCGGCCGACCACCACGGGAGTGGTCGGCGTGCAAAACGGCCAGACGTTTTGGGAATACTAGTCAGGCTCGCGGCGATGAGGTTGCCTTAGAAGAACTCAACGGCCTCATCTACCGACCTAAACACCTCGACTGAGATAGAGAATTCAGTCACTTCCTGAAATGCAGTCCCCTGCTCCCGTGCCAAGCAGCACCGAGGTGGGCTCTCAGGCGGCAGTTGCCCTGACAATGATACTTGAATGGGAAAGTGATCACTACCATGGAGGTCATCGACCACTTTCCAATCAAAATCAGGCTGTGCATCCGAAGAGCACAAATATAGATCAAGGCAAAAAAATGAAGCAGTTATTCTCGGACAGTGATGCGTAAATTCATCCACGTTTAGGACACCTATCTCAAGCTCTTCGATCAGATCGGCAAGGACTTGTCACCTGGGATTTATGGAGTAATCTCCCAAGAGATGATGCCTTCCGCGGCGGAAGTTCCCCGCGTCTAAGTCAGCTGACGGTGGAATGTACGCAGAAATCAGAGTATACCTCCTATCCAGGTGCAGCTTCACAGCCACTGCCTGAAAGGAGGTATCTAAAGAGAAAGGAAGAACGGAGACATCATGCCGGGTGTAAACCGCGCATCCCCCTGCTCGTCCCCCATCTCGTGGTGGTGGGGTCGCAAAACCCTTATACCCGGAAGGGCGGGTAGGGGGCACGCGCCTAGTTTTGTCTCCTGCAGAAAAATAGCTAGCGGGGAACGGGACGAGATGAGCCTCCGCAGCTCCTCCCAGTTGGCCAGGAATCCACGTCAATTCCATTGAAGGAATATGCCCTCCAGGCCTAGCTCGGAGGAAGCTCGAACAGAAGACCCTCACGGGAATGGCCTTACTCTTCTCGGGGGCAGAACCCCCGGTGCTGTCGCCTTCGAGGACTTATTGGAGGAGGTTGGGCTCGCCATGCAAGTCTTTTCCTCCCTTCGCCTTGAAACCTTATGCGGGCGTTGCGGCTTCGGAGGCGGGGGGCCCTCTTTTCGAGGATCTACCGTCTCTGAGCCACTTGACCTACCATTGGCGTGTCCGAAGGAGCCGAAGCTCTTTTGTTGCTGTCATCCTTTCGGGGGACAGCTTTAGTAACCCCGGAAAATGGCCTGGCGACCAACTTCAGGACTGTTGCCTCCTGTGAGTCTAACGACTCGGTGGAGGCGCGTGGCCGTTTCGCTTTACGGGAAACGGTCAAGCTGGGGGAAGGGGGGAGCCCTGGTTTTAGCCGGGTATGGGTGTGAACCCTTTGTGCCGCCAGCTTTACCAGGGTAGCGCCATCGTTAAGTAGACCCCGCAGAATGGCTCCGAATGGGCGCAGAAACAACCGTGCTCGTTGGCCTGGATGGGCCAGGAGCAGAGGGTGTCTTTCTAACGATTGAGGCGTAAGACGTCCCAGGCAGAGCCGGGCGCGCCAGTACCAAGTCCTTAGCCTCGCGGAATGAGAGTCGATCCTGGGCCTTAACGGTTAGGATTTCTTTCTCAAGGAGATATGCACCACATTGCTTCAAAGAAGTGGGGTACGGCTCTTCGCAATTGACACACTTGGCCACACACGATTTAGACTTATCGTGTGCGGCCTTGGAGCAATTTACACAGACTTCGGGTGACCCCGACTTTGCACGTCTACAAGATCGATTCGTATGGCCGAAGCGGTGACAGTAATAGCACCGCCGCGGTAGTGGCACGAATGCCTTCACGCGGTAGCGGTACCAACCGGCACGCACCGACTCAGGGAGCTTGTCACAGTCGAACGTGACGAAGAGTGTAGGGGTGGGTGTCGAGGCCCCTTCCTGTTTTCTCATCACATGTTCGACCTTGACCGCTCCATGGTCGGCCAGCTCTAAGGTGATGTCCTCTATGGAGTAGTCAATGAGTTCCCTCGCATAAACTACTCCTTTCACAAAGTTCATGGTAGAGTTCGGCGTCACACTCACAGGGGTGCCATCAAGTGTCCGAAGAGCACTTATCTTGGCCGCCTCGGAGGGATCTGCCTCATTCGCCAGAAGGCTCCCGTTCGAGAAACGGGCCACCTTCGGCTCTCTTCCAATTGCACTAGCTAATCCTCTCCTCTGACGGATAATGTTGCCCTTGGCCAACATGCTGCCATCAGTGGAGCGACTAACGAGGAGGTGTTTGAAGCCAGTGGGCTTGAAAACGCCAGGTAACCTCTGAATGAGGGGCTTCGATGTTATCGAGGCTCCGCCCTGTGCATGTTTCGTCTTAGTCTGTGACTCTGCACACGGGGGAGGCAGAGGGGCTGGATGTGCCAATCTTGGCTTGGTCACTTACCGAAGTGGCAGCAGACCCATCTGTACCCGAGTCTTTTTAGTCTTGTTTCTATTTTTTTTCTTTTTAGAAGAGGGCGGGGAATGAACCCGCTTCTCCCCTCCGTCGGCAGGAGCCCCCAGGCCAGATGGACCGGCCTCAGCCAGGTCCTTCTTAGAGATGGAGAAGGTCCCGGTAGTCGCAGGGGCACCAGTTGGAGGAGATCCCTTCCCTCCTTGTACTACCTTCTAACCCGAGCTGTTTGAGATTGACCTTGCAAAGCGGCGGATTCGGGTTCCGTGCTTGGCGCCAAGCCCAGATTCCCTCTCATGGAAGGCCCTACCGTCTGATGCTGGGTTGCCTCAAGGACCATGTCTATCTCAGGAGGGGCATCCAGTTGCCCCCCCCCCCAGGACATCGCAGGTCCCGTTAGCAGCGTCACTAGTCATATCTGGGGAGGCACAGGCCTTGACCCCGGCAAGGTTCAATATTCTTGTGACCAGGTCTTTTGAGGGAAGCAACTGAAGGGGCCTAGCGTCCCTCTCCCCTCTAAGGAGGTTTGCCCTACCGAGCCGCTTCAATGGGGAGCGGTCGGCTATGGGGTGCCTGCTGGCTTTCTTGGCAGTCCCCTTGGAAAGAAAAGGGGGGACTGCGGCTGGTAAGAACGAGGTGCCTGAAAGCACCTCCAGAGAAGGGGGTGGGGGGAGTCCCCTACACCCGTAGGCGTAGGAGAGGAGTAAGCCTCCTCTCCGGTTAAAGAAGTTTGGAGGGTCCCCTGCGCAAGCACAGGGGGATACCTCCATTTTTCTTGCGGAGCTGTCCGAGGGCGGCTCCGACGATGGAACTGGGGAAATTAAGGGGAGATTTTTTATTTCTTCATCATTGGGCATGGTGACCCTCTTTTAATTACAGGATGCAATAGCTCATCACCCCTCGCAGTAGCCCGCCTGCAAGGGGTGCATACAGGCCTGACAGAGCCAGGTGCCGCTATTCAGGACCACCCCTCCCGCCTGGTGGCCTGGCAGTCCCTCGGCATGGCGGCTCCACCTTGGACACGGCGTAATAAATAGATTGTGAAGTGAGAGGGAAAGGGGATTTGAGGAAGGTATGGGTGGGGATGAAGTAGGTTGTTAAAAACCCACAATCCTGAACCGGAGCTCAGGGGTTAGGGAACATTGTCCCCTCGCCCCTCAGCCCCGATCTGGGACGGTTGGCTGAGAAGGTCAGCATCTACCCTGTGAAATTAGAGGCTGACCAGAGAAAGTTGTTGGAGAGGTTGTATGAAAAGCGAGGAAACAGCGGGGAAACACAAGTGTCTGGAGGAAGGAGAAGAGGCTAAGCTGGGGTCGGACAGGGTGCTGAGTCCCGTCAGCACGGCGGCCAGGATGGCAAATCGCCGCGCTCTTTACGAGGTACACCATAATGATACAATATACACCGTAAGGATACAATATACCCCTTAAGGATACACTATACACCGTAAGGATACAATATACACCGTAGTTCGAAACCCACGTAAAGCTCTAGGTCCATCAACCAACTAGGTCAACTGGCAATTCTACTTCTTTATTTCAAGCTTTGCTCTCTCTACTCTTTACTCTTCCTCATCTTCTCTTTCTTTTCCAGGCATTTGGTATACTCTCTTGATGGTATATTCTACTCAATAGGTTCCATAACATATCTAGGTACACCTTCGTTCAAGCTCTTCCACACTTCGATTGGTATGCCACCTGACAAAACTACTTCCAGCGTTTCCTCTCATTTTTCACTTCTTTCTCTCTTACTCTTCTCGGTTTTTCTTCATTAATAGATTTCCAAAATAATCCTTGCATTTATTTATTTGTTATGCCCCTACCTTATTCTTGCTGTATTAGTTTGTTTTGAAGCTTCTTTGGTTGCTTTATCTCTTTAGCTATTCTGTAGATACTTTTCTGGCCTTCTGATGTTTTCATTTTCTGCTACATTGTAGTAGGTAGTTGTCCACCTCTTCTTCTCCGTCTCTAATCTCTTTCTTCGTTTCCAGGCTGTGCAGATCGCAAGTTGGGACGTCGTCGCTCCAGGTTGGGGGACTCGATAGACTCCTATCTTGCCCTCCGCCCTCCATTCATATCCGTTTCTCCCTCAGACAATATATTTAAAACAAAGCCTAATTTGAAAACGTGATTGACGATATAACGAGACTTGCGAGTATAGAGTGAAGTAGTGTGTATAATAAACTTGGTTGTTTGGGAAGTGAAAAGAAGAATTGGTTGGACGAAAAATAGGTGAGTGTAACTCCCGTATGAAAGTGTGGTTGAGAGTAAGTGTAAAGATGGTTCAGTGCGGAAGTGAGTCGGTGGCTGACAATGCCTTCTCTTTTTCAGCTATGTGGTGTCGGTGATGACAGTCAGTCTCCATTTGGCTATTAAGAGGTGGCAGGGGTCAGGCGAGACCCTCGCGCGTGGCACTCACCTGAGAAAGGGAGCGATTACAAGTGTGGGCCTTGGAGAACGCCTCCCAATCTCCAGGCCGTAATTGGAGCTAGCGCCTGGACACTCCAACACAGCGGTTGGAACTAGAATGTCCCAGGTCCCTGAAGTTGGGACAGTTCACGCATCCCTCAGAAAGTGGGTCCACCACCCTTTCCTTTTTTGCATCCCTCCCTCTCCTGATGCCGGTAATAGCGCGCTCGGATCCGATACATTTTGGACGGACTTACATAGATCTTGGCGTTGGCCAATCTATTTGTAAAGCCTTAGCTAGACATTTCACTTTGCAAGTGCGGTTGTTGGCCACTATAATTGTAAGGCCACTTATATAGTTTATTAGTGTGTATATATATATATATATATATATATATATATATATATATATATATATATATATATATATATATATATATTTAATTTAAGTTTTAGTTGTAAGATTGTATACGATTGGTTTGCATTATTTATTGGTCTTGAATAAAATAAAAAAATAGAATCTCTCTCAATATCCTCTCCTTGAACCACCGAGCGGACCTTGTTGGGGAGGAGGGAATTTTTGGCACCAATCCCGCCGCCACAACATTTAGTACTGCAATCTTTGCTTTGTCTACAGCTCTTTTCACAAGCTTGTTTACACATCTGTTTACCTCTGTTCTGTCTTTTCCGCAAGCCCTTCTGGCTTCTCTCTTCTTCACTTTTAATTGGGTATTTGTTTTCCACCACCACGTCTCTTTTCCATTCGGCTCACCACTTCCTGAGGATTTCCCACCTCTCCTCCAATATTTAAGATCACCTTGCTTTCTCTTCCTACCAATTCACTTCATTCTTTCATCTCATCTTTCTCAAAACTCTTTAAATTTAGTATTAATTTCCTCATTCTTCAATTAATATTTGATCTTCGAGTCTATTTTCTGCTTTTTCTTTCTTCTTTCTCTCCTCAAAACATCTACCACCACAAATCTGTTTTGCATGCTCACACTTCGCCCCCTTCCTCACTTTACAGTCTTTCTTTTCTTCTAGATATTTTCTTCTAACCACCAGCAAATCAGCCTTACTCCTCTTCCTCCACTCTTATATGTTGTATAGTTTTCCTTTTTAAAGGTATTAACACTTACCAGGTCAAATACTAGTGCGAACTCTCTATTACTCTCTCTCTATCACAACTTACACCCATCTCTCTTTCTCCGTGTATGCTGGGTATTATTCTTCTATCTGTATCCACATACCCATTTAAATCTCCCTCTATGGTCAGTCTTTTTCTGGTACTGAAGTTTGCAGTTCATCCATTTGACTCCCAAATATTTATTTTTCTTCGCTTTCACACCTTACCTGAGGTGTATAGAAGCTCATCACATTTAGTATTTTTTCTCCGAAATTCATCTTAACTCTCATCAGTCTACAACCTTTTCTCTCAGCATATACCAAGGTTTCCATCACATCTCTACTCAGTATTTTTAATCCATGTTCCAGGTCGGTTGCCGTTTCGTCGTTATTTAGTTTCCTACACACAACACCATCTGAAAAGATACATCCAAGAAGTAAATAGATTCCCAGTTAATGCCTGAAATATCTTTATTTTTAAATGTTAAAATATGGAATACATTTTGAGCAAATAAAGTACATGTTTTCTTCTTTGTGGAGTTGCCAATAGCGGCTTATAGAATGGCATCTCCCCAAAGCTTAGGTTTTTATAAGTTCTGAGATTAACGGTTGGTATTTCTGACTAAGTTTGTAAGTTTGGCGTTATGACATTCAACAATTCTGACTGTGTTCCTATTTTGTTTGTTTTTTTGTTTTATTACTTTTTCAGTATTGTTTAGTTTTCCCTACACATGTTCTATTAACTTCATGTCAGGGTGGACTAACTCGGCCAAAAAAGTTTGATGCCGCTTCGGTTATTCTATTATTTTGATCTTTTTGCAGCATGTCAGGGAGTCCCATTGTCCATTAATAAACAACGTTCATGGTCAAGCTGATCATTTGCAAACATTGGTAGAAGTCCCTCTCTAAGAATGGGAATCTTCCCCTCCCGCCCCAATATTGCGAACACAAGGTTGTCTAACCTTTCATCATTCCGAATTGCTCACCCCCACCACAACAGAAAAGGCACCATGTTTCACCGCTGGTTGTAACCTGTATATGTCCCACTCCTAAGCGGGTAACTGCCCATGGTCTTTAAATTTTTTAAACTTCGATTAGTCAGAAATAAATATGCTGTGCCAAAATTCCAAACGCTTTTAGCTTAATTTCTTGAGCCTACTCATTCCTCTTCTTAACAGTGATTATAATGAAAAGAGGCTTCTTCTCGACTGTACCTCCATAATAGCCACGAGCATACAGGTAATTTACTGGTATTCTTGGACTGATTTGGAATATTTCTGCCAAATCAGAAGTTTTTCACTAACGGTTGTTTTCGATGGATCTTCGAAACGCGTAAATACATCTTTTAGAAATCAGAAGACGACCAGTTTGTGATTCCGATGATGTTTGATCCTTTTTTGTCAATAAAACTATAATTTTATAAAAGTAATGAAGTGGAGTTCCAAGAATCCTAACAGTTTGTGGGTGGAACATAAAAAAAGGAGTGTGCGAAAAGAGTGTGAGACAGAGTTCAGTCCCCCTTATCCAATCTATTGTTAAAAATTCGCAGGGAGGACAATTCTATCACATAACTAAAGAACTTATTCCATTCATCTATCTACCACTCGATTTGTAGACCAATTTCTATCAATCTCTTTCCTAAACCTAAACTAGTCCAGTTTAAACCTAGTGCTAAGAGTCCTATCCTGTTCCCTAAAAATAAGAACCTTACCTATGTCTCTCTCCCCAATTATAATCTTTTACCCACTTGAAGACTTGAATCAAGTCCGCCTCAAACTCTTCTCCTTTCTAATGTATGACGATTTTTGTCTCTTAAGCCTTTCATCATAAGGTAAGAAGCTCCTCAACCCATGAATCATCTTAGTCATCCTTCTTTGCTCCTCAACCCATGAATCATCTTAGTCGTCCATCCTTGCTCCTCAACCCATGAATCATTTTAGTCATCCTTCTTTGCTCCTCAACCCATGAATCATCTTAGTCATCCTTCTTTGCTCCTCAACCCATGAATCATCTTAGTCGTCCATCCTTGCTCCTCAACCCATGAATCATTTTAGTCATCCTTCTTTGCTCTTCAACTCATGAATCATCTTAGTCATGCTTCTTTGCTCCTCAACTCATGAATCATCTTAGTCATCCTTCTTTGCTCCTCAACCCATGAATCATCTTAGTCATCATCCTTTGCTCCTCAACCCATGAATCCTCTTAAGTCATCCTTCTTTGCTCCTCAACCCATGAATCATCTTAGTCATCCTTCTTTGCTCCTCAACCCATGAATCATCTTAGTCATCCTTCTTTGCTCCTCAACCCATGAATCATCTTAGTCATCCTTCTTTTAACCGACTCAAGCAAACCAATATCCATCCTATAATATGGTAACCTAAATTTCACTGCATAGTCAAGATGAGTCTTAACTAATGCCAGGTACAGTTTCTGAAGGACATCAGCACTCCTATTACTTACACTCCTCCCTCATAATCCCCAATACAATAGACCTTAGCACTTAAGCACTGCTTGCTAGGTCGGAGGTCAGAACTTACAAGGACACCTAAGCGGCCCATATGAAGATAGGAAAAGCTTGCATTAGAAGTGGTTGAATCTTTATAAATTATTGAATTTTAGATACCTCCTATTTAGGCCAGAAGAGAACTTTGTCCTACTTAACACAAGTTTAGTAGTAATCGGGGTGGGGGAACCCTAAGTACCATACACAGTCTGTTACCCTCTGTTAACTGTTTTTATCATTAATTTTTCCATTAAATTCTAGTTTTATTAAGCTTAGATGTTTTAATTATGTTCTAACGTGTTTTACTAACCTTAGGAGATTTATTTGTTTGAATACTGGACAAACATTAGACGATATAATTATAGTCTATTGTACAGGGTGTTCCAAAAGTCTTGTTACTGCCTGAAGAACAACTTGTAATAATTTATCTCTTTTGACACATTGACCATTACATTGTATCATTCTCACAGTTATTCTTCAAGAGGGGGAGAGGTTACAGAAGATTCGCTACACCCTGTATTTTACTGCTAGTAGACGATTTAATTAAGTTCTAATAATATGTCAATTATTGTTTTATTTAAGTTTTAAATGTTTAACATTAGAGGTTACAGAAGATTCGCTACACCCTGTATTTTACTGCTAGTAGACGATTTAATTAAATTCTAATAATATGTCAATTATTGTTTTATTTAAGTTTTAAATGTTTAACATTAGGAAATATTTAGTAAATATGTAACTGATTATTTTATTTAAGTTCTAAATGTTTAACAGGAAATATTTAGTAAATATGTAAATGACTGTTTATTTAAGTTATAAATGTTTATCATTAGGAAATATTTAGTAAATATGTAAATGATCGTTTTATTTAAGTTCTAAAATTTTAACATTAATAAATATTTAGTAAATATGTAAATGATTGTTTTATTTAAGTTCTAAATGTTTAACATTAGGAAATATTTAGTAAACGCCCCCTCTCTTCCAATTTCCATTCAGGCGTGAAAATTAGACGTATATAAAGACTAATGATGAATCAAGGGAATAAAAAGAGACAAAGAGGGAATAAAGAAGAAAACAAAAAGAAAATTAAACCCGGGATTCCAACACATCTGATCCCTTTACTGGTGAAGTCTCAGTCGAAAAAATCATGGTCCCTGGATTAAAGGTGACTAATTAAAACGATTAGTAGGTCGTTAATTAAAGGCATTAGGAGCCCCTCAGGCTACAGTCTACCGATCAAAAGCCTGACATCTAGCGAGACAAAATGGGGTATCGGGGGATTGTCCGCAGTGACCCGGGTTTACCCATATACAAATGACGAACAATGCTGGCATTTTACACCGGGTCAAAAGATCATTAAAGGATAAAGATCAAATGGGTTTACTGATAATGACCAGCGAGGTCAATGATAATGACCCTAATCCGCGAAAGAGACGCGAAATGCCCCGTATTGTTGTCGGGAGCTAGTCTCACCTGGGAGTGGGTATCACATGTCAATGGTTGATGAGGCCTGACATAAATGAGGGGATTTGGGCACGTCTTAACATCTTAATTCACTTCACCTCTGGGCGGGCAGGCCAGAACTCTTTTAGGGGGAGGGGGGGAAGTCTGCAGTGAGAGCTCTCAACCACAACCAATGAGGGTAGGCAGTTTTTAAAGGGTAGTAGTCACAACCAAAGTGGGCATGCAGTTTTTGAAAATGGGGTATAGCACAAACAAGCGAGGGTATGGAATTTTTGAAAAGGGGGTGGTAATGAAGACCAACGAAAGTATCTAATTTAATCTGAAGAACTTCACTGAGATACGTGTCATACTGTGCGATTTGGTAGTCATACCAAAATTTCAAATTAATTTTTACTTCAGTTACTTAAATAATAAGGCGAAAACTAGCGAGGGCATTGCTGCCAGTTCGTGAGGAGGATCTTCGAAATTATATATATATATATATATATATATATATATATATATATATATATATATATATATATATCCCATGGTAAAAGTAATGGCTAATATAGTTGCCATTTTCGAAGACCCTCCTTACGAACTGGAAGCAATGCACTCGTTAGTTTTCGCTTTATTATTTAAGTAACTGAAGCAAAGATTAATTCAATATATATATATATATATATATATATATATATATATATATATATATATATATAATACTGGTAATTGATTTGTTCCTTGGGAATTTGATATGTAGCAGGAATATGAAGACCCAGGTGATTACACTAATCATTTATTGGCCGGACGTTTCGGACCTTTACTGGTATTCCCATTTCTAAACCTGAAGCCTCTTCCATCAGGCAACATTCAGAGTATCACCATCATCCTCTTAATTCTAATTCATTTACTATATTATCTTCCGCCTTAACTTCTCTCGATTTGAAAATCTTAGAGTCACTAAATATGATTAAAATAAATCCCAACCTAAATAATTACTCCTCCTCAATTAAACTATTCACAATATCACCAACCAACACTTCAATAGAGTAACTAGCCAACCGACCAACCGAACAAATTTCGTTAGTAGTTTTATATGTTTAGTTAGTTGATTTCTCAACTCCCACGATAAAGGTTAATCACTTTGTTCATTCTGATTTGTTTTCGGGATTTTTGTTGTTTTTAACAATTTAATATAATAGGTTATTTTTTGTTTACTCCAGTAACTTTTAATATGTGATATTCAAGTCAGTTTATGTTATAATTTCACTTTTTATTTTTTATTTTAAATAACAGTGGGTAGTATTATTTAATTCTATATATTGTTATTAGTGTTTTTACTTTAATTTTAATAATTGCCAATTCTATTATTTTAACTTGCCTTCTTCCGCTATTTTAGTCATTATTTAATATATTCTTTTAACTGTTATCAATTAATGTTCCTTCCCATTCTCATTAGTCAACATAGTCACTGAAGATGGTCCTAGTAAAGGTCCGAAACGTCCAGCCAATAAATGATTAGTGTAATTACCTGGATCTTCATAGTCCTGCTATATATATATATATATATATATATATATATATATATATCATTGACCTGGAGACGACAAATCCCATGGCAAAAGTAATGGCTAATATAGTTGCCATAGCAACGATTACTACTAATCTACTCTAAACCAAGAGGTGTCAGGTTTAGTATAGAAACCGTGCCGCAGCTGACATCTGAGAATTACATGTTCTCCCGTCCCCATTTCTTGCATGAAGATGTTTGTCTTTCACACCTCTCAATTCTACTAACTTCACCATTTTTTTAGATTGATCTCTCTCTTTACAAACTTTCTGCCGGCGATGCCCTTGTGTGTTTGGTGGAATAGGAGGATGGGGGGGGCTCCAATGGGCTCTCACATATGCTCCCTTCCATGTATGGGTAGGACAAATTTGTCCTTGGAATTTTTTGAAGAGACGAATAGTACTGCACCAGATGGGCGAAGGAGGGCAACAAATATCTTAGGGGTTTATCGCTATGGGACCTCAGGGACTCGTACGAGTTTCCAGATAACCCTTCCTTCACACCCAGTCGTCAACATGGCTGCAGGTGACCCCCTTGGGGGAAAGATGAAAAAGGATTAAAAAGGTTAAAATTGTGACCTGAACGAACTATACAGGTCTTCGTTGGTCGCTGGGCCTCGTTTGGGGCAAGTTGGGTTAACCCTTTGGCAGGTGTTGGGAAAGGAGGGGCCGTGGGTGTAATAGACCTCAAGTTTAGCAGAGATTTGACCAAGTTCCACGTCAGAGGGTGATGTTAAAGTTGGGTTTACAGGTTTAGTATTAAGTTGGGTAGTTTTCAAATGGAACGAGACGAGCCCGATTAAAATGGGTACAATAGGGTATGATTTTGGGTAGGCGCAGATGCAGGGAGGGGGGGGCTAGGGGGTGAACCCTCCCCAAATTTCAGGGCTGTTTGTGTTTATATTTCTTTTTTAAACCATAGTTGTATTCTGCTGTTCAGAACGAGTTATATAATAATGTAGAATATATATAACAGTTTTTCTAACCGTTGTGATCGAATGTATCATATATGATACATGTCTAAAATCGAGGTAAATCTCAAAAATAATTATTAAATTTAATATTAGACTTTAGCTGACGTCCCAAAACGACAATTCATAGTTTTCTGATGTGTAAGCAAAAATTCGTATCTGAGAGTGTTCGTGCTCACTCCTTTATGAGATGCTGTTATTTATGTATCAATACTGTCTATTATAATTCTTATTAATGATCAATGCCCTTTTCTGTCCCCTCAAAGGGAGGAATTCAGGTTAAACCCTCCCCCAATTTATATCCTGAATTTGCCACTGGTTTGGGGGTCCCTATTATTTGTTAAAGAAGTTAATGGTTTTGGTATTGGTCTGAAAGGTAAATTATTTAAGTTTGCGAATTATATTTAACTATTCCTGGTTGGTGAATGGCTTTCAAACAATTGTAATTATTATACAGGTTTGTCCAAAAGTCTTGTCATCCCCTACCCAAAAGTAATAAGAACAGTAGATGAACACACACTATAATAATATCAAGCACATGTACTGGTTTTAGTGTATTCACTTTCTTGCAGTGAAGTCCTGTCGCACGTCCTCTGTGTTCTTCCCAGAATGTACACAACCATGTACAGCCTCTCTTCCAATAGGAGCTCGTGTCAGCTATCTGAAAATTAAAACAATATTTACAGGGGGTGACAATACTTTCACACCACCCTGTATATGCCCTTGACTACCTCGTGTGCAGTTGTTTACAATTAAATGGCTAAACTATTCTAATTAGATGTGTATATAGGTAACTAACCCCAATGAAGGGCGAGAATTTGTTTTTAAAACGGTATAGCAAAAAACAGCGAGGGTATATAATTTTGAAAAATGAGGTATACCAAAAATATAGTTTCCTTTGTGCTTTTGAGTCTCATCGACCTTGCAAAGACCTTAGTGTCCTTTACTAGGTGGTATTCCCTTATGTTCATCGCTGTGCTTCCCCAGGGAGATATTTTAGAACCCTTATTATTTGTCATATAGGTTAATGCTTTAATTAGTCTGATAACTAAAATATCTAAACGGGGCAATGATACTTATTCCAGTAGTATAGGAAAAGGAAGACAAGTCGGTTGTTGGATAGAATTTTGGTTTAACCATCCAAGTGGTAGATAAAATTCAATTTTGAAAAGGTTAAATTAATAGAGACAGAGGAAATGAGTTTCTGTTATGAAATAAAAGTGGGTGGATTGAATTCTACAGAAGATGAGAGGTAATTTAGGAGTGCTAGTATGTAATAACATTAAAAGCTTTAAGAATGGATTTAGAACCAAACTACCAGTCAAGCCGTACCACTAACCAAACTAATTTAAATGGGAAACACGGAACTTTGGGTTGTTGGATGTAATTTCTCTTATCTTTTTGACAATTTCACCACCAATGCGGTTTCTCACGCTGATTCTAAATATATAATTCTTTTTGGGAGAGAAATCAGTTTTAAAGTTAGGTAAGGTTAGGGTAGGATGTATTTTATTATGATAAAAAATAATAATAGTAACATTTCTTTCTAAATAAATTTTACCAAGATTTAATCTATTAGTTTAACACTTTAATGTCAAAATGCCGCCCCAAATCTTCTAAAATAGGCTTGTATTTTCGTATTTTCTAGGCCATACGAATTCACACAAATGCTAATCTACAATGGACGTGCTAGGTGTGATGGAACTTGGGGCTAGATTTATGGATGAGGATGCTAGGTGATACAGAACTTTGAGATGGGAACAGGATTTCTCATGATGGGGAAAAGTAAAGAACTAGAAATACTTCCTAGAATAGCCAAATTGAACTATAGAACTCCCACAAATTTGCTATATTTTCAAGATAGGCTTCCTGGGGACGGGGGTTGATTCCCGAGGGTCGTATCGGCATTTTTTTAATGGTAGGAGTTGTACCATTTTATTTATCAATGCGGGCCTATTGATTAACGTAGAATCCGAACCACGGGTATCGTAGTTGAATGGTAGAGATTTTAACGACCAACGAATGGTGATGTTATGGACACCTATCGTTTGGATGGATGCTCTTTGATAGGCCCATGTGGTATTTGCCATCCATGAACTTTATGTTATGTATGGTAGCCACCAGAGAGGCGCCCGAATCGGGATACCATCCAGTAACTAACCTCACCCGATGTTGCTTAATTTCCATGTAATCGAAAGTGGTGTGTCCAATCGTCTACAAGCATTAATTCATTGAAAAAGCCTACCATCAGTGCGGGTAAATACAATCATCAATGCATAGACAAAGCCTACCATCAGTGTGGGTAAATACAATCATCAATGTCTAGAAAAAGCCTACCATCAGTGAGTTTAAAATTCCATTATTAATATATAGAAAAGGCCTACCATAGGTGGTGGTTAATACAATTACTAATGCATGGAATTGCCCTCATTGACTACTAGCACTTCGTTTTCTTGGTTTAAAAGTAGGCCTTTCCATCTCATCACCATTTTGATGGTTTCCATTCATTTAACCTATCTTGGATGAATCTAAAGAGGATTCTTATGATGGGATTCGATCTGTCTTCTTGAGATTCGATTCCATTCATGCAGATTCGATCCTTTTCTCTGAGATTGATACCCAGTAAACTCGTTTCTAGGTCATTAAAAGCCGAATATCAACAGCTAATCAAAGCATAGTACGCCCAAGCAGAAAATTTTCGGAAAAAAGAAAAAGAAAAATATTGTGCTCTAATAGAGCCTTAACAGTTAGCCTAGTCAAATTAAAGAAATTCTATAAGCTTCTGTTAAAATAAAAGTTATTATAGAGGCTTTGAGACAAATAAAGGAAATTCTACGGGCTTTTATACAAATAATAGATTTCTATTTTACAGGTGTCTGGAAAATAAAACAAATTATACAGACATCTAGATAAATAAAAGAGATCCTACAGGCTTTTAGACAAGTAAAAAAGTCTACAGGTTTCTGGACAAATAAAAGAAATTCTACAGGGTTATAGATAAATAAAAGAAATTCAATAGGTTTCTGGGCAAATAAGAGAAATACTACATGCTTCTGTAGATATCAAAGATATTCTACAGGCTTTTAGATAAATAAAATAAATCATATGTGCAGACTTCTAGGCAAAAAAAATCTACAGGCTTCTGGATAAATAAATGTAATTTTACACATTCTGGAAAAATAAAAGAAATTATACAGGGTTCTAGACAAATAAAAAAATTCTAAAGGCTCCTAGAGAAATAAAAGAAATTATACAGGCTTCTGAAAAAATAAATGAAATTCTACAGGAAATGAAAACCTTAAAAAATCTCGAAAGTCTAGATTAATAGAGAAATTGAATATTACAGGTTCAAAAAAACTAATAATTCTCGTACGCCTATTAGTGCGGTATTCCCTGACAGAACAAGGATGACCTGAAGTATGTAGGCTCTTTGGTTTTAGATAATCACTTAACTACAAGGGTGGCCTCGCTGGTTCCTCGTTAGGTTACTTAGTTGGTTTTAGATATTTACTTAGTCTCAATTTACGCGACTAGTTTTTGCGATCTCCTCTTTATAATCTTGGCTAGTCAAGAATAATCTTGTAAGTTCTATCGAGCCTTTCTTTGCCATCGGAAACTCGACAGTCTTATTCTACAATCATCATTGCGAAAGATGGCGAATTATCTTCTGACATTAAATCAATAATAATTAAAAAAAAAAAATCTAAGATGATCTACAAGAATATTTCTTAATAATTAAATGTCCCTAAATGTACCTTTCAGTCAGTAATAAAAAAGTTTTAGGACTTTCAGACAACTGCTTATCTCCCTCGTTCCGCTCGTCCTCAGAAAATTCCACTCCGCACGCGGCTTGGAAGTTCCTTAAATCTGTTAAAAATAACCCAAGAGTGACTAGGGGTACGATAGCGTCGATATTAGTTTGAACACTGTCTAGATATGTTGCATAAAGCGAAAAATGCATGGGTGTCGTCCGAGGAAGACGCCTTTATTGAAAAAGAGCTTCATTTGGAAGCCCGTCTGAGGTATGAGAACGATCCTGTGCAGAAAGATTTCAACTTTTGGAGCCATGTGATATGGTCAGATGAAAAACGAAGATGGAGTGGTTCGGTACAAATGTCAGGTATGTTTGACCTGAAAGTAGTGAGGCTGGTCTTCCAAAAAACACTTCCCTTGGTAAAACATGGAGGTGAATCTCTTATGGTATGGGACAGTTTATATGCAACAAGCGTTGGTACGCTTCATCGAATCAACGGAACGATGAATACAGAATAGTGCAGAAAGATCCTTGAAGAGTACTTATTGATGCTCGCAAGCTTGTCCTAGGATGAAGATTGATCTTCCAACGTGATAAAGACCACAAACACATCGAAACCGGTTTCCTCCTGGTTAAGGAAGCTAAAATAGACGTTTTGGAATGACCAAACAATCACAAGGCCTCAACTTGACAGAAGATTTATAGTACGAACTGAAGGTCCACGTCCAGGCAAGACACCCAACCAACCTCAATGAATTTGGAGAAGTTTGTAAAGACGAGTGGTACAAAATTTCATCCGAACTTTGCTCTTATCTAGTCCCTTTTTTTTTTTTTTTTAGGAGCTCATCTGGCGACTGCCTTCTTGGGCACAAGTCGCCGTACTCACCACCACAGCCTAGTACTAGGCTACTTTAAAATAACAACAACAAGAAGCAGGTTCGAGCGTCGGGGGAAGGTCCGCCCAGACTGGGACATTCGACAAGAATGTACCGAACAGTCTGGGGGACGACGCAGTCGTCGCAATAGGGCGCAGCGAGCGCTCCATCAGATAGCGATGCGTCACACGAGTGTGCCCGATTCGGAGACGACAGAAAGCGACCTGAAGCCGTCGCGGCATTGGAGGATAGGTCCATGGGAACAGTCGCGGCGCAATGGCACCCAACTTTAAGTTCCCTTCGACCGTCTCCCATCTTCTTTGCCAAGCAGTCCGAAGAGCTGCCTGTATTCCTGCCATGTAGTCGGTGTGAGGAAGAGCGAAACGCTGGTCCTGTCGCCTAGTCTTCGCGGACTCTTTGTCGCCCTCATCAGCGCGCTCTTACCTAGTCCAAAACTAGTTTAAGGCTTATCATTAAGCAAAAATATACTATTGATATTATCAAATTGCATGGAGCAAGAATATTTTTATGGTAAATTTTCGTATTGTTATTTTCCTTTATTTGTCTATCAAACTTATGGAAATTTAGTGGGTGTATCTATTACTACATTCCCCTCAAAGCCTCTAAATATCGTTACCATGCAATAAACTTTATGAACTACGGCGAAAAACTGCCGTATTAGGTAAAGGTATGAATACTTTCTGGCGCAAATGTAAAATCGTGCCCTCGTTTGTTCTAGATAAATCTATTTTCTACAAAAGTACCCTTCGTTAGTTTTAGATAAATCGCCATCTAAAAAGTGCCCTTGTTGGTTCTTTTTTCTTTGGGGGGGGGGGGGGTAACAACACATAGTGTAGGATGTGGATCGTTCGCCCTTTGGAAGATACTTTTTGATATTTAGGGTAATGGGTATTCACCACTTGTTATTCCCTTATTTGTCTATAACTATTCATTAATCAGTATCCCCTATCCTTTTATTCGCTATTTAATATTCGTCGCATGTTATTCGGCATTCGTCATCCTTTATTACTCCATATGTCCTATTCCTTACTCTCTATTTACTATAAGGTATTCCGATTCGGTGTTCACTTATTCATATTCGTTTATTCCTTTTTTTTGTTATCTACGTATTTACTATCGATATTCGCTTATCCCGCATTTGTTGTTTGGTATTTTTGTTATCTCCCTATTCACTATCGGTATTCACTTATCTTATATTAGTTTATTCGGTATTTTATTTAACTCTGTATTCATTATTGGTAGTCACTTATCTCGCATTCGTTATTCGGTACTTTTGTTATCTCCATATTCACTATGGTTATTCACTTATCCTATATTCTTTTATTCGGTATTTTGTTATCTCCGTATTCACTATCGGTACTCACTTATCCCCTATTCGTTATTCGGTATTTAGGGTATTTTAACGAGGGCAACAAATTACAAATTATTTACGATGGTTTCTTCAAAGGGAGCATAAAAGCGTCCTCTTCATTGGTCCGGCGGGTGGATATAATCCTTGCCACCAGGTGGTAATTCGTGTTTACAACCCTGAGATCAAACACACCCTCAATGAGGTCACACACACACAGAACATACAGTCACGTACACGTATACACACGCCTCGGTGGAGCATGTCATAAGGTAGTATTTGGTTAATTGTATTTTATTAGGGGGGGAAGGGGAGGGGGTGCAAATTGACGGAGATAAGGGGGGATGGGGATGCAAATTGAGGGAGATAAGGGGGGGGTTGATGTATTTATGCCTCACCTGGACAAAAGGGAGAAGTAGAGGAGGAAGAAATGAAAGAGAAAAGGATGAAGAAAAGGAAATGAAAAAGAAGATGAGGAAGAATAAGAAATGAAAAATAAGGGAAAAAAATGGAGAAGAAGGAGAAGAAATGAAAGAGAAGTAGAACAAAAAGAGGAGGAAAAGGAAGAAGAAAAAAATAAGAAGTGAAGGAAGAACGAAAATATGAAAATAAATCGAAGAAAATGAGGAGGAAAATAAAAAGAAGAGGAAAGAATAAGAAAAGAAAGAGAGGAAGACAAGAAGAAGAAAAAATAAGAGAAGAAACAGAGGCGAAAACATAAGAGGAAAAAAGAGGGAAAAGAAGAAGAGAAAAGTAGAGGAAACAAGAAGAAGAAAAGGAAAAGTAAAAATAAGACGAAGAAGTAGAAAAAGAAGAATAAAAAAGGGAAAAGAAAACGAGGAATAAGAAAAATCAAGAAGAAAAAGAAGAAGATAAAAAGGCAAGAGAACAAAAGGAATAAGAAAAACGAGGAAATAGAAGAAGAAGAAAAAGGGAAAAGAAGATGAGGAATAAGAAAAACGAGGAAATAGAAGAAGAAGAAACACCAAGTAGAAAAAGAAGAATAAAAAAGGGAAAAAAAAACGAGAAATAAGAAAAACCATGAAGAAAAAGAAGAAGAAATAAAGGGAAAAGAAGACAAGGAATAAGAAAAACGAGGAAATAGAAGAAGATGAAAAAGGGAAAAGAAGACGATGAATAAGAAAAACGAGGAAATAAAAGAAGAAGAAAAACCAAGAAGAAAAAGAAGAAGAAATAGACTAAAAGAAAAAGATTTTGAAAAATACTGGCCATCAAAAAGGGAAGGTTTAAACAATAAGAATTAAAGAAGAATCTAAGAAAACGACAATTCTTTTTGTATGCAAAAACTAACGAGAGAATTTCCACCTCAAAGTTTGTATAAGCAAAGATCGGTAAAGAAAGTGGTGAAGTTGGAGGAAGTGACAATATATGAACGATATATAGCCTCAGATCCACCTACTGGCGCCGGGGCATGTAGGGCATGCAATCCTCAAAATTTCAGCTGCAGCAATAAAGAAAAACTAATAGAAGAGAAGAAAACTCAAACAAGAAACTTAAAAAAAGAAAACTTGAAGAAGCTTAAAAATAGAAAAAGAATCATCTAACCCCATTTAAGGTGCCCGTGCCCTCGTTGGTGAGCGGGCATATCTTCAGAAGAGTTGCGTGCCCCTAGTTCCTTAGCCCGCCTCTCAACTTTACTGATAAATTTACCCCCCTTCCATCGCCAGATTTGTTATTAATTAACCTAAATTAATTATGGTTTTGACGATGATTAAATCATTGATGACGAGGGTGGGTACCTCAACATGTATAGGTTGTATGATTAGTAATCTGTCGCCGCAAGTGGTTAATCTCCGTCGGGATTACATCCTAAGTCCATTGCGTCCAAGGAATCTTAAAAATCTGCTGCCCGTCTCTAATCAGCGAATTTGGCGTTGCTCAAAAGGGAAGGAAAAAAGGATTTTCGCCCGATTTAGTCCATCGATTTTAAGGCCCGATCGGGAAGACTCCGAAGATGCATCACTCCGGTGGTGAATCATGGGTGTAGTATTGAATACACCCACCAACCAGGCATTTCATTAAGGTGTATTCTAATATATCCAGAAACCAGATATTTGATCGAGTGCGCATTATTGAATGCATCCAACAATCAGTCATTTGGCATTGAGTGTATTATTGAGTACACCCAACAAACGGGCATTTTAGCATGGGTGCAAATTAATGAATACATCTAGCGATTAGACATTTGACCAAATGAGTATTATTGAATACACCTAGCAATCAGGTATTTAAGGAAAGGTGTATTATTGAATACATCCAACGATTAGACATTTGACCATTAGTGTATTTTGGAATACACCCAGCAATCAGGCATTTGACCAAGGGTGTATTTTTGAATACACCCAGCAATCAAGCATTTATCGAGAGATATGTTTTGAGCCATTTATTATTCTCTTGGCGCGGGATTCAAAGCGAAATGCCAATATTTGTTGATGATATTTAGATGGAAGTGTAAGGAAAAAAACAAGGGATTTTCAGAGTCCAAAGTTATTTATAATTAAAGCCATTCCCATGGGGAACTAAAATAAGGAATTTGGTCATGAGATGGTCCACAAATCGCAGGGCAAGATTCTCCTTTACTCTCTTTTGTTCTCTATCTCATTTGTTTTTCTTTTTCGATCCTTTATGGTCTCTATCTTTCTCATTTTATTTCTCTCCTTTTCGATTCTTCATGGTCTCTCTCTCGTGTTCTCTCTATCTTTTTCTTTCTCTCTTTTCGATCCTTAATGCTCTCCCTTGTTCTCTCTATCTTTTTCTTTTTTCGATCCATCATCCTTCTATTTTTCTCTCTAGCTCCTTTTATTGATTTCTTTTTCGATCCTTCATATACTCTCTCTTGTTCTCTTTCTATTTTTTTCTTCTTCTCGTTTTAAATCTTTCATGCTCTCTCTCTCTCTCTCTCTCTCACTCTCTTGTTCTCTCTCGATCTATTTTTTTACTTATTTTCTTTCTCGATCTTTCATGCTCCCTCTCTCTTTCTCTCTATCCTTTTCTTTCTCTCTTTTTCGATCTTTTATGGTTTCTCCGTTCATTTCTCTCTTCCTATTGTCTCTCTTTCTTCTTTTCTTTCTCCTTTTCCCTTATCTCTCTCTTTGTCTTTGTCTCTACCTCCCGGCTCTGGAGGCAGTGCAGAGAAGAGCCCCATAAGCGATCCCCCCTCCCTGAAAGGACCCTTGTTTCTATGAGGGTGCTTAACATGTCATTTGAAATGGGGTGCTTTAAAGGGGGGGGGTGACCCAGGCTTTTTAAAATGTTTAGGGGATTCCTAAATTAAAATAAGGGAATTAGTTAGGGCTGGTAATTGATGATAGGACAAGGATTCCTTGCAGGAAAATGAAAAAAATAAAGGTGTAAGTTGTAGTTAAGGAACTATTATTTCACTAATGGAGTTTTTAGCTCTTGGAATGATTGCCTTGGATGTACAGGGTGGTCTGAAAGTCTTGTGACCCCATGTAAATATTGCATTAATTTCCTATCTCAAATATTGTTATAATTTTATATTTCAGATGAGCAGTTGATGTGTTTGATATTATTCCTCGATTGTTCTTATTACTTTTCGGTAGGGGGTGACAAGAGACTTTTGGACCACCCTGTAAATAGGTCTAGTTTGAGTTCATTGAAACATGGAACAGTCTATGGGCGAAGAGTATCTATGGAAATTCTGGGCGAAGAGGATCTATGGGAATTCTGGGCGAAGAGGATCTATGGGAATTCTGGGCGAAGAGGATCTATGGGAATTCTGGGCGAAGAGGATCTATGGGAATTCTGCGCGAAGAGGATCTATGGGAATTCTGAGCGAAGAGGATCTATGGGAATTCTGAGCGAAGAGGATCTATGGGAATTCTGAGCGAAGAGGATCTATGGGAATTCTGAGCGAAGAGGATCTATGGGAATTCTGAGCGAAGAGGATTTATGGGAATTCTGAGCGGAGAGGATCTATGGGAATTCTGATTTTTAAGGTTTAAAAGAAAATAGCTTTTACCATTAGTCCTTGCATGGGTTTTTCTATAGTTTGTAATCAAATTTTGGATATGATAAGCCTTAGTGATTTGAACGAGGTCAACATACCTAAGTCGCGTGCTCCCAATTATTCTGACCTGATGACCTTCAAAACTTTCAACAAGTGAAGCAATCGAACCCATACTTAGTTTTCTTTTAATACCTCCCTGACTAACCTTGGGAGGACTTTAGCAATTTTTATCATTCGAAATAGAATGTAAAACAATATTAGGGTTTCAAATTTCGTTAAAATCAGCCGAATAGTTACGACGTTATTGCAAAAAGAAAACTCCTTGAAAAGTAAAATGGTTACCATCCGACCGATGACCTAAGAACCGACATAGTACCCTATAGAATCGCGTCCACGCGACTCAAACTGACTTGCTGATCCAGTACTAGGGTGTAGTTTATAGAATATTGCTGCGGGTTTCAAGGAATCTTGAATATTCTGATGAGGTTTGATAGGCACGAGTGGCTTTTGCCATCCTTCAAAATTATGATTGGATGGAATACACCAGTTAATCAGGCATTCAGCAATGTTTGTACTAGTAAATACACTCAGCAATTCGGCATTTGAATACACCCATTAATCGGACATTCAGCAATGTTTGTATTAGTAAATTCACCCAGCAATTTGATATTTGAATACACCTAGTAATCGGGCATTCAGCAATGTTTGTACTTGTAAATACACTCAGCAATTGGGCATTTGAATACACCCAGATATCGGGCATTTGACAATGGGTCTACTAATAAATTACCCAGTAACCAGGTATTTGTCCCTCAGTGTATTATTAAATACCTCCATCAACCAGGCGTTTGGCTTGGGTGTAATATTAAATAGATAAATGTAACCAAAAATTTGACTACTGGTGTAGGTGTACATTTCAATAAACCAAGTAAGCAGGCATAGGACCATTAGTGTATTAATGAATATCTCAAGCAACCAGACATTTTTTCATAGGTGTAAAATTGAATAGACACAACAAACAAGCGTTTGACTATTGGTGTACTATTGGAACACCCAACCACTAGGCATTTGACAATAGTTGGATGTATAATTGGATAGACGCAGCAACCAGGCGTTTGATCATTGGTGTACTATTGGAATACCCAAACACTAGGCCTTTGACAATAGTTAGATGTATAATTGAATAGACGCAGCAACCAGACGTTCTACCATTGGTTTACTATTGGAACACCCAGCCACTAGGCATTTGATGATAGTTGCATTTCTGAATAATCCAATTACACTTTCATTATTCCATGTATATTATTGAATACACACATAATGGATGTATGTGATCATGTAGGTATCTTTGGTTCTATAAGTTTCGACCTGTTGATGAAAGGACACAAGTTCGATATGAAGGGAGTAAACCATTCTTAGATGGTCATTGAAGAGGATGGTTGAGATGTAACTACACCTTGGTATGAAAGTCATACAAAACCTAAGACTAAGTCGAGGCCAATTATAAGTAGACACCCTCCTGCAACCATTTTCCGGAAGATCAATGATATTGTGGTAGGACACTATTCTCAGATGGTCATTGAAGAATTTGGTTAAGATGGAGTCACACAATGGTAGGCAACTCTGAGAAAACCTAAAGTGAATCGACTTATGCGTTCACACCCAACTTGATACCAATGTAAATTGACAAGTTTTGTATTCTGCTTGAGCTTACACAATACCACTAAAATAGAGCTATTCTCCTTTCTCCACAAAGCTTCTGCACCATCAAAATGGTCATTTGCTTGAAAGAAGTTAAATGGCTTTTGTATACGAGAAACGACCGCCATAATGACTCGATGCAAATGAAGGTATTAAAACCTCCCTAAACCCCAAATTCAACCAGGAGATCGTAGTGAATGTATGGGAGAGCAGCTGGCATTAGCCACCCCAACTTCTTGCTAAGTCCTGGAAAAACAATCCAAACTCTACATATTGACGAGGGTTCGATGAAGTGTATCGAAAGTTTTGGACGAAACAACCAGTCTTACCGTCCAAAAAAGTTCTATTCCTAATGCTCGTCTACGTATGACAAGGACGACCTTACATGAAATGAACCCGTCAATCGATGTCATGTCATATCTACCAGACTGCCATCTTTTAAAGCATGACATTGTCAAACTTATACTAAAGCAAATGGTAATTTGAATAAGTAGTACATCGATGATTAAAATAAATTGTGCCACCACTACTTAGCGTTAATAGTTGAAAAGCAAACTCTTTTGATTTCAGAACAACTTTAATAGATAAGAATGAGATTTCTTACTTACTTGTCTGTGCAACCTAATGTATCTATCTACTTGTATACTATTTATTTGTATACTACCTACTTATATACTAAAACTCGGGTTATTTAATTGCCTGTCTGTTAAATCAAACTTCAAAAACGACGCACAAAAGCGAAAGGATGATCAAAATATGCATCTAAAATTACATCTGGAAGGGATTCAAATAATCTATGCACCTATCTATGAGTATATACTCGTACTCTATATAATACCTATATATAGTTATGGAGTTAGCCACTTATATAGGATAACTCTACTAAATATATCTAGTATTAATATGAATTTAATTGATAAATAAAACTTTTTGGATGTACTATTATACAGGGGTGTGGAGCCGGAGCTGGATCCGGAGCCGGAGTCGGACCCACTAAAATATCACCGGCTCTGACTCCGGCTTGAAATCTGGACATAAGCAAAAATTGCAATTTTTTTAAGGCAATTTATGTAATTGCCTAAAAAAAATGCAATTCTCTCAACCTAGTGAAACTGCTGGTATTATACCAATACATCAAATACTCTGTCACTTAGCCCCCACCAAATCTCTGTAGCCACTTTTATGACATTCCCAATTCACACTAATCACGAGTATAGCATTTGAGGAACTAAAATACAATTGCAGAAACATAATTTTTAAAGGCTGTGCAACAAAAGCAATTCTTATAAAAAAAACCCCTCTGTAAATGGTATAGTTAATGTGACATCACGTCCAAAGTGAACTTTAAAATATGGAAATAACTTGCAAAAATTGTGTGTGTGGGGGGGAGGGGGGTAACTTTCTGAAACCCTGGTGTTTTGTTAATGTGACGTCACATTAACAATACCATTTTGAGAGTGGTTTTTTAGAATGCGGTTAGCGGAAAAACACAAATATAGAAAATGTTTGCTTACAAAACAATTTCGCAAAATAACACCAATTCAAATAATTTTACGAAATTTTACTTAAAAATATACAGTATATCGTGAAATACACAATAATTTATTTGTGTAATTCACGATATACTGCATAGTAAGTTAGGTTTAGGATATTTGACCAAAATTTGGTTTAAAATAGCCAAAAGTTAGATTAGAACTCACTAGAGATTGGCGAAATTAAATTAGGAACTTAGCTTCTCTTAGGGCAAAGTTATTGCAAGAAACTCATTTTTCTACCATGGGTTAAAATTTTGATGTATGTTTTACTTTTTGTAACCAAACTGTATTTTAATTATCCAATAACGCATTGAAAATTAATATTTACTTCATTTCATAAATATATAGATTTGCAATAAGAATGGAACTACAAAATCCAATCTTATTATTTAAGACTAATCTATAAGTATTCTATATAGCTATATTATTTATATTTTTGAATAATGAATACAGGATTAAGAGAAAAGTCTAGCGTATTTGACTATTTTACTGTTACTGCAGATAAATATTATATTTGTAAATGCAATTGTGAAGATGTTGGTGAAAGGAATTGAACTTGGGGAGCAAATATTCGTAGACCTTTATGAAAAAAGGAAATATAAAAAAAAACAACATATAATTTGAAGCTCCACATAAATCGTAAACATCATGAAGTTTCTAAAATTCTAGAAACGAATGAAAAGAGTTGAATGTTAAGAGTCATCAGCCAATACTTCTAATGTATCAGCAACTAAAAGTCAACCCTGCCAACCAGAGCTTACTAGATATTTTACTAGTCCAAATGTGAATTTTGCCATAACACCAGATCAGTTCAAATGTAACATAAGAAAATTCGTGGTAAAGAATTCCCTAACCTCTTTCTGTCTTTTGTGAGCCAGCTGTCAGGCTTAATAGGCGATAGGGCACAAAAATTCAAAATTAGTTTCGATAGAACTAGTATTAGATCTCTGGTAGTTGAAAAAACAAAGGAACAAATATGTGCTCTTAAAAATAAACTAAAAGAATGTTTTATATTTTAAAAAAAGAATGGTTGCCCGCGTTTAAGAACACACTATTTTGCAATAAATGTTAAATTTAGTGATGAAAGCCATGAAATAGTGACACGTGCATTGGCAGTAAGAGACACTCAAGCCCAACATACAAGTGACTACCTTTATAAGGTTGTGAATGATGTTTTGCAAGAGTATGAAATAGAAAAGGATAATGCATTGTAATTGATAATACTGATCAAATATGATCACTAGAATTAAAAAGTTAAATAAAGACGAAGAGAGAGAAGAAGAATCTGAAATAGAAGTGGTGTTTCATCAATCAAAAGACTCCAGAATAGAGAATGATGATACAGTAAAACCTGACCATTTAAATAGTAGTGCAGAAGAAATTTCAATCCTCTCAATAAACCATCATATGCGTTGTGCTGTACACAGTCTACAGCTTGCCATTCGTGATGGCTTAGCACGTAAACATACAGCCACTCTTTTAACCAAGATAAAACAAGTTGTAGTAGCTTCAAGAAAATAAAAAATAAATGAAGAAATAATTAAACGAGGCTACAAGGTTGGGTAGCACATATATGATGAAAAAGCGCTTACTGCAATTGAAACCTGTTCTTATTGACACGGTGAACCCAGAAATTACAATACTGCATCCCACTGCAATGTGGGATGCAGTGAAAAAACTTGAAAATGTGCTTCATCAACGATATATTATTACAAAGAAAATTCAAACTGAAAATTTGACTCTGAGTCATTTTAAAAAAAAATGGAAGTCTTTGATTTATTTCCTTTCTCAAACTGAAGGTATCAAGGCTTCCATGGAAACAAGAGAAGATCTGTTGACTAGAAAATGATGTTCTGTTGGCTGGTGTTTATCTGGACCCAAAGTATAGATGTTTATTAACTAATGAACAACAAAGAAAAACCAAAGAGTCTGTACATAACATTAACATTCAAAATGAGTAATTTTCAACAATGTCTAGAAGCGGAAACTACAAATACGCCATCTAGTGCTAGAAGTAGCACTTCAGATGATGAGTTCGATTTTGAAAAAAAAATAATTGACAAACAGCAAAAGGTCAGCAAACAAAACGAACTTGATTGGAAAGTAAACAGGGTGTTCCACATGTTTCTCCTCTTAATTTAGTAATTTCAAGTTAAAAGAATGGAAGTCTTTTATTGAGGTGTAGAAATTTAACTGTCAGTCAAAGCTATCAGTATATAAAGCAGTACTAAAGTTCCCTAAATTTATAAGAAATGCTGTACAAGTGAGTATTGCCTTACCAGCTAGTCAAGTTAGTGTGGAGCGTCTATTTTCAGGATTAAAAATTATAAAATCAGATTTGAGATCTGTAATGAAAGATTTTTTTTTTATTTATTTTTTTTTTAAGAGCTCATCTGGCGACTGCCTACTTGGGCATTAGTCGCCGTATTAAAACTGGCCTAGTTCTAGGCTACTTTAAAATAAAATTAAAGAGAGAAAAAAAAACAACACCCCAAAAGGGGGGAGATGTAATGAAAGAAGAATTATTGGAAGCTATCTTATTTTTGAAGGAAAAATTGTTGTTTATAATTTTCAATTTCAATTTTGTCAAATTTTTGCAACATTAAAAGTTCAAATTTATAAAAGGAATGAACTTTAATTTGTCTTGAATTTTGTTCTAATATTTTGTTTTTAAAACTCAAAATTGTATACATATTATTTTCCTTTCATTTGTATATTAAATATATATGTTTAAAAAGAGTTTTTAGCGTTTACTGCAAATCCAAATTTCCCCTGAATTCATTTATTTATTATTGAGTATTATCAATTATCACTTCGATTACATTGGGATTTTTAAACTTTAATTGCGGTTAGAGCCGGAGCCGGGGCCGGAGCCAGAGCTGGAGCAGGAGCCATATTTTTTTCTTTCGGCTCTACACCCCTGCTATTATTTATATGAAGATTGCTTTTTAATAATTCTTGTTTTTTAAATGACTATAAAAGAATATTATGCAGAATAAATCCTCCTTGTACAGGGGTTTACCTAAAGTCTGGATCTTGGTATGCTAAAGGAGGTGTAAACCAATGATTAAAATTAAAGAGACGAGACACCCGAGGGAACAGCGATATCATAAATGGATGTGCTTAAATTGACGGAAATTTGGAGTTAATGCATCGAGTGAATCTCGCCCTGTTTTTTTTTATACAGGGTGTTCCTAAAGTCTGGACACATAGATAATATCACAATTGTCTCGTTTACCAGACATGGCCACCCCTCTTGGTTTGGATGAGGTGTACTCATTGATACGAGACACCTGAGGGAACAGCGCGTCATAAATGAATGGGCTCTGTGAGGGAATTCCACGTGGAATCTCTTGTCCAGCACGGAACTTCCATGCGCTGTAGAAGGCTCTGTTAGGCTTAAATTGGTAAGCCTAACCCCCCCCCCCTCCCCTTCCACAAGCGGTAGCCTCGAACCGCGTCCACCACGATTCACCTTTACACGGGCTAAATAGCCTCGGCAAGAAGATTCGAGTCCATTCGAGAGTAGAGCTGTTTCCCACTATATATATTGCTCGTTTCCCATGAAACCGACACAGAGTTGAGAAGTCTCGCCCGGACCCAAGAAGATTCCCCCTAGTTCCTAGTCAGGTGCTAACAACAAAGCAAAGTGACAGCTGAACTATTTTTGTGTATTGGAATTAGCCCCAGCCAGTGAGGTAATTCCATTTAACGATCGCTACCGAGTGATTTTTCTGACTTCTCTCATCAACTCCTGTCGAAGCCCTCCTCAATCGCCCATCGTTTGCGGGTTTCCGAAATACTCTTCCCTGGACCGGACGTTACCCCCCCCCCCACACACACACCTTTGGAGAACCGTTATCACTTCAAGTTCCCGCTCCGGAGTTTTGAGCGCCCTCGCCTCACGTGCAGAAGACATCCGTGAAGCCTTACCCCGTCGTCTCACCCGGAATCTTCCGTAAGCCAACCTCTCTTTCCCTTCAGTACCCATTTGCGTTAATTCCCCATATTTGAATAGTCTCCTCCCGTAACACATTAATTTTAACTTCATAGTCTGATTCATAACTACAATCACCTCCCTCGTCCATCTGATGTAATTTTGCCCGGCAATTCTCTCATTATTTTTATGTGAATAAAATTATATTTTTGTACATGCCTCTTTAAATAACCTTGAGCTTTGCCATTGCCCGATATTTACCTGACCTCGTTGCACTCTTTCTCGCTACTCAGCCCGTCTAAACTAGTGGTGTTCCGTCCCTTTTCGGTTCGCCTTTAAGTTATTGGTCCCTCCCCCATAGATATAATATGGTATTGATGTAATATAATGTCATACCACGACAGGCTCAAATTGACGGAAATTTGGAGTTAATGCATCGGGGTCGTCGAATGAATCTCGCAAAGCGCATCGAACACGGCCTGATGGAAATCACATTGAAGATACATTTATTAATATTTCAATTATATAAAATGTAGTTCAAATTAAATTAAATGTAGTTCCTTTTTTTTTAGTGAAAATATGCATTTAGCCTGTTTCTAGAATTTAGCGATACCCTGTTCTTTAATAAGTCTTTTTTAGAGAAAATTAAAAAAAAATTAAACTAGGGTTCAAATTATTTACCTGAAAACAAATCTTCCTTTAATATTAATATGAAAAAACCGAATTCTTGGACAGTATCTTTTAGGTCACTAAAATCAATTAAAAATACCCTCTGCTGCCTTCTTATTTTAAATACCTTGGATGATTCAAAGGAAATAATAAACTAAGACAAATCCTTATATTCGCACCCAAGACGAAAAAAGGAAAATCGCCATCTAAAAATACCTGCTGGAAGATAATTTTCTACTTCACCATCACAATCTAGACTCCATCACATTTCTCACTTACGGAATGGTTTTGTTTTTTATCTTCGGCGAAATTTAGAATGTCAAACTTTAAGGTAATCGATCGTAGACTGAAATGAATAAAGTGGCTTATCCCTTTCTCTCATTCCTGCCATAACATCCACTACTGGAATATTTTAAGCACGGTTGGGATTCTTCAGATGAAGTTATTCACACACACATACATACACACACACACACACATATATATATATATATATATATATATATATATGTGTGTGTGTGTGTGTGTATGTATGTGTGTGTAAGAGATATGTGCGAAAGAAGTATTTAAGGCGAATCTTTTATTCCCGATGGCTGGTTTGTTCCTTTTGTTCTGAAAGTAAAAGATCAACTATGTAAGTGAATATTCTCTTCATGAAATGTAATAAGAAAAACTTCTCTGGTATGTATTTATATAAAATCATGATTATCATTATTAAAATAATCGTTTTATAATGATGCATCCACGAATATGCCAACGCAGAATTGAAATATTTGGTTTTCAAATTGGAGGGATTGTCTTGTCAATCCATATGACAATAAATCTGGGATTTTTCTTTCTTTGTCAACAGATTAATCTGATTTAAAGAAAAGGGTATAATATCAGCTATACCCATATGTTTGGGTGGTTATTCAAGTTTGGTAAATCCTCAGTTTTCGTCCGTTTCAGTATTGTTCATTTTTTTTTCTACGTTTTTGATGAAATATTGTTCGAGTGTTCGTCAATTTCACCATGGGGTCAGTTCAGTTGACGTCAGTTAATGGACATTTCAAGGTTGTCGTAAACAGACTCAAGACATATAGTACTATTTCTGTGATACTTTTACAGTAATGTGTTAAATTTAGCGGTTTTCTATATTTATTAACTTCAATGGAGAATAGTGTTTTTCGTTGGTTTGGTGGCATCATGGTTTTCCGCGTCTTGATTTTCAGCGTGTTTGTTTTCGACGTTTTAGTTTTTGGTATGTTGGTTTTTGAAGTTTTAGTTTTTGGTGTGTTGGTTTTCAGCGTGTTGGTTTTTGACGTTTTGGTTTTCGGCGTCTTGGTTTTCAACGTCTTGGTTTTCATCGTCTTGGTTTTCAGCATCTTAATTTTCGGCTTCTTGGTTTTCGGCCTCTTGGTTATGGACGTCTTGGTTTTCAGCGTCTTGGTTTTCGGTGTCCTCGTTCTCGGCTTCTTATTCTTTGGCATCTTGGTTTTCGTCGTCTTGGTTTTCAGCTTCTCGGCTTCCTGCGTCTTTGTTTTCGGCAGGTTAGTTTTCGTTGTCTCGGCTTTCGATGTCTCAGTTTTGGATGTCTTGGTTTTCTGCTTCTTGGCTTTCTGCGTCTTTGTTTTCGGTATGTTGGTTTTCGTTGTCTTGGTTTTGGATGTCTTGGTTTTCTGCTTCTTGGCTTTCTGCGTCTTGGTTTTCGGCGGGTTGGTTTTCGTTGTCTTGGTTTTCGACGTCTTGGTTTTCTACGTCTTGGTTTGGGATGTCTTGGTTTTTTGCCTACATTTTAGTTTCTAAAATGTAGGCCTTTTTATTTCAGAAAAATGATGAGGAAACCATTTTTTCAGTATGCTCAATAAAATAATCTCTATTTATTTAACTTTGTGTATATAGATTTTATATACCACTTTTTAAAGAAAAAAAGATGTTCAAATATATTAACATTAAATTTCCCCCATAATAAAAGAAGTAAAACAGAAAAAAAAATAATTAAACAGATTTTTCCTAACTTATTTAGTTTTTATTCACAAAATATTTAATTCCTACAAAATAAAGTAACGATACACATAAATAAATGAACAATTTTAGAAAGAGAATGTTAATTGCTCTCAACGGTAGCAATTTGTGGAATTCTTAGTTTTGCCAACCAAAACATTCAGATAGGTCGTTAAGAAGGAATTTGGAATAGGTGAATTTTTGTATCCGCGGAAGCGAATATGACCTTAAAAAATTCATCCAAATTTCTTTAGCTGTTTATTAAATAAGTTCAGAGATTTGCTTCTACTAAATTGATGTTACATCTATAGAAGTTTATATCAAATTAACGCTACATTTATTAATTTAATTTAAATATTTATAAATAATGTTAATTCTTGCATATATTTAACATGAATTCTGCTAAATTTAGAGTAAAATTTCAATTAAATTAATATGATATTTAATAAATCAATGTTAGTCCTATAAATTAATGTTACACCTTTAGAGGTTTCTATTAAATTAACGCTATATTTATTAATTTAATTTAAATTCATAAAAATAATGTTAATTCTTTTAGTAAATTAACATTAAGGGTAATATTTACTAAATTAATGTTATTCCTATTAAATTAATGTTACATCGATACTTTTTTTCTAGAGCTCAAGGATAAGAAGTACCCTAGAAGACCTTACGGTCCATTAAGTGAGGATACCTTTAGGCTCGAGATCTCGAGATAAGGATAGATAGTATGGTAATTGTAATCGGAACACATAGAAGTAGAGAATTACATGAGATAAAAAGAAAGAAAGAAATAAAGAGAGAGGTAAAGAGAGGGATAAAGAGAGATAGAAAGAGGGAAAAATAAAGAAAAAGATGAGATAAAGAGAGTTAGGAAGAGAAAAAGAGCGCAAAAAGAAGGAGAGATAGGAAAAGAAAAAAATAAAGAGAAAAGGAAGAAAGAGAGGAGGAGGAAGAAAGAAAAATAATGAAATAAAAAAGAAAGAAATAGAGAGATAAAGAGAGATAGGAAGAGAAAAAATAAAGAAAGAGAAAAAGAGAGCAAAAATAAGAAAGAAAGATATCAAGATAGAAAATAAAGAGAAAAGGAAGAACGAGAGATAGGAAGAGAGAAAAAGAAAGAAAGAAAGAGATAAAGAGAGATAGGAAGAGAGGAAAATAAAGAAAAAGAAAGAAAGAGAGAGTTAAAGAGAGATAGGAAGAGAAAAAATAAAGAAAGAGAAAAAGAGAGCAAAGGAAATAAAGAAAGATATGAAGATAGAAAATAAAGAGACAAGGAAGAAAGAGAGAGATAAAGAGAGATAGGAAGAGAGAAAAATACAGAAAGAGAAAATAGAATTAAAGAGAGATAGGAACAGAGAAAAATAAAGTAAGAGAAAAAGAGAGAAAATAAAGAAAGAGATAAAGAGAGATAGGACGAGAGAAAAATAAAGAAAGAACAAAGAAAGAGAGATGGGAAGTTATAAATATAAAGAAAGAGATAAAGAGAGAAAGGAAGAGAGAAAAATGAAGAAAGAGAGATAGGAAGATAGAAAAATAAAGAGAACAAGAAAGAAAGAGAGAGATACTAAGAGAGAAAAATAAAGAAAGAGAGAGAGAATTACGTCGCTTAAAATATGTTGAATCAGGATCAAATTTCTGGTCCTCCTATTCATAGGATTATTAAATACTAAACCTAGTTCAAACATACCCTCTACGCGCTTCTGAAAATGGTTACCGTGTTATTTACTCGATTACGACGTCCAGCTGACACCATAATATCGTTGTCCTCTGCCAGAAGGAAAGAAACTACTCTAACCGAGGTGATTTCTTCATTTCGTCTCACCAGGCGCCGTTTTCCTCTCAACCTTTAAGGTCAACCTTCGAGTACGAGCTTATGACTACTGAAGAGGATCGGAGCTCAGCTGAATTTCAGTAGTTCAGGTCATGTCTAGACAACCTATTGGGGGCGGGAGGGGAGGGGGGGCTAAATATAATTGTATAAACCTCCTATTGGGGTCGACTGGGGGGGATTTGATTGTATAGCCACCCTATTCGGGGGAGAGGGGCAAATTTGGATTGCATAGCCACTCTATTGGTGGCGGGGGGGAGGGGGTCAAACTCTTATTATAAGCGGACAGCGCAATTTGCCAGCTTTCAGGGACTTGGTTTTCACTAAGATTAAACAACCAGGGGGTGAGTCCCCCCTCTAGGGGATAATTCCCCATCAGGGGTTTATATACTATCCCTTGTCGCTCCCAATCCTTGGGGAGGCGTCGGTTTCAACCTCCCGCCTTGCATCCATTTGCTTTATTCCCTAAAATTGGGAGATGATGAAACGACAAAATTCTGAAGGGTGGATCCCTTGAGTGACTGGCTCTTACGGTGATTTTGATTATAGTCCTTATGATAGGGGGATATAAGGGTCAGAACGGCGGGATCGGCGGGGTTTTCCGTTAAATCGTTCGGAAGTCGCAGGTGTCGAAGTCAATCGCAGATAAAATGGAGGAAATTTTGTTCTTTGTTGTTACATTTAAGGAATAATAAGCCTCTAACTCACTGTTCTCATATATATATATATATATATATATATATATATATATATATATATTGGTTAGGGCTTCTCCTATGGAGCTTCAATTTAATTTGAAGGATGAACGAAAGGACGTATAAAGGGAAATTCATTTCATTTTCTTGATTCAACGTTTCGGGTGAACTTTTCACCACTCTTCGGGTACTGGAAAATACAATTCGTGGAAAACAGTTTAAGTTAGAGTTAAACAGATAATCAAAATGATGAATTTATGAAAAGTATTTAATGTTTATTTAGGGGGCATAGCGAGAAATTTACAGGTAATTGATATTTTTGGATTATTATGTTGCGAGTTAAGAATTAACGATTGGGGAAACACAGGAAACACATCAGGATAAACCAACCTTAAAGAATCAGCCGTTAGAGGATAACTGGGGAGAAAGGGAGAGGAGCGTAATAAGAAAGAGAAGGTTAGGGGGTTGGTAATTATTTTTGTTTAGAGTAGAAGTAGTGGGTGAGAAGAAGAATCGGTATTTAAGGAAGGAGAAAGGTATTTAATATCCATGGATTCAAGAATCCTTAATGATATGGGATCAGGGGTGGTTTTCAAGATTTTAAAATCGTCCGTTGTGATTTCGGTTTTACAATTAATAGGGTGAAGCTTAACAGGTGAGAATTCTTTCGTAGAGAGAACCTTTCCTGTCCTGTGGCTAACACCCAAATGGGAACAGAACCTCGCCCTCAGCGAGCGCACCGTACTACCTATGTATCTCCCCAGTTTACAATTGGGGCAAGTAAACTCCTAAATAACGGAGCACTTCGCTTCAGGAGGGATTCTGTCCTTACAATTAAAGTATAATCCTATGTGGTGTCTCTTTATGAAAATTAACTTAAAATTGGTGAAAATGGGTGAAAAGTTCACCCGAAACGTTGTATCAAGAAAATGAAATGAATTTCCCTTTATACGTCCTTTCGTTCATCCTTCAAATTATATATATATATATATATATATATATATATATATATATATATATATATATATATATATATATATATATATATATATATATATATATATATATATATATATATATATATATATATATATATATATCAACTCTCAAGTCACGACTTCTACGTACTGTTTAGCTAAAACCATAAATGCATTAATAAAACTGTACATCCATTCGAAATATAGCATAAAATCCACGGAGGAATTCATCGATATATTCCACGCTACAAGACTGTCAGGACTAATATCATCCCTTGACGTAGAAAGCCTGTTCACGAATGTGTCTATCGCTCAGACCATCGACATCAATTTATAAAACGTGTACCACCATCCTACAATGTAGCCTCCAAATATTGACCAAAACATCTTAAGGGGCATGTTGCGTTCATGCACATCAGAAGCGCCCTTCAGGACACCCGACGGTAATCTATACACGCAAGTGGTTGGAGTGGCTATGGGGTCACCCTTAGGGCCGACTTTCGCCAACTATTACATGGGTCAACTCGAGGAGAGATTATTGGACATCATGGAAAATAAGCCACAAACATATTGCCCATACTTAGACGACATCTACATCAACGCCCAAAACGAAGAACATCTCGTTAATATCAAGCATCAATTTGAGGAGAACTCCGTGCTAAAATTCACTTATGAATTGAGCACGGGCAATAAACGCCCTTTCTTGGATGTTGAGGTTCGTAACATCAATGGAAGCTACCTCACTAAAGTACATAGGAAAAGTACGGACATGGGAAGATGCCTCAATGCAGAGAGTGAATGCCCTGAAAGGTACAAAATAAGCGTAATCGGCTCATACATCCGCCGAGCTTATAAATGCTGCTCTACGTTGGAACTTTTCCACCAAGAGATTGCACGAGTAAAGCAAATACTCGTGAATAATGGTATCTCAAACAGCATCATTGACAAACAACTCCAATAACCATTACAAACATGCGGATAAAACTGAAAGTAATCAGGGAGAAGTCAACAACATCAAAATGTATTGCAGAAACCAGATGTCCACGGCCTACAAAATAGATGAAAAAAACATCAAGGAGATTATTAACCGTAACATCGAGGTTAAAAATCAAACCGATAAAATCCAACTCATCACCTATTATAAAACTACAAAAGCCAGCAATCTTCTGATGAAAAATAACATCTTCCCTAACTCCTCGAATCTCGAGTCAACCAACATAGTTTAAGAGTTCACCTGCCCTAATAATGACTGTAAGCTTTATAATAACTCTAAATATATTGGCATAACAACTACCACACTTTCGAGACGGTTAACTATGCATCTACAAAGCGGAGAGCCAAAGAACCATATGGAGGGTGTACATAATATTAATCTAACGAGAGATATGCTCGTTGATAACACCATTATTAAAAGAAAATAGGTTAATAAAGCGAGGCTAAACATCTTATAAGCCATATTAATAAATGAAGATAAGCCGGACATCAACAGTCAAGCGACAAGCTGGAATTGCACATTAATAAAACTATTTTAAAGATTCCACGCACAGGAGTAGCTCATTTCCTCTAACATTACGTTTAACCGAGGCGAATAAATGCCCCTTAAAAATCGTTTTCTTTCACTTTACTTTCTGCCAGAACCTCACTCCACTCATTACATCAATAAAGAAGGCAAGAACATTTCAAAACGCTCCGAAGATGATCGAATAAGATCGAAAGCTTAGCAATTTAGTTTGGTTTTTACGAAACACATTCATTTAAAAAAGAGATGAATACTGGACAAATAATCCACCATCTACAAAATGGAATAAAAAAGATAGTTAGAAGAAGAGAAAGTTGCCAAAGGAAATTAATTAAAGCAAAATACACAATGGTCTCCAACAAAATTTGCATATATATATATATATATATATATATATATATATATATATATATATATATATATATATATATGATAGTGAAACCACTGTATAGGAGCCAAAGGTTTAATTTACGAGACTAGTAGTTTATCATACCCTCTTCAGTCGTATATTGAGAATGCAATTGTTACAAAAGTCTATAAATAGCGTACAGATCAGAAAAAAACAAAAGGAAAAATACAAAGAAACTCAAAACGGGGGGGGGGGGGAAGGTCATTAATCATGGGTTACGAGTCTAAGATCATTGACTAAGCTGTTTGCGATGAGATTACGGGAATAGAGGCTGCATTTCAATTGCCTATCTGACAAATTAAAATTGGGAATTTCTCCTATTAATATAGTTTCTACTATTTTTCTTTTACGGAAATCTTTACAATTATATATGATTTTTGCCTTTGAATAGTCAATTTGGTGGTTGAAATTGAGAATATGATTAAAAATACTGGATGTGGTACTGCCTCGTCTGACATCACCTTTATGTTCATAAATTCGTTTTGTTAAGGTTCTTCCGGTCTCTCATATGTAAAGTGAGGGACAGTTTGTAGATCCACACGGGATTAAATATACACCTGCTTCATTTAGCTGATCCACGAGCTTGGTCGAAGGGAAAGATTTAAGGATAGAAAAAGGGTATTTAAATGTGGTTAGGCATATCCCCTTTGGTTCATAGAAAAGTGTCACTATAAAGCCAGAGCCATCTATTATCTCCCAGCTAATTATAAAGAAAACAGATGTGACAAATATTATGTTACCTTTCCATACTCCCCCAAGTTGATCAATTTCAAAAAGTTAGCACGGACCAACAACATCAATGTTACCTTTCACTACGAGAATACGATCAGAAATAGCTTATCCAAAAATAGATCGATCGATAAAGAACAGGGAGTTTATTTTATTCCATGCAAATCGTGTAATGAAGTATATTTCGGTGAAAGCAGCAGATTTTCCAAGCGAATGAATGAACACAAATGCGATATGCGACGTGGTGCCGTCTCCTCGAGTTTATTTCTACATATGTCGAATGAAAATCCTCAAATTGATATTGATAATGGTAAAATAGTTTATAAGTCTCACAATTATATACATCTACGCTTAATTGAATCGACACTTTTAAAAGAAATTCCCAACTTTAATACTTATGACAGCCAATTCAATAATAATACCTTAATAAGCAAGAAATTCATACTTCCGTTTCTCAAAAATTCCGCTACATTCCTGCATCATCCACCTTAGCGCCACTGATTTGTGTGTTTGTACGTTAAGCAACTTCTGTATTTTACTTGTCCACCAGCGACTGACGATGGCTGATGTTTCCTTCGAAACCTGGTTTCGCATATAAAATTAGTCCTATTATTGTGGTTTTTCCCTATATATATATATATATATATATATATATATATATATATATATATATATATATATATATATATATATATAAAATATGAACGCGAGAGAATTATGAAAATAGATCAATCATGCCGCAAAGAAAGAGAAGATAAATGGAATTTTTTTCGGAAAAATGCATTTTTCTAATAGTGAAAATATCCATGCAGGCGTGGGGATCGAACCAACTCACAAAGGTATCGAATTACTGCTTTAATCTCAATTAAAACAACTCCCTAGACTGCTTGGTTCGATCCGAGCCCCTGCACGGATTTTTTTCGGAAAAAACGTAGTTTTCTAATAGTGAAAATATCCATGCTGGGGTGGGGATCGAACCAACGCACAAAGGCATCCAATTACTGCTTTAATATCAATTAAAACAACTCCCTAGACTGCTTGGTTCGATCCCAGCCCCTGCGCGGATATTTTCACTATTAGCAAAATACATTTTACGAAGAAAACACCTTTTTCTTCAGGATTTTTTTTTTAAGGAATTTTAAACAAAATATTTTCCCCCTAAACAACCTATTAAATTCAAAGTTTACATTGAACAGACATATACGAATCAAAAAATTTTTTCAGCTTACACAACCTTTATCCACAATTCATATTTTTATCTAATCAACTTTAGTCGTTCTTCTTTACTCTTATTTTTTAGTATTAAGAAGCTACCCACACCCTTCCCTAACCCATTAAACTCCTCGTTTGTATATTTATTTACGTGTGCGACCTGCAACAGTCTTGTCGGACAAATTGTCCTATAACTTAGGATTTCGAAACACATGGGCCTGTATTACAGGACATCTCTTCCTCTCTCAAAGCCAGAGTTTTCCTCGATACGTCAGCAATGCGAAGCATATCATCATTCGATTGTTGATCTCTGATTTTGTGTCTTGTCCTCCACAAATAGCGAGATAGATTTTAAGATTTCAAAATCTTTCTATATTAAAACACTTCAACCAGAATAGAAAGATTACAAGTCCTTCATCAAACTTCTTAACACACAATGACTAACTAAATTATTTAGAACTAACGCGACACATCTTTGTTCCTTTATCTTTCCCATTTTAATAATTATTCTCTTGAATTCCAACGTTACAGGTCAGTTCTCAGGTTTTAAATGTATAGACTTTTGACCAGTTTCCTATTTTCTACATTTCTATTACTTTAATACCCTCTCTCTGAAAAAATTATATGTATTTTACCTTTTTAAAATTTTAATTAACTAATATTACACACTTCTCAATATTTAAGACTACACTCTTCTATATTCTATACGTATTTAGACTGTTTTTTACTCCGTTTCGATTGAAAACACGTAATTTTAAGTCAATTTTAGAACTTGCCCTTAATTCGTATTTTATATTTAATAGAGATTTTTACGTCTAAAAAGGAGTGAGGATGGGCCTACCACATGGAAAAACTTTCGCCAACATTTTCTTTTATCATGATGAGCAACTTTGGCTCAATAACTATCCTATTGAATATATACCTATTTATTACAGACGCTAAGTGGAAGATACCAATCTCCAATTGAATATAAACCGATTTATTACGGAAACTATGTGGATGATATCTTTCTTCTATCGAATATAAAACTATTTATTACAGACTCTATGTAGTCGATACATTTGTGATATTGAATATAAACCTATTTATTACAGACTCATTGTGGTTGTTACATTTGTGATATTGAATATAAACCTACTTATTACACAGGCTTTGTGGATGATACATTTGTCCTATTGAATATAATCATATTTATTACAGACGCTATGTGGATGATACATTTCTGCTATTGAATATAAACCTATTTATTACAGACGTTATCTGGAAAACACATTTGTGCTATTGAATATATAACTATTTATTATAGACGCTATGTGGCTAATTCATTTGTCCTATTTAATATAAACCTATTTATTACTGACTCTATTTGGATGATAAATTTATGCTATTGAATATAAGCCTATTTATTATAGACTCTATGTGGATAATACATTTGTCCTATTGAATATAAACTCATTTATTATAGACGCTATGTGGAAGATACATTTGTACAATTGAATATAAACCTATTTATTACAGACTCTATGTGGATGATACATTTGTCCTATTGAATATTATCTCATTTATTATATATATATATATATATATATATATATATATATATATATATATATATATATATATATATATATATATATATATATATATATATATATATATGCAAGGTGTTGACAACAGATCGATTCTTATGTGGCCCAGCCAGTGTTACAGCGATATAAACCAATAGACTAAGTTTTAGCAACACTTACATCCATATACTCTCTTGAGAGCGGGTAACTTTCCCTGTTAGCAGTGATGTGCACCGATCACACTTTTGTAAGAAAGTTGCTAATATTGAATTCTTCAAATAATAAAGTTACCAGGGTATCTACTTCATAAAGATTTTAAATAGTGGTTCTTAAAGAAAGTGGATAAGTTATGCGAAGTGAAAATTTAGGCAGGGAAGCGGGGTACTAGTAGGCGCAACTCTCATTGCCCTAACTCCCTCAGTAAATAGATCATGTCTAATATATTTGCTTGTTAGCTTTTGGCCGAAAAACAATTTCCATACTTAACGCTATCCATCCCTGAAATTTAGAACCTAGTTGAGAACCCAAACTGCGCGTTACTTTGCGTAATCTCGAGCTCCCTTTTACTAAGGGGGTTGCCAATGTCTATGTGTGTGTGTGTATGTATTCTTTAGTATTGACCCGTGTGTACACGCTTTGCCGGGGAGTCCTTGGGCTTTAATAGATTTCCTGATGGAGGAATTAAAAAAGGAGTCTCCTAATTACCCGGTGGTCTTAACGTCTCCCAGGGGGGCTTTTATGGTTCCAGATTAGTCTCAGTGGGGGGCATGGGGGAGTATGATATTCCCACCTGTGCGCGCGGGATGACACGTCAATATTTGTAAGCAGTTTTATTTACTAATTTTTTTTAAGAAGGAGCTTGCAATCGCCTTTTCATTGACTTCTGTCTTTTCATTTTCCTGCGGGCAATTTACCACCATAGTCCGCAATGATTATGAGATTCCACGCGTTCATGAGATATATATATATATATATATATATATATATATATATATATATATATATATATATATATATATATATATATATATATATATATATACGTGTGTGTACATGTGAATGTGCATGTGCGACATGTGTCTTTTGGTGTCTCACCATCACACGAATCGATATAACCCCCCCCCCCAAATGGGGTGTATGTTCCCCGCGGGTGACATGTCCAATATCGGTCGCATCATTAACGACATAACAATACGCGGAGGCCACATAACGCTCAGTAATCCTCCCCTCCATTGGCCAATTCCCGCACAATAGGCCTCGGCTCGACCAATCAAAAGGGCCGGAAAATGATGGCGGTTTTGGCCAATGACGAGGCGGATTTTTTTTTACCACCAAAATTAACAATCATAATTCACTTTTTGTATATAAATATACAATCGGGGGTTTTATATATATAATCGAAGAAAGAATTTGAACCTTTGATCGTTAATTGTTTTTTTCTGAAGCAGTTAAAAGTCCCTATGGACCAAACTTCCTAGAAACCACAATTCCTCTGAACAAAAATCCTTATGAACAAAACTTCCTAGGGACAAAAATATCTCTGAACTAAAATCCCTATAAACAAATCCTATGAACAAAACTTCCTATGAACAAAAATATTTATGAACTAAAATCCCTATAAACAAATCCTATGAACAAAACTTCCTATGTACAAAAATATTTATGAACTAAAATCCCTATAAACAAATCCTATGAACAAAACTTCCTATGAACAAAAATATTTATGAACTAAAATCCCTATAAACAAATGCTATGAACAAAACTTCCTATGAACAAAAATATCTATGAACTAAAATCCTTATGAACAAAACTTCCTAGGGACAAAAATATCTCTGAACTAAAATCCCTATAAACATAAATCCTAAGTACAAAAACCCCTATGAACAAAAATCCCACGAACAAAAATCCCTACGAACAAAAATCTCTATAAACAAAAATTCTATGAACAAAAATCCCCAGGAACAAAAATCCCTACAAACAAAAATCTATATTAACAAAAATCGCCATGAACAAAAATCTATACGAACAAAATCCATATGAACAAAAATTCCTACGAACAAAAATCCCTACGAACAAAAATCCTGTTGGTGATTATCAAATGTTTGTTATATTTATGCCACTATCCGTTCAAATGTCTGTTAAAATATTTTATATGAATATGTATGTCAAGGGACTGTTAATTATTCCGTACCTGTTAAATCTCTATTTTGTGCTTGTGAACGTCTTAGTAGATATCAGTTAAATGTCTGTTAAAGATTTGTTAAATGCCTGCCAAATCACGTTATGTTTGTTGGCGCCTGTTAAATGTCTGGCGAATATCTCCATAAAACTATGTTAAATGTTTAATAAATATCTGTAATCTATTAAATGACGATCGGATGTCTATTACCACATCCTAAATGTCTGTTAACTATCTGTGAACTAATTATGAAATTATTTAAATATCTTTCAATTTTCTAGCTAAATGTCTGATAAATATCTGACTAATGTCCATTAAATGTCCATCAAGGGTCTGTTAGATGTAGCCTAAAGACCAGTTAAAAGTCAGTCCAATTATTGTTAATTGTTTCTGAAATATTTGTCAATGCGAGTGAAATGCTTGTTAAATATTTGTCAATTATATGTTAAAGGTCTATATAAAATATTTGCAACTTGCCTGTTAAAAGTCTGTCAAATGTTTTTTAATTGAGTAAAAACAGTCTGATCAATGTCTATCAAATATATGTTAAAATGTTGCAAAGGATCTGGTAAAATCTGTTAAAAGCTTGTGAAATGCCTGTAAAAATCTGTTAAATGTTTATGAAATCCTTTTAAAAGCTTATCATAGGTGTTTTAAAAGTTTGTGAAATACCTATTTAATGTTTGTTACATGCTTGTTAAATTCATGTTAATTATGTCAAATCTTTGTTATATGTCTATGAAAAACCTGTTAAATGTTTATAAAATGCCTGTTAAATGGCTTTTAAATGTATACGGAGTGCCTGTTAAAATTCGTCAAACCTTTGTTAAATTTCTTTGAAATGTCTTCTAAATGTCTAATAAATGTATATCAAATATTTGTTGTTATCTATCATATTTTTAGAAAATGTGTATTAAATAGTCCTCTTAAATGTCTGTTAAAGGTGTTTGTTAAGTGTTTATCAAATACTTTTAACGACTGTCAAATGTTGTTTATTCTTTGTGAAATGCCTGTCAAATGTTTGTCAATGTTTGTTTAATGAATGCTATTTTTCTACGCAATGCCATTCAAAAGTCTGTGTAATATCCATCAAATGCCCTCGAATGTTATTTAAGTGTCTGTTAAATATCTGACAAATGTTTCTAAAATGCCTGCCAAGTGTCTGTCAAATGCCTGCTAAATATCTAACAAACGTTTCTAAAATGCCTGACAAATGTCTGTTAAATGCTTGTTAATTATCTGACATGTTTTTAAAATGCCGTTTTAAATATCTGACAATTTTATTTTTCAAATGCCCGTGAAACACCAGTTAGATGTTTGTCAATATTTATTAGATCTCTTAAATGTCTGTTAAATCTCTGTCAATATTAATTAGATCTCTTAAATGTCTATTAAATCTCTGTCAATATTAATTAGATCTCTTAAATGTCTGTTAAATCTCTGTCAATATTAATTAGATCTCTTAAATGTCTGTTAAATATCTGTCAATATTAATTAGATCTCTTAAATGCCTGTTAAATTTCTGTCAATATTTATTAGATATCTTAAATGTCTGTTAAATCTCTGTCAATAATTATTAGATCTCTTAGATATCTGTTAAATCTCTGTCAATATTTATTAGATCTCTTAAATGTCTGTTAAATCTCTTAATTCTAAATTAAATCTTTGAAATATCTGTTAAATTAATATGGTGTTTAAATTGCTGTAAAATCTTTTCTAAAAGTCTGAAAATTGTTTGTTAACTGTATGTAGTGTTGAAAGCGTATTAAATGCCTGTTAAATGTTTGTAAATGTTCCTAAAACGTTTGTTGAATCATGAGTATATGTCTGTTAAATGCCTTTAAAACGCCTGTTTAATGTCTTCAGAATGTTAAATAACTATGAAAAATGTCTTTAATATTTGTAAAATGTCTTTCAAATGCTTCCCAAATGTTTGTTGAATATTTGAGAAATGCGTGTAATAGGTTTGTCAACTATTTATGTAAAACCTGTTAAATGTCTGTCAAAATGTTTGTTAAATGATCGTGAAATGTTTTAAAATTTTCGCAACTGTTTTTAAATGTCTGTTAAATTTATTTAACATTATTTTTACATATTTGTTCAATTCCTTCTTAATGTTTCTTAAATGTATGTCAAATGCCTTTAAAATGTATGTTAAAGGCTATAATTATTTGGATAAAATAATGACAAATGTCTGTTACATGTTTGTTCAAGCGTTTTGGAATATCTCTTAAAAGTCTGTGAATTTTCCGTTAAATATATTTCAAATGTTTGTTAAATTTATGTGGAATGTCTGTTAAAAGTTTGGTCATTCTCCGATAAACTTATCTTAAATGTCTGTCAAATCTTTGTGAAATGTCTGTTAAAAGTATGTAATTTTTTTGATAAATTTATCTTAAATGTCTGTCAAATATTTGTTAAATCTTTGTGAAATGTCTGTTAAAAGTTTTTCATTTTTCTGATAAATTTATCTTAAATGTCTGTCAAATATTTGTTAAATCTTTGTGAAATGTCTGTTAAAAGTATGTAATTTTTATGATAAATTTATCTTAAATGTTTGACCAATGTTTGTTCGTTCTTTGTCGGACGTCTGTTAAAAGTCTGTGAATTTTATGATGAATTTATCTTAAATGTCTGTTTAGTTTTTGTTAAATATTTGTACCTTTTACAGTATGCGAATTTTGTGTTAAATTTAAAGAAGGATTTAATCAAGGATTTTGTTTAAATCCTTGTGAAGTGTCTGTTAAAACTGTGTAGATTTCCTGACAAATATCTTTCAGATGTCTGTTAAATGTCTGTTAAATTCATTAAAACCGAATATCTCTCAAAATTTGGTCGAATATTTAGACTTTTTTCTTCTTCTTCGTTTGCAACAAAGACCAAATAAAGAAAGGGTACCAAACCCCCGGGATCCAGGACTGACTGCTAAATGAGGTCAGCTTGACCTTGATATATAACAAGGACAACATTAGATCATTGGATTATTATAACTCATCACGTTGTATTATATATATATTTTTAGAACCGGGACCTCAATCTAGAGGTCCGTTTATGAGTCGCTGTTCTCTATATACACTAACCGTCTGATAGACCAAACCCTGTCTGTAGCCACGGTTAAGAATTGCTATTGGATTTTTCGTTATTTTTAACATTTTCACTCTATCCACCCCTTTTCTTTCATCCGTCTGTCCTTTTCCTCAATCTCGGGGGAATAAAAATTGGATCGTTGATCATTGTTTAGATGGAGGAATTTCAGTGTCCGAAATGTAAAGTACCGTAGATGATGTAATTTGGGTACTTTTTAATGGCCCTGAATTCCCTTTGGGAATAATGTGACTTATGACCTATTATTACATATAGAGGAAAAAGGACGAATTAATGTGAGGACATTGAGTGGCGCCTAAAAATGCGTTTTGTGTAATGCAAGTGATCACCTTGAGTTGGTAGTTTCACGGCTAAGAAAAAGTTTATCCTAATTCAAACAATAAGAATAAACAATTAAAATAAATAATGCTAACATAATAACCTCATATATATATATATATATATATATATATATATATATATATATATATATATATATATATATATATTTATATAGGTGGCCCAACAAAAAAATAAATTCAAACTTGAATAACTCAGTCAAATAAATGTAAATGGATATAAATGAAAATCCAACAACTGAAAATTTCAATAATATAACTATAATACATAGTATTACTCCAATTAAAAAAAAAATCAAAATAGTTACTCAAAAGTTTGCTTGGCGAATCAAGAAAACGTGCGATATCTGTTCATAGGAAATACGAAGTCTGCATGCTGAGGCTATTAGGCTACAAATAGTCTTGTTCTTCCTCTCTCTTTCAGTCATCATTTAAACTTATAAGTTGTGTTATTATACGCCCTGTCACAATGGTGGTAAGTTTAAATGATAAAATTATAATAGAAGCATGTTTTAAAAAGAAAAAAGGTTTGATGGGATGGAAATAGAATTTTTTGTTAATTTCAAGATAGAAATTGGACTGGTAGAAGTGTTTACAAGTTAATTAAAAGATAGAAACTACCGAAGGAAAGATAGTGGCGGCCATAACCAAACTACTCATTTAAGTAGAAGAATTTGTTTATCTCAGAAAAAAAAACCCGGAACTCATCTATTCCAAAAGATCTCCACTGAAGTCGGTATTTCCCGTTCTTCTGTACAGCGGATTTTAAAACGACAAAAATTTAAAGTTTATAAAAGAATGCGCATTTCCCGTCGTGATAGTAATATAAGACAACGTAGAAAGACACGTTGTAAGCTGCTCTGTAATCCTTATGTGATGGGATGCCCTCGAAGGACCAGCGTGAGAGGAAGCCCCCCTCGGAATCTCCTTTTCAGCCCCTTCGCTCTAAACCACGTGCTCCTTGGCGTGTGAAGTTTAGAATCTTCGATAAGGAGGCAGTCCCGCGCTGAGTCACCCAACCCAGCTGTATTTGCTTTCGGACGCTCCTCGATCCCCCTCCCTCGCAATAACGCCGAACTCTCGCCCTCATGATTCCCAGGCATGTATATTTGCCCGCGAGCGCAGCCGTACTAACCCTACCCCCATATCATGAGGCAAACTTCGCTGTCCGATCCGACTCCTCATCTTGAAGTAAGTTTACATAGACTAACGTCGAGAATCATCGCGGGATGGCCATGCCCTGGGGCTATCTATCGGACTAGCCACCCGGCTATTTAACCCTTAGTTCGCCATTCCTCGAGAAGATTGAGAGTCTACCAGTCCCTCCGTTCAGACCGTTTTGTCTGTTCCTCCGCGAAGTCCCGCAACCCCTGTTCGAGTCGTACCTCGTCGTTAAGATCTCACCAGCAGATCTCCCTCCATGAAGCTTTAGCCCCTGTTCAGAGGAAAGCTATCAAGCCACTTTCTTCCCTGAGAAGTGCGTGGCTCCCCTCATCTCGGACCCCCTTCAAGACTCCAGTTCCTTCGTGTCTGAGACTCTCTGCCGAGCCGCAGAACCGTCTTGTGTTTGAAATTCCATCTCTCTGGAGCAGAGAAAATCTCTTTCTTCAACAAAAAGTACTCAAAACCCCCATCAACGAGTCCTCCTCGTTAGGACTCCCAAAAGTATCTTCTCGAAGTCCTGTGTCGTTGGTCTTCCCCCTCTCAGATCACCACTACGCTTCAAAGTAAAGCGATCTTGTGCTGTAATCCCCTGATTACACCTCGTCAATAGTCCCCCGCATCCACTTTTGAATTGATTTCCCGCTCAATAGTAATTAATATCTCTTTTTCGAGTTAACGTTAATTTTGCTCCTCCCGCTTAACTCTGTCATATTATAAATTGTCACAATTAACTATCTTTATCGAGTAATTTGTTCCCCCTTTTATATATATATATATATATATATATATATATATATATATTTTGCTCCATTTATTATATATATTTAAAATTATATTTTGGAGTCTTGTTCTTTATAAATCCTTTGAACTGCAACTTGACAAGCCATTAGATAAATCCTGGTCAACCGTAAATCGTACTCTGTATAAATATCAAGGAGGCGGCCCCCCACTCCTTTAATTTCCCTAAAGCGTATCGCAGGCCGCCTAGGGTCCGCTATCTGCCCGTGCTTGTGTATGCGCCCTTGCACCGAGCGAGTCTTCACAGGCATAGCTCGACACCCTATTCATCTCAAAATGCAAGAAATTTTGTGTTTACCAAGGAAAAAGATTTCCCTTTGGAAGTGCCAACAAATAGTCAAAAAACAGTTTATGGCTCAAAGAAATCGCAAAACAACACAATTTTCTTTAGAAGAAAACAATGTTCTCATTTGATCAAAAAGGATGAATGGCCTACCGAATCGCCCGACTGTAGCCCTATAGACTATTCCATATAGACTTTACTCCAAGAAAAAGTTTACAGTAATAGAAAAAATAAATTCAGTGAATCTGAAATAGAGGAGAAGTTCTTCTTTCTTGGGCTAAGATAACGCAGCACTCTGATATCAGAAAATGTATTTCTTCTTCAAAACGCGATTAAGACTATATTGACCAAAGAGGTGGAAATATTGTTCATTTATTTCAATAAAGCTATAATGATTTTGATTTTTTTAGACATTATCCTTTGTCGAGAACAATCAGCAAGAAAATTTTTGAGTGACTATTTTATTTGTTCAATTGTAGCAATACTATTATAGAGTTATAGTGTTGAAATTTCAAAGGATAATGAAAAATACAAATATGTTAATGTTTACAAATTTTCATTTATTTCCCTCTATATTTGACCGAGTTATTCAAATATATATATATATATATATATATATATATATATATATATATATATATATATATATATATATATATATATATATATATATATATATATATATATATATATATATATATATATATATATATATATATATATATATATATAATCGCAGAGTTAAAAAAATACATTCCTCGGAATGCTGTAGGCTTCTTGCTGGCAAGAGAAGCCTAATGGCAGAACCATTACGCCAAGAAGGAAATTTTGTTATTTTTGTAGCAAATTTTATTCCTCAATTACAGGTATAAAAGACACAAGCTGCGTTCCAAGACTTTCAACAGTCCATGGTTATCTCTGCCAAATGACTCAGCATTTTGAAGCCTAATGGCCAAGTAGAATTAAACTAATTACGTCAACGGGACAACATTCCAGTGGCCAACCCACGGATGAGATGGATTTGATGCGGTGATGTTTAGGTGTCTTAAAATCCGCAACAACCACTCGCCCATGGGTAGGAAAAAACGCCGAATTGGTTTTAATCTGGTTTTGGTGTGGTTGTCGTCCGACTATGAATAGCCCTCGAGATAAAGGTACCGCAATGCAGTAATGAACGCAGTGCCCCGGGTTTGGTGACTGGCAATTTACCTGTGACTTATTAATAATGAGAATTTGATCTTGAGACAGTGACAAAAATGGGCCACGAGAATTACTCGGTGAAGTTTTGTGATTGTAAGGAACTTGTTAATGAAAATTATGAACGTATTTTCGGACAAATTGATTCATTAGTGGGTACAGTCTGGAACGTGTTCGTTCTACTGGCTCTTTGCTGACCTACAATGTATAGAATACTCCGGGTTAAGGACAGGTGATTTGGCTAATTTTAAAAGATCCGATGTAATAGGACAGACGCGGCCAAAATGCGGCCAAGGAACTAGTTTGGCGCGGTTTTGAAGACAATTCTGGCTCTTTTTCTGGTCATAAAAACATTGACTGAAACTTAACTTGTTTTTAAAGAGTAATAAAAAAACAGTGTTTCCAGACAGTCGTAATAACATACTAATTTTTAACTATAATTATATTTCTAGGTATAAATTGTTTAGAAAAAGTACATTTCCTTATTAGTGGCCTGTCTCAGGTGTTTTGGTTGCCCTTTTTGGGGACTTCGAATACCTAGAAATTTAGATGAATCAAAAGGAAAAAAGAAAAAAAAATAATAAACTAATTGCACATTTGACCAAATAATATCACATTTCACCAACTTTAACTTTTCCCGAATAATTCAGAGATATCTCGTTTCTAGCCTAAAAGTGTTATTAAGAACTTGACGAGATATCTCGGGCTCTATCTAAAATTGCATTTTGAGACAAGCCCGAGATTTCTCGAGACTCTCTGATTTATAGAAGTAAGTAATAGCTCTAATTATGATGGTACAGTTGTAAAAAAAAAAATATTCTTATGACATATTGTGTAAAAAAATTGTGCTCCTGACGGGAATCTAGCATTTTAGGGCTTCTCCCCAGGTGGTACTCGCACACTTAGAGACTCTGTAGGGGGTGGGGGGTTGCTCCTCTGTGGACCATCCAAACATAAGTTAAAGGTAGTATTGTATTCTTGGTCGATTATTGATCCCTAGTTACCATTACAAAATTATTTATATAAAATTAGTATTACATTGATGGTCGATAATTATTAATCTTTGTCGACCATCAAAATCAAAGTATTGCTGGGTATTGCAAAAGTCCTGTTACACTCGTTACGACGTTCTCAACAGTGGAGACTATGATAGTTTTGATGCAGGTAGACATGTTTTGATTGTTTTATCATAAAAATATGTTTTTATATTGTATTATTAATCAATGTGACCGCCCTCGGTGGCGAACACACGCTCAAACGAGACCTGAAGGTCGCGCGCACGTTGCGGACGAACTTCTTTCTCACGCTGGCCTACACACGGTTGACGGAGGAGATCAGCTCGTCGACGTTGCTGTGGCGGACCTTGCAGGTCTTTCCCTCGACATCGCTTACACAGCGTAGTCGAGGGGATTGAGGTCAGGCGACAGCGGCGGCCAAAGGTCCTTCGACCCCAACCGCTCTTGCATGGTCTTGATCAACTGTGTGGGCCATGAGAACCGTCCTGCTGAAAGACATAGTCCGCCTTCTTCGTGATCTTTCTCACTCAGGGCAGATCTTTCATGGCCAAGATGTCCCTGCAATCGGCCAAAGCTTACCACGCGTTTTCTGAGTACTATCACAACCATGAAATAAATAACGGTAGTGCTGGATTGACTGTCGATATTTTAAAACCTTTTCGCACCTTCACTACATGAAATGATGAGGGATTTTGAAAATCTTCCCCCATCCTCAAATGTTCGTATTCAGGGGCTAAGGGAAAGTACGAACATCTCTTCCCCGCTTTCCTACAAGGTGTGGTCGGCGCACATCAACGTGAATCTTGTATGATTAGACTGTGGTCGCGACATCACCCATTACCGCTATTGCTTATCGCACTCACAGGAATAAAACTTCTATGTGCCCGGCTTCCCAGGCCAGCTGCCCTTATCCGGGATTAGTGGTCTTTTAAGAAACGTTCCTGAAAAAGATACCCTACCTGCTCCACAAAGAGACGTTTCACGTTTATCTATGCCGTGAAATACATATTTGTTTATATTAAAAAATATAAATGGAGATTAAAAAAAAAAGACGAAAAAAAAACAAATTCTAAGCTCTCTCTCCTCTTTATTTAACTATGCATCATTATGGTGGATGAAACATATATAGAAGACTTCGGTCAAAATACAGACTTGGATTACAAGATTTACATGTGATATAAAAGACGAAAGTTCTTGGAATCTCAGTTTTATTTATTTTTTAATGTTGGGAACCATCACTTGCCTTTTTCACCATTGTTCATTTTTGCTTCCTCTGTCCTTCTTTTCCTGTGCTATCACACTTTTCAGTACTCATCCACCTCCGCATGTGTAGTAGAGACTACGAGAAGTGTTTTGGTCGAAACGTACTGGCGTCCCTTAAATAAATAACCGTTTTCAATTAATTATAATTATTTAAGTATAAAAAATACATGGATGAAATTAAAAACCGGGAAAAGAATAAATTTTAAAGTTTTATTCAATTAAATCAAATAGGTGCAATATTCTATTTTGCACTGTCGTAGGATCAGGTAGTCCTCCCTGACCTTTGCTGCCCTCCCTAGATGTGAGAGAAGGGGGCGGGCCACAAACAAATATAGGGAAATGTCTCCCTCATAAGCGTGTGGGAATTAAAGACGAGTGCAAATTCTAATATTGGCCGACTTTGACACTACGAGGTGCGGTCAATAAGTTTTGCAATTCGGATATAAGGAAACGAGATATGAGGAAAAGTGTTTTATTATTTTTCAATATAACTACCCTCGACTTCAATGCACTTGCGCCACTTGTCCCTGAGGCTTCGAATCGCCGACAACCAGAAATCTCCCGACTGCTGTTCAATCCACTCCTGGATGGCGAGCTGGACATCTTCATCGTCCCCAAACCGGCGTCCACGCAGTGCAGCATTGAGCTAGCGGAATAAAAAGTAGTCGCTAGGGGCCAGATCTGGACTGTAGGGGAGGATATTTGAGCTCCTCGAATCCGCACTAGCGCAGGGCAGCTTGTGCAACTCTGGCCTTGTGGACTTGGACGACGTTGAAGTCGATCATGGGGCGTGAGGTTTCTAGGGACCCAACGGGCAGAGACCTTGGTCATGGCCAAATTGTCGTGGATGATGTTGATAACACTTTCATGTGATATTCCAAGTTCTCGCTCGATTTCTTCGACCTTCATCCGTCGATTTTCGAAGATCATCCTCTCCACACGGGCCACATTGTCTTCGTTGGTCACGTCTGACAGGCGTCCTGGACGGGGGTCATCTTCAAGGGACTCACGACCATGGCGAAACTCCCTATTCCAGCGAGCAATGGTTGCATAGGAAGGGGCGGTGTCGGTGTACACTGCAACCATGCCTTCATGGATCTCTTTTGCATTCTTGCCTTCCTTGGTCAAAAATTTGATCACTGCGCGGGGCTCAACCTTCTCCATTGTTGAAAAATATGTGACTGACGATCTGCGATCAGCTACTGCTTCTTAAATAGACGAGGCAGAAGCGTGCGGCTGCAGGTCGTGACTTGTCATAACTTTTCCTAACACTCCCACAAACAGCCATCCCCCTTCCTCTGTTTTGCCCTACCGATTCGCAAAACTTATTGGCCGCCCCTAGTATTTCAATAGGCTTCGGGTGGTTATAGGATACAAACAAGTGAAACAAAATAATCTTCAATACTATACAAAGAACAAATGAGATTAACAAGAATGATACACTTTAACAAATACGTTAATCGTTAAGCAAATTAAAATTGAATTGAATTTACAAAGCATGATATTGTCTGAGCCGTATGGGGCACAATAATTACCCGCGAGGGAACAAGAGGAGACTATGAAGTGAGTCTAGCAGGCGGAGAGCGTCACGCCTCTTCGACGATGAAAAAGAAAATGCAATGGCTTGCGATTTTCTGGAGGAGACCTCGAGTAGTCCCTCGGGGGCGTATTGATCTCGGGGAAGCGTAGCTAAGCACGTTATTCTTGACTGAGTCCTTTGTCCTTGACCTACGTCGTCCTGAATAATGGTTCCTGCCTGCGAGACCTTAGGGTTACGGGATGTCGCTCGAGAAGTGGTCGTCGTCCTTGGATGATTCCAATGGCCTCTCAAGATGCTGCGTGAGTACTGTGAGAATACTGCGTGAGCACTGCGTGGATCTTACTTGAGTGAAAGAGGCGTGGATACAGCTCACGTCCAGAATACTCTGAGAATACTACTTTGATCATTCCCGGGCTGGGGAATATATACGACTCCGCCGGAAGCTCTTTTGTTTGCCGACGGAAGCGATCTCGACTCTGTCCCCAAAGACACGGCAGTGATGGTTTTAGCGCCATGTCGCTAAAGGGTGTCCCGGCTCCAGTTCGACTCGTTATCGATCCGAAAGTTTTCCGAAGGGTTCCGATGGAATGTTCATCGTCCGTCAGATACTCCTTTTTCTCTTTATCCTTGCGACTCGCTTTCTATCTCTCTCTTTCTTTCTGACATACACATAGTAGTAGTCGTGGTTTTCACACCTCTACTTTATCCTGGCGGATCCCGACCATATAATGAAATGAACATAAAAGTCAGTATGACAATCGCTGGTAGCCCGAAGGCACCAAGGGGTGGTCCTCTTTGAGGAGAGGTGCCACGAAGTAGTGACACCAAACAGCGTTCAAGTGGAACCTTCTCTGCCCCGGGGCAGAGGAACCTGTTCCGCGTCAGAGGTATGTGGATAGAGATACCCATCGGCATGGTTCCTTGGAACAGAGTGTGTGTGTGTGTGTGTATGTGTTGAGCTGCGAAGACGGGGGGGACGGAAGAAACCATTGCTTGGGTATGTGTGCGATGAGAAGTGTGGAAGATCTACCCACCCCAGTACAGGGGGATGGGCACAGTGCATCCACGAATCGGGAGCCAGATCTCTCCGTGCGCTGATGTTTGTGTCCGCTCTTGCCGGGATCGAACCCGGTACCGCGACGTTGGCAGACCAACGCCGTATCCACTCGGCTAGCGAGAACTCTATGTTGGTGTTATTTCTTTAGTTAATTAATACACTCGTGGCGAGGATAGAATCATCAAACGAGATATCCAGGGATGATTTCTTCGAAAATACATGAATCCTTTGTTATACACGTAATATACGAGACGAAATAGGCGCTTTACCAAGACGACGACGATGGCGTCATATATATATATATATATATATATATATATATATATATATATATATATATATATATATATGCAACAAAGCCCACAGGGAAAATTAATATGAGGATTCCAAGTGCCTTTGAACTTTATTTCGAGTCTTTATCAAGGAATAACAAAAGTATTGAAAATTGTAATATGTATAAGGATGATACAGAGGCGAGGGAACGCCCACAAAAAAGCAAAAAACCAATCAACAAAATGAAGTAATATGAAATGGAAACCTTAGGAGGAGCGAAGATAAATACAAAATAAGATCATTAAATCAGGTCAATTAAAAAGACTAAAGATTGACAAGAGGATTAAAATACCGCCTAAGCAATTAGGGAGGGAGAAAACTGAGCGAGAGATTAACATCAGAGATCAGGATTGAAAAACCAAGGTAGAATAAGTACAAATGTTCTAAAAACTTGACTCAAACGATAATAAATACACAGACATAAACATGAGGCTACATAGATGTACACAAAAAATAAAATAAAATAGTTTATTAAGATTAATATAAATATTTAGTCTCAAATTAAAAGTTTCGACAGTGCATTGTGAATATAATTTAAAAAAATAACCATCGAGTTTATATAAGCCAGAACTTAGATTAAAACTTTGGGGAATTTACTAATAAAGGTTGATATAATGATATTTCGTGAAATTGTATCGTTATTATGACAGATGATTTTAACAGAATTCCAATCAATATTTTGATGAAGATATGACATATGAACATAAAATGAGCTGCTTTCCTCACCACGACGGACATTATATTTATGCTGAGAAATTTGTTTTTTTAAACATTTACCTGATTGGCCAAAGTAATATTTAGAGCAATCGATACATTTTACGCAATATACATTACCAATAGAGGAAGGGGTGTTCTTGACTAATAGTTTAGAGATAGTATTATTATAGTTAAATACTACACAAATGCCTAGGGATTTTAAAATATGAGGGAGAGAAGCAAATGATGGATTAAAAGGAAGTACAAGAGTATTCTTGTTATTAAAAGGCGTGCGAGGTTCAAAACTATAAAAAGACTTTTTAGCTAACTGAAGGCAATGAATAAGGAAATGAAAAGGATAGCAAAGTTTATAGACGATTTCAAAAATTCTGGAAATTTCAGAGTCAAAAAATTCAGGACTAACTAAACGAAGTGCAGGGAGAAACATTGAAATAAAAATAGATCTCTTGACTTTAATATGGTGCGAGGAGTAAAAGTGAATATAAGAAGAAGAATTAGTTGGTTTCCGATAGAGAGAGAAGTTGAAACCAGAAGGCGTCCGGTGTATTAATAAATCAAGGAAAGGAATACTTCTATTTTGTTCAATTTCAAGGGTAAATTTAATGGAAGGTACAAGGGAATTAAGTTTGTTCAAAAAAAGAAAAATACTTTCAGAATTGGGCCACAAGCAAAGGATATCATCAATATAGCGAAACCAGATTATAGGAAAATCTACCTTAGAGGGGGTGGAAAACCGTTTCGAAAAATTCCATATATAAGTTGGATAAAACGGGGGATAGACAATTACTCATAGCTAAACCAAATTTTTGGCGGAAGAATTTACCATTGATGGTAAATGCACAGTGTTTGGTACAGAGGGAGATAAGTTCTAGTGAGTATATTCTATTGCTAAAGGTTTTGTGTACCATTCTATGACTTTCTCTTCGGACTCTAATTATGTCTTACATTTCCGTCGTGCTATAAATAACTTTAAGAATAATCTTACCCCTCATATCACTAAAGCCGATAAATCTGGTGCAATAGTTATATTAAATAAACAAACATATTTCGATAAAATGAGCGAATTAACTAATGATGACTCTGCCTATTTGCATTTAAATAAAGACCCTTTAGAACAAGTGAATAGTAATTTTCATTAAAAAGTTCGCTCAATTCTTAAACATTATCGAGACTTAATTTCTAAATTTAATCTATGAATGCCTCTCTTCCTTATCTTTGTGGCCTTGTCAAGACTCACAAACCTAATAATCCTTTAGGGCCCATGGTCAGTTCTGTAGGCTCTGACTCATATGTTTTGTCAAAATAGCTAACGTCTTATCCTCTTGTAGGATGCATTTCGGATTCCCATATAGTTAATAGTTCCTACCTAATAGAAAAACTTCGCTCCTCCTAAGGTTTCCATTTCATATTATTTCATTTTGTTGATTGGTTTTTTGCTTTGTTGTGAGCGTTCCCTCTTCTCTGTATCATCCTTATAAATATTACAATTTTCAATAATTTTGTTATTCCTTGATAAACAACTCGAAATAAAGTTGGAAAGTACTTGGAATCCTCGTATTAATTTTCCTTGTGGCTTTGTTGCATTTATTGCTTACTCACGGGATACTTTGTTAGTTTTTCACACATACACACACACATACACACACACGTACACACACACACACACATATATATATATATATATATATATATATATATATATATATATATATATATATATATATATATATATATATATATATATATATATATATATCAGTGGCGATTCCTCCATGAATGCAAGGCATGTACTACATGCCTTGTTTTCACAGAATCATGTATTATAACTTGTAATCCTTTGACACTTCAGAGAAATCAAACATTATTTCATAAGATTAAAATCATAATTTTCCAGTAGCCTGCTTGAAGTCAGCAGAGATTAGCTCAAATATTAAAGTTTCTACTCAATACAGAAAAATGGTCTTGATTGCTATAGAAAATAAGACTCTTTGTTGCGTACTCCAGCAATCCATCCCAGATCACATAGCTTTCAAAGATTGTCGTTGCGTACAGGAAAATGCTTTTTATTGCTCAAGACAAAAGGCTGTTTGTTGCGTACATTCCTTCGCTTTTTATAACGTCTAACTTTTTCAAGTTTTTGTACCTAACTAAATACATGAGTTAAAATGTTGCAAAAAAGGCTAATATATATATATATATATATATATATATATATATATATATATATATATATATATATATATATATATATATATATATATATATATATATATATATATATATATATACCTCTCAGTTATAACAATTTTATACATGTGTATAATTTATTTATCATTTAAATTATTGATGTAATACAGAAAGTATGCATTTTGAAAACACATGCAGTCGAAGGTGATATCTGGCAACTACACAGGCGGTAGGCTGAGTGGCTGAGGCATCTTACATTTTTGAACGAGTGAGGGCACTGAGGGCCACTTATACTTGTACGAGCCTACAATATTTTTTCTCAATATTAGGAAGTGTATCATAATTTTTTAGTAGTTCAACTAAGCGGACAGCAATGCTTGACGAGGTTCTTGGAAAGAGTTTCCCTAAATTAACTCCTACAAGGTGAAACTATTCTTCTAGGCTAATTGGAACGATTAAGGAAAATGAAAATGGTTTAATGGATCTTTTTAAATATATTCTTGAAAATCCAAGAGAGTTTAAAAAAAAAACAAAACGCGCTTGGTTTGCTGGCAGGCATCGATACATTTGGTTAGAAGTATTTTCTGCCATTTTTCCTTCCACTGAATATCTATTTGATGTGTTGCAAACAAAATCCATGGATATTATGTATATATCAATGATCGTTGAAAACACTAAGGAAAATTACACAAATGAGAAACGAAAATTTTCAGATACGTGGAGCTTGATAACAGGAAGGTATAGTGAGCCATTTAGCCAAATAAAATAGAATCTTTCCCCAAAAGATAAGTACAGTCAATTATAGGATGACATATTCGATAAAATACTCATTCAAATGAAAAGCGTTTTAGTTCAATAGGAAATTTAGAATTCATTGAGCTTTTAGATTGCAAAAAGTTTGAGTTTTAGGATGTTACCTTCCCAGTAAAAAAAAAGCTACAGTTCCTTTTTTGAGTTTCCTCGCCTCCGTTCCGAATTGTGTCTTATATTCGCCCCTAATCTCTTGAGAAAAAGAATATTACCGATCTCCTCAAATTTCTACTCGAAAATGAAATGGATAAATGTCTACAGGATTATACAAGTTATCAAATTCGATTCTAACTATGCCATTAACAATAGCAACAGTTACCTACGAAGTTCCCCAAGTGAAGACAATCTTTCATCATCATCATCATCATCACTAACTCCATAATTTAAGAAGGGGATTTTTTTGAGTATTCGAATAATAATTTCATCTTAGTTTGGTTATGACTTATGTTTTTTATCAAAGTTATTTCTAATCATTCTTTTATAATATCAAAAAACAAAATGGTGGAGTTCAGAAATAAATTTAAGTATCGAAATTTTGTGAATTTTTTAAAACCCCGAGAATTACAAATGGTGAAGTTTAGAAGATTTATTTTTATAGATCTTCTATAATTCTATATTTTAGCAACGTGGATTGGAACTGTGAAAGAGGGAGTAATAAATTAGAAATTCAAAGGACAAAAGAGAAATTGAGTTAAACACGCGGCGAAGACACAATGTATATCTCTCTTGAGCGCGAGAGAATGATGAAATAAATCCCACCTGCTGCAAGGAAGAGAAAATGGTGCCGATCGACGCGACGAAGCGGGCCTTGAAAGCTTTTCTATTCGCAAGATTTGGTGGTCCTCCTGGCCGAGTGGTCTAAAGGGCTCACTTTAATTGAGATCAAAGCGGTGGCTCGCTGCCTCAGTGGGCTGGGTTCAAATCCCACCCCAGCGCGGAGTCTTGGGAAGAAGGAAATAAATATTTCCCAAGAAAAAATACTAGGTTATATATATATATATATATATATATATAGAAGAAGGAGCAAATGCAAGTTCTGCGGGTGATAACAACCACCACAGGGCTTTCGCCATATTTATTTTCTGCCTTTCAAAACAATTTTGAAGACAGAAATAAAGGTGCAGAAACCTTGCATTGCAGACTATATTACAATATAGTACAAGAGAAGAGAAATTGGGCGCGAATGAGCAATGAGACAAGAAACAGGAGTTTTTTAGAGGTAAGAGAAAGGGACATTAGAAGAAGACTAGAATCATAGAGAGCAGAGGGCGGCACAATGAAGGCAATCCTTTACCGAGAAGACAGAGATAACGCCGGCCAGAGCATCTGACCGGCAATCACTAGACCCGAGTTCGAGTCCCGACCAGGAATTTCCAACTTTTTTTCCTTGGCGTTATGTCTGTCTTCTCGGTAAAGGATTGCCTTCATTGTGCCGCCCTCTTTGATTCTAGTCTTCTTCTAATCTCCCTTTCTCTTACCTAAAAAAACAAAAAAAAACACAAAAAACAACTTCTGTTTCTTGTCTTATTGCTCATTCGCGTCCAATTCCTCTTTCTTATATATATATATATATATATATATATATATATATATATATATCCTTACATACTTTCTCCGGGGATGGTCTCGCATGTTTACCCACGCCAATGATAATAAAATGATAATATTACTTGTAGTAACAATAGCGAAATAATAACTAAAGGAATAATATCAATTATAATAGTAAATTACAATAATAATTTTTATAGTCTACCATGACTCAACGACCCATGACTCATTTCTCTATTTACTGATGTCGCAAACAGCCTCAATTGACGCGTCGCTTCCACCTACAATCTGCGCGTCTCTCACTTCAACGAAGTGAGCAAACTGACTGACTGAATTCCTATAGCGTTTTTAGTCTAATTATTGTGCAATTATGGACATTTTTGGAAAAAAATGATGCACCACTTTGTGCTTCTTCTTGACACAGGACCATTATTTGAGTAAGTGGATTGGTAAGCTTCTCTCAGACATTAATATGCCATTATTCGTTCGTTGAGCTACAACTTCCTTAACCGAAGAAAATAATGTCCCAAAGCAAGTGTAGTTTCGAGAGTGATGCTTATTTTAACGAGTTAGCTGTATTGGCTAACATAATGAACTAAAATTAGTAATAAAACACGTACTGTGGTCAACTGAAGAAGAGGAACTGGTACATATTAGTAGTTGAGGAGGCAAAGTCCTGGCGTAGAGGAATGGTTATAGAGTGAGAGGCTTCAGAACTGTCAGTTCTTGAACTTAGATTTTGAATAACATTTTCTCTCAAACAAATGTTAGTTAATTTTTGTAGGAGACATGTTTTGGTTTTGACGTTTATATACAGTGTGAACACAAAGTTTTTATTACATAGCAAAAAAATTGTTTTTAATTATTAGATGAGTTTCTAAAATCCATTTGGCAAAAGCAGAAAGAAGTAAAATCTTCACGTTGAGAATCTGTCGCAAAGGTGGTTTGCGATTCAACAAATCAAATAAAACATGAGAAAAACGGAACACTGTAAAGTTACTTAATGCCTATTCATATTCAGTCGATAGAAGTCATCTGTATTGCGTCGAAAAGCCTTCACGAGCATTGTAAATTCCTTGTAACTCATTGTAACTGTAGCCAAAGTTTAAGGTAAGTTTCGAAAAACTGTGGTATTAAAGATCAGAAGACAGGTAGCCGAAGAAGAAGAGCGACTGATAAAGGTACAACACATGTTGAAGGTAGGATTTACTCTACGTTCCCCCAAATTACAGTCTTTTTTCTCAAAAATAGGTTTCAGCTACCATATTTTTGAAAGAATCCAAAGTATAAGAGAATACACACTGATTCTATAGTCGCAAACCTTTTACGACCACGCCAACAATGCGTTGTCAGATGGTCGCCAATTTTTATGCCCAAGCCCAGAACGCGTTGGCTGATGATTGCAAATTTTTATGCCCACGCCAAGAACGCGTTGGCTGATGGTCGCAAATTTCTATGCCCACGCCAAGAACGCGTTGGCTGATGATCGCAAATTTATATGCCTACGCCAAGAATGCGTTAGCTGATGGTCGCATATTTATATACCCACGCCAAGAACGCGTTGGCTGATGGTCGCAAATTTCTATGCCCACGCCAAGAATGTGTTGCCTGAAGGTCACAAATTTCTATGCCCACGCCAAGAACGCGTTTGCTGATGGTCGCAAATTTTTATACCCACATCAAGAACGCGTTGGCTGATGGTCGCAAATTTCTATGCCGAAGCCAAGAACTCGTTAGTTGATGGTCGCAAATTTTTATGCCCACGCCAAGAACTCGTTGGTGGATGGTCACAAATTTTTATGCCCACACAAAAAACGCGTTGGCTGATGGTCGGAAATTTCTATGCCCACGCCACGAACGCGTTGGCTGATGGTCGCAAATCTTTATGCCAACACCAAGAACTCGTTAGTGGCACAAATATCTATGCACAAACCAAGAACGCGTTAGCTAATGGTTGCAAATTTCTTTCCCAACACGAAGAATGCGTTGACTAATACTCGCAAATTTTATGCCCACGCCAAAAACTCGTTGGTGGATTGTCACAAATTTCAATGCCGACACCAAGAATGCGTTTGCTGATGGTTGAAAATTTTTATGCATACACCAAGAACTCGTTGGTAGATGGTCACAAATTTTTATGAACACGCCAAGAACTCGTTGGTGGATAGTCACAAATTTCTATGCCCACACCAAGAACGCGTTTGCTAAAGGTTGCAAATTTGTATGCATACACTAAGAACGCGTTGGCTGATGGTCGAAAAAATTTTATGCCCACTCCAAAAACGCATTGGCTGATGGTCGAAAATTTCTATGCCTACGCCAAGAACTCGTTGGTAAATGGTCACAAATTTCTATGCCCACACCAAAAACGCGTAGGCTGATGGTCGCAAATTTCTATTCCCACACCAAGAACGCGTTGGCTGATGGTCGCAAATTTATATTCCCACAACAAGAACGCGTTGGCTGAGGGTCGCATATTTTTATGCCCACACCATAGACGCGTTGGCCGTTGGTCGCAAATTTGTATGCCCACGCTAAGAACGCTTTGGCTAATGGTCGCAAAGTTTTATGCCCACGTCAAGAACTCCTTGGTGGAAAGTCACAAATTTCTATGCCCACACCAAGAACGCGTTGGTGATGGTCGCAAATTTTTATGCCGATATAAAGAACGCGTTGGCTGATGTTCGCAGATTTATATGCCCACACCAAGAATGCGTTTGCTGATAGTCGCAAATTTTTATGCCCACGCTAAGAATGCGTTAGCTGATGGTCGCAAATTGTTATGCCCACGCCAACAACGCATTGGCTAATGATCGAAAATTTTTATGCCCACGCCAAGAACTCGCTGGTGGAAGGTCAAAAATTTATATGCTCACATCAAGAACGCGTTGGCTGATGGTCGCAAATTTCTATTCCCACACCAAGAACGCGTTGGCTGATGGTCACAAATTTATGCCCACGCCAAGAACTCGTAGGTGGATGGTCACAAATTTTTATGCCCACGCCAATAACGCCTTAGTGGATAGTCGCAAATTTTTATGCGCACATAAAGAACGCCTTGGCTGATGGTCACAAATTTCTAAGCCCAAGCCAAGAAGTCGTTGGTAGATGTTCACAAATTTTAGCCCCCGCCAAAAACTCGTTGGTGGATGGTCACAAATTTTTATGCCCACTCCAAGAACGCGTTGGCTGATGGTCGCAAATTTGTATGCCCACAACAAGAACGCGTTAGCTGATGGCCGCAAATTTTTATGCCCACTCCAAAAACGCGTTGGCTGATCGCCTCAAATTTCTATGCCCACTCCAAAAACGCGTTGGATGATGGTCGCAAATTTTTATACCCACGCCAAGAACCTGTTGGTTGATGGTCACAAATTTTTATGCCCACAAAAACAACGAGTTGGTTGATGGTCGGAAATTTATATGCCCACAACAAGAATGCATTGGCTGATAGTCGCAAATTTTCATGCCCACGCTAAGAACGCGTTGGCTTATGGTCGCAAATTTTTATGCCGACGCCAAGAACTCGTTGATGGATGGTCACAAATTCTTATGCCCACACCAAGAACGCGTTGGTTGATGGTCACAAATTTATGTTCCCACACCAAGAACGCGTTGGTTGATGGTGGCACATTTTATGCCCACGCCAAAAACTCGTTGGTGGATGCCCACAACAAGAATGCATTGGCTGATAGTCGCAAATTTTTATGCCCACGCTAAGAACGCGTTGGCTTATGGTCACAAATTTTTATGCCGACGCCAAGAACTCGTTGGTGGATGGTCACAAATTCTTATGCCCACACCAAGAACGCGTTGGTTGATGGTCACAAATTTATATTCCCACACCAAGAATGCGTAGGCTGATGGTCGCAAATTTTATGCCCACGCCAAGAACTCATAGTGGATAGTCGTAAATTTCTATGCCCAAACCAAGAACGCGTTGGCTGATGGTCGCAATTTTCTTTTCCCACACCAAGAAGGCGTTGGCTGATGGTCGCAAAATTCAGGCCCACGCCAAGAACTCCTTGGTGGATGGTCACAAATTTTTATACCCACAGCAAATTTCTATGCCCAAACCAAGAACGCGTTGGCTGATGGTCGCAAATTTTTATGCTAAGGGCCAATAACTCGTTGGTTGAAGGTCACAAATTTTTATGCCCATACCAAGAACGCGTTAGCTGATGCTCGCAAATTTTTATGCCCACTCCATTAACTAGTTAGTGGATGGTTACAAATTTTTATGCCCACACAAAGAACGCGTTGGCTGATGGTAGCAAATTTATATGCTCAAACCAAGAACGCGTTTGCTGATAGTCGCAAATTTTATGCCCACGCCAAGAACTCGTTGGTGGATGGTGACAAATTTTTATGCCCACACAAAGAACCCATTGGCTGATGGTGTGAAATTTATATGCCCACACCAAGAATGCGTTGGCTGATAGTCACAAATTTTTAGGCCCACACCCAGACGCACTGTTGTTCTTTTGATGGTGGGGAACACTCTCGTGAGGTGTTAGATTCATAGGTGTGCGAACGATAATGTGACACATATATGTGTGTGTGTGGATATGTGTTAATGCTTATACAGTAATGTGTATTAGAGAAGAAAAAGGAGACTACATCAATGGCTGCCATGGTACTACTACTACTACTACTACTACTACTACTACTACTACTACTACTACTACTACTGCTACGATTAATAATAATCAATTTCCTGGTTCATCCTGGCCCCGTCGCTTCATCAGTCGACTAATGGTTGGAAAAGTTCTGATTGATTCTTGGTTATTATTTTCCCTTTTCCTGCAGGTGGCAGATTCGGGAGATATTGCGGATACCCTCCTGATTTTCATTTGGGGGATGAGGATGGTTTTAAGGAGAGGGGGGAGGGGCATTTACTGATCTGGTTTAAGACGTGAAGGGATCAAGCCATGGTGATCTTTCACAGTAACTCTCCCTCCCCCCTCCTTTCCATAGATATTGCATTTTTTGGTAGTTTTTTCCCTCTAGCCCTTTCTTTCTTTCCTTTTCTCTTTATTTATTAATTTTTCTTTTTCTATCTTTCTCTTTTATCTCTTACTCTCTATTTCTATCTCTTTATCTCTCTTTTTCTTTATTTCTCTCTTTCTATCTTCTTTTCTTTTCTCTTTATTTAGTTATTTTTCTCTTGCGTTCTTTCTCTCTCGCTCTCTCTCTCTTTCTTTCTCTTTCTCTTTTCCTATTATATTCATTTATTTATCCATTCATTTATTTATTACGTTTTCTTTCTTCTTTTCTCTCTTTCGCTCTCTCTTTCTCTCTTCATTTATTTATCTTTATCTTTCTTTTTCTCTCTTCCTATTATATTAATTTATTTATCCATTCATTTATTTATTACGTTTTCTTTCTTCCTTTCTCTCTCTTCATTTATTTATCTTTATCTTTCTTTTGATCTCTTCCTATTATATTTATTTATTTATCCATTCATTTATTTATTACGTTTTCTTTCTTCCTTTCTCTCTCCTTCTTTCTCTTTGTCACAAATCTTCTTATCATTATTTCCAACACTCACCTTCCTCAAGATTTCGCTCACAAATTATAATCATTGTCCATAAAAGAAATGAATTTGTAATTATAATTACCTTCCTTTAAGCGAACAAGGACAGTTTCGAGACACTTTGCCTCTTATAAATAAACCACACCCGACCTACTCGGCCAAGTTTGTTCGCACCTTTGAATCAAACGGCGAATTTGTCTTTTATCTGGACGCTGGTAATTAATTAATAATATTTCAGAAATTAACGGAAAATTTCAAATTCTTTCGTTAAAACTAATTCCATTATTAGATCTTGCAGCAGCGTTGCCGTCATTACAGTAATTGTAGCTCTGGGCGTTATAATCAGATTCTGTTTGTCTGTTTCTTTACCTGTGACCCTGTACGGATCGCAACGGGGTATACATAGCATGTACGTATATTCTAAACGGTAGTGGAGTGGTTATATCACCCTGTAGCGAGGTTATTGCGATTGGGAAGGGAAAAAAATTATGGGCTATTAAATGATGGATGTAACGTCATGGCAACGATGCTTTCAAATATTATCGCTCAACACCTGCTATCAATAACCAAGAACCAAATATAACGTTGACAGATCGATTTTTGACCTCGGTCACACTAGATGACCAAGCGTAGGGGGTAAGAATTGGTTTGAAGTTACTGGTCACTGGGGGAAGGGGTGTATGTAGGGGAAGTAATGGGGCATGGTAATGAGAGATAGTTTGTGGTAGGACATAGTGCTTAAATACTGTTATTAGTGAGAAAAAAATTCCACTCCCCAATAACTCAGAGTTTGGAGGGGAGGGGGGGGGGCATGATCTAATTGGTTGAGAAAGAGAGAGGAAGAAATTAAGAGATTGAAAGAAAGAAAAAGAAAGAAAAAGAGGAAAGAAAGACAGAGGAAATAGAGAGAGAGAAAGAGAAAAGATAGAGAGAGAAAAAAGAAATCGAAAGAGAGAAAAAACAAAAGAAAAAGAGAGAAAGTTAGAGAGAGAACACGAGAGAAGAAAAGAAAGATAGAAAGGGAGAAAACGAAAGAAAGAGAGATAAAGAGGAAAGAGAAAGAAAGAAATAAATTAAAAGAGAGAAAAAGAAAAAAAAGAGAACCAGAGATAAAAAGAGAAGGAAAGAAAGAAATAAAAGCGAGAGAGAAATAAGAAGGAAAGAGAGAGAAAGAAAGAGGAAAATAAGAGAGAGGAAAAGGAAATCAAAAGAGAGAAAGTGAGAGAGAACACGAGAGAAGGAAAGAAAGATAGAAAGAGAGAGAGACGAAAGAGAGATAAAGAGGAAATAGAGAGAAATAAGAAATTAAAATATAAAAAATTAAAGAAAATGACAGAACAAGAGAGAAAAAAGAGAAGGAAAGAAAGAAAAAGAATGAAAGGGACACAGACAAAAAAAATTAAAAGAGAAAGATAAAGAAAGGAAAGAGAGAAACTGAGAGAAAGAACGAGAGAGAAATAAAGAAAGAAGAAGAGCGAGAAAGAAAGAAAGATAGAGAAACAAAAGAGAAATAGAGAGAAAGAAATAGAGAAAGTGAGTATGTGCGCGCGCGCGCGCGCGCGTGTGTGTGTCTTATGTTCGCTTTCGCTAATATGTCCCTGAATTTGCTGCCATCGGGTGGCTATTAAAGTTTCAATTTTAAAATGGAATTAGAGATAATTTAGTTCCCCCTCCGCCCCCTGCCCCTCCCCCCTTTGTTTATTGGTTACTCTCACCCTCGAAAAGTGGTACACGTTTCATGGCATCCCCTTTCTTCAAGCTCCTTATTCAATATCATAATACACCCGTCGGAAAAAGAAAAAGCTAAAAAAATATTGGCCTTATTTATAACTTGTGCTAGAGTTGTATAATATATATATATATATATATATATATATATATATATATATATATATATATATATATATATATATATATATATATATATATATATATATATTTACGGGCACAAGGAAAATACAAAATTGATAACACAACCCGGAAAAAGGCTAAGGAGAATATTACATGTACCAAAGAAATCTTAAGAATCAACCTTTTGGGGGTTGAGGATGGTAGCTCTGGCGATCAGCGTCTTCGTCATATAAGCGATGAGCGCTTAATGACACAAGTTTAAATCCAACTATCTTTTCCTTCTCTCCTTCTGCCAATTTTCCTTCTTAAGCTTTCTTTGATTCATGTAATATTCTCCTTAGTGTTTTTCCGGGTTGTGTTACTAATTTTCCATTTTCCTTGGCCTGTAAATACATCTACATATATATCACGCGTCATGTAATTTTCAATCACACACACACATACACACACACACACACATATATATATATATATATATATATATATATATATATATATATATATATATATATATATATATATATAAAGAAGAAGGAGCAAATGCAAGTTCTGCGGGTGATAACAACCACCACAGAGCTTTCGCCATATTTATTTTCTGCCTTTCAAAACAATTTTGAAGACAGAAATAAAGGTGCAGAAACCTTGCATTGCAGACTATATTACAATATAGTACAAGAAAGTGAAATTTGACGCGAATGAGCAATGAGACAAGAAACAGGAGTTTTTTAGAGGTAAGAGAAAGGGACATTAGAAGAAGACTAGAATCATAGAGAGCAGAGGGCGGCACAATGAAGGCAATCCTTTACCGAGAAGACAGAGATAACGCCAGGGGAAAAAAGTTTGAAATTCCTGGCCGGGACTCGAACCCGGGTCTGCTGATTGCCGGTCAGATGCTCTACCGCTGAGCTACCAGGCACAGTGACTCTACTTCGCCCAAAGCGTCACCCCATCAAACCCAGTATCTCTCTAAGCTAGGAACCTCCAAGTAATTTTTATACCACATCTTCTTACCCGCTCACAATTTAAAGGCTCATCCCCAAGTCACATATAATTATTATCCATATCAACGTTCTCCCACACCACACCGCGCAGGCACACTCTGTTCCAAGGAATCCTGCCGATGGTTATCTATATCTACATACCTCTGACGTGGAATAGGTCCCTCTTCCCCGAGGTGACGAAGGCTTCCACCTGAAGGCTGTGTTTTTGTGTCAAAAACATAATACTTCCTGGTACCTCTTCCCCCAAAAGGACCGGTTCCTGGGGGCTTTCGGCCTCACCAGCAATTGTAATTCTGACCTTTATGTTATTTCATTATCCGGTCGTGATCCGCCTGGATAAAGGCAGGTTGGTGAACCACTACTACTAGTACACTCTCTAACAAAGAAGTAATGTCAGCGTACATCGACACCAAGGAAGTAACCTAACCTAACCTAACGCTTTATAATGACTAATGTAAATATTCTTATTTATTGTCCACAATATAAAAAAAATAAATTCAATTATTTGTAAAAAAAATTAATTAAACAAACAAAAAGAAGACACCTTGTGATTAATTCCGCCCATGCGTGTTTTCTGACGTCGGTTCTCTCTTTTTCTTCTCATAGTAGACTCAGTTGTGCATTGTCTTTGGAGGAAGCGCTACCGTGGTTGAATGTAATCCTCCCATAATTTGCAAACGGCCAGCCCGGCTGCTTGGGATTCATCCTGGGAGATTCAATGCCGAAGAACTATGAGTCCTTGGGTGTTAATCTGAGGACAGTACAGAGGATCAGGAATTGGATGAGTCAGGCTGTGACTAAGAGGGTTTGGCGACACGGAAAACACCCAGGCCACGTAATACCCCCACTTATCTTCCCCTAGGGCCTTGTACCCAATACGGAGGGGTATATCAAGTGCCTGGAGGAGTTGGTGTTGCCCCGGATCCGGGAGGCGGCCGCTGTAAGGCCATGCATGTGGTAACACCACTCTTGGATGTCAGGTAATTTCTATGTCCACGTCACTCCGAGCATCTGGTTTCCCAACACCCCAGAGTGAAACCCCCTGGACTATTCTGTATAGGCCATGGTTGAAAGAGAGACCAACAAGTCCCCGGACACCACAAAAGGTCCAGGATCACCCTCGTTTTCAACCAGGTAAACAGGGTATGGGGCTGTGGAGAGAGAGCCTGCAGCAGATTCTGACGTCGTCTGGGGACCGTGGTCGAGTACGACGGCGATTTCATTGAATAAAATGAGTCAAATCCTTCGTCCTTGATATGTAATTTTGTTAAATAGATCTGTATAATTGAACTCTCGTGTGTTATTTTCTTGTATATTGAAGTTAAACGACAAATTTAACCATCACACCCTGTACATCATTGCAAAGAAGAGGATTTTAAGTTTAATTTCTTTTGTTTATTTATACTAGAATATGAATGCGTGAAATTTTATATGGATAAATTGCGGGCCTCATTCGAGAGTCGTGTATGACGTTAATTATGACGTCATATTTCTGACGTCACGGAAGCGCAAGGTAGGGCGGAAATGCCATAGACGTAAGGACATTTAAATTATAGCTTTTGTAAACAATGACATCATACAAAACCTTATTTTTAGATGTTACTAATAATTTTTTCAGGCCAAATAAAATATTTAGAATTATTGAAGACAACTTAATTCCAGGTATTTAGTTAGTAATTAAGAGTGAAGAAAGACGTTGGTATTTGTGTGTATGAAAGGTGAGCCCGGAAGGGGAAAGAGCATTAAGGGGGTTTGCTCGAGGCCCCATATGTAGGGCAATGAACCTTGACTGGCTGAGATACAACAGTATATGGACGACCACTTACTTGACTGCACTAGATGCTAGAGCACATAGCGCCCTATCTCTAATGTAGGTTCAATTTTGCCGGAGGACGGGTTATTATGATTAATGGTTTTGTCTTTGATAGGGAGTAGAAGAAGTGAGGCGGGGGCGGGGGAGGGGGGGGGGTAATGGCGGTTCTAGTGGCATTAAAGCACCACCCTTTGTGGAAAAACGCTTGGCGGTGAAATGGTTAACTAAAGAGTGGGGGCGGACTTTACCCCCGATTTGCACCGTCTGTTGCCTATGTCAGTAGAATCAACCACTGCGAAGTCAGCGTGTCTCGTTACTCGATCTGGCAACCAAGCATAGCTCGTGTGCCTTAACTTCGTTCAACGTCTATACCAAATAATAATAACAATAACAATTACGATAACAAAAATAATACTAACAAAATAATAATAATAATAACAAAACAATAATAATATCAACAATAATAATAATAATAGAGACAATACTAATAAAATAATCCTATTAACGACAGTAATAATAATAATATAGATACAACCTGAGAAAAATCTGGAAAACAGTTGTCCAACTTTGTTATAGTAAATATTGCGCGTTTGCCTCCTTTACTTAAAAAAGGGGCGGGCAACCTCCGGCCCGCGAAGGCCTAGCGTCTGGCTCGTCACCCGTGCTCGGCATTAATATTGCAATCCGGCCGGCGACACCACAGCCCCCTCCCCCCTCCCCCCAACAATAAATAAATTCTGCCAAACAGCATCTGTCTCAGTCGACTCGTAGACGGAGAGGGGAATGAGTCTTACGTCTGGCCGTGAAAATGAGACCAAAATGAGACCAAAATGCATTTCCTTCACAGATACGAAAGATTTCATAGAGACCAAAATTGTTGTAATTCTAAACCAAAAATGCTTAGGACTTTTCCTCTGCGATGAATCCTTCTTCCGCGACCTCGTCCTCCCTTCTAGCAATTTTCCAAAATACATTGCGCATGTTCAACGCATCATGGCCATGTGTGGCAGCACCTGCTGTTGCCAACAGCTCTTCTTCAAAACACGAAGTTTCACCTTCGCTCCCAACTCTCCCACCGCCACCTCAATCACATTCTTCCGTTGTCTACCTCATCCATCGAGCCGGACATTGAAACACTTCTTCATGGTAACCACCAACAGCCCTCTCGCTGATTTGGTTGTTTTTCAATAAAATGTTTGCATAATGTATTCTTGTATATATATATATATATATATACCAGGCAATGGCTTCGCCACTCCTGGCTTCGCTGCTACTAAGATTAAAATTTAAAATCTGAAAAAAAACAGCCATGGTTAAATTTTTCTAAATTTTCTGAACTTCGCCAATTATAATAATTTTAAAAAGGAACTCTAAACTAAATTTTCTGTACTTCACCATTTTTTTTCTGATATTATAAAAGAATTATTAGAAATAACTGATAAAAAAACATAAGATGAAATTATTATTCAAATACTCAAAAAATTCCCTTTTTTATTATATATATATATATATATATATATATATATATATATATATATATATATATATATATATATATATATATATATATATATATATATAATAAGGTCACTGAGGATTTCGTTTACTCCCAAAAGTCTCATCTGGCTCTCACTTCGAAAAGGTTAACCGCTCCTATCTTAGAATAAGGCAAAGTAATCCAATGAAGGTACATACATTCACCCAATCAGCAAACATAAGAAGAACGAAGCAAGTGAAAGGAAACAACGATAAATGAAATTAATAAGATAAAAGAGGAAGTATACAAGTAAAATGGATGAATACCTTGTCATCAGAGGGTATTTTTAAACCTGGGAATACCCATGCTAATAATAATCATCGTAGTAATTATTGAAAAAAAACAACGAGGGCTTTTTTATTCACTTGGAGAAAAGAAGGAATGAAAAATAGGGAATAAAGGCGAATACAATGAACAAAACTCATGAAAGTATCATTAATAGTATTCCATTACTTATCTTTCTTAATAACTTTTTTATTATTTTTAAAATAAAAATAATTCGTATCTTAAACACGCCATGAATACCCAAAAGACTCTTAATTTAAAGTCTACCTTAAGTCCTAACCCTTCCAACAAATCAATAGGCTCCGGATGCCTCAAATATGTAGGCCACTACCGTTAGGAAATGATTTAAAGATTAGGTCTATTTAAGGCCTATTAAATTCTATTTAAAAATTAAGCTACGAGGTATTTAAAAAGGGATTGAACAAGATATTAAGGAAATGCTTGAAAGGTAGCCGTGATTTTAGATGACAGGAACTAAATGACGATAGATAAAATGCGGTCAAGAAATTTTCTTAGAAGCTATCGAAGATTTGATTCTAATTTAATTTTATAGCCAGGAAATAATGAAATTCTGAATGCTTAGAATAAAAAGGCCTCTCAATTCTCTAATCAACTTTGTGTCCGTAAATAAAAGTGAGAATTTTAATTTAATGAAGTTAGAAGACATGACGAGATCGGGACCAAACATCGTACCTATATTGTTTTATTATCCTATGTGAAGGTTTTCAGCTTAGCAGTAGCATAAAAACATATAATAAAATTTAGGATATTCAATTGACGCTATACCCTCCCCCCCCATACACAACATAAACTAGGAATCGGTAATTTTGACTTTCTTTAATAAAAATTAATGAGGTTTTTAGATCGGAAGAAACGTTTGCTTATTGTTTTTATTTGCTGAATAGTAGTTTATGAACATCTCATAATAAAATGTAAGATATTCAATTTACCCTATAACCCTCACCCCCCAACCCCATAATTAGGAAACGGTAATTTTGATTTTCTCTTACAAAAATTGATGGAGCTTTGAGATTGGATCGAAACGTTGCTTATTGTTTTATTTTCAGAGGTGAATAGTTTCATCTGCCTAGAGCTACAAGAGTATTCATAATCATCATCATCACTAACTCTATAATTTAAGAAGGGGATTTTTTTGAGTATTTGAATAATAATTTCATCTTAGTTTGGTTATGACTTATGTTTTTTTATCAAAGTTATTTTTTAAAACCCAAAGAATTACAAATGATGAAGTTCAGAAAAATTATTTTTAGGTATCTTCTCTATAACTATATTTTGAAAGGGAAGAAATTTAGTTTAGAGTTGCTTTTCAAAATTATTATAATTGACCAAGTTCAGAAAATTTATAAAAATTTAACCATGGCCCCTTTTTTTAAGATTTTAAATTTTCATCTTGGCAGCGAAGCGCAAGCTCCCTCCGTAGAGGGGACTGACGAAGCCATTGCCTGGTTGTATTATATAATTAAAAATGATATAGAAGAGATTTCAGCCATAGTTTGGTATAAACAAGATCAAAAGATAAACACCGAGAAAAAGAGAGTATTTGCAGCCAGTCAACCTTTCACATGAACCACATAGAACACATATTGCCACATGAACAGGAAGTATTGATTTATTTAAGCGCCCATGCGCAGCTACATACCGAATACTCATTAATTTTTCCATAAACAACTTATACAATTCTAAAATACGTTATCTAAAACTTAATTATAAAAATAATTAATTTGTTCTTAAAATTTCTAAATAGACTTGTTACATCACGATCTAACATCTCTTTTTGAAATTGTATCAGTACATGTGTACCTATATACATACATAGAAGTACATTTTGTACATAAAGTTCAGTGAACATCGTTATAATTTATTACTTTTCCAAGTACTATATCGACATTAAAAGCTTAAAATGTTACTTTAATAATTGCTAATTGGAAATCTGACGAAAGAAAGTGACCGCTATCTTAATTAATTCAATCCAATTTATCTTAAATTGATTGCCAATTATTTCAAACTGAAATAAGAGATTGTTGTTTCCGTGGAGTTATATCTAAAAATACAACTCTGATTAAGATTTAGTATAAAGTTCCTCTTTTGTATAATCTATTATATTATAATCGAGATTTGGTTCGGTAATCTAATTCCACTAATTGTTATAATCAATAAAAACGCCTTCTGAGAGTTGTTTTCGCCAGTCTTGAAAGGGTGAGAGATGCATGAGTACTTGATAAGCATCATTAATCAATAGGCCATGATAAAGACAATAAACTAATTGTTTTTATCCATAAAACGCCTTCTGAGAGTAGTTTTTGTCAATCAATAGGTTAAACAATAGGCCATCAAAAGGCCAATAAACTAATTGTTTTTCTTAAACCCCTTTTAATAGTCGCCTTTTCAAATCATTAGATATCGGACTGATTTGTGGGTGACTCCATTATCAATACGCCAACCAATAGGCCAATCAAAAGCACCATCCTTTAATTGTCTTAATTCTCGTTTCGACTTTTGAAAATCCCTTTTGCGTGGTTGAAGGAGGCAGAAATTGTTGAAAGGGCGTATTCATCAGTAGGCTAATCTGTAATTGTTTAATGAGAGATCTGATTTATAAATAGGCCAATCCAGTAATTGTTTTAATCCTTATCACGCCTCCTGAGACTCGCTTTTCCTAGGTCTGAAAGGAGTGAGAATTGCAGGACTGTTGATAGGCCTTATTTATAAATAGGCCACCAATAAGCCAATCCATTAATTGTTTTAATCATTATCACGCCTTCTGAGAATCGCTTTTCTTAAGTATGAAAGAGGCGAGAGCTGCAGGAGTGTTGAGAGGCTTCATTGTATAAATATGCAACAATACATCAACCAATAGGCCAATCAAATAATAGTTTTAATTCTTAAATCGCTACCAGAGTCGCTTTGGCCAGGTCGAAACGGGTGAGAGATGCGTGTCTAATTGATATGCCTCATTTATCAAGAGGCCAACCAAAGGGTAAGCCAATAGGCCACTCCATTAATTGTTTTAATTTTTAAATCGCTCTCTATGAGTCGCTTTTACCAGGCTTGAGACCGGACAGAGGTGGTGCAAGAGTGCTTAAGAGGATCCATTTACCAATAGGCTAATTAATATGCCAACCAATAACCTAATAAATATGCCAACCATTTATTATTTTACTTTATAAATCGCTTTCTGAGAATCGATTTTGTCAAGCTAGGTGACAGAGGTTCAGGGCTAGTTGAAAGGCCTCATTTATCAATAGGCCCCCCAAATATGTAAATAAGTAGGTCAATCAATAGGTCAACGAATGTGCCATAAATATGTCAATAAATAGGCCATTCCACTGATTGCTTTAATTCTTAAATCGCCTATGAATCGCCTTTGTCAGGCTTGGCAGGGGCGATTGATGTCTTTCCACATGACATATCAGAGCGAGCGATTAATACCTTTCCTCTCCTCATATCCGGGAAGGAGGGGGGGGGGGCAGCGATTAATGCTTTCCCGCATGCCATAAAGGAGACCTTCCATACGTCATATTGGAGCGTGCGATTTATGACTACCTACACGTCATATCGGAGTGAGTGAATAAGGCCTTCCTACACGTTATATCGAAGAGTGACGAGTAATCCAATCCCAGACGTAATTTCGGAGCGGTATATTAATATTTTCCCGCGCGTTATTTCGGAACGAGCGATTAATGCGAGGCTTCGACCCAAAATTGGTATTAATCGCGGTGACAGGAAATTCTGAAAATAAAATTTACATGCCATGTAAAGAAAATCTGTAGAGTCTCTGTAACCTACAAAGAAAATTGTTATAGCCTGCGAAACCTGCAAAGAAAATAAGTATTAGGGTAGATAGGGGCAAAAGGCCCACCCGGGGCAAAAATCCTTTCTGGCTCACCTACTGCGCACGCGCGCGAAGAAAAATGATCAACTGAGTATGGCAACATTAACTCAGTGTAAGGAAAGTAGTTCTTGTGAGAAGAGGGTGTGTCATCAGTTCAATTTAGCCAAAAGGTATGTACAATTATGTTTTTTTGTTGATAATCATCTAATATTTCATGAAATGAGATGGTTCTTTGTTGTAGTTTATACAAGTAGCCTAGTATCTCTTTTAGAATTTACAGAGCTTTTAGTGATTTATTTGCAATATGTTTTCACAATGGCTTCTTGAATGCTACATGGATGTCAGGGGCAAGAGGCTTATCTACTTGTAGAGGCAAAAGGCCCAGGGTGGGCTTTTTGCCTCGCTTCAATTGTAGTCTATAAAAAAGGCCTATTGATTAAGATATAAATTGAGGTGCATAAGTAACCAAGCTTTGTTTCTTTCTTTTCAAATTAGGCTTAATGCAAGATGGTACGGACATACAAGCGGAAAACAAATAGGACATTCTACAGTGACGATGACCTAAGAAATGCTGTTGTAGACATCGCAAATGGAGCTTCTGTTATTGGAACATCCAGAGAGTACAAAGTTTCGGCCAGAACTCTGCGTCGTCACAGAGATGAAAAAGTGAAAAATCCAGGGTCTACTACATTTGGATCATTCAAGAAAACTTTTAGTAAGGATCAGGAACATCAACTTGTGAATCTCCTAAAAAAATTGGAAAGCTCTCTCCATGGATTTTCGGCAAAACAATTGAGGCGTTTGGCCTCTGATTATGCTGAAAAACTCAAAATTGAACACCAGTTCTCCAAGGAAACCAAAATGGCTGGGTCTGATTGGATTCAGAGATTTCTGAAGAGAAACCATCTTTATATTAAAAGGCCAGAAGGGACAAGCATGGCTAGGGCCACAGGGTTCAATAAAGAACAAGTCAATAATTTTTTCTACATTTATGAAAATGTTTTGAAAGATGTGAAACCCTCCTCTCTCAACATTTGGAATGTGGACGAAACAAGGATATTGTTATGCAGACACCTGGTAAGATAGTAGCATCAAAAGGCAAAAGATGTGTTGGAAAAATCACCACTGCAGAAAGAGGTAAGAATATTACAGTTGTTTGTGCTACTAATGTCGCTGGGACTTACATCCAACCATGTTCATTTCCCAAGAAAAAGAATAGTCCAGACGCTTATGGAAAATTCTCCATCTGGATCTATTGCTGCTTGCACTGACTCTGGGTGGATTGATGGGGAGTGTTTTATAAAATGGTTGACTCATTTTATCAGTGTGGCAAAACCATCCAAAGAAGACCCACACATTTTAATCCTTAATGGCTATCATTCCCATGAAACACTAGCTGCAATCGATTTAGCCAGGGAAAATAGTATAATTATGTTCACACTACCCCCCATTGCCCCCATAAGATGCAACCTTTAGATAGGGCATTCTTCAAATCACTTTAAGCAGCATACAGTCAAGCCTGTGAATCCTTTATGTTTTCAAATAAAGGAACAAAGATAACAACCTATGACATGGCAGAAATTTTCTCAACCGCATATAACAGAGTTGCTACAAATTTTTTTGTAGCTAGGTACCAATGTGATTTTTAATTCAACTGGAAAGTAATTTGTTTAATTTTTGTGGTGGGGGCAAAAAGCCCATATGTAGGCTTCTTGCCCCAGCAATGGGGCATTAGGCCTTTTTACACATTTTGTGAATTTTGTATTTTTTCGCAACTTTCTTTAAACTGTAAAAGAATAATACTCTGTTATAATATAGGAAATACTGTAACTGCATCATTACAAAATTGCACACATTTTGAATAAATAGTTTATTTTTTATGAATATTTTTTTCTTAAGGTGGGCTTATTGACCCACCCTACCCTACCTGAGTAACATTCAAATAAAATCGGTATAACTTGTACGTTGTGCAACCTGTAAATAAAATTAGTATAGCGGTTGTAACTTGCAAAGGAAATCGATGTAGCCTGTATAACCTCTAAATAAAATCTGCATAGCCTCTGTATTTATTTAGAATTAGCGTGTTTTTTAAAAATGTTATATTTGCTTCATCCAGAACAATCGTACAGTACGTTCAAGAAAGAAGAAGCTACTTCGCAATTTTAATTATCTTTTTAAGGAATATATATATATATATATATATATATATATATATATATATATATATATATATATATATATATATATGCAAAATCTAACTTCACCCCAGGAAAAAGAAAACGGAATACATTTTCTTCGGAAATAGTTATTTCTTACTTCGAAAAAATCCGAACTTGGGTGGGATTCGAAACGTGCACATTGAGGAAGCGAGCAACCGCTTTGATCACAATTAAACTGCCCTTTAGACCACTCGGCTACGCGGAAGAAAAAAATCTCCCGAAGAGACAAGCTTTTTAAGGCACACTTCGCATGGTCGAACGAGGAGAAAGAGAACTAATTGAGGATTCAAAGGACAAAGAAGAAATTGAGTTAAGCACGCGGCAAATACACAAATCCATATATCCCAGATCCAAGCGGTTGCTCGCTGCCTCAATGTGCACGGTTCGAATCCCACCCAAGTTCGGAATTTTTCTAAGTAAAGAAATAACTATTTCTGAAGAAAATTATTCCATTTTCTCTTTCCTGCGGTGAAGTTGGATTTATTTCATCCTTCTCTCGCGCTCATGTGAGATATATGCATTTGTGTATTTGCCGCGTGCCACTTAAATTCACTGTTTCGAGAAATGATTTTTTCTCTGAAGTTTCGTCTTAACAACCGCATTGTTTCATTCGATGTATGTGATGTTGCACGATCATGCTGGAAAAACAGTTGTCGTCTATTTCGAAACCTTCGAAAGTTCGGTAAAAAATATTCTTGAAGCATGTGTCGGTATCTTTCGCCATTCACAGTGACTGAATTTCCATTTTCATTTTCATAAAAATACGGCCCCATGATCTTGTGAGGTGTTATCGCACACGACACAGTGGTTTTTGCAGGATGCAGCTCTTTGTGGTGTATAGCTTCTGGGTTGTAATCCGACCATATTCTGTTGTTCTGCTTATTTTTGTATCCGCTCAGATGAAAGTTCGCTTCGTCAGACATTATCATGGCGGCACATCAACTTCCCCAAATTTTTGTCTGAATTCTTCTGCATACGATTTTATTTTGGCTAAATCGTTGTCTTCTAATTTTTGCATAACCTGAATCTGGTATGGCTTAAGTTTCATTTTTTCTTCATTACATTGTATGTTGCACTTTTTGACAATCCCACTTGTTCCGATCTTCTTTTCAATGATTTCTGCGGCGACCGTTCGAAGATTTTATGCAACTCTTCAATTTCATGTTGATCTACGCCTTTTCTGCCAACACGCCCTTTTCGCCCATCTCGTACACTACCGGTGTCTCGAAATTTTTTAATTAGTCTGCATAGCGCTCGTCGTGACGGTACTTCTTGAGCTCCTTCACGTCTCATCCGTCGTTGTGTTGAAACCACGGAACAGTTGCATCGGAAGAATGTTTCAACATTTTTTGTTTCGTCCAATCATTTCCAGGAGCTTCCAAGTTTTCAGTTGGAAAAATTTCTTAATAATCATTTTGGCTAGAAAAATTTTCTTCTTTTATAGTCTACGAATGACTATGAAGTTAATCAATTTGTTACTTCACAATTTTCGCGCAATTTTGCTAAGAATTGAGCACTCCAAAACTTTCTACGCTTTCCGTTTCTAGCAAAAAAATGACCGATTTACTAAAATTGGCATAAATTCTAAAATAATAAATGAATTAATTAGCATTTTAGGACAAAAAAACTATTAGCTAACTATTCAAAACAACTATTACCAACAACTTCTGAAAGATTCATTGTGGTCAAAAAATTATTCTTTATTTTATTGAACTTCAAAAGTAGGACATGTTAAAAAACGTCCCTGTATATATATATATATATATATATATATATATATATATATATATATATATATATATATATATATATATATATATATATATATATATATATATTACCTCGCGCGCATATCTCCCGCGGAAGGGGTGGCGCATGGCCAGAGACACTTCCACTCCACCATTCGCACACATTATCCGCTGCTTAACCAAGGTGATCCACCTACTACATTTTCCCCATCCATCATCGGTGTCCAGCTATCCGGTTTTCCCTGAAAACTTCCTTACCTGCGTTTATGTTTCACCCTACACATCTCCTCCTCCTCCCCCAACCATACGTCTCCATTCATCCTATCCCTAGCACGCCTTTCTGCCTCCTGGATGCTCAGCCCCAGTCCAGCAAAGACATCTCTCGTACACTCCATCCATCTCCTCCTCGGAGGCCCACGTTGTCTCCTCCCTATCACTCGATATCTATACACTCTCTTTACCATCCTCCATTCTCTCGAGGTGACCACCATCTCATCACACCTCTACCAGCTCTTTCAAGCAAACTCACTTTAATTCCACATCTCTCTCGTTTCTCACCCTGTCAATCAACCTCACATCACAAATACTTCTCAGACATTTCATTTCCATAACCTCACCCTTCCTCCTTTCGTTCGCACTCAACGCCTATGTTTCACATCCATACAGAGCAGTGGGAACCACCACTCCCTCATACAATCCCATTTGCGCCTGCCTGCTCACTCGCATCCCTTTCGTGAGATTCCTTATCGCACCATATTATTGCACTCCCTTTTCCATTCGCTTCATTATTTTATTTTCACCCCTTCCTTCAGCTGCCAGATCCACACCAAATACTTAAAACACTGCACTTCTTCCAACCTCCTCCCATTTAGACTCGCTTGCATCCCACTCATTCCTCCCCTATTACACCACATTACCTTGCTTTTGCCTTCATTCACACTGAGCTTCCTTCTGTCACACAAATCTACAACTACAGTGACTGTAGTTTCTCCTTTGAGTCAGCCACCAGCACTGAATCATCCGCAAACAACAATTGTTCCAGCTCGTACATCTTCCCATTTTGACTCACTACTGCTGCACTCCTACCTCCCACTCTTTCTTTCACCTCTCTCACCACGCCATCCATATACAGATTGAACATTAACCAATGAGGGCAAAGAACCGAAGACCAATGCTCTTGTATAAATCAAAACAGGTAGACAAGTCTCTTATTTCTAATTGTTATCCTTCATTACTTGAATTTCGTCTTTCTTCTTTCCTGCGGGACAGTTTAGCATCCATGGTATGTCTACCGCGTTACTTCATGAGTTCCCCATAAATTACCATTAATATTTTTCCTATGGTTCTTGAATTACCATTTGATATGGCTTAAAATTGACCACATACTGACTACCTCAGGGGTAGCAATTGTGGCATCAAATCTTTCAACTTTTTAAATTTTTAATTATCATTTATTTTATATTCTTGAATTGAAATTGATTATGCAGAACTGTATCGTAAAAAATAGAATTAATGAGCCTATTTTATTCAATTATCTTCATCCTCTCCGGAAAATTGATTGAAAATATATTTTTTAATTTAATTTTGAAAAAAAATAAGTTTAAAGCTTATGAATGGGGGAAAATCCGATCGGTGATAGCGTCTTAATGGATTTTTGAGAATCGTTGTAAATTTCTTTAATTATATCAAATAAATGAATTTAAATTTTAATTAAAATAACAAAATCCGTTGGAATGAAGGTTAGGTGATTTTTCATATATATATATATATATATATATATATATATATATATATATATATATATATATATATATATATATATATGCAAACTTGGTTGAAGACCATGGTGCATTTCGCCTTAGTTAATTTCCTTTGGCAACCTTTTATTCTTCTAACTCTTTATTATTCTATCTTTAAATGAATAAAAGACAAGTGATTTACCATCCACAAGATGGAATAAAAAAGGCAGAAGAATAGAAAGTTGCCAAAGGAAATTAACTAAGGCGAAATACACAATGGTCTTCAACAAAGTTAGCATTCAAGAAAGACTGCTACCCATCTACACTAATATATATATATATATATATATATATATATATATATATATATATATATATATATATATATATATATATATATATATATACCATTCCTGTGGCACCCACGGCGATGCATAGGGCCTCAATGAACTCACGCCACCACGCTCTATCTTGAGCTAATGCGTCAAGATCTTCCCAACAATCATCTCCTGCTTCCCGCCTCATAGTCCTAATCCAAGTCTCCCTAGACCTACCTCTACCTCTTCTACCCGGGGCCACCAGCCCTGGTGTACGTCAAACTATACCCTGCTTTCTATAAACATGACCCAACCATTTCAAACGGGAAAATCTAACAATCTCATCGACCGGTTGCACTCTCGTTATTTCTCTGGTATTTGACACTCTATCCCACCATTTAACTCCCAATATTCGTCGCAGAGCCTTTTTTTAAAATGCCAATAGTTTTTTATCTGTAGTCACGGTGCTGTACTAAGACTCATGTCCATAAATCAAAATACTTCTAACCATTACTTTATAAATCTTGATTTTAGTATGCACAGAAAAGTTGCTATTTTTCCAAACATTCTCAAGCATCCCCATTGCCTGATGGGCTTGTCTTAGCCTTTCCTCAAATTCTGAATTTAGAGAACCATTCTTTACTAATTAAGTACCTAAATATTTGAACCTATCAACTTGCTTTATAGCAATTCCTTCTACCGAGCAATTCTGCTAATTTTCTATATTCATATTTATGATTTGAGCTTTTCTGCTATTAATTACCAAACCAACCTTTCGTCCTTCCCAAACTAAACAGTCCAGCACTCTGGCCCATTACAAATAAGAACTATATCATCAGCATAATCTAAGTCCAGAAGTTTCTCATTTTCTCCCCAGTCTATAAAAGCATCAGTTTCTGCCTTTACCTTTTTCATGATTTAATCAATAACTAATACAAATATCAGAGGTGACAGAATGCCACCCTGTAGCACCCCAACTTTACTTGAGTCAAACTGCCGTCAATCATCACTTTGCATGTTGTGCTCTCGTGCATATTCAAAATAACCCTAACAAACTCTTCCGGTATTCAATAATGCCTCATGATCTTACCCATGGTATTTCTCGAAATGCTATCGAATGCCTTTTCAAAATCAACAAAGCAGAGCCTTAAAGGAACTTTCATTTCATTTGCTGCATCAAATTTCTAACAATCCGGTCATTGCACCCACGCCCCTTCTTAAACCCAGCCTGTTCATCTCTTAGAATGCCATCAACCATCGGCTCCAACCTATTCAATAATATTCTACTGAAAATTTTCAAAGCTATAGGTGACAAAGTGATTCCTCTCCAGTTACCACACAGACTCAGATCTCCTTTTTCGGAACTTTAACTAATACTCCATTCTTCTACCCTCATGGTACCATCCCCGTCACCCATATCTCATTGAATAACTTTCTCAGAACATATACCAATCCATCCTCTTCCACTTTATACATTTCAGGAAATAAACCATCTTCTCCCGGAGTCTTATAATTCTTCAATTGTTTTAATGCTTTTACCACTTCTTCAAGCCTAATCTCTCCCATATCTATCTTCAAATCTTTACAAGCAGGAGGTATATCTTCCTCTGGTGGGACTGGTCTGTTCAGAACTATCTCAAAGTGTTTTCTCCATTTATTCGTTACATCAATTCTCTTAGTTAACAGGTTACCTTCTCTATCTCGTACTGGCATTTCGTCGCGCCTACCACATCCACCATTCAGTTCACTAATTGCTTTATATGCTAACCTCTGACTATGCCTAACATTTTTATTGATTAGAGTTTCAGTTTCCACAACCTTTCCATCAACAGATCTTCTTTTATCTCTCCTAGTTAGCCTTTTTACTTCTGAATCCAAGCTCCTATACACAGCTCTTGCTAATTTAATGTCTTAACCACCACTATTATGCATCTGACTTCTCACTTTAGCTTCAGCTCTCTTTTTAATCACATCCCATGTTTCTCAGGATATCCATTTCTTTCTCCTCCATCTATGCCTCCTTCTAATTGTATCGCCAGCAGCACCATGCAAAACTTTACTCAGTTCTCCAGACATCTTCCGCATTTCGTTCCTCCTCCTCCAGCACCTCCAGCGCCAGATATCTATTTCTACTTTCTAGTTTGAATTCCTCCCTTTCATTTCCATCTCTTCTGAGCAAGTCAATATCATATCTACGGGCAACAGGATTTTGCTCTCTTTGGTTTTTAAGTTTAAATCTTATTTTTGAGATGCTGAGTTGATGATCACTACCAATATCTGTTTCTCGTTTAACATGGACATATAGCAAAGAGCTCCTATGCCTCCTACTAAGAGCAATGTGTTCAATCTGATTTTTATATCTTCCACACGGTGACACCCTCGTTGTCTTGTCTATATCAAGATGTTGAAATAGAGTGCCCCAATGATTAAATCATTTTCGAGACAAAAGCTCCAGAACCTTACTCCATTTTCACTCATCCTGCTTCCAGCACCCATCTTCCCCATACATGCCTCAAAGCCTTCATTGGAGCGGCCCATTATTGCATTAAAATCTCCAACACAAACCAAAATATCCTGCCTAGCAGCTCTACTTATTCCTTCCTGCAACTTTTCATTAAACGCATCTTTCCTTTCGTCAGTTGCTTCGTTTGTTGGTGCATAACACACAAACATGCTGGGGTTAGACTTAAACCGTGCGTACAACAATCTCTCGTCTATAGGATCCCATTCGCATAAAGCCTTATTTTCCTTGCTTCCCAATAACAATCCTACACCGTGATAATGCATTCCATCCCGACGACCAGATAACAACAAACGTAAACCATTCTCGAACATCAAATTATCAATTCCGTTTAGTTTTGTCTCTGTTATAGCGCATATATCAATTCGATAATTCTCAAAAACTTTCACCAGCTCCTCATTTTACTGTGCCGATTTAGCGTTCTCACATTCCAATTTCCGACCATAATAGTATTTTTAGTATGAACAAAAGAATTGGGAGACCGTGAGATTCTTAGAGCCCCTTGCCGACCAAGGGCTGCACGGGACTGGGGGTCAAGCTACATGTAGCGTAGTCCATTTTGGTTTCTATAGCTAATTACCTGAACACATCGCCACTGTGTTGCAGGCCCAGTAGACAACGAACTTGCCTGTATGCCCGCACCCGAAAGATCCAGCTATTCCGAGGCCAATCGCGTGCCGGCGTGCTTCTCACCCATTTCACTCCCAAGGAGTTCATCGGCCTAAGAAGCAAACACCCGCCCCGCTCCCAGGGGCGTTGATCTGTGAAGGTAAAGGGCGATCACTCACTCACTAGCCTTTATACAATGTATTGGCTACACTCATCACAATATATATATATATTTATATATATATATATATATATATATATATATATATATATATATATATATATATATATATATATATATATAGTCATATGAGTTCCTGCTGACCATTCTAATCTTCAATTTCACGGTGAAGGTAAGGACACATAGGAGGCTGAGGTACATGTGATTTATTTATGGAACAACGTTTCGGGCGTATCACCCATCTTCAGGTTCTAAAACATAAATTAATCTAATACAGTTAAAGAATATTAAAAATAATTAGGTTATGACTATGTAGATAAATCAAAAACTAGAAAATAACTCAGGAATTTAAAAGTCAAGAGAATCAAATTATCAATCTAATATTACACTATTGAAACAAAAAAAACCCACAAAAAACAAAAGTAAATAATTACAGTATAATATTGCTTACCGATAATTCAGGAATTTAAAAAGCAAGAGAATCAAATTATTAATCTAATGTAATCACTATTGACACGAAAAAAAAAGCAAAAACACAAAAGTAAAAAATTACAGTATAATATTGCTTACCGATGAAGTTCAGGAGAAATCACAAAGTGAAGAAATTATAAAGGATGTGGCTTAAAGAAGGATAGGAATTTGATTGGTTGGTTGTTAAATAAGAGAAGGTTGGTTGGTTGTTGAATGAGGTAATTAAAATTAAGAAATAAGAAGAGGAACAGCGGTATTATCTATGTTGAGTGCAGGAGATTTTGTACGTATTAGTAGGGATCCAAAATTCTTAGACTATATTCATTGTTATTATGACCAATTATTTTGAAGTTATCTATGGAACATTCTGTCTTGCATTGTATACTATGATTTCTAATTACAGAAGCTTCCTTCTTAGACAATATTTTTCCAGTGCGATGGCTTATTCCCATGTGAGAACAAAACCTCTCTTTCAATGAGCGAACCGTACTACCAATATAGGTTTCTTGCAAACAAGGACAAGTAAAAGCGTAAACAACACGGCTGCTATTTCTAGAGGAAGTTTGTCTTTTGACGAGAAGAAACTTCCTATGGAAAGTGGGTTGACAAAAGTGATTTTGAAGTTGGTATGAAAGAAATATTTTTTAAGTAATTTGTTGCATTTTCTAGTGAATAATTTATTGTAAGGTCCCATTTCTGGTACTACGAAAAAATTTTCATTTTTGGGAACATTATATGAGAGAAAGGATGGAGAGTAAATTTTGGTAAGAAAATTATTGATTAGTTTGTCAACCAAAATTTACTCTCCATCCTTTCTCTCATATAATGTTCCCAAAAATGCAATTTTTTTTCGTAGTACCTGAAATGGGACCTTACAATAAATTATTCACTAGAAAATGCAACAAATTACTTAAAAAATATTTCTTTCATACCAACTTCAAAATCACTTTTGTCAACCCACTTTCCATAGGAAGTTTCTTCTCGTCAAAAGACAAACTTCCTCTAGAAATAGCAGCCGTGTTGTTTACGCTTTTACTTGTCCTTGTTTGCAAGAAACCTATATTGGTAGTACGGTTCGCTCATTGAAAGAGAGGTTTTGTTCTCACATGGGAATAAGCCATCGCACTGGAAAAATATTGTCTAAGAAGGAAGCTTCTGTAATTAGAAATCATAGTATACAATGCAAGACAGAATGTTCCATAGATAACTTCAAAATAATTGGTCATAATAACAATGAATATAGTCTAAGAATTTTGGATCCCTACTAATACGTACAAAATCTCCTGCACTCAACATAGATAATACCGCTGTTCCTCTTCTTATTTCTTAATTTTAATTACCTCATTCAACAACCAACCAACCTTCTCTTATTTAACAACCAACCAATCAAATTCCTATCCTTCTTTAAGCCACATCCTTTATAATTTCTTCACTTTGTGATTTCTCCTGAACTTCATCGGTAAGCAATATTATACTGTAATTTTTTACTTTTGTGTTTTTGCTTTTTTTTTCGTGTCAATAGTGATTACATTAGATTAATAATTTGATTCTCTTGCTTTTTAAATTCCTGAATTATCGGTAAGCAATATTATACTGTAATTATTTACTTTTGTTTTTTGTGGGTTTTTTTTGTTTCAATAGTGTAATATTAGATTGATAATTTGATTCTCTTGACTTTTAAATTCCTGAGTTATTTTCTAGTTTTTGATTTATCTACATAGTCATAACCTAATTATTTTTAATATTCTTTAACTGTATTAGATTAATTTATGTTTTAGAACCTGAAGATGGGTGATACGCCCGAAACGTTGTTCCATAAATAAATCACATGTACCTCAGCCTCCTATGTGTCCTTACCTTCACCGTGAAATTATATATATATATATATATATATATATATATATATATATATATATATATATATATATATATATATATATATATATATATATATATATATATATATATATATATATATGGCAAACGAATTGATGGACGCAAACTTCAAGCGAAGTATAAACAGGATGACCAGGACTAATTTGTTAAGTTTCACATTAGTTTTTTTTAGGAGGGGGGGGGGCAAGAATAAAATCCACTGTCAATTATTTTCCTTCCTATTTTTTAGAAATTTTCTTGTTGGTTTAGTTTGTTTCTTACTCCATATTCATGTTTCACAATTTTATTACATGTGTTAACTTTTTATGTATACATTTAACTCTGTATTTTGTATTCTTTCTTTAGCACTGATGATGGGATTAGTTATTATCATGAAACGTTTGAAATAAATGTTACGAGGCATCTACGGCTCTGTCCTGGTCATCCTGTTTATACATATCATATATATATATATATATATATATATATATATATATATATATATATATATATATATATATATATGAAAAAAATAACCTTAGAAAAATGAAAAGAATTCAAGTACTTTCGATAGCAGATATTTAGGTCGTTTAGATTTTGCACATGATGATTTGCAAGATGCCGTATATTTAATTTTTATCTATTTATATATTAATTAGTTAATTTATTTACTTGTTTACTATTATTGGAAATCGTTCTCTACCTTTCTTTACAATCTATATTTGTCTGCGTTCTGTTTTTATACTTATTCCTTGATAATGAACTTAAAAATATAGTTTGAATATACTTGCATTCCTCTTTTCATTTTCCTGTGGGTGGTTTTTGCAATTATTGCTTCCCTCCGGCGCTACATTGAGTGTACAAGAAGTTTGGACTAAATTCAAAGGTTTGCATAACAAAAACTGGCCCCGGCGATATATCAGCCAAAACATTTACTCACAGTCGCCGACCTCAACTTTCACGACGCCCTCAACGCGGCTCCGGGACCTGGCGCATGCCATCCTCACTGTGTCCCTGGGAAGATCTTCGAACACCTCCTTGATCTCGGCCACCAGTTCGGCCTTTGGGGTTGAAGGCAGAGCGGTTGATGACTTTCTCAACAGCGCCCCCCACACAATAATCCATGAGACTGAAATCCAGGGAATTAGGAGGCCAGAGAGCGAGGCTGGCGAAGTCATTGAAATTCTCCGACAACCGCTGCTGACTCTTTCCGGATGTAGGGTCTTCCAGCAGGAACCCTCTCGATCGAGGGTTCGACCATAGTCTCCACCTGATCCACATAGCCGTATGAATTGTGACTAGGACCCTGGTCAAAGATGTAGGGCAGCATGACCTCACCCTTACTAAAGACACACCCAAAGACCATCACAGTTGTGGGTGGGGGGAGGTGGGTGGTCTTCATGATACATAGAACGTCGCATGAATTGTAGGCAAGCCACATGCTTTTTTCCGGGTGTTGTGAAACTTGTCCTGGGAGAAGTTCTTTTCGTCTGAGAAGAACCAGATCGTTCCTTGCTCAACAGGGTGCTTCAGCTTGTTCAGAGGCTTCTTTGACTTCGTCAAGCGGTTCTCCCTGGCCTTGACTGTCAGAATTTGTGCCTTGCGCCTTTTGTACGAATGGTAGCGAAGGTCCTCATTCATGACCAGCTTTAGGGTGGTGACTCCAACACCCACATCCCTCGCTAAGGACCGTATTCCCTTGCTAGGGTCTTCCATCACCCTCTCCTGCCGGTGTTGGATGAATTCAGGCGTGCGGACGCAGGCAGAACGCCTGCTGTGTTCCTTCCTGCTAGCCACGGCTTCGTAGTCGCTGTTGCAGCTGCACATGTCACGTCTTTCAGCTTTTACCGTCTTAGCAGAACATTGAGCACCGGTCATGATGTCGGTATGTTGATACTCGGGCCGAATCATCATCATGCTGTAGGCAACTCATTCAGATGGCTTCCACTCCTCCATTTCAGCTAACTTTTTCTCAACTAAAACTTTACCCTGTTTGCTCTCCAACACCTTTGAATGTTCAACCATGCATCAACCTATTTATGAAAAAAAGGAGACATTAAAAAGCGTAAAATTTAGCTCGAACGATATATATATATATATATATATATATATATATATGTGTGTGTGTGTGTGTGTGTGTGTGTGAAAGATAATGGTAAACCACAATATTTGAATCAAGATTTTATTCATAACTATCTTGCCGAAACTTGTCTGATAGTTATAAATAAAATCTTGATTCAAATATTGTGGTTTACCATTATCTTTTACTGATATACATCGCGCCAATGTGATATCTTCCATTCCATTATATATATATATATATATATATATATATATATATATATATATATATATATATATATATATATATGAATATATGAGGAGGTCTTCAAAAAGTTTGTAGAAAACGAATATTACAAGAAAATGGGATACCCCCCTGAAAATTCTAATTAGACTGATTTAAACTTCGGCCATGTGCGATTAGTTACGTACACATAAATGACTTTGCTTCATTTTGAATGACATGATATCACTTTAAATTTGATACCATAGATTCGGTCTAAGTTGAAGCAAAGTGGAACCTAAAAAATATGGTTAAGCTTGGTTGGTGGAAGAGTGAAATTATTGAGGCATTAATAAAAGCTTATGGCTCCCGAAAGCCTACTGTTTATAAGCAGTGGCAGATCGCCATCATCAGTAAGGGAGGAAAACATCGATCGTGTGGGGGCACTATTTGAAAGGGACCGTTGATTAACAGTGGAGATGATATCAGGCCCATTGACTGAATCGGCAGGTTCAGTATATTCCATCTTGACTGACCTACTGAAGCTCAGTAAACTTTCTGCTCGATGGGTGCCCACATTGTTGAGTGAAGATCAGCTGGAGAAGTGAGCGATTCTTCCACTGCAAATTTTGAACATCTGGGATGAAGATCCCGACGATTTTAGGCAAAGAACTGTAACCCGGGATTAGACTTGGATTTACTCAAATAATCCAGAAGACAAAGACCACTCTAAACAATGGTTACCAAGAGATGGGAGAGGATCCATTAAAGCAAAGTCAGAACGATCAGGAGGAAAGATTAATGACCACTTTTGGGGGTGAGGCCAAAGATGTGATACGTGTTGTCTTTGCCAAAGGAGGAAGAACCATCAATACTACCTATTACGAAGGTATTTGGTAAAATTTCAGAAGGGTATAGCGGAGAAAGGCCCTAGAAAACTTCACAGAAGAGTCCTCTTTCATCGCGTTATCGCCCCCATTTCATTCCGCTTTTTTGACAAAGTCAACTTTGCAAGAATTTTGGTGGGAGTTGATCTCACACGCTTCGTACACTCCCCACCCAGCCCCATCCGACTTTATTTTGGTTTTCAAACCTTAAAAAAAACATGAAAGGCTCTTGTTTCTCTTCCGTTGATCCGATTAAAAGAGCCATTTTAACTTAGTTTAATTCTCAGTTTTAAAGAAATGGTTTAGATGGATGCAATCATCGCTTGCGAGTGCTTTGACCTCAATGGAGCTTATGCTGAAGAAGAATATTTACACCTCATTTCTTTACATTTCTGTAATCTTTCTACAAACCTTATGAAGACTCCTCATATACAGTAGGGGGAAATAAGTATTCGTACACCTTCACAATTTAAATTTAATGGCCTTCCAACCCATCAAACTTATGAAATTCACACATGAGATGTATATTAATGTAAAGTTACAGGTTCAGTGCATAAAAAGGCATGAAATAGAATTTGAATTCAGTAACTGAAATTAATAAAAACAGGGGTGAAAAGAGTATTCGTACAAATCGATATTTGGTGATTAATACTTAGTTGCGTAATATTTGTTGGCTTTCACCGCCATCAATCGTTTCCTGTAGCTCTTCACTAGTGCGCTGTAGCATTCCTTTGATATTTCGGCCCATTCTTTCTTGCATATTACCTCCAATTCTTTGATGTTCATGAGCCCCCTCAAATGAAGCTTGCTCTTCAATGTTTGCCACAAGTTCTCGATTGGGTTCCAATCTGGCGACTGACTAGTTCATTATATAACGTTTATACTGCTTCTACAGAACCATTCGCGAGTAGCTTTCGCAGCTTGCTTCGGATCATTATCTTGTTAAAAGATTTATCCCTCTCCAAGTCAAATTTTCTCTACAAAAACGAACAGATGTTCTTCTAAAATGTCTCTGTAGATTACCGAATTCATGGTCCCATCTATGATTTGGATATTGCCGGTACCCATGAGATGAGAAGTCCACACACCATGATGCTAGGGATGGTGTTCTTAGAGTCGTAGCCACTGCCGTCTTTCCTCCAGACAGGACAGCCATCTTTACGGTCAAACAATTTTATTTTTGTCTCGTTTGACCACTGGACATTATCCTAGAACTCAGAGGGTTTCTCCAAATGCTCACGGGGGAATTCCAACCTTGTAACTCTGTCTCTCTTCAGCAACAGAGGTGTCTTCCTTGGCCTGCGAGAATTAAAATCATGTCGAATAAGTTCATTACTGATGGTTCACTTTGTGCCCGACGTTCCTGTCACCACTGGGTCATCTTGAATTTTCTTACGGGTCGGCATAGGGGAAGATCTCACCTTCCCGAGTATAACAGCAGAAGCTTTGGGGTAAATCTTCCGAGGAGCACTTGAATGTTGAAGGTTGTCGACAGTTTACACCCTTTTCCACTTCAAAATGACAAAGCCAATGGTGCTGAAATGTATTTTTAGCTGCTCGGATATCTTCCAGTATCTCGGCCCATCATTATGGAGTTTCAGAATCGCCTATTTCTGGTCAAAGGAGATTTCTTTATTCTTCACTATGATAACGTCTTTACTGCGGGAACGTAGACTGTTGAATGCCATTCCAATCTTTCCTGAGCTCTTGTTGACTGCTGTATATATTATTGGAACCCTCTCGAAGCTTATTCGCACCGTCACAGCAAATAGTGTCTCTCATGTGCTTTAAAAATGAATTTGGTAAGGTTTATGTTTCTGTACGAATACTTTTTTCACCCGTGTTTTCAGTAATTCCAAGGTTACAGAATATCATTTTTGTGTCATGTCTTTTTGTACACAGAACTTTTAAATTTACAGAATATATATGTATTGTGTAAATTTCATGAAATTTGATCGGTTGCAAGTTTATTAAAATTTTATTTTGTAGGCTACGAATATTTATTTCATCCCTCTATATCTATGGTGGCCCAGTCGATGAGCGTCGTGGTTCTGATAGCGATCTTCGCTTGATGACACAGGTTCGAATTTAACTTCCTTATTCACCTTCATATAGTGTTTAAAATAGTTTTCCCTATTTTCTTCGTTTCTAAATCTCCCATTTTCTTTCTTAAGCTATTAAAGGTCACATAATATATTCATCAGCGTTTTACCGGGGTGGGTTGTGATACTACTATTATATATATATATATATATATATATATATATATATATATATATATATATATATATATGGAAATATATCCAAGACAAATTGGTGCTCTTTTGGGCTAATGGATGGGCCATCCTTAAGTGTTGTCTTCCAGTTCGAGGAGGATAGGATCACCTGCTGGACCTGAAACAGAGCAGTTGTCTAATTATGCCATTACATAAACCGCATATATATATATATATATATATATATATATATATATATATATATATATATATATATATATATATATATATATATATCAGTGGTGTGCGGTGACTTTTGAAAATGAGGAAGCAATTCGAGTTTTACAAAAATAAATATGTTAATTCAATTAAATATGTATGTTGTTCACTGAAAATAACCATAAAATTGTAAGTTACTCACTTTATTTAAATGTTAATATTTTTAATTTTATTTTTGAAAACTTTATATAAATTTTAAAATAGCTTCTATAAGTATGCACAACCAGCTAGCCAAGATGTTCTATCATATTGGCCTACATTGTATTTGCGAGTGCAAAACTAATTTGGATCAAAGATCTAGTCTTGGTCGCACTGAACCTCCTTTTTAATAATTTTACAATAATGCAATCTCATTTTCTCCCAACTTCAGTTGCATCCATTTTGTTTTAAAAGGGGTTTATCACTAAAAAAATAAATAAACAATACGCCACACTTATCCAAGCACTGCCTCAGGGCTACTGATCTCAAAGATACCAAAGGTGACTGGTAGGCCCGCCAGAATACCGGAAATATTAACAAAATGCTTAAGATATAAGAGCTTAGCCGTACTAGAGTTTTTGCTATTTAGCTGTTTTCTTTCTCAGAACCAGTATTTAAATAAAACCTAAAAATTTGTTTCAGCTTCAGAGCATAATGATAGTTACGTCAATGTGTCTTAGACATTTTGTTGCTTTTTCCTAGATTCTGGCAACTCGGCAAAGTTGCCAGATGAAGCTAATGACCTATACAAATAGGTTATTTTATTCTTAATTCTAACACGGAGTTGAAATATCTAGATAAAAAATCCTAAAACTCTAATGACTGTATATTATTGCTAAGAAAAGCAAAACACCTTTTAAACTATTCATTCCAAAGCACCAAAAAACAGAACTAATATTGAAATTAAGAGAAAAAAATAAAGAGTAGAAATCTTGACGAAAAGGATGCATTTCTTCAATTGCAGTCGGGCTCATCAAGGTCTAACGCCAATTCGATTGAAATGGAACGGCACCGTATGGCTCTACAAGTAGAGGCAAGCATAATTGTGGGAATAAAATTGATTCTGCTGTCATATTAATTGTTGGGGTGTAATTTCTTTTTCTTTTCCTCTTAAATAGGGAAAGCTTCCCTTGCTTCCATTGACTGCACGCCACTGATATATATATATATATATATATATATATATATATATATATATATATATATATATATATATATATATATATATATATATATATATATATATATATATATATTACAAGAAAGAGAAATTGGACGCGAATGAGCAATGAGACAAGAAACAGGATTTTTTTTTAAGGCAAGAGAGGGGGACATTAGAAGAAGACAGAGACAACGCCAGGGGAAAAAAGTTTTAAATTCCTGGCCGGGACTCGAACCCGGGTCTGCTGATTGCCGGTCAGATGCTCTACTGCTAAGCTACCAGGCACAATGCACAGTGACTCTACTTCGCTTCGCCCAAACCATTACCCCTTCAAAATTGTTTTGAAAGGCAGAAAACAAATATGGCGAAAGCCCTGTGGTGGTTGTTATCACCCGCAGAACTTGCATTTGCTCCTGCTCCTTCTATATATATATATATATATATATATATATATATATATATATATATATATATATATATAAAGGGTGTTCCAATAAATTGGACCGATTTTAAATGTGAGTTAAGTTTAAGCGTCTAATGATTTTTTCTTTTTCTTTCAGATTTAACAACTTCAGTCTTTGGCAATTTCAACCATGGAAAGATTAACAATCGAACAACGTGTTAAAGTTATCGAAGCCTATTACGAAAATGGACGTTCAAACAGAAACGCATTTCGGGCACTTCGCGATTTTTTTGGTCAACATAATCGACCAACCGAGAGTGCAATTGGGAAAATTGTTCGTAAATTCAAACAAACGGGGTCGGTGGCAGATATGAAAACGCCATCGCGTGCTTGTTTACGCTGTTCAGCTGAAAACATTACTGCAGTGCGCGAGAATGTGGCCAAAGATCCAGACACCTCTATTCGTCATCGAGCGCAGGAATTGAACCTCTCCACAACAACGTTACATCGAATTTTGACAAAAGATTTGTCTCTACATGCTTACAAAATCCAATTGACACAAGAACTGAAGACTGATGACCATTTGAAGCGCCGTACATTCTTCATTTGGTGGTACGAGCAAAGACAAGCCGATGATGATTTTTCGCAAATCATCATCTTTAGTGATGAAGCCCATTTTCATCTTTGTGGATTCGTTAATAAGCAGAATTGTCGCATTTGGGCTGATGAAAATCCCAGGAAGATTGTTGAAAAGCCACTGCATCCACAAAAGGTCACTGTTTGGTTTGCATTTTTTGCTAGCGGAATCATTGGACCGTATTTTTTCGAAAATGATGCGGGAATTCTGTTACGGTGACAGGCGAGCGATACCGTGTCATGATAACCAACTTTTTATGGCCTGAATGAATTCTATGGATGTCGAAGCTTTGTGTTTTCAACAGAACGGCACCACATGTCACACAGCCAATGCAACAATGGCTTTATTGAATGAGAAGTTCCCAGGTCGCATCATCTCTCGAAACAGCGAGGTCAATTGGCCACCACGATCGTGTGACTTGACACCTTTAGATTTCTTCCATTGGGGTCATCTCAAAAGTAAGGTCTATGCCAACAACAATTCAACAGCTGAAGGATGAGATAATTAGGTATATTGGTGAGATCGAGGAGCAACTATGCAGAGACGTCATAAAAAAATTTGACCATCGAGTGGAGGTGTGCCGCTGAAGCCTTGGCGGACATTTAGGCGATATTATTTCTCACACATAATTGCCATGACTCAAATAACATGATCCAATGGTGAAATCAATAAATTTTCACCAATAACACTGTTTTATTTACTGCTATCCTCGATCCGTCTTAATGGAACACCCTTTATATATGAAGGTGAAAACCAAGCAAGCTATTGATAAAAGCATCTTTATTTGTCTGGAGTTGAACGTTTCGAGGTCCTAGTCTCATCATCGGCACTAAGAAACTAAGATAGTAAAGGATTAAAATTCCTAGTTTTCATAATATATATATATATATTCATATAGAAAGAGGAGTTGAACTCTAATTATTCTTCCCTTTTCTCCTCTATAGAGTTTCAAAAAATGAAGTCTCTCTTTACGAGGCATTTTATATCCCAATACACACAGTCATGAGTACCGGAACCCATGTACATCCCTAACCCCGCACAAAGGCATGGTTGAGTAGTAGGGCGTCCCAATCGTTTGCCTGCCTATCCATAAATCCCTCCTTATAATTGCCACCATAACACGACCACTTCGGAATCGCCATAACGTTTTAAATTCCTGAGCGTAAAAACGATTTGGTACAAAAGACTCGGAAAAACCGCCTTTGTTTTCTAATCTTTATTGTGGACGATCCTTGTTTTTGTTCATTGTTCTTTTCTTTTTACTCACGTCCCTCTTTGTTCGTCTTTATTCCGATTAGTTGTTTTAGCGAGTACGCGCCGTTTCTTTATTGTAGACAGATCAAAAGCAGGAAGAATTTATTGAAATATTAGAATGCTCATTAAAATACGAGACTGTTTTTAGAAAATATCAAAATACCAATTTGAAAATACCTTAAAAATTATATAGTCTTTGAATGGGATTCTTTTATTTCTGGCAAGTAATTAATATACGAGTAAATATTTAAGGATTAGAACATTATTAGAAAAATCGAACTTTTAAAAAAGAACATTTATAAATTATTATTTTTAATCAATTTTAAAATTAAGTTTAATAATTTTGAGAGCTGGAAAGCTTTATTGGGAAAAAAGTAAAATAGGCATTCATGAAAATACCCTAAAATATGCCCCAATAAAATAGTTCAAGGAAACGTCCCAACTCACCCCATGTCAAGGGCCCAAGAAAGTTCGCCCAGTAAAATAATCCAAGGAAATGACGTAAAGAATCACAAGAAAAATGGGAGACTCGTATTGACCAAGAAAATGCCCCAATAGTTCAAGAAAATTACTTAGAAAATCACAAGAAAATGGGCATGTCATATTGACCAAGAAAATGCCCCGCCCAATAGTTCAAGAAAATGTCATGAACGTAAGATAGATACTATAAATAGTTCATAGTTGTTAGTTAATTGAAAAGATTCCTCCCAGATAACGTTCATAACTTTACCTTAACACCAGTACGACTATTAACATGTCCAGGCACAAACTGCGCCAATTCTCTTACGCTAAATTATCACTACATACGGATAAAGGCGCTGTGTGCTGTAGCATCTCTTCTATCTATGGTTGATCCCGGGTAAGATGGGGGAAGGGACTGTTGTGCTGTAGAATTTCTTACAGCTATGATTTACCCCAGGGCAGATGAGGGGGGGGGGCTGTTGTGCTGTAGAATCCCTTACAGTTATAGTTGAGCCCAGGGAAGGGCTGTTGTGATGTAGAATCTCTTACAGTTATGGTTGACCCTAGGGAAGATTGGGGGAGGGGGGCCTTGTTGTGCTGTAGATTCCCTTACAGTGATGGTTGACCTAAGGCCAGATGGGGGGGGGCTGCTGTGCTGTAGAATCTCTTACAGTTATGGTTGACCCCAGGGAAGGAGGGGGAGGGGTTGTTGTGCTGGAGAATCTCTTAGAGTTATGGTTGGTCCCAGGGCAGATGGGGGTTGTTGTGCTGTAGAATCTCTTAGTCATGTTTGACCCCAGGGAAGATGGAAGAAGGGGCTGTTGTGCTGTAGACCTCTTAGAGTTATGGTTGACCCCAGAGAAGATGGGAGAAGGGGCTGTGGTGCTGTAGACCTCTTATAGTTATGGTTGATCCCAGGGAAGATGGGGAGAGGGGTTGTTGTGCTGTAGAATCCCTTACAGTTATAGTTGACCCCAGGGAAGGTGGGGGAGGGGTTGTTGTGCTGGAGAATCTCTGAGAGTTATGGTTGATCCCAGGGCAGATGGGGGTTGTTGTGCTGTAGAATCTCTTACAGTCATGTTTGACCCTAGGGAAGATGGGAGAAGGGGCTGTTGTGCTGTAGACCTCTTAGAGTTATGGTTGACCCCAGGAAAGATGGGCGGCGGGTATGCTGTAGAACACTCTCAAGGCCCCTTCCACACTCACCTATCACCACAATATCATCCACTCTTTCCTCACCCAACTCTCTCACTCTCTCTCTCACTCATTCACGTCACAACCCCACTTTCCACACCGTCTTCCAATCTTCCCCACACCCTCACACTCACTCTCGCTTATTCACTCACGTAATCCTATTTCCCTCCATTCTTTTTACACACCCGTCCCACCTCAGGACACTCAGTCACCACTTCATTCATACCTTCCTTCACACTGTAAATACCATTTACCTACTTCATTATCCCTCTTCTCCCTCGGCACACCAACGCCACTCCCAAATTGTTCATTCGCACGATTCTCAACCCCGGTTAATGGCAGATTTTATCATTATTTGTAGACGTTTCTCATTAATGGCAAGTTATCGCAAATGATGGCAACTAGTCCTCACTAATAGTATGTTTTTTCATTGATGGCAAGTTATCCACAAATGATGTCAACTGGTCCTCATTAATAGCATGTTTTTTCATTGATGGCAAGTTATCCACAAATGATGGCAACTTGTCCTCTTTAATAGTAAACTCTCCTCACTAATGGCACATTTTTTCATTATTTGCAGGCTTTTATCATCAACGGAAGCCCTTTCTTCTTAATGGCAAGTTGTTCACAAATGATAGCAACTTGTCCTAACTAATAGTAAGTTGTCCTGGCTGATGGCACTTTTTTCATCAACGAAGGTTTTTTCTCATTAATGGCAATTTGTCCACAAGTGATAACAATTTGTCTACACTAATAGTAAGTTACTCATAATAGGGCAGGGGATAGTCCCTAATTGCAACTTATTTTCACTTTTATCATCTTGTCCTCACTAATGGTGAGTTATCCTTTATTAAAAATTATCTTCACAAATGACAATTTTCCACTGCTAATGGAAAGTTGTCCTCACTAAAGGCAAGATATCTTCACTAATTGCAAGTTAGCCTCAATAATAGCAAGCTTTCCTCACTAAAAGTAAATTATCTTCTCTAATGGCAAGCTGTGTTCACTAAAGGCAAGCTATATTTACTAATTGCAAGTTATATTCAGTAATGACAAGTTATTATACAAAAAACGAGTTATCATCACTCATGGAAAGTTGTCATAACTAATGAAAGTTGTTCTTACTAATAGAAAGTTGTCCCCTCTAATGGCAACAGGTTCTCACTAATGGAAAGTTGTCATTATTAATAGCGAGTTGTCTTCACTAATGGCAAGTTAGCCACTTAAGGAAAATTGCCTTGCCAAACGCAATTTCTCATCACTAAAGGCAATTTACATCACTAAAAGGTCATTTACCCTCACTAATGGCAACTTGTCCTCCCTAATGGCAACTTGTTCACACTTGTCGTCACAATTACCCTTCGCGGACACGAATCAAGAGAATCGAATCGTGAGAAATCAACGTTCATTAGACACAACTCGTCGCTAATCAAAATGAGTATAGTTTAACTCTTGGAAATATAAAGCGCAATGGCACCAAGGTTGTAACACCCAGAAACTGGTGAAGCTAGAGAGAGTGAAAATGTGTGGGGGGAAGAGATATAGAACCGGAGCTCTACCCGCAGGCAATGAGGGCCAGCAGGGAGTACAACTGTGGGTGTTGGAGCCGGAAAGGAGCACCGTTTCTCCAGGTTTAAGTTGTAGCAAGGGCATTACCCAGGCTCGTGGGAGATTTAAAAGGGGCGCAGAGGATGACCCTAGAGAGCGCACCAGTTTCTCCTGGGGCATAGGTGTGGGGAGAGCGTGACCAAAGCCCCAGGTGTAACAATCCACACAACCCCTCATCCCCTGAGGGTAAAATAAACAACTTTTACAAGTTGTGTTTGTTATTAAACATTCAAAATAAAACTTCATTTGGCCCGGTTAATTCAAATACCAGGGAGGGGGAGATTCAAATTACCCAGAGGGGACATTCAAATGCCCTAAGGAACATTTAAATGCCCTAGGGGCAGATTCAAATACCTTAGAGGGCAGATTCAAATACTCACGTAAGGGACCCATTCAAATACCTCAGATCGCACATTCAAATATTTCAGGGGGCAGATTCAATACCCCATGGAGTACATTCAAATGACCCAGAGGACATATTCAGATGCCACAGACGGCACATTTAAATATTCCAGGGGGGACATGACATTGCCCATGAAGTCATATTCAAATGACCTAGAAAGCACATTTAAATACCCCAGGGGAAGATTCAAATGTTCTAGAGGGCCAATTTGAATACCCCAGGGGTACATTTAAATACCCCCAGGTGCTCATTCAAATACCAAAGGGGCCCCCATTCAAATACCCATGGGGCCACATTCAAATACCGCAGGGGCCCATTCAAAGGCCGAGGAGGGACTACTTCTGCCCTCGGGCTCTAGTTTCGCCTTCTTGCCCTAGATACTTAAAACCTGGCACCCGCCAAACCCTCATCATCCTCTTTCTCACAATAAACTCTCATCATCTTTCTCACACTAAACCTTCCTCATCATCTTATTATTTTCCTCATCCACTTTTATCCTTCTCATTCCTACCCTGTCAAACGCTTCGATCATTTCGAAATCCGTCTCACTCTGTCATCCGCACATTTCAACATACAACCCATTCTTCACCATTCATCATCAATCTCACAACCTTATTATTCCGTACCTCTTTTTAATAATGCTTTAAACATCTATAGCAACATCATACACCCAACACTTAACACTCAGACGAATATTAAACCACTCAACCAGAGGATCTTTCACCCGAAAGCATGCTTTACTTTCTGTACCAGCATTAAGATCCGTAAACCTTGTATACACCTCACCATCTCTTCTCTCTTCTTTCTCACCCTACTACAAGGTATCCTTAAAGTCTGGACACAGGCAAAATGCACATTTTCTAAAAAAAAAATTCACCTACAGATTATTTAATTGAAATATTAATAAATAAGATTTTCAATGTGATTTCCTCCATTTATGATGCAATATTCGATGCGCTTTGCGAGATTCACCCATTGAATCCGATGCATAACTTCAAATTTCCGTTGTTTTGAGCACCTTCATTTATGATGCGCTGTTATCTCAGGTGTCTCGTATCACTGGACCATTGAGATATTCTTTATAAGCCTAGAGTCTAGGGACACCCTGTATAGAAGATCAGGGCGAGATTCACCCGATGCATTAACTCAAAGTTTTCGTCTATTTGAGCGCCTTCATTTATGATGCGCTGTTCCCTCAGGTGTCTCAGTTCTCTAATTGCCATTGACTACACCTTTTCTTTTAGCATACATTGACTACACCTTTTGCTTTTGCATACCTCAAAAAAAGAAGTCAACGTGGGTATGGTGGTAAACGAGGAGACCAGTGTAAATATTCTTTATATGTCCAGACTCTATCATACTCTATCATTCTCTTACTTATTCTTCTTATACGCCTTCCCCGCCACGCTCAACACACTTATTCCCTTTTAGTTATGTCATTCATATTTCTCCTCTTTAACTCTTGAATGTTTTACACAACACAAGCACCAGACCCATTCATATCGCAATCAACACCACGTTTTTTCATCTCAGCTACTTACGCCATCTCTTCCAGAGCTTTTCTCCTTCGCCAGAACACTAACATCCACTTACATACTCATCGCATCCATACCCTGATAGAGTACGTAGTTTCCACTCTCGCTATTAGTTTCATATTCGCTTGTTCTTCATACCCACATTATACAGATCATCAAACTACACTAATCATTTAACTTTCACCTCATCACTCACATGTTCTCGGTCATTGCTTTCGTTGATTGTCGCACAAGTACACTTCTCTTGGTTTCTCGCCTTTCTCACTTGCTTCAAGAAAACTTCCTGATCCCATCCCGTTCCTCATTCATCTTCCATCTAAATACTTCATACTGTTGAAATAATTTATTTCATTCAATAAATGAGTCAAATATGTGTTAAAAAACACTGTAGTAGCATAATATTTATTCACGAGACTAGTTTCGGCATGGAGTTTATCAGTCGTATACTGAGATAGATACAGTCGCACCAAACATAAAATATACAAGAGATCAGATTAAAATTCCTAACCAGTGGGTGCGAATTTGAGGTTATTAAGGATATCTTTCAAGATTAAATATTGGGTATAGTGACTACATTTTAAATTGTAACTCCGAGGGGTGGAAATTTAGGATTTCGCCAATTAATGTCGATTCAACCACTTTTGCGAAAATCGTTACACGGGTAAACTATGTATTTTGGTCTGGGGGCACCTTTTGAATGGTTAAAATGTCTGTTAAAATACTATCCTCGCCGCAGCGAGAAATGGACGAGGGGGTTGAGGCAAGCACCGTCACAGGTGTCCCCCCACTTTTGTCATATCTCCACATATCAGCTGCCAGCCTTCTCTCTCTCTCTCTCTCTCTCTCTCTCTCTCTCCCTCTCTCTCTCTCTCTCTTTTCTCTGTATCTGTCTCTCTCTGTCTCTTTCTCTCTCACACAATCAGGTATTCTAGCACATTCAGGTATCTTTTCAATTTTTCCTTGCCCGAAGTTTCGGGTGAGAGGGTTTGGGTGGGGACAGCCTTGATCTGTTCTATACTTGCCTCAAAGTTGTAGATAGGGCTTTTCTAAAATAAATACCTCCTCGGTATGGGCAGAAATGTCTTTTGAGGTACCCTAACTCAAAGTAATTCTCTCTCTGTCTGTCTCTCTCTCTCTGTCTCGCTCTGTCTCTCTTTCTCTCTCTCTCTCTCTCTCATCGTCCTTGCCTCGCTGCGGCGAGTATAGAAGCCGCGCTTGCACGCCTGACATCGCCTCTGTACTCGTAAATCCTCTTTATCAGTCTCCTTCCAGTCTGACCTACGAGGGGCGGTCAATAAGTTTTGCAAATCGGTAGGGCAAAACAGAGGAAGGGCGATGGCTGTTTGTGGAGGTGTTAGGACAAGTTATGACAAGTCAGGACCTGCAGCCAATCGCTTCTGCCTCGTCTATTTAAGAAGCAGTAGCTGATTGCAGATCGTCAGTCACATATTTTTCAACAATGGAGAAGGTTGAGCACCGCGCACTGATCAAATTTTAGACCAAGGAAGGCAAGAATGCAAAAGAGATCCATGAAGGCATGGTCGCAGTGTACACCGATACCGCCCCTTCCTATGCAACCATTGCTCGCTGGAATAGGAAGTTCCACCATGGTCGTGAGTCCCTTGAGGATGACCCCCGTCCAGGACGCACGTCAGACGTGACCAACGAGGACAATGTGGCCCGTGTGGAGAGGATGATCCTCGAAAATTGACGGGTGAAGGTCGAAGAAATCGAGCGAGAACTTGGAATATCACATGAAAGTGTTATCAACATCATCCACGACAATTTGGCCATGACCAAGGTCTCTGCCCGTTGGGTCCCTAGAAACCTCGTACCCCATGACCGACTTCAACGTCGTCAAAGTCCACAAGGCCAGAGTTGCACAAGCTGCCCTGCGCGAGTGCAGATTCGAGGAGCTCAACCACCTTCCCTACAGTCCAGATCTGGCCCCTAGCGACTACATTTTATTCCGCCAGCTCAAGGCTGCACTGCGTTGACGCCGGTTTGGGGCCGATGAAGATGTCCAGCTCGCCGTCCAGGAGTGGATTGAACAGCAGTCGGGAGATTTCTGGTTGTCGGGAATTCGAAGCCTCAGGGACAAGTGGCGCAAGTGCATTGAAGTCGAGGGTAGTTATATTGAAAAATAATAAAACACTTTTCCTCATATCTCGTTTCCTTATGTCCGAATTGCAAAATTTATTGACCGCCCCTCGTATGTAAAACAAAGGAAAGTTAATGTCTTTTTTGTTAACTTCATGCTGTTCTTTCTTACTCTGGTCTATTATTCGTTTTTCTATTATTCATTCGTCTCTTTTATACATTCATCAAAATCTCCCTCACATTCTTATTTGCACTTGTAAACATTTACAAGTACACCTAATCGCCACAGTTCTAGCACACCCACCTACACTGCACTAGCCATACACTAGGCATACCCACTCTTCACTAACCACTATCATTTCCACAAATCTTTTCCACGGTTACTGTATCTCTAAGTTCACACTTACTTCCTCTCTCTAGCTCTCAAACATTCTCTTGCACTCCTCTCTCTCTCTCTCTCTCTCTCTTTCTCTCTCTCTCTCTCTTCCTCTCTCTCTCTGATTCGACACCTTTTCCCCTTTGATTCTCTCCTTTTTTTACAACTTCACATCTCCTTATCCACACCTTAGCCAATTTAATCTTTCATAGGACAATTATGTGGCTAGATACTTTCGTACGCACCTTTTACACGCTTCCACATCAATTACACCCCATATTCTTTCTTACCAGACAAATATATATTCTCCCTCTCTCTTTTTAACACCTTTATGCTGCAAGAACGTATTTACCAACACACAAGTTTCTTTCAGAACGTACCACAGCCTCTAGTTATCCCACCTCTTATCGTCTCACATATTCTCCCATCCACCACTCACTCCAAGTCCTTCCAGAACATCTCTTACTCATCTTCACTTCTATCATCATAAGGTCCATACGCTTCAACCACACACAATTCTATCCTTCCAAATCTCAAATTCACCCACACAATTCTCGAGTTCACAAATTCATACCTAGCGCATCATGCAGTTCACTCAGACCCACTGCCACACCCTTTTTACCCCCACGACGTTTCGCTCTTGATCGCTCTCCGTACACTCCATCTCATACAACCCTTCATTCCCATTCCCATGCGATGTTCAGAGAGGATCCTTACAGGAATGCCAAGTTAGGGAGCCTCAAAAGTCTCCAATCGCTACGCTATTTTCACCAGTATTTAGGCTATTACAACCCTTCCCCCCTTTGCTAGTATTTATGCTATTACAACACCCCCCCCTTTAGCCAGTATTTATGTTATTACAACACTCTCCTTTTTGCCAGTATTTATGTTATTACAACACTCCCCTTTTGCCAGTATTTATGCTATTACAACACCCCCCTTTAGCCAGTATTTATGTTATTACAACACTCTCCTTTTTGCCAGTATTTATGTTATTACAACACTCCCCTTTTGCCAGTATTTATGCTATTACAACACCCCCCTTTTTGCCAGTATTTATGCTATTACAAGCCCCCTTTTGCCAGTATTTATGTTATTAAAACACTCTCCCCTTTTGCCAGTATTTATGCTATTACAACATCCCCCTTTTTGCCAGTATTTATGCTATTATAACCCCCCTTTTGCCAGTATTTATGTTATTACAACACTCTTCCCTTTTGCCAGTATTTATGCTATTACAACACCCCCTTTTTTGCCAGTATTTATGCTATTACAACACCCCCTCTTTAGCCAGTATTTATGTTATTACAACACCTCCCCTTTTGCCAGTATTTATGCTATTACAAGCTCTCTTTTTGCCAGTATTTATGCTATTACAAGCTCTCTTTTTGCCAGTATTTATGCTATTACAACACCCCCCTTTTTGCCAGTATTTATGCTATTACAAGCTCTCTTTTTGCCAGTATTTATGCTATTACAACACACCCATTTTGCCAGTATTTATGCTATTACAACACACTTTTTGCCAGTATTTATGCTATTACAACCCCCCCCTTTTGCCAGTTTTTATGCTATTACAACCCTTCCCCTTTTGCCAATATTTATGCTATTACACCCCCCCCCTTTTGCCAGTTTTTATGCTATTATAACCCTTCCCCTTTTGCCAATATTTATGCCATTACAACCCCCTTCCCCTTTCGCCGCGGTTAGGTCCCCGGCTGGCCTAAATCAGCTAATCCATTTAGTCCAAACAAAAGCAAAACTAAATCTTTGTCGTCATATGCCATTGTAAATATGCCGTTTATTATCGATAAATTTAGTATATCTGCCATAGCGCCGAGAACTATAGAAATGTGCAGGCAGAACACGCCCACATGCCCATAAATGACCATCCAGGGACTTAGGCGTTCTTTCCTACACACACGCATTCACCCAGAAAGTAAAAACCTTTATATTAGTCATATTTACGACCATTGTAAAACTTCGGTTTACCGACAGCCAATTGTAAACAATGTAATTAGAGTGAAAAATATGAAATCTTTTGTCGGATTCTTTTCTAATAACTTAAGAAGGTATTTTCCACTTCATAAAGCCCTTTAACGCATTCGTGCGTACACCTGTAATTAAGATGTAGTGATTATAATTTCATTTTCACTGAACGCCACTACGTTTATTGGGAGGGCACGGGTGGTTACCAATTAAACCGTCTTGTAGGAAAAAAAAATTTCTATCATTTAATCGGGCGTCTTCAATTGGGAAATTGGCCAATGGATAATAGGAAGGAAATGTTTGGACGGTTTAACTATCCCCGCTTGAACAAAGGCAGGCCACGCAGGGCGCATTCGTTAGTATCTGAGTAGGTAAAGGAGGCAGAGAGATCGGTAAAGCCTCGTGCTTTACTCTTTGGGTGATTTATGAGAGAAACTTTGATTTCCTTATTATAAATATATTGTTTGAGCGATGCTAGAAAAGAAATGAATTGCTAGTAGAATTATATCTAACTTTCTTAATTTAGATAAATGGGCGAGTAGCGTGGGTGTAATAATCACATCAATATGTTAAAATGAGCTTTGGTAGGGGCACTGCCAGGCTCAACCTAGCCTTACGTGCTTTTATATAGGTGCAGAAGGCCTATAGCTGGAGTAGGATAGTTCAGATTGCTAGAATTAGGAGGGTGCGCAGCTCTCCTGTATATTTTGCCTTTCTGCAGTAAAGCCATGACCCTTTGCAGGGGTCACTTCTGTTATTTTCACCATTTTATCCACGCTCTTATCAAATGAGAGACAGTTAAAGGTTAATTCTAATACTACTACTTGCAATAATATTACTAATTTTATAAGAAGTCCTTTTGCCGGGTAATGAACCCAACATAAAGATTAGAATGACAATGTGGGAGCATGAAACTCAATACGCCAATATCCCTTAGGACCTCTTGCTGCGCACATCATTCTGACAACCATGGTTGTGGCTCCTATTTAAGGTGATGTCTGCAAAGCCTCAGCAGATCGAGAGAACCCGAGCTTCTTGTTGTCCAAATCCGAGTATCAGTCCCCCCGTAAAGTGGTCCCCTCGCCCTTGTGATCTCGTCAGCAATCGTCTTCACGTAATCCGCCCTGATCAGAGGAAGATTACAGAAACCCCGTTTACGCCCCGGAAGATTGTCCTGAGTTCCTCTCGTCTCACTACCTTGGTTGGGACTTCCTGCCGTCCCGCAGACGAATTTCGATTTGTGATTACTTCTTCCTGGAACCGAGGTAATCTCAACACCCTTCGGGACCCCATTGACGAAGACTTGGCCATTGGTCTTCCACATCCCCAGTTCATCTACCAGAGGTAACCAGGAGTCCTTTCCTCGTAAGTCCCACCTCTCCGTTCCCAATCCTAAGAAGAATTCCCTCATTTTGTGTAACGCCAATAACTTGCTAAGTCTTTCCTTCAATCCAACTTAGTTGAATCACTTATATATTATTTTCCCGGACCTAGTTTCCTTAATTTTTGCCCGTTATAATATTCTTTGGTCTTACTAATTATTATTTACATTTCCATATTTATCTGTGCCCTTGTTCTTTTTATTATTTGTATTAAAGTTGATTTTTGTTTAGGTGTTTATCTTTCGAATAACCCTTGAGAGGAACCCGGCCAACGCATTCCCATTCAAAGAGCCAACCTTGGAAGGTATTTACCATCCTCCATTTCAATTGTACCCGAGCCAGCGCCGACAGTGGCAGCCTGGCTTACACACGTGTGTACCTTTTCGAGACTTTTGAGTCACACGCCTTCGTCCCTCGACATACAATTACTGGCAAAAACTGAGAGACCAGGGGGCGGTCGTAGTTAGGGGTGGATGTGTTGGAAAGGCCTGTACCAGTGTGTGTTTTTCCTATCCAAAGAAGTTTTGGAAGCCTTCTGTGGCCCAAGGGAGAGCCAGCCGTTCCCCGGCAAGTGGGTATGGGCATACTTAATACATATTTTTATCATTTAAAGCAGAGAACAACGGAGGAATTTCCGCCAGAGTTTGTAACGAGAGTGGTAAAGAAAGTGGAAAATATGGGAAGTGGTAAAAATGTTTAGAAGATATATAGCTTTAGATGCACCTGCGGGTAGTGGGGCCAGGAGAGTACGCAATTATATAGATGACTGCTGCTGCCTAGTTGCGTTATACGGGAATCGTATCAATAGATGGAAGAGTAGTGCGTTGTGTGCGTAAGTTAGAGAAATGAAGAACAGCAGTGTTGTAATCGGTTGTCTGCGTGATGGCGTATGAGGGCGCTTGACTGTGATTGGTGTGTTGGAAGCCGTTGCTAAGCGTAAAATCCTCCAATTCTTGTGATAATTACTTTACTCGCTTCACTAATGGTATTTACAGTGTCTTTGTGAAGCATTCCTCATGTAACACCCTGCAATGACCAATTGCACAACATAAGTTCGTTTCAGAGGGGTCACTGAGATGCAATACAATAGGCTTTTTCACAGCCTTGAAAAAAGTCTTATGAAAGGGTTATTCTCAGCAACATATAAAGACCGTTCCACACGAGGCGTCATCCTGGATAGGGCAAAATATGGGTTTTTTTTTATTAAAATTAGATTAAAATTATTTACTTTTTTTAAAATTAGATTAAAAGTAATTAAATTTTACAAATTTAGATTACAAGTGAAAGGCAAGTAAGCGTAGCGTCTTTGTCCTCCAAAACAAAGAAAAACGGAACAAAATATGGTCAATACTTAGCTAATTCACGATGAAATATTTGTCTTTTTTTTGTCAATTATTATTATTTGCTTGTGTTTAAAGTAAAAAAAACAAAAAAATCATTAGCGTTCTTCACTAGGCTGGAATGGAGTACGTACACAAATGTTTACATTTGCGTACTCCTAAAATGATCGTACGACTAGCAGACAACAAAGGAAGATAAACAGAGGGTCACTATTGCGGTGGTCAAATGGCGGCGCTGACCGGGTAAAGAAGTCGTGATTAAAAGGACTCTTAATTCAGAGAACACAAAAAGGTCTACAAATCACCGTTGGCCGAATAGCCCTTATTTTAATGATGGACCGATCCAAATGATGTTCTTTATCGAGTGCTGCTCTATGACCGGAGGTGGTTTTCCTTCTTTACAGAGGTTCTTCATGGTTAACTTAGCAAATTTTAATTAGATTTTAATTAAAAGATTTGCTTTAATTATCGCTTTCAATATATATATATATATATATATATATATATATATATATATATATATATATATATATATATATATATATGTGAGAAAATTTAACGTGGCACATGATACAAGAAATCGGAGTTAAAAGGGACATTGGAAGACAAAGATCAAGGAGAGCAAAGGACACCTCATTGGAAGTAATCCATACTGAGAAGACAAAAAATAACGTCATGGGAAAAAAAAAAGAATCTTGACCAAGAGTCGATCACGAGTCTCCAGAATGCCGATCAGTTGCTGTACCATTAAGCTACCAGACACCAAGAACTCAAATATACCCAAACAACCTATCAAACTAAATATCTCCCAAGAATAGAAGATACTTCCAAGTGATTTTGATATCCTATCTCCACCTTACTCATAATTTAAAGGTTCACTATTTATATATATACCATATAGAGCAAATACAAACTCTGCTAGTGATAACCAATACTAAGGTTTTGCTATATTTCATTTCTGTCTTTCAAAACCACTTTGAAGGCATAAAGATGCCACCAAGCCAATCTAACCAACAAACAACCTATCAACCAACCTTATAACCAACAAACAATCTACCTAGTAACCAACACCACAAGAATTAGTCGTAATTTTTAAGGAGAGCACCGCACGATATTTTAGCTATCTTTTGCTAGATTTTACCCGTTTTGGCTAGATTTTGGCCATTTCTAGCCTTTTCGGTTAGATTTTACCCTTTTCTAGCCGTTTTGGCTAGATTTTAGCCGTTTTTATCTCTTTTAAAGTTAGTTTCTAGGTTGAGTTAATTTATTTAAGTTTAATATAATTACATAAGTTGACAAAATGATTTAAAAAGCTAAAAACGACTAAAATCTAGCCAAAAACCGGCTAAAATAGCGAGCCGCTCTTTCTTTGAAAATTACTGAATTCATCACTGAAATTAAAAGGTACATTATTTCAATAATGGTTGTCTCTTTCCCAAAGACACAAAGGAAATCTTATAATAATAATTAGTCAATTAAAAACATCGTGATTACATTCTAACTAATGAATTTAATAATTCTCTAAAACTTGTTTATTCCTATTTCTTTCACAAGCAGTTCTCAACCCACAATTAACCTATAAACCCTTTCTAAATGACTAGCACATTCCATGCTAGAAGAGACGCACCCCTCGGGAGAACTTAATGCTTATACTAGTAATAGGCAATTAATAGGTATTGCAAAACTGGTTAGCAGACAAGTGCCAAACAATGGCACTCCAAAATTTCTTGGTCCCTTTCATTATAACCAACATTTTTCTAAATGAAAGTGAACATACACAGAGAAGTTGATCCAAGGACAGATTTAGCTCATTTTAACTAATTGATCCGGTGATAATTGATTGCACCTGATTGTCTATTTTTGTTGCTATTTGTTGTCCATTAGCCTCGAGGACATTTCTGATCGGATGAAAGATTTTCATGCGGTTGAATCCATTTCATAACAAACAGTTTGTTAGCGTCAACAGAAAATTATGTATATTATTTAAAAAACTCGTGTTTCTCAAGAAACACGAGTTAAAAGAGAAGTTTAAATAATAAAAAATTGGTGATTTATTTTAATAGAAAGGGATTTTTCAAGAGCTGGTATTAAATGTAGCCTGGTCATTAAGAATAATGATCCTTCAAATTATAGACTAATTATTACCAGGTGTTGGTGGAAATTTACCTTAATGAATGCAGGTTTTAGTCGAATATTTTTATCGAGTGCCTCTGGTTAGCTAAAATTTAGGCTCTTATTAAACCATATATGTATATATAATTTTTGCGCATATTTCTTTATCTTCGTTGTCCTGTCTTTTTCACCTTAAAAACAATAACGATTTTTCTTTTTTTTTTGGGGGGGGGGGGCAGAATAATTGACTGGAAAATTTGGAACTCCGAATTTTCGGATCAGGCATGGAGTCCTTGGAATTCGCGCCCGAAAGACAAACAAGCAAATTTGACACTTACTCAACGTCAGCAGAAGAATGGTGAAAAATGTCAGAGCCGGTTCGGGGACGACACTATACCGGTCATCTTCAACATCAAACATCTGCTCAAGTGCGTCCACATATGTTTTTGCTTTATTGGGGACAGCAAATGTCTATGAGACTGACATCGAAGCCTTGAGGCTCGCCAAGGCGTAAGCAGGGCGCTGTTTTTCGTCAATAATCAAGTTTGACACCCTTAGAGACGCCCTTTCCAACGCCCAGATCAGAATGTATCCGAACCTGGCCAGACTACTCCTAAGTTCTTTTCACTATCCCAGTCTCGAACGGATCCTGAGCGTTCATTTTCAGGCCTGAAACGACCGTAAACGTACTTAAGGAATACAATGGATCAATAACATCTCAACGGCCAGGCTCTGATCTGCGTTCACAACAAAGTTGATTGTACAATAGAGAGCGTAATCAATGTATTTGCCAAAGGAAGAGGAGGAGGATGTTCGTGTGAAATACCGTGACCAATGGTGTGTGTTAGATGCTGTTCCTAACCCTTTCAGACCTGTTTATGTTTATATTTCTTTTTAAAGTCATACTTGTATTCTGCTATTCAAAAGAGTTATGTAATAATATAGTTTTTTAAACCATTGCAATCGAATGTATCTCATATGATACATGTCTAAAATGCAGCTAAATCTTAAAAATAATTATTAAATTCAGTATTATACTTTAAATGACGTCGTAAAACTAGAATATATCACGATTCATAATTTTCTGATGTGTGAAAAAGTCTGATCTAAGTTAATGTTCACCCCTGTGTGAGTTATTATTATCTACTATCAATGTTGTATTAGATAAACATTATTAATGATCAATAGTCTTTTCTCGAACTACTCAGAAGGAGGAATTCTGGTTAGCCCCCCCCCCCAATTCTTATCCTGGATCCGCCACTGTGTGCATGCCAACGGAAGTTGTTAATAATAATAATAGGTATTTATAATGCGCCCTTCAGGGCTGTTAGCCCTCCCAGAGCCACAGGTTGTGTAGCGAGTGTAGAGAAAGTTTAGAGGGAAGAGAAGGCAATTCTGAAGAGATGAGTCTTCAGGAGACGTTTAAAAGTAGCAAGGGAGGGAGAGGATCGGACTTCGGCAGGAAGAGCATTCCAGAGTTTAGGAGCACAAACTGAGAAGAAACGGTTACCCATCGAGCAGAGGACAAAACGAGGAGTGATTAGGAGGGAAGCGAGGTTAGATCGGAGTACCCGAGAGGTTTGACGGCGGGAGAGGGCAGACGAGATATAAGGTGGAGCCTCAAGGTTTAGGGCCTTGTAGGTGATGAGAATAATTTTATAGTGGGTACGGAAGCGAATAGGTAACCAGTGTAGCTCCTGTAACAGAGGAATCGAAGGAGAGAACCGGGGGTGGCGATGGAGGAGCCGGGCACCATAGTTTTGAACTATGTAATTGTAGAGGGCGAAGTGACGAAAACGGGAGATTCACTAGAAGAGAATTGCAGTAGTCTAAGCGTGAGGTGACAAAGGCATGCACAGCAGTTTCAAGGCTTCTTCGATCAAAGATGCGGAGGAAACCGAGGGAAGACTTACAGATACGATGGTTGTGCGGTTTAAACGAGAGTTGCTCGTCGAAAATAACACCAAGATTACTGATGGTATCAGAGAAGGGGACATTGGTTTCCCCAAGGTTAAGGGAGGGGAAGAGAGCTTTAGATTTCTCCACCATCGAAGCTTATAATGCGATGAATTTATCACTTCACTTTAGGCACTGTGAAAACGGTAATTATATAGGAATTTATATCTATGATTTTTATCGTATGTTAAGATTATAATAACTCACGAAGTGAATTAAATGGTCTTTGAGGTCACTAGTTAGAAGAGAAACGCGTGTGGAAAACTTGCCAGACAATCGGAGTAGTAGCTTCGAGGAGTGTCGACTCGTCGGCAAGGATAGAGTTGTAGGAAATTTTAGTTTATTCACACTACACAAACGCACTGCCCTCTTGCACTGATATTTGAAGCCTTTGCGGAAGAAGGAGGTGCTCAATTTTTCTAACTGTATATTTACAATAATTACCCTTTATATCTATACATAATTATATGTACACTCGCTTACTTAAACCTTATATTTACACTTGTCGCAATCTTTCAAATGGAAGCTGCTCCCCAAACAATTTAACAACACCGGGATAACTACCACTAAAAGTGTTTAGATTGGGATCGCGACTACTTAAAAGACAAAACTAGAATGAAAAGATTCACCTTAATATATCAGATATAGAATAAACCGCTAATCGTAGAGCGTAGACAACCGAATGATATTGTCGAAGTATGGCCAAGTGTACGGGAATATGCGCACACAGGTTCTAAGGTAGGCCAAGCAAGGTGACAACTGTTATTGTTCTAAGAGTGCGATTTGAATAAATAGCTGCAGCTGCGTGGCCAAAGAATATACCAAACATTATGACAAAAATAGATTTTAATACACACTAAATAAAAGGCACACAATAAATATTGATATATAAGTACAGGAATAAGACGGAATGAGGTTCTGAATACTAATTAGATAACCTGGGTTATTGAATGGTTATAATGAGACATTTAGGGTAGTGAGTGATTTAGTTCCTTTGAACCTCGAGAGAAAAGTGGGGCAAACTTGGGGGAGGTCTTGGTGACCTTGATTACTCACGGGGGGGTAGCCACAAACTAGCAGCGGGGGGTAGGGGGGCTACTTTCTCGAACTTGTGTTAAGCGAGATGCGGGCCTCTTGTCCTCAAGAGTTCACCGGACGAACTTCGAAGGGGAAGGGGGGAGATATGACTTCTCCTAACTTGGGTCGAGCGAGCTATCGGGTCTCTTGTCGTCAAGAGGTCACCGGTCGAACTTTGAAAGTTGGGGGTGGGGGGAGAGGACTTCTCCACACTCGGCTTGAGCGAGCTAACGGGCCTATTGTCCTCAAGAGGTCACCAGCAGAACTTCGGAGGACGGCTTCTCCAATCCTTGATCCGAAGTCGGTTGAGAAAGGCTGACGTTGCCTCACGAGACTCTTCTCCCTGACCCGAAGATACGGGTGTAATGTCCAGCTCTTCCGTGGCTTGCGACCGTCACTCACACTTCTCGGGAGAGAGCGTCGTTGAATTGAACTCCTTTCGGGAATTCTCGTCTAACCAAATCTATCTGTAATCCTGAAGAGGGTGTATATATACCCAGAGTTCTCCAAAAACAGGGAAAGAGAGATGCCTTCTCGAACCCTCGGTATCGGGCTTGACAAACCGACCGTCTCCTTACGGGGAAGTGTCAACGGCAGGGATCAGCGGGTCAGACGGACTAGCAGCGGCTGGAGCCATAAAAGCTGTTCACGGTGAACCTACAAAGTAATCTCCCGACCTGGGGGGGGATTGAGGCGGCGGGGATGTAGCCTTCAATTTCAGCGTCATGCCTCGGTGTGAATTTTGAGGAGACCTGGCAGCAAGTCCAAAAAGGGTGATATCGGATGGAGGGGGGGAAGTAAAGGCTCTCTTTCTCTCCCGAAGTAATATCTTAGGAGGTAGGGAAATAATGTTATTCTAGGGGATACCTCTACAGATATCAACAATAACAATAGTGTGGAAGGCCCTTCGAAAATTCCTTACTCATCCTATCGTAACAGGGAAAAGTGACGATAGGTTCGTCTTAGCGAAATCTTTAGGTAATCAAAATGTCGCCTAAATTTGCGACAATAGTATCAAATAGCGGCTATCTTATGCCATGTATTGCGAAGAGATGAATCGCATATCAGATGCAAGCCTTATGTCTAGTCTTCTGTGCGTATGGATCAAGTGGATGGAATCTGACTGACTAGACTTGACTGAACTGAACTCGTGCTTTTTGATATGTTGGTTTTATACTCACCAAAATGGAGGAAGCTGGCGTGTCCCCTGCTTGGGGAAGCATTGCGTTCTTAGGGCACGGTGCCTTCGGCGGAAACGGAAATGTGATAGGGGAATCTTATCTGCAAAGCGCGGAGGAAGGATCGCTTCTCTTTCTCTTTCTCTCTCTCTCTTTCTCTCTCTCTCTCTCCCTCTCTCTCTCTCTCTCATTCTCCCCCCTCCCTTCCACCCCCCCTCCATATCTCTCTTCTCAGAGGGAGCCAAAGCTTGGTCACATGCCTTGTGAGTTTGTGCAAGCCATGTGAAAAAAGCAGGAAACGCGCTTCCCCCCAGACCTGAAAGATTAACAAAAACTACTATTAGTAATACTATTACTGATATTACTAGAACTAATAATAATTTAAAGCGACTAAAAAAATGAACCCAAGAAATAATGTACCACTTTGCCATGTGATAATTGTATCTACTCAACGAGGGCATTTCATTTATGTTTCGGCAAATAAAAAGAAAAATATAATAGTGAAAAACTTTCGAATCAAGAATTCAGTGGAAAAATGAGATAAATAATTCCAGGACTAGGCTCTCTTCGGGAGGGGAGGGAATTGGGGGATTAGGGGTATTGGAAATTCATTGCTGCAGACATGTCGAAAACACGTTTGGTTCACTAAAGCGATTCAATCCACCCATCTTCATGTGCTCAAGAAATATAACACAGCCATAGAGCAACTAGCGTTCTTCACCGGCGTTATACCAGTTGTACACATGTGTGTTTTTTCAATCTTTTTTTAAGTGATCGAGAAAACCCTCCCCCCCCCATCACCCCTTACACTCGTAAACAACTTCGGGATCGAACTTTTTGAAAAATTTCTTCGCCGAAATTTAATTTAAAGATGAAAGAAAAGTCAAATAATGAAGAGTGGAAGTATTTTATTAAATTATCTGTTTTTTTTTGTTCGTAATTTGAACATTCGTGCATGACTTGACTCTTTATGGGATTCTTGGAGTGTATATATATATATATATATATATATATATATATATATATATATATATATATATATATATATATACACATATGGGGTTGGACAAAAAGTTGGAAACACCTTTTTAATTATTTTTAATATTAAGTTGACCTTCATTTAGAATTACTAACAGTTTCTATACGTCAAGGACTTGATTGATACAGTTTGGGGACAGTATCTAGATCAGAGGTGGGCAAACTGCGGCCCACGAAGTATGTTCATGTGGCCCACGTTCATTTCAGAATTCGACCAAATGGTTAAAATTTATTATTGAACATTTTGCCAAAATCTCATCTCATTGTTTTTTTTATGTAAGTGCCAGATTCTTAAATCAGTCATTTTCGAGTATATTTCATCCGTAGATAAAATGTTCTTCTTAAAAAAATACGATACTTTATAAATACTTATTCTCATTTCCATTATCTATATGCTTTCTTTCGCTAGCAGAAGTTAAGCTACGTTGGTTGTGGTTAGTATTTGGATGGGCAAGGTTTGGGCTCTAGAATCGTAAATCGTGGTTCGGATTCTACATTAAGCTGTAGGTTCCCACTCTGATATAAGTCTGGAAAGAGTTTAAAAGGGTGGCAAAACTATACCCCTCAAAATTACCCTTAGTTATTAATGTTTAGCGAAATATTCATGACTATGTTGTGTATGCAAACAAATGCACAAAGGTAATTTCAATTAACTTACATGTATTCGAAAATTGCATCTAACTCTTTAAGTGTGGCCCGCAAAGCTTTACATAAACTTCAATCTGTCCCGTTGCTTAAAATTATTGCCCCTTCCTGATCTAGATGGATTTGAACCCATTCTACGAGGAAAACCGTCTTCGGCTCTTTCAGAGTCGCTGGTAGAGGGAAATGTCTCCTTTGTCGCCGCTCCGATTGACATTTGCTCGATTATATTTAGATCTGGGATTTGCTGGGGATAATCCAAAGGTTCAATGTCATTTATATTAATTCGAAACCAGTTTTTAGTGACTTTAGTATAATAATAATAGGTATTTATAATGCGCCCTTCAGGGCTGTAAGCCCTCACAGAGCGCAGGTTGTGTAGCGAGTGTAGAGAAAGTTTAGAAGGGAGAGAAGGCAATTCTGAAGAGATGAGTCTTCAGGAGACATTTAAAAGTAACGAGAGGATCAAACTTCGGCAGAAAGAGCATTCCAGAGTCTAGGATCACAAGCTGAGAAGGAATGGTCACACATCGAGGAGAGGATGGGAGCGAGGTTAGACTGGAGTACCCGAGGAGTTTTGAGGACGAGAGAGGGCAGACGAGAGATAAGGTGGAGCCTCGAGGTTTAGGGCCTTGTAGGTGATGAGAAGAATTTAATAGGGGGTACGGAGGCGAATAGGTAACCAGTGTAGCTCCTGTAACAGAGGCATCGAAGGAGAGAACCGGTAGCGGTGAAGGAGGAGCTGGGCGGCATAGTTTTGAACTAGTTGTAGAGGGTAAAGTGACGAAGAAGGAAGATTCACTAGAAAAGAATTGCAGTAGTCTAAGCGTGAGGTGACGAAGGCCTCAATAGTGTGAATGGGTTTATTATCGTCCTAAAAGATGACACCATCAATGGGAAAGACCGGTTGCACCATAGGATACACCTAGTCAGCCAAAATTGATAGTTTTGAGAGTTCTCTCTTCCATACAGTAGTACTAGTGGACCAAATGATGTCGATGGTATTACCGCCCAAACCAACACTGATTCACTTTCGTGATTAACTGCTCATTATCTCCTTTGGGCATCCTCCAGATTTTAACTTGCTCAGAACATGTAAACAGGTAAAGGAACTTTTGTCCGAATATATCACAAAGTCTTCCATGTTTCCAATGTCAAGTTTTTATGGTCGATATCAGGTGTGGGGTAACTTTTTTAAGCTGTGGACGAAAATTTCCAATCAAAGAAGTCGGCAGACGATAAAATTTGACTCTTGTATAATTGTAAATGTTGTTTAAATTTATTACAGGGTGCGATAGACTCGTGCATTAATATCTAAAAATTTAATAAGCAACATTTTTACTGAATGCAACCAGGGAAATTGAACATACAAATATTATTTAAATTTCAGTATTGAAAATTTATGCATACAAATATATCACTCCTGCCATTATAGCTCCTACACTCTGCCATCTTTCAGTCTGAATGGTCTTTCACATTCTAAGGTATCAATAAATTATGGAAAACCCCGCCATGAGACAACATAAAATATATAATAATCTGAAACATATTCACATTCTTTTCAGGTATTCGAATTTTTATGTACAACTAATGCGTTAGGAAGACACCAATCGAAATTAGAAGGTGTTTCAATTATTTTGTCCACCCCGTGTATCATGGAAGGAGGTCATACTGAATTAAGGATTGGATGAAGTCAACAACGACGGTTGCATTATTGAGTTAAGTCGTAGCATTTTTTTTTCGTCATTCTCTTCTCAACAGGAATAAGGAGAGAGAAAAGGTTGGCCAGTGCCATTCTTTTATTAACCAAGAAATGTTTCAGCCCATTTCCACAAGTCGTCATCAAGGCAAAGTATTATTTTCAGTGAAAAGGAAAAAGAGTGATCATTCGTCTGTACTTGTTCATTCCTTTTCCACGCCGAGGAGTGATTAGAGGTGTGGGCGGTTGGTGCCTTTTGAGTATCATCTCTCTGTAGTCTTCCTCATTTCCTTCTGAGAGTCCAAGTGGCTTCGGAGAAGAGAGATAGAGAAAAATAGAAAAGTGAAAAGATCAGTAGGAAAGATAAAGTACGCCTTAGTCACTGTGTCAGAGTTAGGCGAAGAAGAGTTTGCCTAATCAATCATATCTTTTTATTCTTGTTAACTTGCGGTTGGGCGTAATGTTTAACATGGGCTCTGAACCACAAATAATATGTCCTTATGATTTTGATATTCTTCTCTCCTTCTCATTCTTATTCCGATCATTTATGATCGGAATTTAACAGAGGATCCGTTAATCTCTATTGACATTGTATCTATTCCTTCTATTCGTAAGTCAAACATTCTCGACTTATTTTATGTGCTTGGGTTACAAGCTAATTTCTGGCATAATAATATTTATCTTTGAATGAGTAATTAGTTGCTGTGTTTAGGCGTTCAAGCCGTTTTATTGCTAGTTATTTTGGACTATATTGATATTATATGCGTTGTATATGTATTTAATGTTGTGTAAATATTTACACATATAGTTTGATGCTATACATATGACTTTTAATTCAGTGTCATGATCGGTCGTCAAATTCGTGCGTCATAAATGGGGGGGGGGGGAGGGCATTTAGGGTACTATGTCATATTCGGGATATGGAGTTGTTGCATTCATGTCATTGTCGGGGTTTAGATAATTGCGTGGTACTTTGCATTTACTTCCGGGTACTATAGTAAATAAAGCCACTCTTTATTAAAGAACCCAACCCGTAGGGAATCTAGCATCCAAAGGTGATGGTACTAGTTCTCCTATATTCATCGTCGCGTTTCTTGACTAGTTATCATCATATATGTGATGTTCTTCTTCTTTTTTTCCTAGATTGTCAACAATACTGGTAAATCTGGATTGCGGCCTTCTCTTCTCTTCTAGAATATTTCTGATGTTCTCTTCTAGGAATTCATACACATATTTTGGATTTCATTTTTTTGCTCTTTTATGAAGTATCTTGTTTGTGAGTGGTATATTTGTAATTATAGTTAGGTCATTTTGTATTTTTTTTTCTAATCTACTCGAACTTTTAATAAGGTAGACAGCGTTATTTTTTACCGTCTGGTGTTCTTCCTTCAGCGCTTTTGTCGTACAGTGCAGCACTGCTTCAGGCTATGTTAGCATAATCTGTGCAAGTAGCACATATAATTTCTTTTTGGTTTTTCTCTCAGGTTGAGAATTCTACATAATTTCAAATCTGTGCACTGTTTCCTAATTCCCTTAAACGTGATATTTATATCCATTAGTGGCGATATTCATATCGAGAATATTACATCCTCGGAAGTAAAGCTATCAGTTGCCTTCGATTTCAACCTCTGCTAAAAGTCTCAAGCACAGAGGCACGAGCTGAATTTGTTCTTTTTAGTTTAAATCTTCTATTTGGCTTCATATTCGTCCATGGCTCTTTTTTATGAGCTGTCATTCTGGCGTTTTTAATAGGGTCATTCAATTACTTCAGTTACATCATCAGCGAACTGAATGTTGAGATTCTCAGCGTTTGTAGGTGGTGGGATGTCCGCTGTGTACATGGAGTAGAATTTTTTTCCTATGCTGACATATGCGGGTTTGTTCAGCACATAGTCGCATGGATTTTATCGTTCTCTAAAATTATTTGGGTAAAGTATGGGAGTGAACTTTTGCAATTACATGATCTTATTTTTCTCTCTGTTGTTTGCAGATGTCATTTTTTTCTTAGGTGCTTTTATTTTTCCCAACCTATTTCTTGTTGTTATTTAAGGTTCCTGTAAATTCTTTTAATTTCATCGTTCTATCTGTACGTCATGATTAGTTTAAAGGTAGTCCTGGGAATAGCTCCGTCATCTGCCCTGAGAATTGAGCTGATTAGTCGAGCTATATCTTCATCGATTTCCTCCAGGATAGCGTCGTCCAAGTTTCTTGGGATGTAATCTTCCAGTGTTGTTTTGTATTTCTGACACTTTGCATTGCCCCACGTTTTCCTCTTATCCACTGGGACTTGAATGGAAGTCTGATTTATTGTTATTAAGATGCCCGTGTGGTTACTGCTTTGTCATAATTGGTCCCATGCAGCAATTGAAAGGAGTGTTAACATTCACCAGATAAATGCCTAGTTTGATTGCCTATCTTCCATATATTTTATATAGGCAAATCTGGACGAAAGACCTGGAAAATGTTTTTTCTAGTAGTGTATTAAAGCATTTTATTGATCCTTCAGTTGTTATATATCCTGCTTCTCTGCACCGGTCATTTAAAGCCGCAATTAAAATGGTGGGTTTTCTTCTATTGAAAATGTCGGAGAAATTATGATTGGTAATTCATTTTGATACTCGGTTGCTCTTGGCAGTTCAGCAAAATTCATATCTATTTTCACTCCAAAGAGCGATACTTACAATTCAGGTATTTACTTCTGAAAGTTTAATATTTAATTTGACTGCTATTGCCAATCCTTCGTGGCGATCTTGTCTATAACTAGTAGTTAAAACTTCAATAGGTCCACATTTTTATTTTATCGGTTTGGTGGTATTAATATCATATTCCGAAATTAGGATATCTGGATCAACATCCCAAAAGATATTTCCGTATCGAATCTCTTTACTAGTCCATCCATTCGTGTTAATAGGGAGAATTATTCTTCTTTGGTTTCCATCTAGACATACTATAGTTTCTGGTTTTTATTGAGCCTTTCTTGCCCTTAATTAGAAGTATCATAAATTATATTGGTCAGGTTCTCCTATGTAAATACTGAAGTAAAATGATCTTTTAGTTCGTCGACTATAATATATCTCATCAGTTTCTTTCACAACCCCTTCATATTTAATAGGTCCTATTTTATCTCTGATAGATTTGTTATTTATTTTATAATAAGTAGGAAGTTATTTTATCTATATTGTTAGTTTAATTTTTGACACTCCTTTGCTTTTCTTTATCATCCTATTTAGCTCATTTCCAGTCAGTCTAAAGTGATTTAGATTTTTAACAGCATTTCCTACCTGCAGTTTATGGTAAGACATTTCATTCTCTAAAAATCTTCTATCCATCTCTTAATTTCACCATAATAGCTCCTTATTTTGATTCCTAATCACCTTCATTGGGGTACACTACTCCTTAGATACATTTAATATATTTTTAAGAGTATTTCACATCTGGTTGGTATTCTTACCACTGGATTCTACATTCCAATTCACAAAATGTAGCAATTTCGAAGCGCTTCGTAATTTCTCATATGAGAATTTGGAGGTTGGGGTGGCCTCTGATTTTCTACCTTTTCCAATTCCCAGGTTAAAGCAATCTGATGATCCCAATTTCTTAATGCTTCCCAACGGTCAATTCTTGAACCAAATGATCATTGTTTGAAAGTACTAGATTTCATATACTGGCACCCCTTGTTACCTCATTAGAGAAATGATTAAAAAAATTATCTTCGTAACATTAATTAAATTTAATTTAATCTCTTCCGAACAGATTATTCCAGTCCACAAAGTATAATTTAAAGTTAACAAGAATAACTGCATCTGCTACACACTCTTTACATCTTCCCCTTATCATTATCTCATCATTATCGCCAATCTGTGCTGGTGGCCTGCAAAATACTGTTAAATGCACCACCCTATTTTGACTTATCTGAATATTTATCCACAGCGACTCAACTTTGATCTACTTTATTAAAATATTTATATATAAAAAAATGATGTTTTTCTTTTAAAAAATGTCATCACTACTAATCCTAAAATTCCTTTGACTAATTTACAAAAGTCTAATTGTCTAAATCAAATTCACTTATGATGTCATTGAGTTTTATGGAGCATGTGGAGAAGAACAGCGGGTCCAATTGCCCCATTTGCACATTAGGGATCCCAGTTCTTCCTATTTTAAGCATAGGATGTCCCAGTTCTGCCTATTTGAAGCATAGGAGGTCCCAGTTCTGCCTTTTTAGAGCATAGGGAGTCCCGGTTTATGCATATTTGACGAAGAGAGCTCCCCAATCAGGGAAAATATAAAAGCAAAAGGTGAAAAAGTAAAATTATTTATTTAAAGGTTAATTTATTGGATTTGTTTTGGTTTGATGAGAGTGCGAATCAGCTCTAAAGGTGCCATAGATAAAAAATATTAACCTAAATTAACCAAAACGAGGGAAATTCAATCCTAAATATAATAGTGAAATAGTCTTATCATAATTTTTGAGTGATTACACCACCCCAAGGTGACTCATAGTTAATTTATTGGATTTGTTTTGGTTTGATGAGAGTGCGAATCAGCTCTAAAGGTGCCATAGATAAAAAATATTAACCTAAACTAACCAAAACGAGGGAAATTCAATCCTAAATATAATAGTGAAATAGTCTTATCATAATTTTTGAGTGATTACACCACCCCAAGGTGACTCATAGAATTATTTTTTAATTCACCCATTTGAATAATATGATTACTACTTCTGCCCAATTGAAAATTAGCGATCCCTAAATCTTCCATTCTTCTCTACTTCACAAGCATCGTACACAACATCCAAACCCTCCATTCTACCAAGTACAAAAATAAAATAAAAATCCCTAATTTTTTTGTTCCTATTTAAAAACCAAGACTTAAGGAACCCCAACACCTAAGAACCGTTTTAAGTTACTAGAACTACCACGAAAACGAACGTGAACAAAGTACCAAGAGTACAAGTACTACAAAACTTTAGCTTAATTAAAGCTTAATTTACCGTAAGTTAATCTAACCTAATCTTACCTTAACTTTACCTCAACTAAACTTTACATTACCTTAAGTTAACATAACCTTACATAACTTTACCTAAACTTTACATTAACTAAACCTTACCTTAGTTTATTTAGGTTAACCTAACCTTAAATTATTTTAACTTTATCTTAACTAAACCTTACCTTAGACTAACTTTAACTTACCTCAACTTTATCTTAATTAAATCTTACCTCATTTTAGGTTAAACTAACCTAACTTATCTTACCTTATCTTGGGTTAGCCTAAACTTACCTTTACCTTAACTAAACCTTACCTTACCAGAGGTTAACCTAACCTTACCTTACTAGAGGTTAACCTAACCTTACCTTAGCTCCTTAGGTTAACCTAACCAAACCTAACCTTTTTTTTACTTTAACAAAATATAAATATCCAACAAAACGAAAACAAGTCGTAGAACGAATATTAGTAATAATAATCAGGACCAAAGTTGCACTAATAAAATCCCCTCCCTTTGCAGGGTAGAATCACAAAGTGTAAATTGTTTTTAAAATTTCTTTTATTTTAAATATGTTTATATACCATTAATTAATAATTTTCTCGCAAATACTTTCAAAATACATATAAAAATGTATCTAATTGGAAATTCATAAAAACTATGTAATACTTCAATGTATTTTATAAATAATAAAAAAAATCAGTCAACCCCTTGGGTCTCCACCCTGTAATTTAGTGATACAACTTATTAACTTGATCTATGTACACAAAAGCTAATAAAAACAACAAAAACAAATAGACCCTAATTCATTGATGCGACTTAACTCGATCTATATAAACAAAGAGAGGATGCACATAAATTAATCCGATACCACAAAGAATACTAAAAACAACAAATATCAATAAAACCGCCGTTCAAAAACGCCTCAAAGAAAAAATTCTATAATTTTAGTGTCTATAAAAAAATCACTCACAATATTCACGCAATTTAGGAGAGCGCTCGCGAAAACCAATGGCTATAGATTAAAAAAAATGGTCATTTTATTAAGATATTATTTTATTATTCATTATTAATTGTATTCAGATATTCGTTTATTATTCATTATATATTGTTTTCAGAGATTCATTTCATTGTTATTCATTTTATTATTCATTATTAATTGTTTTAAGATATTCGTTTATTATTCATTATATATTGTATTTAGATATTCATTTCATTAAGTTATTCATTTTATTATTCATTGTATTCAGATATTAAATTTATTCTTCATTTTATCAAGATATTCATTTTATTATTAATTTTTTATTTGATTAAGATATTCGTTTGTCATTCATCTATTCAGATATTAAATTTATTCTTCATTTTTGTAAGATATTCGTTTTATTATTCATTATTAATTTAATAGAGATAAGCACCTATCTGCCAGTCCATCTGTACTAGATTTCTCAGCTTGGGTAAAATGTAAGAAGTCGTTCGAGCTCATTGAAACTACTTAAAAACCTTCTTGGCCAAGAATCCAATTTAATTTGAAAAATCAAATTGGATGTTTAACCTTTGTTTTCCTTTTAAATTGTTTTGAATGAAAGAAAACCTGCCTTTAGCAATGTTAAATTGTTGTTTGTAAATTGTTTTTAACCTCTCGATTGCCAATTATGTCTGGATCTCGCGTTTTTTAGAGTAAGTTTAAGAAATATAACGAGAGCATTTCCGCCCCATGATGTGTAAAGAAAATGGTGAAGTCGAGGATGTGAAAATGTTTAAAAGATATAGATTTGCAGGTCATCCTTTGGGTATTAAGGACGGGAGGGCACGCATCTTCGCGAGTCGAAGGTGGGAAGGCAGTCAACTCTTCGTGTTCATATATCTCTCCATTCTTAGACACACACACACTCTCTCCCTCACCCATACATACTCGATCTCTCCCTATATATATATATATATATATATATATATATATATATATATATATATATCAAGCCACAAGGAAAGAAAAGATAAACGAAATAATTTTTCTTCGGAAAAATGAATTTTCCTAATTGTGTGGGTATGTGTGTATCTTACACACCCCTCCTCTTTCTGCCCCATCACCTAATACGAAAAGGGTATTTGGTCTGGCCGAAATCCCCTGCCATTCTTCCTTTCTCAAGGTGTGAAAGAATCAACCTTACAAAATAATGCCTTCCCAAATAACATTTCTCCACCATTAAATGAATCGAACTGGCCTTTCTGTCGCGCTAAATACCCTCGTTTCAACATTCCTTACCTTCACCCACCCTACCCATAATATCCCCCTCCCCTCTATCTTCTTAAGATGGAAGAAATTGGGTCATTAACACACGCGCTAGTCTTTATCCAAAGGTTAGTAAACTACTTGAAATTTTTAATCAACTAAATTTACTACAAAAAAGGAACTCGCCCCCCCCCACACACACCTAAAACCCCTCTCCTCGAAAGATGAATAAAAACTCCAAATGTATTGATCCCCCCGCCTTCCCCGCGCCACTAGAGACAAAAACCAACGCTCCCTAAATGCTCTAGGACCTAGGTTTATAATCACGTTCACGGTAGTTAACTGCACTCTACGCAGTTAGGGTATGCGGTCACCATAGCAATAAGTACTCATCGCCACACCACATCGAACACACTCTTCATCTACGCTAAGTAAGTGTCGATTGGGTATTTTAACCTTACCATTGAATGATGTAGTGTTGTCCCACGGCTGGATGAAAACAATCTCCTGAACTAGAACGGAAAAAGTGAAGGTCAAAATACCAAATTAATACAGGTCATTTTAGAGCTGTTAAGGTGTATTGGTTAGTCATTTGCTCGGCATGGTGGAAGAGCGTCTACCAGTCTTACCCGATGGAGTGCGAAAGTGGCCAATCATTGCCATGGTACCGCAAATCAAGTTCCAAGTACGCGAAGGTGGCCCACTCATTGCCATGGCAACTGTAAATCAAATTCCCAGTACGCCAAGGTGGCCACTCATTGTCATGGTAACCGCAAATCAAATGCTCAGTGCGCGACGTTGGCCACTCATTGCCATGGTAACCGCAAATAAAGTTCTCAGTACGCGAAGGTGGCCACTCATTGCTATGGTAACCGCAAATCAAGTTCCCAGTACACAAAGGTGTCCACTCATTGCCATGGTAACCACAAATCTAGTTCTCAGTGCGCGACGGTGGCGACTCATTGCCATGGTACAGCAAATCAAGTTCCCAGTACGCAAAGGTGGCCACTCATTACCACAGTAACTACAAATCAAGTTCCCAGTACGCGAAGGTGGCCCACTCATTGCCATGGTAACCATAAATCAATTTCCAACTACAGGAAGGTGGCCCACTCATTGCCATAGTAAACGCAAATCAAGTTCCCAGTGCGCAGCTGTGGACAACTCATAGCCATAGTAACCGCAAATCAAGTTCTCAGTGCGCGACGGTGGCCACTCATTGCCATAATAACAGCAAATCAAGTTTCCAGTGCGCAACGGTGGACAACTCATTACCATAGTAACCGCAAATCAAGTTCTCAGTGCGCGACGGTGGCTACTGATTGGCCTAATAATCGCAAATCAAGTTTCCACTGCGGAACGGTGGATAACTCATTGCCATAGTAACCGCAAGTCAAGTTCTCAGTGCGCCACGGTGTCCACTCATTGCCATAATAAGCGCAAATCAATTTCTCAGGCCAGGGCGGAGGGCAATCATTGCCATGGTAACCGCAAATCAAGTTCTCAGTACGCGAAGGTGGCCACTCATTGCCATGGTAACCGCAAATCAAGTTCACAGTACACAACGTTGGACAACTCATTGCCATGGTAACCGCAAATCAAGTTCTCAGACGTGACGGTGGCCACTCATTGCCATAGTAACCGCAAATCAAGTTCTCAGGGCGCAACGGTGGCCACTCATTGCCATAATAACCGCAAATCAAGTTCCCAGTGCGCGATGGTGAATCGAATACTGTTAGCAACGTGGCTTAAATCAAATTAGGGCATTATGAATTTCCTGAAGCAGGGTGGGATTCAAGTGAGCTTGATTTCTGCTACAGAGGTCCGTTTCTTATCGAGTCTTCCATGCTGGGTACTCACCCAACCCGCCGGAAAATGATGAGCTAACGGGATTCTTACTCTATGAACTCACGAATAAAATAAACAAGGTCCTCGATGTAAACTTGTAGATCTTTGTGAATTATATTCATTAAAATAAAGGACGTTACAGGGATTGTAGACCTGGCAGTTGAGGCTAGGTTAGGTTAGGTTAGGTCAGCGTTGCTTAGTTTCGGTTTGGTTACGTTGGATTACATTCGATTGGTTTAGATTTCATTACGTTAGACTTGGGTTTGGTAATTTTAGGTTAGGTTCAGTTTGGTTAACTTTGCATTCGATTGATTATGTTAAGTTCTGTTGTGTCAGGTTTGGTTACGTTAAGTTGACTTAGGTTAGGTTTGTTAGGTTTAGATTAGGTTTGCTTAGGTTCGATTAGGTTAGGTTAAGTTAATTTAGTTAAGGTTTGGTTAGGTTAATATAGTTAACGTTAGGTTAGGATGGTTAATTATTTTAGGTTAGGTTAGGATGGTTAATTATTTTAGGTTAGGTTAAGTTATGTTAGGTTTGGTTAATTTAGGTTAGGTTAGGTTGGTTAGGTTAAGTTTAATTCAGTTAAGGTTAGGTTAGGTTTTGTTAATTACTTTAGGTTAGGTTAAGTTAGGTTTTGTTAATTAATTTAGGTTAGGTTTGGTTAATTTGGTTTAGGTTAGGGTAGCTTTGGTTAATTTAGGTTGGGTTTGGCTAATTATTTTAGGTTAGGTTAGGTTAAGTTAGGTTAGATTTTTAATATGTCCAATGATAACAACATTCGCTCGTAGCCATTGCCAGTTATGAAAATTCAATGGCTGCATATTATTTCTGATCTATTGAGTCCAATTATACCATAATAAAATTTTTAGTCTATTAATATCCTTTATTTAACCTTCGTAAGTCTGCTTGTTGGGGTAGATATCTATCTATCTACTTTGAACATTTATATCTTACCATATCTCCATTTTCTCTTCCTTCGATTAAATACTAATGATAATATACGTTAACAAAGATCAACTTGGTAATAATTATAAATAAATGACTAAATAAAAGCAGCTCTAAGTTATTTCAAGACATGATTCTTGTCATAACTTTGAGATAATTAATTTCATTAACTAATTTTCTTTTGTCTTAAACAGTCATTAGCTATGATATTGTTTTCTTTTTATAGTAACTTGTTTTTTTTCAGTTCTTTTAAATTCAAATAGTAGTAAAATGAATCTTGGGGAACTAGTAAATGGTGTATCATTTCCGAAGCTACTTAATTTTTACTGTTATGATCAACTAAATTTCATAATTTGTTAATATTAAGTACAAATTCACTTAATAATTACGTTATTTTCCATTTGGAGAAAATAAGGTCTTGGAACCTGATAACGCCTGCAAGATGAGGTGCTTTTATCTCTGACTGAATAGCCATTTCCTTTTCCTGTTTCTTCAACCATAACATCGTTTTCCTCAACAGGAAAATATATATTAGTGTTAAAATGAGGAAGTTAAAGAATGGTGAAACAAGAATTAGCCCGTCCAAACAAGATTGAATCATGTTCACATCCTTTGGTTGTACTACCATGGTGTAAATGAACATGAAAACTTGTGATGACATTCTTATAAATCTCCTTAAATTGGTTGTGCATGTTTTCTTAACTGTGTGGTGTGGTAAAGGGAAGAATTTACTTCAACTACGTTTAGCTTAGCATAAGATATGGACTTAGGGCTTTTGTGAACGATGGTTACAACATCAATTGAACAACTGGAGTACGATTGGGGACATTGACCCAGTAGAGAAATTTGGTGCAGTAACACAAGAAAATATGCAAAAAAAACTCACGTCGCCCTAACTGGGTGGGAGCCCGGTCGGGTCAACTTTGAATGGAGGGGGTTCTATTTTTTCCCACATAATCCGAGTAAAGAAGTGAACCGTTCATAACCCATTACTCTTACCTAACGTTCCAGAGTAGGGTTCCGTTCAAAGACCTCACACTTAACTTAGTCCTTATAAAATCAAGATTGGAGCTTAATAAGCGCCCATTAATTGACCCATTATATTCTTTTAAGATTAGAGTTCAATGAGGAACGATATTTATTTTTGAACAGTCTTTAAATTCTGAATATTTCAGCTAATCTGGCATTTAAATGAAGACGATTATTCACTTTGCTAAGAGACAGTGGTACTACTTCTACCAGTACATTGCTCCTTCATATCCATCTCTACATATGTCCTTCAATTTTAATCTAATTGTGTTAATAACCGGAAGACAGTGGTGAATAGATCTATTTCCATGCTCTCTGAAAGTGTTGAAAAGCAAAGCAAAATTGTCTCAGTTAAGTTAAAACTGTATTGAGAGAATGACTTTAAGCTTAAGGTTAATATTCGCGTTAAAATCCAACTTCGTGTGTATGTGGTGGCAAATTGGTATTATTTTATTGTGAAATAAAAGGTAATCCGGTAATCCATTGAAGATGTTAAAGAGCGAACAACAAAAATAACAAAGAGGAGATAGTTAGTGAATAAGCATCGGATCAAGTAAAGATAGTCCCTCCCATTTTACCAAGTAAAGATCATCCCTCCCAAAGTTACACTAGTAAAGCTAATCCCTCCCAAGGATAAAATTAAAAAAATAACTGTTAAAAATTTTATTTAAGAACACATTTGTTAGAAAGTTTATTCTAAAACAATTAAAAATTGTAAACTTTGTAGAACTGTAGAAATTAAATTTGAATAACTTAATTAAAACAGTATTGGCTGACAATCGTATGGCAAAACCCTTGAAAGGATTGTATTTATATCTTTCAAGCTACATAAATTCCTGTAGAGGAGAGTTTAGCTTTTCTCTCTTACATCCTCGCATGCGTTTAATTCTTAGTTTCTGCTTATTCCAGTAACTTTAAAATGACGATGTCATAACCTAGTATACCTCCCATTTTGCCAAGTGAAGGTTATCCCTCCCCAATTAACCAAGTAAAGGTCATCCCTCCCCAATTAACCAAGTAAAGGTCATTTCTCCCCCAATTAACCAAGTAAAGGTCATCCCTCCCCCAATTAACCAAGTAAAGGTGATCTCTCCCCCAATTAACCAAGTAAAGGTCATCCCTCCCCCAATTAACCAAGTAAAGGTCATCCCTCCCCCAATTAACCAAGTAAAGGTCATCTCTCCCCCAATTAACCAAGTAAAGGTCATCTCTCCCCCAATTAACCAAGTAAAGGTCATCTCTCCCCCAATTAACCAAGTAAAGGTGATCTCTCCCCCAATTAACCAAGTAAAGGTCATCCCTCCCCCAATTAACCAAGTAAAGGTCATCCCTCCCCCAATTAACCAAGTAAAGGTGATCTCTCCCCCAATTAACCAAGTAAAGGTCATCCCTCCCCCAATTAACCAAGTAAAGCTCACCCCTCCCCCAATTAACCAAGTAAAGGTCATCCCTCCCCCAATTAACCAATTAAAGGTCATCCCTCCCCCAATTAACCAAGTAAAGGTCATCCCTCCCCAATTAACCAAGTAAAGGTCATCCCTCCCCCAATTAACCAAGTAAAGGTCATCTCTCCCCCAATTAACCAAGTAAATGTGATCTCTCCCCCAATTAACCAAGTAAAGGTCATCCCTCCCCCAATTAACCAAGTAAAGGTCATGCCTCCCCCAATTAACCAAGTTAAGGTCATCTCTCCCCCAATTAACCAAGTAAAGGTGATCTTTCCCCCAATTAACCAAGTAAAGGTCATCCCTCCCCCAATTAACCAAGTAAAGCTCACCTCTCCCCCAATTAACCAAGTAAAGCTCACCCCTCCCCCAATTAACCAAGTAAAGGTCATCCCTCCCCCAATTAACCAAGTAAAGGTCATCCCTCCTTTTTGTCTTACCGAACTGTCTCATTAACTGTCGTTTACTACTTCAGCTTTACCTTTTATTGTGTTTGGTTACTGGAAGCCGATTTCGAGCCGTACTATGGGTTGCTATATGGGGGGCTACGCGCCCCTCCATACCCCCCGCTCGCTACGCTCGCCCTCAGGAACAAGTGATAAAAACACAGTTAATGAGAATTAGGTGAAACACATTGAGAAATGGACGAAATATTATGGGAATACGAGCGGGAAAGCTCGTGGGGTATGGATCTTCAGAATTACCCTCTCAATTATTCTCACTTTTATGACCTTATAACCATATGACCTTACGACCTTCACAACTTTAAATTATTCCCGGACTAACCTCGGGGGAACCTTGGTAATCAGATCATTGGGAAGAGAGAGTAAAACAACATAAGGGTTTCAAATTTCGTTAGAATCGTCCAAATAGTTACGATATTATTACAAAATAATTCCTGGACTAACCTTGGGAGGACTTTGGTAATTATACCATTCGAAAGAGAATTAAAACAACATAAGTGTTTCAAGTTTCGTTAGAATCGACCGAATAGTTATGATGTTATTGCCAAAAAAACTCATTGAAAAGTAAAATTGTTACCAACCGACCGACGACCCACGAACGGACAGAGTAATTTATAGAATCGCGACCACGCGACTAATAATGTTCAGCTCTCGTTGGATAACTCTATTGACCGTTTCCTAAAAACAGCCCATCTGTCACCGTTCGAACTCCTTGATTAAAAGATTCGTGCACATTGACTTGTGGACTTGTTGACTTCTTGGGGGAGGCCGGGCCGGCCTTCTCCCTATTATTTAAGCAAGGTTTTTTTTGTTTTGTTTTGTTTTATTTTTTTTTGTTTTTGTTTTTTTTCCTTTAGTTGCACGCTTCTGCGCTGGGAAAACCTCTCCCCGACGCACCAGCTTGCTTCCTTTCCCCCTTTTGGGGTGTTGTTTTTTTTCTTTAATTTGATTTTAAAGTAGCCTAGAACTAGGCCAGTTTTAATGCGGCGACTAATGCCCAAGTAGGCAGTCGCCAGATGAGCTCTTAAAACCCCCCCCAAAAAACCTTGATTAAAACATCTGACTCCATACATGAATAAATCATGCCCACTCCTTACATGTGTAGGGAACACACCACCATTACACTACACATTAATAGTCTAATAATGCAATGTAAATACTGTTTTTCCTGAATTTAAAAGGCATAGGTTTAACTGAAAGTTCTGTCTTATGGGACTCATCAACGAAACACGTGCAGAGGCTGACATACACACAGTTCAGTCTAATGACGCACACGTGTAACAATTAATTTTTTCCCTTACTTTCAAAGGCATGGGTCGAACTGCGTGCATCATTCATTACCATATTGGGGGGAGGGGGAGGAACCAAACCTGGGCAGACGCTAAAATACACATAGGTCAGTCAAATGATACGCAGATATAAGGATGCAGAATTTTATGTGAGAAGTGTTGTACCGACTGCGACTTGAAATGTTTATTAATTAAGTACACGTCATTATTGGCATCATCCTGAAACATTTTTCAACGTCGACGTCAATCATAAACTCATTCTTTGCTTATGTTGAAAAATTCTGTTGACCTTTCAACACACACACGTTCTCTCACGTTGTTGAATTTTCTGTGCCTTTCAACACACACACGTTATCGCAGACGTTGTAGAGTCTTCGTTGCGTTTCCACAGAATAGAAATAAAAGGGTTTTTATACAATAAATGCCTGTTTTTAAAGATTATATTTAGGTATTCCAAAAATGAAAACAGTCCTGTGTTGCGCAAAAATTATACTAAGATGCCCATATGTATCACCATTGATGCCCAAATATATCAACAGTGAGGCCCATATGTATCCCCAGTGATGCCCATATGTTTCATCAGTGATGCCCATATGTATCAGTGGGATGATCATATATATCACTAGTGATGCCCATATGTATCAGCAGTGATGCCCATATGTATCACCACTGAGGCCAATATATATCACCAATGATGGTCATATGAATCACCAGTGATGGTTATATGTATCACCAGTGATGCCCAAATATATCACAAGTGATGCCCATATGTATCACCATTTATGTCCAAATATATCACCAGTGAGGCCCATATGTATCCCCAGTGATGCCCATATGTATCATCAGTGAAGCCCATATGTATCACTGGGGATGATCAGATGTATCAGTAGTGATGCCCATATGTATCAGCAGTGATGCCCATAAGTATCAGCAGTGATACCCATATGTATCACCACTGATGCCAATATATATCACCAATGAGGGTCATATGTATCACCAGTGATGGTTATATGTATCACCAGTGATGCCCAAATATATCACAAGTGATGCCCATATGTATCACCATTGATGCCTAAATATATCAGCAGTGAGGTCCATATGTATCTCCAGTGATACCCAAATTTATCACAACTGATGCCCGCATGTATTACCATTGATGCCCAAATATATCACCAGTGAGGCCAATATGTATCCCCAGTGATGCCCATATGTATCAGCAGTGAAGCCCATATGTATCAGCAGTGATACCCATATGTATCACCACTGATGCCAATATATGTCACCAATGATGGTCATATGTATCACCGGTGATGGTTATATGTATCACCAGTGATGCCCAAATATATTATAGAGGCCCATATGTATCACCAGTGATGCCCATATGTATCATCAGTGATGTCCATATGTATCACTAGGGATGATCATATGTATCACTAGGGCTGCCCATATGTATCACGAGGAATGGCCATATGTATCACCAGTGATGCCCATAGTGTATCACCACTGATGCCCATATATATATATATATATATATATATATATATATATATATATATATATATATATATATATCACCAATGATGGTCATATGTATCACCAGTGATGGTTATATCTATCAGCAGTGATGCCCAAATATTTCACCACTGATGCACATATGTATCAGCACTGATACCCATATATATCACCGATGATGCTCATATGTATCACCAGGGATGCCCATATGTACGAGGGGCAGGCAATAAGTTTTGCAATTCGGATATAAGGAAACAAGATATGAGGAAAAGTGTTTTATTATTTTTCAATATAACTAGCCTTGACTTCAATGCACTTGCGCCACTTGTCCCTGAGGCTTCGAATTGCCGACAAGCAGAACTCTCCCGACTGCTGTTTAATCCACTCCTGGACGGCGAGCTTGACATCTTCATCGTCCCAAAACCGGCGTCCACGCAGTGCAGCCTTGAGCTGGCGGAATAAAAAGTACCGCTAGGGGCCAAATCTGGACTGTAGGAGGGATGGTTGAGCTCCTCGAATCCGCACTCGCGCAGGGCAGCTTGTGCAACTCTGGCCTTATGGACTTTGACGACGTTGAAGTCGATCATGGGGCGTGAGGTTTCTAGGGACCCAACGGGCAGAGACCTTAGCCATGGCCAAATTGTCGTGGATGATGTTGAGAACACTTTCATGTAATATTCCAAATTCTCGCTCGATTTCTTCGGCCTTCACCCGTCGATTTTCGAGGATCCTCCTCTCCACACGTGCCACATTGTTTTCGTAGGTCACGTCTGACGGGCGTCCTGGACGGGGGTCATCTTCAAGGAACTCACGACCACGGTGGAACTCCCTATTCCAGCAAGCAATGGTTGCATAGGAAAGGGCAGTGTCGGTGTACACTGCAACCATGCCTTCATGGATCTCTTTTGAATTCTTGCCTTCCTTGGTAAAAAAAATTGATCACTGCGCAGTGCTCAACCTTCTCCATTGTTGAAAAATATGTGACTGACGATCTGTGATCAGCTACTGCTTCTTAAATAGAGGATGCAGGAGCGTGCGGCTGCAGGTCTTGACTTGTCATAACTTGTCCTAACACCCCCACAAACAGCCATCCCTCTTCCTCTGTTTTGCCCTACCGATTCGCAAAACTTATTGACCGCCTCTCGAATCACGAGGGATGAACATATGTATCAGCAATGATGCCCATATGTATCACCACTAATGGCCAAAGATATCACTAGTGAGGCCTATATGTATCACCGGTGATTCCCATATGTATCACCAGTGATGTCCATATGTATCACCATTGATGCCCAAATATATCACCAGTGAGGCCCATATGTATCCCAGGTGATGCCCATTTGTATCATCAGTGATGCCGATATGTATCACTAGGGAGGATCATATGTATCACCAGTGATGCCCATATGTATCACCAGTGATGCCAATATGCATCACCACTGCTGCCCATATATATCACCAATGATGGTCATATGTATCACAAGTGATGGTTATATGTATCGCCAGTGATGACCAAATATATCACCAATAATGCCTATATGTATCAGCACTGATGCCCCTATATATCACTAGTGATGCCCATATGTATCACCAGTGATGTTCATATGTATCTCCAGTGATGCTAATATGTATCACCAGTGATTCTCATATTTATCACTAGTGATGCCAATATGTATCACCATTGATGCCTATATGTATCACCAGTGATGTAAATATATATCACCAGTAATGCCCATATGTATTTTTAATGATACCCGTATGTATTACCAGTAAGGCACATATGTATGATTATTGATGCCCAAATGTATCACCAGTGGGGTCCATATGTATTACCAGTACTGCCCATATGTATCACCAGTGATGCTCTTATGTATCCACAGTGATGACAATATGTATCACCAGTGATTCCCAAATGTATCACCAGTGATGCCTAGATGTATCACTATTGATGCCCATATGTATTACTAGTGATGCCTATATTTATCCCAAGGGGAAGCGCATATGTATCAACAGTGATATCCATAAGTATCACTAGTGATGCACATATGTATCACCACTGATGCCCAAATATATCACAGGTGAGGTCCACATGTATCCCCAGTGATGCCCGTATATATCACTAGTGAGTCCCATATTTATTCCCAGTGATACCCATAAGTATCACCAGTGAGGCCCATATGTATCACTAGTGATGCCCATAACTAACACAAATGATGCCCATATGTATCACTATTCGACCCATATGTTTTACCAGTGAAGCCCATGTGTATCACCGGTAATGCCAATATATATCACCAGTGAGGCCCATAAGTATTACCAGTGATGCCAATATGTATCCCTAGTGATGCCCGTATGGATCACCAGTGATGCTAATATGTATCTCCAGTGGTGCTCATTTTTTTTTAATTTTAGGAACCTATTAGGCGACTGCCCACTTGGGCATATTCGCCGCAATCACGACAGCCTAGCACTACGCTACTTTAAAATATGAATATGAAAACAACAACAATAAAAAGGAAAAATGGCAACAATTAGGCAGCAAGATCCGGGTTCGGGGGGGGGGGGGTACCCCCTTCCCTCAGCGTAGGAGCGTGCGACATACAAAGAAAAAAACAATAAAAAAAACCTAGTTAAATAATTGGGAGAATGCCGGCCTCCCCCCAAAATTCTGTAGTCCACCAGCCAATGTGCACGAACTCGTGTCGCGCACAAGGGAAAGGGGGTAGCGACCCCGCCCTCCCGGTCCTGGAACAGGTAACGTGCCCGGAGATCGCCCAGACTGGGACATTCAACAAGAATGTGCCGAACTGTTTGGAGGACAACGTAGTGTTCACAGTAGGGCGCTAGCGAGAGCTCATCAAATGGCGGTGCGTCCCGCGAGTGTGCCCAATTCGTAGACGACAGAAAGCAACCTAAAGCCTTCGCGGAATTGGGGGGTAGGTCCATGGGAACTGCCGCGGCGCAATGGCACGCAACTTTAAGTTCTCTTCAACCGTCTTCCATCATCTTTTCCAAGCAGCCCGAAGAGCTGCACGTATTCCTGCCATGTAGTCGGTGTGAGGAAGAGTGAAACGCTGGTCCGGTCGCAGAGTCCTCGCGGACTCTTTGGCGCGCTCATTCCCCGCAATTCCTACATGTCCAGGAACACAGCAGAAGATAATCTTGACATCTTCTCGGCTTCCCAAAACCGTTGCATCACGGATATCGCGAACAAGGGGATGCGGTGATTTCAATGCCCCGAGAGCACTCAGGGCGCTTTGTGAGTCGCTATAGATCACAATCCCGTCCCCGAACCGGGCACGTTGCGTAATCTTCCGTACCGAGTGGCGTATTGCCACCAGCTCGGCCGCGAAGACAGACGCAGCGCCTGGCAGAGCCCCACTGACTTCAAACAGAGGGGATACGGCGTGGAAGCAGACCCCCTCTTGATACTTGGAGCCATCCGTATACACTGGCACGGTTTCAGCGTGACACAGGGTGTGCTCCAAAAAGGTTGAACGCAATACTCCCGGCGCTGTACAAGCTTTGGGAGCAGAGGCGTGGTGACAAATAGCTAAATGTGGTACCCTTCAGGGTGTCGTCCTGGGCAAAACCAGGGGCACCACCGGCCCGAGACCTATACCTAGCTCTCGAAGAAGTTCCCTGGCCCTGTACACCGCGTAGATGCACTGTACATCTCGTAGATCCAGTCTCATGTCCCCAGCATCTACTAGTAGGCTCTCAATGGGGGAAGTGCGAAAGGCACCGGTCACCAGGCCAAGGCCGGTGTGGTAGATCGAGTCCACCTTCCACAATACACGGTCGGCTGCGGATGCATAAAACTCGCATCCGTAGTCGAGCTTCGAACAAACAAAGGATCGATAAAAAAATAAGGCAGTAGCCCTATCAGCGCCCCAAGCGCTGGACGTCACGGAACGAAGAATATCCATTGGGAGGGGTCCCGGCGCCCTCATCGTGTGGAGAATCTCCATGATACCGTATCACCATGCGGTATCATAGTCCTTCTCCAGATCGAAAAAGACCGTGGCGTAATGCTGTGTACGAAGGAAAGCCTCGCAGACGGCATTTTCCAGTCGGAGCAGAGCATCCGACGTGGAGTGGAACTTGCAGGAGCCGCACTGTATAGAAACAGATGGCCTCCAATATCCAGGAAAAAGGCTAATCTAACATTTACCAGTTTCTCCATCAACTTGCACACGCAAGAGGTTAGAGAGATTGGGCGGAAACCGGTTGGAGTAGAGTGATCTCTCCCCGGTTTGCGAAAGGCGAGCACAGTAGCGATTCGCCAGGAGTCTGGGAGAAGACCCTCCACCCAGATCCTGTTGAACAAATCTAACAGGAAGGCCATGCCTCGCTCACCCAGGTGTCGAAGCATGGCGTACGGGACATCGTCCGGACCATGGGCGGTGTCTGCGCACGAAGCGAGAGCGGAGCGCAACTCACTCTCACTCACAGTAAACTTGTCGTTGAAGGGTTCTCCGCCTCTGGAGGTAAAGTCCAGCCGGCGGCCTTCCGCGACATCACGACGTGCATTGAGTGCTGGCGGAGCCGCATCCCGGCTAGAGAATGCGGAAAAAGCGGTCGCGAAGGATTCCGCCACGGACGCGGGGTCCGAGATTGCGGTCCCATTCTCCTGGAGAACGGGAGGGGGGTCCTGCGAGAACTTGCCTCGAATCGTTTTGACTCGCTTCCACACCTCAGCTAAAGGGGTCTTCCCGTTAAGTGAAGAAAAGTACGCCCGCCAATAAGAGCGACGGGCGTACTTCGAAATATACTGGAACCTTGCCCTAGCTAGACGAAATTCAGTGACAGTGAAATCGTTCGGGCGGCCCTTATAGCGCATGTAGGCATAACGCTTTTGTTTGAGGGCCGTCTCAAACTCAGCCGACCACCACGGGAGGGGTCGGCGTGCAAAACAGCCAGACGTTCTGGGAATAGTAGTCAGGCCCGCGGCGATGAGGTTGCCGGAGAAGAACTCAATGGCCTTATCTACCGACCTAAACTCTTCGACTGAGATAGAGAATTCATTTATTTCCTGAAATGCAGGCCACCGCGCCCGCGTCAAGTAGCACCGAGGTGGGCTCTCAGGCGGCAGCCGCCCTGAAAATGATATTTGAATGGGAAAGTGTTCACTACAATTGAGGTCATCGACCAGCCCCCAACCAAAATTAGGCTGTGCATCCAGAGAGCACAGAGATAGATCAAGGCAAGAAAATGAAGCAGTTCTCGGGCAGTGATGCGTAAACTCATCCACATTTAGGACACCTATCTCAAGCTCTTTGATCAGATCCGCAAGGACTTGTCCCCTGGGATTTATTGAGTAGTCTCTCCAGAGAGAATGTCTGCCATTCAGATCTTCAAGCAAGAGAAAGGGCCTCGGCAACCGTGCCACGACGCGGCGGAAGGCCTCCGCGTCGAAGTCAGCTGACGGTGGAATGTACGCAGAAATAACAGTATACCTCGTATCCAGGTGAAGCTGCACAGCTAACGCCTGAAAGGAGGTATTTAAAGTAAAAAGAAGAACGGAGACATCATGTCTGGTGTAAAGCGCGTATCCCCCAGCCTGGCCCCCATCTCGTAGTGGTGGGGTCACAAAACCCTTATACCCCGGGAGGGCAGGAAGGGGGCCCGCGCCTAGCATGGTCTCCTGCAAAAAAATAGCTAACGAGGAACGGGACGAGACGAGCCTCCGCAGCTCCTCCCAGTTGGCCCGCAATACACGGCAATTCCATTGAAGGAATATGCCCTCCAGGCCTAGCTCGGAGGACACGCGGGGGCCCTCTTCGAACAGAAGACTCTCACGGGAATGGCTGTACGCTTCCCGGGGGCAGAACCCCGGGGGCTGTTGGCCGGACAATGCGCTGAGGGCGCTGTTGCTTTCGAGGACTTATTGGGGGAGGTTGGGCTCGCCATGCGAGTCTTTTCCTCCCTCCGCCTCGAAACCTAAGGTGGGCGTTGCGGCTTCGGAGGCGAAGGGGCCCTTTTTTCAAGGATCCACCGTCTCCGAGCCACCCAGCCCACCACTAGGCGTGGGCGAAGGAGCCGAAGCTCCTTTGTGTGCTGTCCTCATTTCGGGGGGCAGCTTTAGGAACCCCGGAAGATGGCCTGGGGACCAACTTCAGGGGTGTTACCTCCTGTGAGTCTAACGATTCAGGGGAGGCGCGTGACCGTTTCGCCTTATGGATAACGGTCACGCTGGGGGAAAGGGGGGAGCCCTGGTTTTAGCCTGGGCTGGGTGTGAACCCTTTGTCCCGCTAGCTTGACCAGGGGAGTGCCCGGGTTTAGTAGAACCCGCCGAAGGGCTTCGAATGGGCTCGAAAACAACCGTGCTCGTTGGCCTGGATGGGCCAGGAGCAGAGGGTGTCTTTCTAAGCATTGAAGCGGAAGACGTCCCAGGCAGAGCCGGGCGCGCCAGGATCATGTCCTTAGCTTCGCGAAATGAGAGTCGATCCTGGTCCTGAACGGCTAGGATTTCTTTCTCAAGGAGATACGCACCACAATGTTTAGAAGAAGTGGGGTACGGCTCTCCGCAATTGACTCACGTGGCCACACACGATTTGGACTTATCGTGTGCGGCATTGGAGCAATTTACACAGACTTCGGGTGACTCCGACTTTGCACGTCTACATGAGCGATTCGTATGGCCGAAGCGGGGACAGTAATAGCATCTCTGCGGCAGTGGCACGAATGCCTTCACGCGGTAGCGGTACCAACCGGCACGCACCGACTCGGGGAGCTTGTCATAGTTGGACGTGACGAAGAGTGTAGGGGTGGGTTTCGAGGCCCCTCCCTGTTTTCTCATCACACGCTCGACCTTGACCGCCTCGTGGTCGGCCAGCTCTGGAGTGATGATATCTTCTATGAAGTAGTCCACGAGTTCCCTCGCATAAACTACTCCTTTCACAAAGTTCATGGTAGAGCGGCGTCACACTCACCGGGGTCCCATCAAGTGTCCGAAGAGCACTTATCTTGGCCGCCTTGGAGGGATCCGCCGCATTCGCCAGAAGGCTCCCGTCCGAGAAACGGGTCACCTTCGGCTCTAAACCAATTGCACTAGCTAAAGCTTTCCTCTGATGGATCATGTTGCCCTTAGCAAACACGGTGCCGTCAGTGTAGCGAATAACGAGGAAGCATTTGAAGCCAGTGGGCTGGAAACTGCCTGGTAACCTTTGAATGAGCGACCCCGATGTCATCGAGGCTCCGCTCTGTGCTTTAGCACTTTTTGGCATAGTCAGGGGCTCCGCACCCGGGGGGGCAGAGGGGCCGGATGTGCAGAACTTGGTTTGGTCGCTTACCTAAATGGCAGCAGACGCATCCGTCCCTGCAGCCCCTGCGAATGGAGAGTCACCCTGAGTCTTTCTGTTTGTTTTGTTGTTGTTTTTCTTTTTAGGAGAGGATGGCTGAGAATGAACCCTCTTCTCCCCTCTGCCGGCAGGTGCCCACAGGCCAGATGGACCGGCCTCGGCAAAGGCCTTCTCAGAGATGGAGAAGGTCCTGGCAATCCTAGGGACACCGGTCGGAGGAGGAGATCCCTCCCCTCCTTGTACTGCCTTGGAAACCCTAGCCGTTTGAAGAGGACCTTGCATAGGAGCGGACGCGAGTTCGCTGTTGGGGCCGAGCCCGGATTCGCTATCATGGAAGGCCCTACCGTCTGAGGCTGGGTTGCCTCAAGGACCATGTCTATCTCGGGTGGGGCCTCCATTTGCCCCCCCCCCCTCCAAGCCCGAGGACATCACAGGTCCTATTGGCAGAAGTGTCTTTAGTCTCGTGTTGGGAGGCACAGGCCTTGACCCCAGCTAGGTTTAGTATTCTAGCCAACCGGTCGTTTGAGGGAAGCGACCGAAATAGCCTGGCTTCCCTCTCCTTCCTAAGAGAGTTTGCCCTACCGAGCCGCTTCAATGGGGAGCGGTAGGCTATGGGCTGCCTGCTAGCGTTCTTGGCAGCCCCCTTGGAAAGTAAGAGGGATGCCGCTGGAAAGAGGGAAGTGCCTGAAGGCATCTCCAGACAAGGGGGTGAGGGGGAGTGCCCTACACCCATAGGTGAAGGAGAGGAGTAAGCCTCCTCTCCGGTTAGAGAAATTTGGAGTCCCCTGCGCTAGCACAGGGGGAAAGGACCTCTATTTTTCCTGTGGAGCTGCACGAAGGCGGCTCCGTTGATTGTGAAGCGGAAAGGAGAAGGTTTTTTTTATATTTGCATCATTGGGCATGGGGACCCTAAATTTTTTACGAGATGCACACGCTCATCACACCTCGCAGGAGCTCGCTCTGCAAGAGGTGTGTACGGGCCTGGAAGAGCCAGGTGCCGCCATTTAAGGCCACCCCTCCCGCCAGGTGACCTGGCAGCCCGTCAGCATGTCGGCTCCCCCTTGGACACGGCGTAAATTTGATAGAGTGTGAAGAGAGAGGGAAAAGGGATGTGGGGAAGGTATGGGTGGGGATGTAGCAGGTTGTTAAAAACCACCATCCCAAACCAGGGCTCAGGTGTTAGGGAACGTTGTCCCCTTCCCCCTCAGCCTCAATCAGGGGCAGTTGACTGAAAAGAAGGTTGGCATCTAGCCTGTGAAAATAGAGGCCGACCAGAGAAAGATGTGGGATAGGTTGTAGGGAAAGTGAGGAAGCAGCGGAGAAATACAGGCTTTCTGAAAGAAGTAGAGGAGGCTAAGCTGGGGCCGGACGGGGTGCTGAGTCCCGTCAGCACGGCGGCCAGGATGGCAAATCGCCGCGCCCCTTACAGGGCCAGTGATGCTTATATGTATCACCAGGGATGCCCATATCTATCACCAGTGACGCTCATATGTCTCACTAGTAAGGCCCATAGATAAAACCAGTGATGCTCATATGTATTGAAAGTGATGCCCGTATGTATCACCAGTAATGCCCATATCCATCACCATTCATGACCATATATATCACCAGTGAGGCCCATACGTATCCTCAGTGATGCCCATATAAATCACCAGTAATGCCCATATATATCACCGGTGATGCACATATGTATCACCAGTGATAGCTATAAGTATCACCAGTGATGCCAATATGTATCACCAGTGATGCCCATATTTATCAACAGTGATGCCTATATATATATATATATATATATATATATATATATATATATATATATATATATATATATATATATCACCAATGAGATCCATTTGTATCACCAGTGATACCCATAAGTATGAACAGTGATACCCATAATTATCACCATGGTGCCCAAAGATATCATCACTAATGCCCATATATATCACCAGTGAGGCTCTTATGTATTACTCGTGATGCCCATATGTATCCCCAGTGATACCCATATGTATTACCAGTGATGCCAATAAGTATCACTATTTATGCCCATAAGCATCACCAGTGATGCCAAAATGTATCACCAGTGATGTTCGTATTATGTATCGACAGTTATACCCAGATGTATCACAACTGATGACCATATATATCAACAGTGAGGCCCATATATATTACCAGTGATGCCAATATGTATCCCCAGTGATACCCATATGTATCACAAGTAATGCCCATAAGTATCAAAAGTGATGCGCGTATGTATCTACAGTGATGCCCGTATATATCGCCACTGATGCCCATATGTACCACCTGTGACACCCATAATTATCACCACTGATGCACATATGTATCCCCAGTGATTCCCATATATATCACGACTGATACCCATATATATAACCAGTGAAGCCTATATTTATCCACAGTGATGGCATATCTATCACCACTGATGCCCATATATATATATATATATATATATATATATATATATATATATATATATCACCAGTGAGGCCCATATGTATCCACACTGATGCCCATATGCATCATCACTGATGCCCATATATATATCACCAGTGAGGCCCATATTTATCCCCATTGATGCCCATACGAGGGGCGGTGAATAAGTTTTGGAATTCGGATATAAGGAAACGAGATATGAGGAAAAGTGTTTTATTATTTTTCAATATAACTACCCTCGACTTCAATGCACTTGCGCCACTTGTTCCTGAGGCTTCGAATTCCCGAAAACCAGAAATCTCCCGACTGTTGTTCAATCCACTCCTGGACGGCGAGCTGGACATCTTCATCGTCCCCAAACCGGCGTCCACGCAGTGCAGCCTTGAGCTGGCGGAATAAAAAGTAGCCGCTAGGGGCCAGATCTGGACTGTAGGGGAGATGGTTGAGCACCTCGAATCCGCATTCGCGCAGGGCAGCTTGTGCAACTCTGGCCTTGTGGACTTTGACGACGTTGAAGTCGGTCATGGGGTGTGAGGTTTCTAGGGACCCAACGGGCCAAATTGTCGTGGATGATGTTCATAACACTTCCATGTGATATTCCAAGTTCTCGCTCGATTTTTTCGACCTTCACCCGTCGATTTTCAAGGATCCTCCTCTCCACACGGGCCACATTGCCCTCGTTGGTCACATCTGATGAGCACCCTGGACGGGGGTCATCTTCAAGGGACTCACGACCATGGCGGAACTCCTTATTCCAGCGAGCAATGGTTGCATAGGAAGGGGTGGTGTCGGTGTACACTGCAACCATGCCTTCATGGATCTCTTTTGAATTCTTGCCTTCCTTGGTAAAAAAATTGATCACAGCGCGGTGCTCAACCTTCTCCATTGTTCAAAAATTTGTGACTGACGATCTGTGATCAGCTACTGCTTCTTAAATAGACGAGGCAGGAGCGTGCGGCTGCAGGTCCTGACTGGTCATAACTTGTCCTAACACCCCCACAAACAGCCATCCCTCTTCCTCTGTTTGCCCTACCAATTCGGAAAACCTATTGACCGGCCCTCGTATCACCACAGATGCCCAACTTACTCCTCTCTCTAATTACAATCACCCTCTTTTTTATACTGTCAATCACACACTACTTTATGCTGTCCATCACAATTTTCTTGATATTGTCAACCACCTACTTCTTTATACTAGCAGACACATTCGTGTTCATCGTATTCCTGAATTCGTGGCTGGATCGAGACCTGCCCTTATCTGGTTTTGTTCGTATCCATTATTTCGTACTCATTTTATTCACATCAAATGTGATATATCTCGCCACTCATGTTTTTTCGTTTTGGTGTTCCGCTAGGTTAGGATTTTGGTCTGCTCCTGTTATATTTTTCTTCTTCCTCTCGGTACTTTTCTCCATCGCCTTGGGCTATCATTTCTATTTTCACGACACGAAAATCTATACATCTATATCCTCCTCCTCAGACTCTTTTGCTGAGCTTTAGAAATCTTCTTTTTGCTTACGGTATCATTTCATAATAGTTCTCAGACAGTTTTCTGAAAATCACTCATGACAAACTTGAAGTATTACTAGTCGATACCCAATGAATGTGGCTAGCTGTAAAACTATCGCTCCTTTTCTGAACTACGAGTATGTTTGAGGAGACGTAAAACGCAAGAAAATGCCTAACTTCCCTGCTTAATGTACACAAATAAAGCAAGTACTCTTGCAGGCGTTGAAGCATGTATGGACATCATCCGAATATCAACTACAGCATACTTGCTAATCCTATACCCGATACTACCTTGTAGAAGTTACTTTGAAGGAATATAATGGAACCCATGTTGATTTTTACACGAACGTCACAATCAAGTATCTCTAAGATGTCAATTCCAGTTATGCTAAGCGTCCCCCTTGCGAAACAGCCCTCAAGGAGAATGTGAGGAAGATATTCGCTATAAGGACGCATGTTAACCATTCTCCAATATGCTTCGATTCAGAAGATTCAATCACTCGGATGTCGCGTTGTCTAGCGTTCTCCCCCTGTATGATGCGATCGATAGATATATCAGGTATCTAAGAAAATTAATGCGTTTTATAAATCTACGTGGATAAATAAAAATACAATTCAATCAATAGAATTTATTCTAAAAAATAGTTTTCACCCGTTTCAGAGACCTCCCAACAATATAGAAGTTTAATTATGTTTCCTGAATTAAACTCCTTATGCTTTGAAGCAAAGGAGTGTGGAGGTTTATCTTCGACTACGTCATTATCAAAGAATCTTTCATTGCGAATATAATTGTCTATAGAGAAAAAAAGGTGAAGTATATGCTGCATAACTGCGAAGAGTTCAAGGTAAGTTTATCTGAAATCATCCCGTGCTGGTCAACTACAAAGATAATGTACGATCACACATCGTACGTGTTGTGGGAGATATTCTAGGTATAAAAGAACTGCCCCCATACGTCATATTCGTCTGACCTGCTCCTTCAGATTACCACCATATTTATGCCGAAAGACAATCAGATTTGCGATGAAAGATTCATTTTTAAGGACAAACTGAAAGAGAGAAGTTAATTGTTATTTTACTTCAAAGATTAAGGAGTTTAATTCAAGAGATATGGATAAACTTTTATTTTGCTGGGAACAGAGGATCAGATCTCTGAAATGGATGGACACTATTTTTTAGGACTGAACAGTAAAAATTCATACGATTTTCTTTTCTCTCTTGTTGGTTTAAAAAAAACACGTTTTTTTTTTTGCTTACCTTATCAATGAATTTTTCCAATGCTGAGGAAAACCGATTTCCTCTGCCCTTTAACTTTCATCAACATAACGACTACATTTACAAGACATAGATTTGATCTCCCAAGTCGAAGCAATAGTTTATGCACCTTTCGACTCAACCAAAATTAACACACTCACGCAAGCATTTCAGCCAACTTCCAACAATTCGAAGCAGTCAGACACTTCACGCCCATTTCCAAACTCACTCGAGAAGCCATTTACAGTACCACGTGCCCTCAAGTGCGACCCATCAAAATGGCAGGAAGATGGCAGTCTACAATTCTTTACGACAAACATTTTTTCGATTCTACTTCATTTATTTTTTGTACTCTGACAATAAGATACCGATCCCAAGATCAAGGGCAACAAGTCACCCATTGTAAGAGCTATGCCAACGAACATAGGGTAAAAGATATGGACACTTGGGTATAAGTTAAGAAACTATAACTTTCCCTATAAGAACTCCACGAGTGAATAATCACTACGTCATGCATGAGTACTCCTTATAAACGGCACAAAGAGCATTTAAACATATATGCCAATACCTTATTCAGGCCCTTAATCAATTAGGAACATAAAAGCGCCCCTTTTGGAACCCCACGCCTGAATAATCACAACTCCATGTATATTAGTACTCTTTATAAAATAAAAAGAGCACTTCTACGTCTATTTTAATCCCTTACGAGGACCTCAAACACTTCATACCTAGTTTTATTGTATATTAATGGTATTAATCTTAATTTGAAAGAATTAACCGTTCCCATTAATTGGCCAATAAATTCGCTGAGTCCGTCAAATTTGGGGAGGTAAATAAGATGACGTTGCTCGTAATGGACAGATGCGGAATGCAAATCAAGAAAAGGGGCGGTTCTGGGAAGGGTTTGGCGGCAAAGGGCTTGGCGGCGAAGGGCTTGGTGGCGAAGGGCTTGGAGGCGAAGGGTTTGGGAGCGAAGAGCTTGGCAGCGAAGGGCTTGGCAGCTAAGGGTTTGGGAGTGAAGGGCTTGGCGGCGAAGGGTTTGGGAGTGAAGGGCTTGGCGGCGAAGGGTTTGGGAGCGAAGGGCTTGGCGGCGAAGGGTTTGGGGGCGAAGGGCTTGGTGGCGAAAGCCCTGGCGGCGAAGGAGTAGTGTCATAACCCGTACAAAGGAGTTAAAGGTGCATTTTTTATGGATGCATCGCGAAGGCACCAAGTGTGACGATGCGGAAGAGGACGAGACAGAAAGAGACGAAGGATTCCACAACATTGATAGAAAATGGAGGAAAAGGCAAAAGAGCAGAAAATGATGTACATAGCAAACGAATTGGCAGAAAATGTCGATAATATGCCAAAAGGTTTGTAGAGGGAAATATCTGCACAAAAAAGGGTGAATGTGGAGGAAATGTAAAAGGCGCGGAGCCACTAGTTGGGGGGTGGGGGTGGACACAAGAAGGAAGTCAACTGTAAGGTTTGGGGCCAGGAGGGCACCTAATATTCTAGATATCAACTACAAAATAGCTGACAGAAAAAAGTAGGAATAATGAGAGAGATTGTGTGTGAGTGTGTGTGAGAAAGAGTATGAGAAAAAGTGTGGGAGAAAGAGTGTGTGAGAAAGAGTGTGAGAAGACTGTGTGTAAGAGAGAGAGAGGAGAGAGAGAGAGAGAGAGAGAGAGAGAGAGAGAGAGAGAGAGAGAGAGAGAGAGAGAGAGAGTATGTGTGTGTGTGTGAGAGAGAGGGAAAGAATGTGTGAGAGAGAATGTATTGTGTGTGTGTGTGTGAAAGTAAATCACCTCCTTTGTATGTGTCTACGGATGCACATACTTAAGACCCTCATCCACACACACACACCACGACGAGTGAATATAAGTGGGATATTATGCAACCGTTCCTTTCTTACCTTTCGTGATTACATCTCCCGGTCCGCTCTTCCAACGCAACCACAACAGAATCGCTTAAATTACATAATAAATATGGTCTTTATTCCCCACTTTTGCTGTACTAACGAACTGATCCTGGACTGTCAAGGGACAGGCAAGCTGTTTCTGTCAGTACCTGGCGACCTTCCAGGAGATGTGGCTTATGATGCAGTGCTCCGTTTGAGACAGGTAAAACAGGTGAGAGAGGAACCACTCCGTACACACAACCACTCATTCTTCATCTTAAATGGTTGCGATCTGGGCGTTTAAACACCCGACCAGCGAAGACCAGTGAACGAAATCAACCTCTATGTTTCAATACGTAGAGATTATTTTTCCGTGTCTCTTACAGATCTATTTAAAATTTAAATGTCCACTTCCCTCTCGAGGAATAGCCCTTTAAAACATCTGATAAGGGTCGCTTGTCATCGGCCTGGAGGGAAATAATACCACGCCTGTCAATGGAGTTCGAGAAATTAGGCGGGGTATTGGGACAAATTGAAGGCTTTGTTTATTTTAAAAGTGGGTATGATATATGGGGAAGCACGGATTAAGGAGGGTATATATACTGTGGCTGAGTTGTTTGTGTGGTTGGCGAAAAAAAGAGGAGAGAATGACGGCTTAGGTCCGAGCTCTTTCAGATAATAAATAAATGGATCGATAGATAGATATATAGATAGATATAGATGTTCAATAACCCATAGTAAATAAGGAAAGATGATATACAAGTGCTTTGGTATTTTTTTATAAGACCGAACAAGGACCAAACAGATTAAGAAAGAAGGAAGAGAGAGAAAGAGGGAGGGAGAGAGAGATAGAGAGAGAGCGAGAGAGAGAGAAAGAGAGAGAGAGAGAAAGAGAGAGAGAGAAAAAAAAAAAGGAATGTGGATTGTAGATTAGTGGTTACCTCAGTGGCCTCAAAAACGAGAGGGACTCGATTGAATGGGTTCGATCCTCACCTATTTTTCTCTTCCTTTAAAGGGTTAAAAGAGTTTAGATTATTTAATTCCATTTGCTCTCCTTCTTCTTCCTTACACTTTTGATCCTTGATTTTCTTCTTTTTAAATTGGACAACAAAGTTTAAGGAAGTTAAAGGAAAACACAAAGAGGTCAATCCATCCTGAGAAGACAGAAATAACACCACGGGAAAAATGTAAAAAATCCTGACCAGGGATCGAACCCGGGTCTCCCGATTGCCGGTCGCATGGTCTACCATTAGGCTACCAGGCACAGCAATTCAAACCTACCCAAAGCGTCAACCTATCGAACCCAGTATCTCTCCAGGGTAGAAGATAGTTCCAGGGGATTATTATATCATATATCTAACTCATTTACAATTTTAAAAAATCCCTCTCTAAATCCTATACAAAGAAAGACCAAATGCAAGTTATTTCTGTCTTCGTGGTATGGATTGCCTTCATTGTGCCGTCCTTTTCTCTCCTTGATATTTGTGTTTTCCAATGTCCCTTTCTTGCATTTGATAAACTCATGTTTATTGTCTCATGTGTTCATTCACTTCAAATTTATCTTTCTTCCCCTCCCCTCTCTCTATAAACTGTCTATCACACTTTATTGCAGGTCAAATCTTTGGCTGATATTTTGAATATTAACATTGTACAAACGTGAAACTTGGTCCACTGAAATATCCTATGTAGGTATGTACGCAGTTAACATTTCAATCGTATTGATACGATACATACAAAGGTATGTTGAGTTATGTATCTTGATGTGCTTTCAACTGTGTTACGCTTTATTGCAAGTGTACGAAAATGCTCCTGAAACGAGGTCTGACAGCTACAGAGAAGACGGGGATTGTTGCAGGTCTCACAGAAGGCTTATCTGTTGGAGCATTAGCCGAAGAGCTTGGTCGGGATACAAGAACATTGAAGGAGTATGTGGAAAACCTCATCACCAAACCAAGGCAATATAAAGGTACGAGAAGAAGTGTATCCGAGCGTGACATCCGAAAAATAGGTAGATAAGTAAGAAAAGACCTCGGTAGCACAAGTGCTGCCATATTTGAAAGTGCTGGAGTTGCTCCTTTGTCCAGAAGCACCCGGTGTAGGATCCTTAATGAGACGGCCAGAAGTGTTAAGTGCATCGCTAGACCCATCCTGAGCAAGAATCACAAAGAGAAGCGTATTGATTGGGCACGGAAGTACAGGAAGATCAATTTCCAAGATGTCCTCTTCACGGATGAGGCCAGAGCTACTCTGGATGGCCCCGGCGGATGGGCCAAAGTTTGGATACCTCTCGGAGCCTCTCACCCGCATCGCATTCGGAGTCAACAAGGAGGTGGTGGTGTCATGTTTTGGGCGGGAGTCATAGGAAATGAACTTGTCGGGCCTTTTCGAGTTCCAGAAGGTGTGAAACTCACCAGCAACTCTTACACCGCGTTTCTGGAGGAGCATTTTGAGGCATGGTTATATGATCTGTCACCCTCACGTCGACGGCGATTGATTTTTATGGATTATAATGCTCCTTCGCATCCAGCCAAGGCTACAATTTCAGACCTCGCAACCTTGGGAATCACAGGCCAATCCTTATGACCTGGCCTCCCTGTTCTTCTGACCTAAACCATATCGAACAGTTCTGGTCGATCATGAAGAGGAAAGTGTATGAAGGAGGTAACCAGTTTTCATCGAAGGCTGCCCTGTGGGAAAAGATCAAAACAGTTGCTGGTACCATCAGACCATCTTCCCAGATTAGTCGGCTAACAACTTCTTGGGACAAAAGACTGTTTGGTGTCATTTCTAAACAAGGAAGTTACGTAGACAAAATAAAGTACAGCACTAACAATTCAATTGTGTTTGTTTCATATCTTTTATTTCTATTCTTCGGTAGCGTGTTTTATTATTACAATAAAATGCTAATATAACGATAATACTTTGTTTCATTACCTTAAATTAGCATTTTCGTACACCTGCAATAAAGCGTGACACATTTGAAAGCACATCAAAATACATAACTCAACATAAGTTTGTATGTATCGTATCAATACGATTGAAATGTTAACTGCGTACGTACATACATAGGATATTTAAGTGGACCAAGTTTCACGTTTGTACAATGTTTAATATTCAAAATATCAGCCAAAGATTTGACCTGCAATAAAGCGTGATACAAAGTTATATATATATATATATATATATATATATATATATATATATATATATATATATATATATATATATATATATATATACGAGGGGCGGTCAATAAGTTTTGCAATTCGAATATAAGAAAACGAGATATGAGGAAAAGTGTTTTATTATTTTTCAATATAACTACCCTCGACTTCAATGCACTTGCGCCACTTGTCCCTGAGGCTTCGAATTCCCGACAACCAGAAATCTCCCGACTGTTGTTCAATCCACTCCTGGATGGTGAGCTGGACATCTTTATGGTCCCCAAACCGGCGTCCACGCAGTGCAACTCTGGCCTTGTGGACATGGGGCATTGTCGTGGAGGAGCAGGACACCGCGCATCAACTTGCCGCGCCGCTTCTGACGGATGCACTTATTCAACTCAGCCAGTTCCTCGGCGTAATATTGGCATGTGATGGTCCTTCCACGAGGCGCATATTCCACCTTTAACACTCCCTCAGAATCTCAGAAGATGGTGGCCATGATCTTCCCGGCTGAGGGTTGGGTCCGGAACTTGATAGGGGTCGGAGAGCCCCTGTGCTTCCAGGCCATGCTTTCGAGCTTGGTCTCGGGATCACAGTGATGGACCCACGTTTCATCACCTGTCACTATGCGTGACTCAAATCTCGCCGGGTCTTGGTTGTACAGGAGCAGCAGCTCCTCCGAACTTTGACGACGTTGAAATCGATCATGGGGCGTGAGGTTTCTAGGGACCCAACGGGCAGAGACCTTGGTCATGGCCAAATTGTCGTGGATGATGTTCATAACACTTCCATGTGATATTCCAAGTTCTCGCTCGATTTCTTCGACCTTCACCCGTTGATTTTCGAGGATCCTCCTCTCCACACGGGCCACATTGTCATCATTGGTCACGTCTGATGGACGTCCTGGACGGGGGTCATCTTCAAGGGACTCACGACCATGGCGGATCTCCCTATTCCAGCGAGCAATGGTTGCATAGGAAGGGGCGGTGTCGATGTACAGTGCAACCATGCCTTCATGGATCTCTTTTGAATTCTTGCCTTCCTTGGTCAAAAATTTGATCACTGCGCAGTGCTCAACCTTCTCCATTGTTGAAAAATTTGTGACTGACGATCTGCGATCAGCTACTGCTTCTTTAATAGACGAGGCAGGAGCGTGCGACTGCAGGTCCTGACTTGTCATAACTTGTTCTAACACCCCCATAAACAGCCATCCCCCTTCCTCTGTTTTGCCATACCAATTCGCAAAACTTATTGACCGCCCCTCGTATACATCAGATTGGAAAGAAAGTATTGTCCGATTTTAGGGTATATATTAAAAAAGAAAAACTTATGACTATGAAAATATTTTGTCATAAACATAACCAAGATTGCTTCCTAAAACCTCATTTTATCTGTCAACAAGTTTATAAATGCCACGCTAGGAAAATTCTTTAGGTTTTGATGCAAAGTATGAATCCAACTCGTTTTGAACCTCTTCTCTTGATGTCAACCTAAGAACGTCCAAATGGTTTTGTAATCCCCTGGGCAACCGATAATCACAAGAAGTAAGGGCAGGAAAATAGTGAGGATTAAGCAAAGTTGCCAACCGAGCTCCTTCAAGAGATCTTTGGTCACTCGAGGTTTGTGAGGACGGGCATTCTTGTGATGGAACATAGCACCATACCTCCTGTTGACCAAGGATGGCCGCCTTTAGCCATAACTTTTAAACCGTCTATTTCTCCCTAAAATAAAATTCATTTTTTTTAAATCACCGTATAAATATTTATATACAAAAATCGGACACCGTTTAACAAACCCAAAATGCCCGAAAGAAAGAAATTTGACGTGAATGAACACATGAGACAAGAAAACGGATTGCCTTCATTGTGCCGTCCTTTGGTCTCCTTGATCTTTGTGTCTTCCAATGTCACTTTCTCTTGCCTTTAAAAAACTCCGTTTTCTTGTCTTATGGATTTATATATATATATATATATATATATATATATATATATATATATATATATATATATATATATATATATATATATATATATATATATATATATGAGAAAGTCACAAAGTAGCGTGAGTGGAGCAATAAATGCAAAAAAATCCCACAGGAAAATGAAAGGAGAACTCCAAGTACTTTCGAACTTGTTCAGTTCATTCTGAAGGTATGAGAATCAACTGAACAAGTTTGAAATTACTTGGAATCAGCCTTTCATTTTCCTTTAGAATTTTTTGTATATATATATATATATATATATATATATATATATATATATATATATATATATATATATATATATATATATATATATATATATATATATATATATATATATATATATAACATAAAAATACAAGAGATCACTATTCAAATAAGGGAGGGGAGGGGGTAATTTAAGGGCATTAAGAATATCTAAGATTAAATTGGGGGAGGGGAACGGGCTACCCTTTAATTTACCCCTCCGAAAGGTTGAAATTTGTGATTTTCCTAAATCAATATGGATCTATCTTTTTTTTTTACCCAAATCAGTACCAGTAAATTATTTGGTCCCGGGGCAAAATCTATTGGTTAAAATTATCAATATGATTAAAAATACTTTTTAAAAAACGTTTAACGCCATCTTTCACCATTCGCTGGGTCCAAGCAGGCGCGAAAAACAGACAGATTTAAAAGAGGTCCAAAAACACACCGGAGAGAGAGCACCCTTTTGTCTCGGGACAATGGGTCTGGGAAGGGCCTGCGGCTACTCCAGGTTTCATTTGTAAAGTGGGTATTGCCATCCCACCTTTTTTCTGAGCATCCTCCAGTGAGGCAAGGGCCTACTTAATCCCCATTTATAGGGGGCCTGAAACCTATCCCTTCCTTGAACCCGCGTAGATGCCTGATGTCCATACTCCCCTAATCAACATGGCTCGTTGGTTGGTGGCAAAACACAGCATTACCACTATTCCTGCCCCCAAGGAATAGTCATTCTATTCATTATATGGCTTTCATTGCCCGGTCGAGGGACCGTCCGTGATTATAAAAGGTTTCATATCCATAATCTCCTGATAACCATGGGTTTCCTGGTCGTCAGTTTGTGGCAAAACAGAATATTGCCACTCTTATCCCCCCCCACTGCCCCCGAATCCCCACCCTTGGTGCCTCGGGTTTTTTGAATGATTGTCATTCTACTAATTATGTGGATTTCATTGTCCGGTTGTGGGACCGTCCACGAGTTCAAAAGGATCGGGGATGGAATCGACTAACAAATTCCACCCATATACATTAAAGCCAATTAAATACAATAAATCGATTACCTCCCTACCCCCTGTCCCCCAAGAATGTGCATATGTTCAATCAACGTGTATGTGTGTTTTAATGTGAATTAAATTTTACTGCAAATATGTCACATAGTATTAAAAGAAATTCCTCAACTACCAGATTTTTAATACAATATCCAGTTAAATTGCCTACTTTACATCAAAAACTAATTTTAAAGATAAGCTTTTATCAGAGTACTAAAACATTTTTCCCAATTTAATATCTAATTATTCTATCATTTTTTGCCTTCAATTTGTTTTCTTCCGAGTCGAAAATATGGCAACGATTTTATTTTTTAAATTATTTTCGATGTTCTTTAAGAAACTCCTTTTAAGTCTGGTATTCCACTAATTTTTAACTTGATTACTTTCTGTGTCTTTAACTACTACTCTGCGACGCCGTCGAGTCTCATTAAAACTCCACTAAGGAAAAGTTTCAGTAAAATGGGCAGAAGAAGCAGTAAGTATGGCAGGAATGTCTGGAAGCTACGTTTCATCCCCCTTAATAGATCTGGATGTTTGGATGCAAATGTAAGATGTGGGAGCGATTTTTTCACCGGAGGGTTTTGGAATTCTTGCTGAATATCTGTCCTCGTCAGGACTTAAATCAAATAATTCTTCGTAATGAATTGGATGAGGTGTCTGAAGATTATCAGTATAATCCCATTCAAGACTTTTATCTCTATCAGAGATAAAACTTTGGGAAACTGGAATATAAGAGGTGTTTGGTTTGTCCAAAGATGAATCCTGAATTGGAGAGTTTATCTTAGCTTTTATCGAATTAAAAGCTGATCCTTGGAGGTTATATGAACTAGAACTGCCAATTTGAGCTGAGGGAGATAGCGATAAATCATTATCTTAACATTCTTCTCTCCTTTTATTCAGTTGACACTATTCCCGAGAAATTTAAACACCCTGCGCAACGTATTCTGTAAACAACAAATTATCTTAGATGATTTCACTTTAATTTTGACTTCCAGTTTTTACTACGCTCGATTTAAATGGTTGTTATTCCGTCCCAACAGGTCCTGTAGTATTGGGTGAATTCACTTAAAAATCCTATTAAAATCCTTTATTTTCTTGTTATAGGATTTCGTCCAATGGCTAAAACTTCAAGTCCTGATAGGCTTAAGAAAATTAATATTCGTTGGCTTTATTTAGGACTTCATTTTCATTAAATTCTTCCTATATTAATGTTGCACTTATGGGTTTATCTTTAACATTATTTGAAGTTAATATTTGTTTATATTTCTCGTCATTTAGTACGTTATCGCTTTTATCAAACCATTCTACCTCACGTTAAATTATTTCTCTATGCAATTCTTGGACTTCTTTCATTTATTTCTAACTTACTGTTTTATTTGAATATTTCTGATCTTAAATTAGCTCACCTACTCCCGTCTCGCCAATGCAGTCATCTGGAAATCTTTCTAATGTGATCTCAAGATCTAAGCTCGTCTTTTGAAAGTCATCTTAATGTAATAGCCGTTGTTGGACATGAGGTTCTTGTAAAATGTCAAGTTGTTGAATGGTAAAAAAACGGTTTTATTCATTCGAACTTTAGTTCATTTTCTCCTATTCAAGTTAAGTATTCTCTCTTCTATCCTCATCTTATATATCTCGAAGTGTCTGATTTTCCTCACAATGGTCTAATGCTTTTTAATTTCTTTCTTAAGCTTAGTTTTATTCTGTTAATGGTTTGCAATTAAGTTTTTGTTGTCCAACAAACATTTCAAGTTCTTCGGACTTTGATTTCGACAATTGGTCCTATTAATCGGTCAGGATTTAATCTTGAAGCTGAGGGCCATCATGAGATATAATTACCTTGTCAATTTCTTTGGGAAGATTAGTCTATGGCAACTGAGAGCAGATATTAAAAGTGTCTTTCGATGAATCTGTCTAGAGTTCTCTATAGAAGGATTAAGAGGCCTCATTTGTGATGATAGATGACGCCTCATTTGTATCAGTACCATCTCCAAGTGATTCTGAGTCATTTGCATCATTGTGCAAATGTTTCGACGTAAATTTATTCAAGATTAGGTCAAAAGCTGGAAATAGGTGCTACTAAGGATCAGTGACTATATTTTCAGAGTTTTATTTAGGAAATTAAGCCATCATGCAAGTTTATTGGTTTGTTTGGTACCAATTCTCAAACAATTAGTTATGGCCTTTATCTTGAACGCAATCTGCAGGGGTATCTGATTTCGTGCCAAGGAAATTTAAGTTAAATGCCTGTTTTGCTAAAGATTTTCCTCTATCACAAATAGTTCCCTAATTTTATTCTTGGTACTATGTTTCAACCTATTTCTTTACTTCTTAGTCGAAGTTTTGTTAGTAACCACTAGCTGACTAGACATATGTGAGTAAGCCACTATTGTGTTGTGCTGAGCTTTGTGATTCACTGCTATTGGAGTTTTGTATGGCTGTGATCCTTTTAGATAACGGTTCAGCTTCTTAGGTACTTGGCATAATTTGGTCTGTAGTATCTATCTTGTTAATTGGACCAAGTTGAGAACTTATGTCTTCTTTGTTCTAGTAGTCTTCTTCGATTTCAACAGCAAGGTTTGGTTCAAAGATAAGTTCTCCTCCATCACAAATACTCCCATCGTTTTATTCTTGGTACTATGTTTCAACCTATTTCTTTATTTATTATTCAAGGTTTTGCTAGTAACCACTAGCTGACTAGACAGATGTGAGTAAACTATCATTGTGTCTTGCTGAGCTTTGTGATTCACCGCTATTGGAGTTTTGTATGGTTGTAATCCTTTTAGATAACAGTACAGCTTCTTAGGTATTTGGAATAGTTTGGTCTGTAGTATCTATCTTGTTAATTGGACAACTCATAGCTTCACTGTTCTAGTTGTCATCTACGATTTCAACAACAGGGTTTGGTTCAAAGATAAGTTTTGCAAAATCCTTTAGCTTGTTTTCATAAAACAAGACACGTTGGAGGAGGTCATTGATTTGTTACTCTAGAACTTGGATATTTTCTCGTTCTTAGGTTGAAAATCTGCTGGAAATACTATTCGTACTATCGGATTATTCTGGATTCAAAATACTGGGAGAAATTTGAGGATACTTCGAATACAATTAATTATTTGGCGGTTCGATATTTTAGGGGAAATTCTCGGACTTCTAATTTTCAGAGTCCTACTTAGATGGAAACCAAATACTTAGGCAGTTTTGAAACAGCTTTGAGAATTCCACTGCTAAAATCTTTATCTTTTGGCAAATAAATTAAGGAATCGAGTATTAATTCTTGGAAGACCACAAATTTTTCACGGTTTACTCGAAATTTCTGAAGGAAAATTGGTTTCGGTCAAAGTTCCCTCTCAAAAAATCTAGGACACCCATTTTTGAGACTCGAGCGTAAGTGAAACTGGTCATCTGAGCGAATAAATCTAAAAAAAATGTAAGTACAATTATGTTAAAATTTAAATTGCAAAATGTTTATTTTAACATTGCTAGAAGAAAGACTTATCCCAAAAGATAATAAAGTAGTTTTTTTTATATAAGGTCAGTAGCTTCCTCAAACTAAGCAGCTTCCTCATTTAAAACCAGAACGGTCTTGAGAGAAATTTCGAAGAAAATGGTTGTTAAAATGATTTTTCCCTTTATTTTGTTTACCATTCACCCTCAATCTTTAGGGAGGGGGGATTTGTATTTACAAAACAAAACAAAACTACAAACTTACGAAGCCTGACAAACAAAGGTTTTTGATTAGCGATATTATCTTTGATCACATGAGAGAGATTAAAACCTCATTAAAATCTGGTTTTAAGTTCACCTTTCCAATCACATTCATATTTTGAGCAATATTTTAAACACTATCACACTTTCACACGTAGCAAAGTCAAGTAGCAGTGCCCTTATTAAATAAAAAATATCTTTTCTCTTATTATGGCGCAACTTCGTCTCTTCAGCGAGATGCTGACCAGCCGGTTACTCGAGTGAGTAGTGACGTAGCCTGTGATATCCTTTCATTTGTTTAGAAGCATAAGGAAAAGACTTAATCGCTCAAATTTACAAAGATATTGTGAAGTTTTAGCCACTAAATAATGTATAGCTTTTACATTTTTTCACTTTCCCTAGCTTTATTTTTTTACTTTCCTCTTATTCTCCCCCCCCCCCAAACACCCAAAATAAATATAACATACGAATGATCCAATCCCTCGATTCCCGCGCATGAAAAAGGCAGTTCAGCGTCCTCAGTCAGCCGTTCAGCCATCTGGCTGAAGAGAAGCTGGCTGAGAAGACGAAGTTGAACCAAAATAAGATAAAAAAAAAATACAATAAAAATAATTACCAAACTGTCTTGTATTGTTTTCAAATTTCCATCTCTGACAGGCGCCTCCGAAGAATCCCCAAAGTTTCGATCGCCCCCGCGCCGCATCATCAAGGGACTCAAATCATGTTCCTCTCAAATTCTCTTTCAGTTTGGGACTAAACGGAAGTCTAGGGGGAGCAAACACTGGGCCAGGGTGAAATAGGGGTGATGTTTGCCACTGAAAATCTCCAAGGGCAGCAGCCCTTTGCTACCGTGAAGAATGAGATGGGGGAGTATCTAGATGGGGCTAAACCCAAAGGCACCTCCCCCCCTCTCCCTAATATGTTCCCAGTATTTTTTGTCAAGGGTTGTTCCAAATATAAAAAAATGAATTCCGCTTGTCTTGGAATAAAATCGATCATGATTGCTCCGTTGGAACCTCCCCGTTATTTCACCTTGTCTTGGAAAATCAATCATTTGATTGTTCTGTTGGAACATTCGTGTGATTAAATTTTGTCCAAGAAAAATCAATCGTGACTGCTCGGTTGAAATCCAGCCATGAAGTCCCCCCTTTCCTAGAAAAATCAATCGTGATTGTCCTGTTAAAATCATTCCATGAAGTCCATATTTCTTGGAAAAAAACGATCGTGATTGCTCGGTTGAGATCAGTTCATGAAGTCCACCATTCCGGAAAAAATCAATCATGATTGCTCCTTTGTAATCAACCATAAATTCAGCTTGTCCTGGAAGAAAACTAATCATGATTGCTCCGTTGAAATCAGCCCATGAAGTCCACGATGTCGGGGAAAATCAATCGTGATTGCTCGGTTGAAATCAGCCCATGATGTCCCTGTTTCCTAGAAAAATCAATCATGATTGCTGTGTTGAAATCAGCCCATAAGTCCCCTATTCCTGGAAAAATCAATCATGATTGCTCCGTTGTAATCGACCCATAAACTACATTTGTGCATGAAGAAAACTAATCATGATTGCTCCGTTGAAATCAGCTCATGAGTTACCCCTTCCTGGCAAAATCAATCGCGATTGCTCCGTTGTCATCAGCTCATGAGTTACCCCTTCCTGAAAAAATCAATCGTGAATACCCGGGTGAGATCAGCCCATGAATTCCCCCATTCCAGGAAAAATCAATGATGATTGCAACGTTGTAATCAACACATAAATTGTAATTATCCTGGAAGAAAATCAATCGTGATTGCTGCGTTGGAATCATCCCATGAAGTCCACTTTTTCTGGAAAGATTAATCGTAATTGTTCCAATGAAATGAGCCCATGGATTCCTCCTTTTCTTTAAAAATCAATCGTGATTGATCCTTTGAGCTCAGTCCATGAAGTCCCCCATTCGGGAAAAAATCAATCGTGATTGCTCGGTTGTAATCAACCCATAAATTCCATTTGTCCTGGAAGAAAATTAATCATGATTGCTTCGTTGAAATCAGCCCATGACGTCTACCTTTCCTTGAAAAATCAATCGTGATTGCTCTTTTGAAATCAGCCCACGAAATTTCCCCTTCAGGAAAAAATCAATCATGATGGCTCAGGTGAGATCAGCCCATGAATTCCCCCATACCAATTAAAATCAATTGTGAGTGGTCTGGTGTATTCCAACCATAAATTCCACTTGTCATGGAAAAAGATTAATCATGATTGCTCCTTTGAAATCTGCCCATGAAGTCCCTCTTTCCCTGAAAAAATCAATAGCGATTGCTCCTTTGAAATCAGCCCATGAAGTCTTCCTTTCCCGAAAAAAATCAATAGTGATTGCTCGGTTGAGATCAGCCCATGAACTACCCTATGCCGAGAAAATTAATCATGATTGCTTCGTTGTAATCATCCAATAAACTCCAATTATCCTGGAAGAAAATTAATCCTGATTGCTTCGATGAAATCAGCCCATGAAGTCCACCTATCCTGGAAAGATTAATCGTGATTGCTCCAATAAATCAGCAAAATATGTCCCTCTTTCCTGTAGAACTTTATATGATTGCTCATTTAAGATCTACCCACGAAGTACCCCATTCTGGGAATAATCAATCCTGATTGCTGTGTTGTAATCAACTCATAAATTCCACTTGTCCTGGAAGAAAATTAATCATACAATTAGCCCATGAAATCTCCCTTTTCTGGAAAATTAAATCGTGATTGCTCCGTTGATTGCAGCCCATAAAATCCCCTTTTCCCTAAAGAATAAATCGTGATTGCTCTGTTGATATTAACACATGAATTCACCGCTTCCTGTAAAAATCAATCGAGAATGCTCGGTTGATAATCAGACCATGAAGTCCCCCATTCTTGGAAAAATCAATCGTGATTGCTCTGTTGATATTATCACATGAAATCAACCTTTCCTGGAATTAGAAATCGTGATTGCTTGGTTGGGATCATCCATGAAGTCCCCCATTTTGGGAAGAATCAATCGTGATTGCTCCTTAGGAATCTACCGTTAAAATCTACTTGTCCTGAAAAAAAAGATTGCTCCGTTGAAATTAAACTATGAACTCCCCCTTTTTGTGAAAAATCAATCTTGATTGCTCCAATAAAATCAGCCCATAAAGTCTCCCTTTCCTAAAAATCAATCGTGATTGCTCCGTTGAAATAAGCCCAATAAGTCTTCCTTTCATGGTAAAATCAATCGTGTTTGCCTGATTGAGATTAGCCCACGAATTCCCCCATTCCAAGAAAAATTAATCGTGATTGCTTCTTTGTAATCAACCTATAAATTCCACTTGTCCTGGAAGTAAATTAATCAAGATTGCTTCGTTGAAATCAGCCTATGATGCCTACCTTTCCTAGAAGAAAATTAACCATAATTACTCCGTTGAAATGAGCCCAAGAAGTTCTCTTTCTTCGAAAAAATCAATCGTGATTGCTCGGTTTAGATCAGTCTATGGAGTCGCCCATTGCGATAAAAATCCATCGTGATTATTCTGATGTAATCACCCATAAATTCCACTTGTCCTGGAAGAAAATTAAACATAATTGGTCTGTCGAAATCAGCCCATGAAGTACCCCTTTCCAGGAAGAGTCAATCCATGATTGTACCGTTGTAATCATCCCATAAATTCCACTTGTGCTGGAAGAAAATTAATCATGATTGTTCCGTTAAAATCAGCCCATGAGGTCAACCTTTCCTGGAAAAAAATCATTAGTGATTGTTCCATTGAAATCAGACCGTGAAGTCCTCATTTCTTGGAAAAATCAATCCTGATTGCTCGGTTGAGAACAGCCCATGTATTACCCATTCCCAGAAAATTCATTCTTGATTGCTCGGTTGTAATCAACCCATAAATTTCACATGTCCTCGAAAGTAATTGAGCAAGATTGCTTTGTTGAAATCAGCCCATGAAGCCCACCTTTCATGGTAGAAAATTAATCATTATTGCCTCGTTCAAATGAGCTCAGGAAGTCTCCTTTTCTTGGAAAAATCAATCGTGATTGCTCGGTTGATTTCAGCTCATGAATTCCCCATTTAGGGAAAGATCAATCGTGATTGTTCGTTGTAATCAAGCTATAATCTCCATTTGTCCTGAAAAAATGAATCATGATTGCTTGGTTGAAATTAGCCCATTAAGTCCACATTTCCTCGAAAAGTCAATCGTGATTACTCCGTTGAAATCAGCCATTGTAGTCCACCATTCAGAGAAAAATCACTCGTGAATGCTCGGTTGTAATCAACCAATAAATTCCATTGTCTTGGATAAAATAATCATAATTATTAGGTTGAAATCAGCTTGAGAAATTTCCTTTCCTGGAAAAATCATTCGTGATTGTTCGGTTGAGATCAACCCATGAAGAGCCCCATTCCGGGAAAACCAATCGTGATTTTTACTTTTTAATCAAGCTATAATTCCAATGGTCCGGGATAAAATTTATTTATGATTGCTTCGTTTAATTCAGCACATAAAGTGCACCTTTCTTGGTAGAAAAATAATCATGATTGCTCCGTTGGATCCAGCAGATGAAGTCCAACTTTCCTAAAAAATTCAATCGTGATTGCTCCTTTAAAATAAGCCCAATGAAGTCCCCGTTTGCTGGAAAAAATGAATGGTGATTGCTTGGTTCAGATCAGCCCATGAATCCCCAAACCGGGCAAAATCAATCGTGATTTCTCCGTTGTAATTAAACCATAAATTCCTGGAAAAATCATTCTTGATTTCTTTGTTGAGATCAGCCGATGAAGTCCCCCCATTCCGGGGAAAATCAATCGTGATTGCTCCTTTGTAATAAACTTATTGACTCCAATTGTCCTGAAAGAAAAGTAAGCACGTTTGCTTTGTTTAAATCACCCCATGAACTCCCACTTTCCGGGGAAAATTAATCGTGATTGCTCCTTTGATATCATTCCATGATCTCCCCTTTTCCTGGAAAAATCAATTGTGATTGTTCCTTTGAAATCAGCCCATGAAGTCTCCCTTTCCCGAAAAAAACAAGCGTGATTGCTCCGTTGAAATCAGTCCATAAATTCACCCTTGTCCTGGAATACCAATCGTGATTGCTCGGTTGAGATCAGCCCATTAATTCTCCAATCCGGGAAAAATCAATCGTGATTGCTCTATGGGTATCAAACCATAAATTTCACATATCCTGGGAGAAAATTAATCAAGATTGCTCCGTTGAAGTCAACCCATGATGTTCACCTTTCTCCTTTGAATCAGCCCATGAAGTTCTCCATTCCGGGAAAAATCAATCGTGATTGATCGGTTGTAATCAACATATAAATTTCACTTGTCCTGGAAGAAAATTAACAATGATTGCTCAGTTGAAATCAACCCATCAATTCCACTTGTCTTGGAATAAAATTAATCATGATTGCTCCGTTGCAATCAGCCCAAGAAATTCCCCATTTCGGAAAAATCAATCGCGATTGCTCCTTGGAAATCAACCCCTAAATTTCCCTTGTCCTAGAAGAAAATTAATAATGAATGCTCCGTTCAAATCAGCCCATGAAGTCACACTTTTCGGGAAAAATCCATCGTGATTGCTCCGTTGATATCAGCCCATGAACTCCTTCTTTCCTGGAAAAATAAATCATGATTGCTCGGTTGAGATCAGCCCATGAATTCCCCCATTTCCGCGAAAAATCAACCGGGAATGATCTATGGGAATTAATTGATAAATTTATCTTGTCCTGGGAGAAAATTAATCATTATTGCTCCCTTGAAATCATGCCACGAAATCCCCCTTTCCTGGAAAAAACAATCGTGATTTCTCCTTTGAATCAGCCCATGAAGTCCTCCATTCAGGGAAAAATTATTTGTGATTGCTCGGTTGTAATCATACCATAAATTCCACTTGTCCTGGAACAAAATTAATAATGATTGCTCCGTTGAAATCAGCACATGAACACCCCCTTTTCGGGAAAAATCAATCGTAATTGCTTCGCTGAAATCAGCCCATGAAGTTCCCCTTTCCTAAAAAATCAATCGTGATTGCTTGGTTGAAATAAGACCATGAAGTCCTCCTTTCCTGGAAAAGTCAATCGTGATTGCTCGGTTTAGATCAGCCCATGAATTTTCTCATTCCGGAAAAAATCAATTGTGATTGCTCCGTTGTAATCAAGCTATAAAATCCACTTTTCCTGGAAGTAAATTTATCATGATTGCTTCGTTGAAATCAGTCCATGAAGTCTACATTTTCTGGAAGAAAGTTAATCATGATTGCTCCGGTGAAATGAGCCCAAGAGTTCCCTCTTTATGGAAATATAAATATTGATTGCTCTGTTTAGATGAGCCCATGAATTCATCCATTCCGGGAAAAATCAATCGTGATTGCTCCGTTCTAATCAAATCAACCCATAAATTCCACTTATCCTGGAATAAAATTAATCATGATTGCTCTTTGAAATCAGGGGAGGGGGGGAGGGCGCATTATTTGTTGTATCCTAATCGAGGTAAAAGCTAAAAGACTCAATGAAGTGTTTTAGGTAGGATATTTCTGTGCATGCAATTTCTGTTCCATAAAAGTAGTACGCGGTGATAGATGTTTCCCAATCTTATGCTCTCTGATGATTCAGTACAAAATGTTACTCAAGTTTGATTTTTCAAATGCCTCAGTACAAAATGTGTCCCAAGATTGATTTTTCAAATTCTTCAGCACAAAATGTGTCGCAAGTTTTATTTTTCAAATTTTCAAATGCTATAGCCTAAAATGTGTTTCAAGAGCGGTCTCCCAAATGCTTCATGAAGAAATACGTCGCATGGACTGTTTCTCAAATGCTTCAGCACAAAATTTGCTTCAACAAATCTCTGAAAATAATTGAATGAATATCTAATTATTCTTATTGTGTTCGAAGCGAATGGAATATCCCTTTTATTACCTTCCTTTTCTCCTATTTACCTTTTCGCTCTTTTATCCAAAGGGTTTAATGAAGCGTTCTAAAATGACTCGCATGTCTCGCTTAGCGAACTTCAACGCTCCACTTAACCCCTTTCATGTTGTTGTTTTTTAGCTTCCTAGGGGCAGATGCCATATCTGTTCCCCCTGACACCTTGGGAGATTAAGGCAGGCATCCTTGGATGCTACAGCCCCTGCTGCTGGACCCCCATGGTTGCCACAATTAAATGGGGCCATGCTCTTTGTGAGGCTGTCCAGAGGGACTAGGTTCAAGTGGAGTGAGGCTGTTGCATGCTGCGTGAATTTGATAGCACCACACTGTACTAATGAACCATAGAACAGCTGGTGGGTGTTCAAGTGCAACGGAATCTCAGGTGAATTACACCCCAGTGGGGTCGCCCTGCTCCAGGATTGCATCCAAGTGGCCGTATCATATCTACTTGGGAATGAATGACCACTTTTGAACTACAGCAGTTGCCCCCCCCTCCCTGTAGGACCTACAGGGGGGCTAGTTTAAAAAGAATCCAGCCTGTTGGACTGTATACTACTAGATAATAGTGTCGCTAGCTATTATCTAGGTGGCACTAGGAGGTAACTTAGGGAATTGCCTAGAAACAAGACAAGAATAATGAAGAGCCGAGAACGAATCAAAGGAATATTTTTTTTCGAATTAAAAAAATCAATTAGAATTTTTTTTCGAATAAAAAAGAGAATCAAATGGAATTTTTTTTTTAATTAAAAAAAAATCCAATAGATTTTTGTTTTACTAAAAAAAAGAATTAAATGGATTTTTTTCAAATAAAAAAATCAATTGATTTTTTTTTATTTCATCGATCGCTATAAAGGCTTTAGACATTAAGAGACGGGCAGACAGATTCTTGCTGGGAGAACCTAGCGGAAAATGAAAGTTCTATTAATCAAAATACCGAATTTGGCAACAGCACGGAGAGATAAATGGCGCTAGAGAAGCGATATTTTTTTTCTCTCTAAATTGAAAGCGAAAACCAACGAGGACATCATTAAACAGTTTGTAAGAAGAGATCTGTAAAGAATGTAGTGAAGATGTACCGGAAGGACAAACTCGTGCGTTGGGACCGGTAGGGCAAGTATTTGTTAACTGACAACGAAACAAAGACAACCAGTGTTGTCATTGCAAACTTAAAGAAACACGTTACGTCCCCTCCCGATAGCATTGGTACTAAAACCGGTTAGTTATTTTCTCAAAACCCAGTGTACCCTTGAGAAATGCATTATGAACCCCTGGAGGTACATGTATCACCGGTTGGAAACCTCTGGTTTAGGTGAAAACGAAGCAAAGGATACCAGTATTGCCATTAAAAACATCTATAAACATATTAACTCCCTCTGAAAAGGCAGTGATACTAAAACTGGTTGGTTATACTCTCAAAACCCAGTGTACCCTTAAGAAATACGAGGGGCGGTCAATAAGTTTTGCAATTCGGACATAAGGAAACGAGATATGAGGAAACGTGTTTGATTACTCTTCAATATAACTACCCTCGACTTCAATGCACTTGCGCCACTTGTCCCCGAGGCTTCGAATTCCCGACAACCAGAAATCTCCCGACTGCCGTTCAATCCACTCTTGGACGGAGAGCTGGACATCTTCATCGTCCCCATACCGGCGTCCACGCAGTGCAGCCTTGAGCTGGCGGAATAAAAAGTAGTCGCTAGGGCCAAATCTGGACTGTAGGGGGGATGGTTGAGCTCCTCGAATCCACACTCGCCGAGGGCAGCTTGTGCAACTCTGGCCTTATGGACTTTGACGACGTTGAAGTCGATCATGGGGCGTGAGGTTTCTAGCGACCCAGCGGGTCCCTAAAAATTGTCGTGGATGATCTTGATAACACTTTCATGTGATATTCCAAATTCTCGCTCGATTTCTTTGACCTTCACCCGTCGATTTTCGAGGATCCTCCTCTCCACACGGGCCACATTGTCCTCGTTGGTCACGTCTGACGGGCGTCCTGGACGGGGGTCATCTTCAAGGGACTCACGACCATGGCAGAACTCCCTATTCCAGAGAGCAATGGTTGCATAGGAAGGGGGGGTGTCGGTGTACACTGCAACAATGCGTTCATGGATCTCTTTTGCATTCTTGCCTTCCTTGGTCAAAAATTTGATCACTGCGCGGGGCTCAATCTTCTCCATTGTTCAAAAATCTGTGACTGACGATCTGCGATCAGCTACCGCTTATTAAATAGACGAGGCAGGAGCGTGCGGCTGCAGATTCTGACTGGTGATAACTTGTCCTAACAGCCCCACAAACAGCCATCCCCCTTCCTGTGTTTTGCCCTACCGATTCGCAAAACTTATTGACCGCCCCTCGTACATTATGAATCCCTGGAGGTACACGTATCACCGGTTGGGAACCTATAGTTTAGGAAAATATCATAATCCTATTAAAATTGGAATTTAATTTGTTCAAACCTCATAAAAATTGCTGCTTTTTCTATTCACAAAAGGCAAGAACAATAAATTTCCCGTGCCAACTGATGAGAAAGTTGTCCTAAATATTTAACGCTTAGGTTAGAGATCCAACTACACAAGTAGAGTAAATTGGTTGAAATGATCAGTGGGGCATTTAGTGCTTAATCTGGGCACACAAGTGCTTAAGAGCAAATTATTTATTCGTACACAAAATAAAGCCAACCATAGTGGATCAAATTGCATGGAAGAAAAGAACCCGTCTTTTATTTTTCGCGTTACGTTGCAATGTTATTTATTTGAGGTTACTTTCCTTATGAATTAGACTCCCAATTTTCCATTTTGAAGAGAATTCATTCCACTGTTGTGGTAGTTTGATGATCACGAGTCGCGTTTTAATGTACATCTTGACACGTACAGAAGCGTTTTTTTATTCATTACATGCGTTTCCTTATAAGGGGTATTAAAATTTTAAATGGTCTAGACTTTTTCCCTGTCTGGAGATTTCACTACTGCTTATTTTAGCTTTTTAGAAAACAGTAAAAAGATTTATCTTTTTGTAAATGATAGTCGTTACTGTAAAAACACAACATCCTGACCATAACTTCGGAAAAGAATGAAGAGATGAAATGGCTTTTTACAATATAATTTACGACTCCATAAATTAAGACAAACTTCAAAATAGATCAGAGTAGTTTAACTAGTACTTATCCTGGGCTACAATGAATGATTTTTAATAGCAAAATGCATATCAACGATTACCTAACAACGGCAGTTACGAACACACATTTTTGGATCTTCTAAAGATGATGAAATAACAAGTAGTCGAGAAAGTAATGGCGTTTTTCTCACAATGCGATATATATGACAAAACAACCAACTAAACCATCCTGCAGTACGGTATAATGTTAAATATTCGGGAGTACATAAGTTCATCATGAATTTTCTGTTGTCCAACTCTCAAATCTTCATATTTGTAATTCAGTGGCTCTTAAAGAAACATGAATAATAAGGACTTTATTTATTCATATGAATTCAAATTTGAAAAACAAAGCGACTGAAACTGTATAAAACATCAACAAAGCATTTGGCCAAGGATCGGTTCCTGTTCGTACAGTACATCCTTGACTTCAGACGTTTCGAAGAGGAGATGAGAGTCTTACAGATATTCAATGTCCAGGGACGAATCGATCCTTGGAAGATGGCACACTAAGGTAAGCAGTCGAGGCAGACCTTCGTACATCAGAACATAAGCTCGCTTGAACAATGGTAGCAATCAAATCATGCATTTCCACCCACCTGTTTAAAATTAGAAAAAGAAATAGGATGGATAAGTTGGTACCGCGTGAACTGACAGATAACCACAAAGTCTTCGCTAGCAGATTTGTTCAACCTTGTTGCTAAGAAACCAGAATGATCCATTTCTTGAATGGATAGTTATTTGTGGTGAAAAATGGATTCTTTACAACAACACGAAAAGGTCTGCAGAGTAGCTTGACCGACAAGAGCAACCGAAACCTATCCCAAAGCTCGTGTTGGTGACATCATGGTGGATTGCCGCTGGGATTATCCACCAAAACTTATTGAACCAAGTAGAAACAACCACAGTAGTGAAATACTGTTAGGAATTAGAGGGCATAAAATGTTACTCAAAAAACAGCTATTTTTAGTCAATCTCAAAGGTCATATTTTCCCTCACAAAAAGGCGGGTCCACAAGTGACAAAGGTGACGCTTCAGAAATTAAATAACTTGGGAATTGAAGTCCTGCCTCATTCAACTTATCCTACACACTTCAATCCTACAACTTTTCATATATTTAAGCATTTGGAAGCTTTTCTAAAGAATAAACAGTTTCAAACCCAATAGGTGCAGAAAGAACTTTTAGGACCTCTCTCGACTCGAGGCGTCAAATCTTTTATAGAAATAACAATGTAATACGTTAACAAAAGTACATTTAATCACATGGAAACTACTTGATAAACACAAACCTAAACGTTTTTAAAGCTTATTATAACCAAGACCAAAACCAAGCGCTTTTAAATCTTATTAAATACCAGGCTCTCAAAAACCAGATCCAGAAAAATTATAGACGGCCACTACAAAGGTGGAAAGTTTGGCGTCTGCAATTATAACTTTCCCCTTTGTCTCACCATACCTTGTATTGATATTGTTGTGGAGCGAGTTTCACACGAAACAAATTCAAACATGACTAAAAAAGGAAAAGTCCTCCTAACCTGACAAAAAGGACACATCCAAACATGATCAAGAAAAGGACAAATCCCAATCTGACAAAAAAGGAAAATCTCAACTTGACCAAGAAAATGATAAATCCCAACCTGTCTAAAAAGGACAAATCCCAACATGATACAGAAAAGGACAAATCCCAATATAAACCAAAAAGGACAAATCCCTAAATAACCAAAAAAAGGACAAACCCAATCTAACCTAAAAGGAAAATCTCAACCTGACCAAGAAAATGATAAATCCAAACCTGTCTAAAAAGGAAAAATCCCAACATGATAAAGAAAAGGACAAATGCCAACATGATAAAGAAAAGGAAAAATCCCAACATAACCGAAAAAGACAAATCCCCAAGTAACCAAAAGAAGGACAAATCCCAACCTGAGAAAAAAATGAAGAATCCGAACCAGACCAAAAAAGGACAAGCCCACATAGAAATTTGGTCTTAAGGGGAATTCAGTGAGACCCCGTTGTGCAGAACTGTAAGGGGCCGAGTAAATTCAATTGTTTTTATACGAAATTTGATTGATTTTATAAGGAATTACTTGGAAATGGGGTGAAAGTTATAGAATGGAGTGAAATCTTTTGGTTAAGGTTAAATTAACCGCGTAATCACGAATTAAAGGATATATGTAGTGGTTGTCTTTTTGTGAATAAACATAATGTCCTTTTGAGCCCATATTTCTTATATTTTCATAAAGGATTCCCATACCGCCTGTATGTGGAGCAGGGATCATATCCACATTGCCTGTATGTAGGGCAGGATCAATTATCATAACTCCTCTATGTGGTGCAGGGATCACATCCTCGTCGCCTCTATGTGAGGCAGGAAGAATACTAATACTGCATGTATGTGGGGCAAGGATCATAGCCAAATTGCCTGTTTGTAGGGCAGGATCAATTCTCATACCTCTCTTATGAGGGACATGGATCATACTCAATTCGTCTGCAAATAGAACAGGAAAGATACCCATAACGCCTGTATATGGAGCAGGAAGGATACCTATAACGTCTGTTATGGATCAGGAAAATACCCATAATGTCTGTATATGGAGCAGGAAGGATACTCATAACGCCTGCATATGGAGCCTGAAGGATACCCATAACCGCTGTATATGGAGCATGAAGGATACCCATAACGTCTGTATAAGGAGCCTGAAAGAAAACCCATAACGGCTGTATAAGGAGCCTGAAGGATATCCATAACCGCTGTATATGGAGCATGAAGGATAACCATAACGTCTGTATATGGAGCAGGAAGGATACCCATAACGCCTGTATATGGAGCAGGAAGGATACCCATAACGTCTGTATATGGAGCAGGAAGGATACCCAAACCACGTGTACACTATAAGATAAAAAATTGTAAGATAAGGGTAAGAAAAGGGTAAACTTAGTGTCCCAAATAGCTTACCCTTTTAAGGGTAAATGAGATCGCTATTTACCCTTTTCCAATATGGGTAAATTAGACTACATTTTGCCCTTTTTTCATAAGGGGAAATTACAGTCCATATTTACCTCTTTCATTTACCTTTTGTAAGTCATTTGGTTTCCCCAGCATAAGGGGAAATGAACAGGCTGATCTGCCACTTCCGAGTCAAAGGAAACAACCAATATATACCAAATTTCTACCCCATTTATTACAAATATTCAGAATGACAAAATACAAAGAAAAAGCTAAATATTTGTATCAAGAAAAAATAAATGCTTTACAATGTTACGCAAAATAAATCAAACCATAAAATCTTTAAAAAGAAAACCATTCCAAAACTAAAAATCCAAGTAAATTCTTGATTGTCATCTAGAAAATATTAATTATTACATAAAATCTTCAATTAATTAAAGAAAAACAGATTAAAGAAATAGGTAGAGGTAAAGCAGTAGTACATTTAATACAAAATTGTATTGCAAATAATTGCATTGCTGTAGTTCAGGACAAATGCCTAACCTAATCTAACTTAGCTTAGCCTAACCTTCCCTAACCTAGCAATCCCAAGCTTTTTGCACCATGATGCTATGAGGCTTGGAATTTTTTAGCCTATGTTGAAAAGATATTTTTCAACAAATACCCTCGTTTTCTTAAGTTCCTTTGGGTATTCAATTCCAAATACCCAAAATGAATGGAGGAGAGCTTCAAAAGCTGTGCTGAATTTGACCCTTTTTCTTATGAGAATTCGCTCCCCATTAATATATAGTTGAAACCCTCCTTCATCAATTACCAACACTGTAGAAGGTGCCACAGCTGTGGACTTCAATAGAACCTGCATACAACATGGCCTTTTACCTAATTATATATGTATATATATATATATATATATATATATATATATATATATATATATATATATATATATATATATATATATATATATATATATATATATATATATATATATATGAAAAGAAACTCACAACTTGCACATGAGTCAAAATTATGATAAATAGCACCCACAAGGAAAATGGAAAAATGATTCCGAGCGCTTTCGTCTTTACTCTAAAAGACCTCTTCATAGGTCGAGACAGACAATGTCTTAAATAGTAAGGAGTGAGGGGTTAAACGGCTACCTGCATCAAAACCCTAACTAGGGGGTACAATTCTTTAAATACTTTAATTTGTCATTTAATATAATTAGAAATGATAGGATCTAGGCTAAACAATTCAGGGCTAATATTAAAATTTGGGAAAGTATTAATAGAGATACAATCCCAAATATTTCTTGAAATGTAGTTTGTACATTTAATAATAGGTTTAGCACTATTCCAATTAATAGTATGATCCTGACTATAGATATGTAAAAATAATGCAGATTGTTGACAAAAATTACGGACATTAGTTTGGTGCTGTTTAACATTCAATTCTTTACCTGTCTGTCCATAATAGCACTTTTCACAATTATTGCAACCAATAGAATATACAATGCCTGGTTTAGGTGGTGAATTTTTTACGAGAAGGCGATGGATAGTGTTTTCATATTTAAAAATAACATTTATGTTCAAAGGTTTTAGTAAACGAGGTAATTTAAAGAAACTTTGGTTAAAAGGTAAAACTAATAAATTTTCTGGATGCATTATGTTGATGACATTCTTTGTTTGTGGCCTAATGATCTTGATATCAATATTTTTGGGGAAAAAATCAACACGTTAGTCCCCTCAATTAAATTTACTTTAGAAAATGAAAAAGATAACACCATCCATTTCTTAGATATTTAGATCCACCGAACAGAGCAAGGTTTCAAATATGAAATTTATAGAAAACCTACAGCCATTGACTCATACATCCATTTCTATTCCTATCACCATATTAGTATAAAAAAAAGTGTTTTCTCTTCCATGTTTCTCCGTGCCCTGAGAATTGTTTCACCCGAATATTTGGAAAAAGAGGTTGATCGGATATACAGGGTGGGACAGAGCAACTTGCTTATTTAGAAATTCAATTAAAACAAAAGTAATGCAGATATATATTTAATTCTTTGAACAGCATCAAGTACCACATTTAAATTTTATGTTTTCTCAGTTTTAAAGATGATATCAGGCAGATGGCGTCCATTATTCTCAATACACTGCGTTAATCGAACTCGGAAGTTCGTTCAACTCTTTCCAGCATATCGACGGGTATGTTGGTGACAACTTAACGAATGTTGTTCTTCAGGTGAGTCAGGGTTCTAGAACGATCGTTGTAAATAAGTGATTTTAGATAGGCCCATAAAAAAATAGTCGCAAGGTGCTAAATCAAGCGACCGTGCTGGCCATTGCAGATCGCCCTTCAAGGAGATGAGGCGTCCTGGGAAGTGTTGCCGTAAAACAGTCATTGACACACGCGCTGTGTGTGCCGTAGCACCGTCCTGCTGGAACCATACATCTCCCACATCCATCTGGATGAGTGTTGGTAGGAAAAACTCCTGAATCATGTGGACATAACGGTCACCAGTCACCGAAACTGACCGTTCGTTTTCTTTAAAAAACCATGGACCAATTATTCCAACTCGCGATAGTGCACACCAAACAGTTACACGTTGTGAATGTAGGGGACGCTGATGAAGTTGTCTGGGGTTATCAGGGCTCCAATAGCGCATGTTCTGCTTATTTACACATCCCGAAAGATGGAAGTAAGCCTCATCACTGAAGAAAACAAGTGTGTCGTGAGATATGCCAAGAAGCGCCTCACATGCATTTTCTCGAGCAACCAAATCGCGTGGATTAAGTTCCTGCACCACAACCAATTTGTAGGGATGAAATTTTAGTTTTTCATGAAGGATTCACCTCACAGAACGAGAAGACAACCCAACAGCAGCTGTATGTTTGCGGGCAGAGCGCTGAGGGGAGCGCAAAACAGAATGCCTTACCGCGTCAATGTTTTGGGGTGACCTTGCTGTTCGTGGAAGTCCAGGTTTTTTTTCTTCACAACACCAGTTTCCCTGAAGTTGTTTACCCATGAAACAATCGACTGCCGGCCAGGAACACGACCACGGGGCGCAATATTGAAATGTGTACAGAATGCACGTTGCGTGGCGATGATTGATCGACCGGTAGAAAAGTATGCCTCGACAGCGAACGCGCGTTTCACCTTCGTTCACTCCATGATGCTAACTGAACAAAGCGACGCAGAGCTACAGTACAACTTTATGCCACGCCCTCTCGAATGTGCCTACCCTCAACCTCCTCGGAGCAACCATCGTTTCAGGGCGCCAAATTAAAATAAGAAAGTTGCTCTGCTTCACCCTGTATAGTCCGAGTGCCTAGCTCAGCTAAACAAAGAAAACACACACGTGGAGGACGAGGAAGCGTAGATGGCTGGTGGCGCGGAAACTTTAAATGATCTTGATTGTAGTGTGGCGGGAAGATGCCCCCAACGGTGCTGTCTGTCGGGTTTTTTTCCGAAATATTCATTATTTTTATCGCTTTCTTTTCGTAAAAGTGTAATTAAATATGTATGATTAAGGGATGCACCTTTCACCAAAAAGAGACACTTGGCAATAATCTTGGAAGAGTTGCCTGATAATGTTCGAATGCTGTTTTGAACAATTTTCCAAGTTCTAAATCACACATACATGACATTTCGATTATGTCTCTATTTTTATTGTATTTTTGTGTTTTTCCGAAGAAAAATTTCCATTGTAACTCACTAATGAAAAAATCTAGAACATTGATTTAAGGGTTAACTGGGAAAGGTAATTTACCTTTTCCTAAAGGGTAAATCGTGGAATAAGGGTAAACAATCAACATAAATACACTTTTTTTTCATACATTATCCTATGCTTTTCTAATTTACCCTTATCTTACCCCGCATTTTTAACAGTGTATGTGTCACATAGATCATACCCATACTGCCTGTATGTGGGACAGAATGAATACTCATAGTTCCTGTATGTGCGGCAGGGAGAATACCCTGCCGCACATACAGTTATATAGTTCCCCATCTCTAGTACAGTGTATCAATTCAGTGTGGCAGCTGCAAAATTAAATAAATTGCAGATTTAATTCGACAGGGTTTTATGTGATTAAATTTCATGTGATAATTTTGCTTTATATGATTTATTTGATTGATGTTTTATGTGATTTATGATTTATGTGATATCGTTGTTTTATGTAATTTATGTGTTATGTGATTTGTCATTCATATTTTGTGATTTGTGTGATTTATGAGATTTATGTTTATGTGATTTATGTTTCATATGATTTATGTTTGTGTGATATATTTTTAATGTAATTTATGTAATGTAATTTTTGTTTTATGTAATTTATGTTATGTGATTTATGTATTATGTGATTTGTGCTTAATGTCATTTATGTTTTCTGATTTATGTTTTATGTGATTTATGTTTATATGATTTATGTTTTGTGTGATTTATCTTGTATGTGATTTAAGTTTTATGTAATTTATGTTTTATGTGATTTGTTTTATGTGATTTGTTTTATATGCTTTGTGTGATTTGTGTTTTATGTGATTTATCTTTAATGTGAATTGTGTTTATGTGATAATTTTTGTTTTATGTAATTTATGTTATGTGATTTATGTTATGTATTATGTGATTTATGCTTATGTGATTTATGTTTATGTGATTTATGTTTTATCTGATTTATGTTTTGTGTGATTTATCTTGTATATGATTTATGTTTTGTGATAATTTTTGTTTTATGTAATTTATGTTTTATGTGATTTGTTTTATGTGATTTATGTTTTCTATGATTTATGCTTTGTGTGATTTAGCTTTTATGTGATTTATGTTTTGTGTGATATATTTTTAATGTAATTTATGTTTATGTGATTTGATTTATGTGATTATTATGTTTTGTGTGATTTATCTTTTATGTGACATGTGTTTTTTGTTTATGTTAGATAAAAGAATAATGATTAATTTCTTACCAGATTTCTAAATAAAGTAACACCCAAACAACGGGTGTCAATTCACTATCCGATCCATGATGTGCTACAAAACCTATTAATTAATCACACCTAAGCAAACCCAACTTCATTAACCTAACTTACTCCACCTAAACTAAAGTAACCTCATTTTAGTTCAACTAAGCTAAATTAATCTATCCGTTTTAAGGTAACCAAATCTAAATTACCTTGACTAAACTAACATAATTTCCCACTTAAACTAACCTAACCTAACCTAATCTAACGTAATCCATCAAAAGAACTCTTAGTATTCCAACATTAAGTAAGAAGCATTACTGAAGCAACGTCGAAGCAAAACCAAAGCAAGACCCAAGCAATGTCCAAGCAAGGAGGAAGCAAACCCAAATCAAGACTGATTAACGTGATCCTATCATTATTTTCAATCTTACTATTATTAGTTACAATCCTACTATTATTATTTGCAATCCTATTATTATTATTATTTATAACCCTACTATTATCTCAATTACTATTATTCTTAATCCTACCTACTATTATTTCAATTACTATTATCTCAATTATTATTATTCCCAATCCTACCTACTATTATTTCAATTACTATTATTCCCAATCCTACCTACTATTATTTCAATTACTATTATTCCCAATCCTACCTACTATAATTTTAATTATTATTATCTCAATTACTATTATTCCCAATCCTACCTACTATAATTCCAATTACGATTATCTTAATTACTATCATTCACAATCCTACTATTATTCCCATCCTACTATCAAAATCCCTTAATTACTTCAATTCCTACAATCTTATTATTACTACTAATATTTCTACTATTATTTACCAATTTTTAAAGTATCATTTTCTCAACCAGATTATATTTTTTTGTGCATTAATTAAATTAACTTTTAGATTATATTCTTCACTTATTTATTTGCTAATTGTTTTCAACAAATAGATTTTTATTCTCATTATTTCGTTTATTCAATTTTACCTTATATTTTCTATCTGACCATTCGTACGTGCCTATTCTCCATACAACGTTTGCTTCCATCATTCTAATCTTAATAAAATTAGCAGGAAAGTTATTGCGATAGATAAACAAATTCTAAGCAACGTCGAAGCAATTCCGAAACAACCTCTAAGCTGCCTCGAAGCAACTCCGAAACGGCCTCTAAGCAACGTCGAAACAACTCTGAAACGGTCTCTAAGCAACGTCAAAGCAATTCCGAAACGGCCTCTAAGCAACTCTGAAATGGCCTCTAAGCAACGTCGAAGCAACTCCGAAATAACTTCTAAGCAGCACCGAAGCAGCTCCTAAACAACTAAGCAATGTTGAAGTCACTCCGAAACACTAAGTAACACCATGGCAACTCTGAAACCATTTCTAAGCAACGTTAAAACAACTCCAAAACAATTTTTAATCAACTTCGAAGCAATTCTAAAACAATCTCTAAGCAACGCCAAAGTAACTCCGAAACAACTTCTAAGCAACTTCGAAACAACCTTTAAGCAACTTCCAAGCAACTGTAAAACAACTAAGCATCTTTGAAACAACCTCTAAGAAACACTGAAGCAACACCACAACAACTTTTAAGCAAGAAAAAGGCAACCTCTAAGCAACGCTGAAGCAACCAAAAAACAAGAAAGAAACATCGAAAGCAACTCTGAAAAAAACTCTAAGGACCGCCAAAGCAAATCCGAACAATTTTTAAGCAATTCCAAGCAAATCCGAAACACCCTATAAGCAACTTCGAAGCAACTCAGAAACAACTAAGCAACACCAAAGCAAGTTTGAATCAACTTCTTTAAAAACTTCGAAGCAACTCTGAAACAACCTCTAAGCAACTTCGAAGCAACTCTGAAAGAACCTCGAAGCAACTCTGAAACAACTTCTAGGTAACTTCGAAGTAACTCGGAAACAACCTCGAAAAAACTCTGAAATAATCTCTAAGCAACTCTGAAATAATCTCTAAGCAACGCTGAAACAACCTCAAAGCAACGCTGAAACAACATCGAAGCAACTCAAAAACAACCTCGAAGCAACCCTGAAACAACTTTAAGCAACTCAGAAACAACCTCGAAGCACTATGAAAAACTTCTAAGCAACTTCAATGCAACTCTTAAACAACCTTGAAGCAACTCTGAAGCAACCTTGAAGCAACTCTGAAACAACCTCTAAGCAACTTCGAAGCAAATCTGAAACAACTTTGAAGTAACTCTGAAACAACTTCTAAGCAACTTCGAATCAACTCTGAAACAACCTCGATGCAACTCTGAAACATCCTCGAAGCATCTCTGAAACGAACTATAAGCAACTCTGAAATAACCTCGAAGCAACTCTAAAACAACCTCTAAGCAACTCTAAAACAACCTCAAGGCAACTATGAAACAGCCTCTAAGCAACTTCGAAGCAACTCTAAAACAACCTCGAAGCAACTCTGAAACAACATCTAAGCGACTTTGAAGCAACCCTGAAACAACTTCTAAGCAACTTGGACGCAACTCTGAAACAACCTTGAAGCAACTCTGAAACAACCTCTAATCAAATTCGAAGCAACTTGGACGTAACTCTGAAAAAAACTCTAATCAAATTCGAAGCAACTCCTAAACAACCTTGAAGCAACTCTGAAACAACATATAAGCAACTGCGAAACAACCTCAAAGCAACTCTGAAACAAGATCTAAGCAACTTCGAAGCAACTCTGAAACAACCTCGAAGCATCTCTGAATGAAACAACTTCTAAGCAACTTCGAAGCAACTCTGAAACAACCTCGAAGCAACTCTGAATGAAACAACTTCTAGGCAACTTCGAAGCAACTCTGAAACAACCTCAAAGCAACTCTGAAACAATTTCTAAGAAACTTCGAAGCAATTCCCTGAATAACTTCGAAGCAACTCTGAAACAACCTGTAAGCAACTTCGAAGCAACTCGGAAACAAATTCTTTAGCAACTTCGAAGCAACTCGGAAACAAATTTTTTTAGCAACTTCTAAGCAACTCGCTTCACCTGAAATAATATCCCGCCCTACTAGCCCCAGTGTGTACTCCGTAAGCATGACGCAGTTGATATCTGGAGAAAACGTGCCCTCCCGGCCCTAATATCCGATGAGGCTCTGTCGCTATATGCATATCTTCCACACATCTTCACTTCCTGCCTTCATCACTTTCTTTATAGGTCTCTGCTTACAAATTTTGTGCGGTGGATGCCCTCGTTGGTTTTTTATTTAGATTAAACGTGAAAAAGAAGGAAATGGAAACATAAAAAAAAAATTCCGAGCCATTTGGTTTGTTTCCATAGCGACCGCGTAAATATCTTTCCTTCAAACATGCTCGAATTTGCTGTGGGAGGAATGGCGGACGGTTTGGTTACACATCCACAGATATATTTATGTTATACATAAATCAGGCCAAAATGTTACTGTTCGAAACACTCTATTGTATATAACATAAAAAATCACCCGCAGGCAAAGTAAAACCTATTATTCCAAGCACTTTCGCCTTTAATAAGTCCATTCAGAGAATGAATGTTAACATCGATTCTATATCCATTCAGGCCGTCGCTTGTCATATTACTCTTAATTGTAAAATTTAATAAATTAGTATAAAAAATAATGTCCCCCCACCTTCTTTACAAACCCCCGCCCTCTTTACAGACCCTCTCCCCCCCCCTCACGCTCTTTACAGCCCTCCTTCTCCCGCAGCCCCATAATTTTAATAATTCCCCCGGTTGAAGAGAATAACGTACTGATTAAATTTATGCTTGGATGCCATTTCCCAGACATGTTAAAAACACGTTTCAGGAACTGTGTGACGTATCTTGAGATTTGATCATCTACTTAATTTGAATAAAAAAAATACCCCAATTTGGGGATTTGGGAATTGCGGGGGATTTGGGGATTAGTAAAATTTAAAATAGTTTAGAGATTAAATAGCCATCGGAGGTGTTTTGATCTGTGGAAGAAAGGTGTAGAAGATTAAAAGCCGTTGTTGGGTAAGTGTGTAGTAGCGTTTGGTTTGAGGTAGTCATGTTTATACAGGATGGAGCACTTAAAAGTAGCTCAGAGCAGATTCATTTTTTGTTTTTTTTACAAAACCAATAACTATTTTGTTTATAATAAACTCAAGCAATTTTCTTAAATATTTTTTTTACATATTTACTAAAAAAAAAAACTACTTAACTTTATTAAAAACATTTCGAAATAGTGTTTTTTAAAGAATTTTTTTAGAAATCTGGGTCGGGGTACTTTTAAGGGCGACATCCTGTAGTCCATAACCCTATATTTTAAGAACGAGATTTTTTGAAGGTGTTTGAATAAGATTTTTTCTTTTAGTTCGGTTGTCACCTAAAAAAAAAAAGAAGAAAAAATAAGAAGAAGAAAAGAAGAAAAAAGAAGAAGAAGAAGAAGAAGAAGAAAAGGGTGTTCAGGGTGTTAAAATATAGAGTCTATAAAGAGGATTAAAAAAGGCGGTTAAGATTAGCAAATAAGGCCGTAGGCCACACCCCGCAGGGGTGCTTGTGTAACCAAGCTCTTCCTGTTAAGGAAGAGAACAGCGGCTTGTATTAATATATTTTAATTTAGGGGGGAATGGAGGAGGAAATAAAGGATAATAATCAAGAAAGATACTAAGACAAACTCAAGGCAAGACCAAGAAGAATATAGAGTTAGACGAAATTATAGAATTTCTTTGTAGGAGCAAAAAAACCCCAACCAAAACAACCTCAGTTCAACGCGAAACTTTATTCTGGAGACTGGTTTCAGAAGTCTGGTATCCATCTTCAAGCCAAGAACAAAGATAACAAACGATAAACGTTGTTTAAAGATATAAATGTCTGTAAATATCGTAGAAGAGGGTTTATATGGAAAAAAAAAAGTGATTTTAGTTAGAGAGTTGGTGTGTGTGGAGGTTAGCCCAAGAGAGGTCAAAGGTGCAAACATTCCCAGACATAGTCTGGCCATATCACCTTAGTTGATGGTTCCCAGAACGTTTAATCATTTCGAAACACTGTCGGGCGACCCCCATCCTTCCCGTCCTCCATTGTTCTCGGTTATCATCTCCCACTGGAAAGTCGAAAACGAGAACTATCACTCAACCCAAACCCCAGCCGTTGTGAGACGCCCATGACTTGGGGCTGTTTACACGGTTACATCCCAAGTCTCCCATGGGACGCCAGGTGTCCTACGCCTCTCTCCCCAACCCCGTCCCTTGCAGAAACCCGCCATATTTATATGAGCGACTCCATTGATTGTCAGCGAGATTTTCTTCCGACGTCCGATCGTTCCCCGTTGGATCGCCGGGGCGACGCCTGAGATCCCTTAAACGGATCTTACCTTCGTAATCTCTCTGGTCAAAGACGGATTACTCTCCTTCGTTATTCCCAATTCGGAAATTCAGAGGGCTAACCGGGATCAACTCTCCACTCATTCCCTCCACTCTACAAGGTTCGTGTACCTTAACCTCAACCGTGAGACAAGAGCAAAGAAGTCCAAGAAGTCCTTCCATGCAGATTCCCATCTGGTCGCCGTGCCCACATCAGTTCCTGGAGCGGACTCCCCCCCACCCTTCGTGATCCCCATTTGGAGGACAACTTGGAACCTGATCTACGCTCATCTTCCGCTCTACGAAGCCCCCCGAGGCTTCGACCGGTAACTCCATCGAATTCGCCGCCGCAGAGGTAAAACCGAGGTCCCAATCCCGTGATTTTTCTTCCATTTAATTCACCCCCTGAAAACGCCCGTAATTCCAAGCATTTAATTAATATTAACTTAACCCGCGTTTAATAACGGTCTTTCAAGTGATTATTACAATTCTCGGGCTATTCCCAATTATTCCTTTCTCGCCTGTATTAACCGCTGGTCACTTATTCATTATTATATTAGTTTGCTTAGTTTTCGTGACCAATAATAATTCTACTATTTACTTGTTATTAAAGGTTATTTTTGTAAGAGGTTTTTCTTTCAATAACTCCTGAGCTGAAACGGTAATCTCGATTCCCGCCTTTTATTGGAAAACCTCGGATTAACGCACTCGAATATAAGTTGGTATTGGCCAACCTTGGATTAACGCACTCGAATATAAGTTGGTATTGGCCAACCTTGGATTAACGCACTTGAATATAAGTTGGTATTGGCCAACCTTGGATTAACACCCTCGAATATAAATTGGGCACAAGCCCTTAGCCGGGACTTGCCGGCCTTGTCGAATACCCGTGGGTCCGACTCTGTATAGACCGTGATACCAGCGTGTCGTGCCTCGACAGTGTGCTTGTGGTAGTTGTGGTAGTAGCAGTTCACCAACCTGCCTTTATCCAGGTGGATCCTGACCGAATAATGAAATAGACATAAAGGTCAGTATGACAATCGCTGGTGACCATGCTACCAAGGCCGGTCCTTTGGGGCAACTTTCGTCTACACGGGGCAGAGGGATCTGTTCCGCTCCAGAGATATGTGGATATCGATACCCAACGGCAGGATTCCTTGGAAGGAGGAGAGTGTGCGTGTTGTGCTGTGAAGACGGGAGAGGAAAGAAAGCATTGTTTAGCTATGTGTGTAATGAGAAGTGTAAGATCTACCCACCCGAATACAGGGCTGAGCACAGCGCGCCCACCAATCGATAGCCAGATCTCTCCGTCCGCTCACGTTTGTGTCCGTTGATGCTGGGATCGAACCTGGTATCGCGACGTTGACAGACCAACGTCGTATCCACTCAGCTAGCACGAGCTCTTGTGGCAGTACGTCTGGCAAATGGTGTTTTTGTGTCTTTTGTGAATTTCTTAAAAAAAAAATCATTCAAACATTTGTTTTAAATCTATTCCTCTCTTGTCTTAAGAGCTTCCATTTCTTTCTACATCTATTTTTCCTATTTTTTTCCTCTCTTTTTATTATTATTTCTTTTAATCAATGATAACAAAGGCAAAAAGGTTCAGCTTTAGGGATAGATCTATAAGTAAGCACAGAGAAAACTAGAAGTTAAGTCACATCGTGTGTGGTAAATGGCTGGATGAAGACCAAATTGGGGTCCCCTTCTCGAAGGATGTCATATGCTAAAGCTACCCATGGTTCGGATTACACGTTAATCAATAGATCCCCTAAAAGGCAGAAGATAGCCCCCACCCCCATCGAATTTAAGAGGGAAGCGTAGATGGAGGGAAGAAGAGGGAAGCGGAGATGAAGATGGATAGTATAGGGGATGATCTGAGTGGAGGTGAATGGATGGACAGAGCTGATGGAGACGACTGGACAGAAATGCAGACCTTCCCATAGAAGTTGAATAAGTTGAAAGAATAATTAGAGTCAGAGAAACCTAAATAACTCATGACGCGATTACTGAAACAAATCGTCATTACTAAGTCAATCACACAGAGTTTATATTACACAAAGACCTCACATAGATGGTTTAAGAATATGATGTGTCTGAAAGATTAGCTTATGTAAGGTTAGAAAATTAGAGGAGATGCAACTAAAAGAAAGTCCTTGTACCAACCAACATCTTCTAGTATGAAGGAAGAAATAAATTATGATACTAGGGCTAATTCAAACAGAAAAGCTCATTGCAATATCACCATGAGAGATTTCGAGACCAAAGTTAGCCTGGTATGATAAGCTTCGCAACGGGAGAGCGAAGTGGAAGGAGAAAATATATGTTTTTTAGCAAAGAATTTAAAATTACGACTATGATAATCATCGACAAGCAACAAAAGTAGAACTGGAAGGTAAATATGGAATACGCAGTCACCTACTTCAATGAAATTTAATGACTCCATTTTTAGCTCCTCTCTGAAGCGATGGAGTGCTGCGTAAAAAGTACGGACATTGGAACAGCTAACAACGTCTTACAATCGCATTTGAATTCAAACCCCCTTTGATGTTGTGCGTTACCCCCCGCTATTTGTAATCAACTAGTAGTATCAGAATTCGAAAGCTTATCATTAGTTTCGAATTCAATGCGATTGGCAGACTTCGTTAGGCGCTTTAATATTCATTGTTTTTATGCCGTGCTTCCTGACTTCATACCTCTAAACCCCGCCCCCGAATGGTAATTAAATCAATCACATTTTCAAAATTATATATAATACAATATGATGCGATTTCAATTGAATTAAAATATGATATAGACCTTTTATATTACTCAATATTAAAGGAATTACTAATCACCTAAGGGTTCGAATTCAAATGCGGTTGTAAGACGTTGTTAGCTGTTCCAATGTTCATTGTGTTTACCCAGTGCTTCATCGCTTCAGAGAGGAGCTAAAAATGGAGTCATTAAATTTCCTTGAAGTAGGTGACTGCGTATTCCAAATTTACCCTCAAATTATGAAATTCTCAATGGAAGCGATTGCATCCTGGTTCACAAGAACAATCAATAAATAACAAGTACTAAACGAACTCATACATATGAACACAGGGGGGTTATAAGGGGTAAAGCTCCCACTCAACCCCCCCTTCCCACATGGGTCCAACCAACACTGCTCTCTTTAAAATAAAATTCACCTCATCCTTTTGGAGGACTTTTTGGGTTTGATGGACGGTGTCCAATTTTTTATTTTAGAAATTTTGTTTATAATGCAGTTTTACATCTTGATTTATTTTTCTTTTTGAGAACTGGACAGTTAAAAAGTTAGGGTTGGGTTGAGTTTGGTTAGGTTAAGTTATTGTTTACAAGTTAGTTCAGGTTATTTGAAGTTAACACGTAATTTGAACATATCTATTAAATATTTAACATGTGTAGAAATTAAATTAACGTTTAAACTCCGAAATACACTGCAATATCTCCCTGAATAGTGCATGCGAAGAAGCCTACCAACCAGAGCCCCAGGGAAGATCCGGACCCTGCTGGCGTCGAGCCTGCCACATGAGGGACCCAGGATCTTCAACGCGTTGTCAACAGAGGTGAGGGGCATCACTGGCTGCCAGGTGGAGAAGTTCAAGTCTGGACTAGACAAGTTCCTGAGAACCGTTCCAGACGAACCACCGATGCAAGGATGCACTGCCAGATGCCGAACCTCCAGCGCAATACCGGACCAGGTGGCCCTACAACACAGGGATGCCAGGATCGGGAGCAACGGTGGACCACCACGACTGTGAGGCATGGGTCTCTAGACCACACGAAGTATACCAAATATACCAAGTAGGTCCGTATTCTCGTATCTCCTACGTCACAAAAATTGAGACAAATATGAATCCAACATCGACCGGCGAGTCACATGACGACGTTTGTTTGAATGTTTCAGTAAATTCTATTTGCCCTCGATTTGCTGAATTTGTGTTTCTCCCTCCGAAACGAACGAGCTCGAGACTGTGATTGACGGTTTTGTGTTTGAAATTGTATCTCAGAATATCTGTTATATGGCTGTACGACTTCCACATGTCGCTTATTATTGTAGTTCCGGATTGAATGGAAGCTTTAATATATTCCTCTAATGTCTGAGGATTCCGTGATCAAACCGTGTAGAAGTTAGGTTAGGTTAGGTTAGGTTAGGTTAGAAACCACAAACTTTTTAGATTACACATTGATTCCACATCAACCAGAATGAGTAAATCTGTTAAAAGAACAACTTGTTATATATGGTAACTTAACCTAACTCAACCCAAACCAACCATAACTTTATAACCGTCCGTTTTTAAATCAGCGTGTAAAACTATATCCTTGACAACATTTGTAAAAAAAACAGCAAAAAAAAAAAACCGACATCGTCCAACAAAATCTAAAGGTCCGATTTGCAGTGTAACTCAGTGGCAAATTTGGTTCCCTTATAACCAGTTACATTTCAAGGGCACTGGTTCGAATCTTTACCATTTCTTATGCTTAACCTGTGGCGTTTTCATCATTCTTCATATCTCCTACTGTTGAAATGGGGGGGGGGGAAATGAGCCCTTACGTTAATCTATCTAATTTTATTAGACATTTTTCTCTCCAGAAATTGCGGTAATTCTTTTGGTCTACGACAAAAAATAATGTCAAGGTCATTGGATAGAAATGAGAAACATTCTGTGGAAGAATGAAGAGTCATCCTATCCCATTATTTGCTCCCAATGCCAAACTTTATTTTGTAAATTATTTCTTTGGGGAGGGAGGAGAGGGAGGTATTTTTTGGAGTACCTCCTTAAGGATTTATTTTCTCAGAAATTAATAAAACGGAGAATCATATAATTTAAAGAAATAATGTTCTTTTTGCTTTGTCCTAACCCTTGCCGCCTCCCTTATCTTATCTAGGGGCAACGTCTCTAGCTATTTTGTTAGGTCACTCCCTCTCATAGTAAAGATGATGGTTTGATACCAACATAAATGGGGGGGGGGAGTAGCCTAAGGGGTATCTACCAGAGAAAACCTGAACTCAAAAGAATGATTCGTTATCTTTAGACAGATTGGTTCTCGGTCTCTTTGCTCATCACGAGTAATGAGGAATGGGTTAGAAGCGTTGGTTAAGCATATAGAAGGTGTTGGGGCAAAGTTGACGATTTTTAATATCTCCTTTTTTTTTTAGGAACAAGTTGATGTATGAGTGAACATTCAAGGGTGTTGGAGAGCAAACAGAGTAAAGTTTTAGTTGAGAAAAAGTTAGCTGAAATAGGATTGGAAGCCATCTGAATATTGGAAAAAGAGTTGCCGACATCATGACTGGTGCTTAATCCTCAGTTAAGACTGTAAAGGTTGTAAGACGTGACATATGCTTCTGCAACAGCGACTACGAAGCGGTGGTCAGCAGAAAGACACAAAGCAGGCGTTCTGACTGTGCCTGCAGGAGAGGGTGATGAAAGATCCAAGCAAGGAAATCCTGGCTTTGGCTAGAGAGATGGGTACAGTAGTCTCTACCATGAAGCTTGTCCTGAATAAGGACTTTCGCTACCATTCGTACAAGAGGCGCAAAAGACAAATTCTGACAGTGTCAAGGCCAGGGACAACCGCATGGCGAAGTCAAAGAAGCCTCTGAACAAGCTGAAGCAACATGTCGAGCCGGGGACGATCTGGTTCTTCTTAGACGAAAAGAACTTCTCCCAGGACAAGTTTCACAACACTCAGAACAACAGGTGGCTTGCCTACAATCCATGCGACGTTCTAAGTATCATGAAGACCAAATTCAGCCAAACTGTGACGGTCTGTAGGTGTCTCAAATAAGGTTGGCGCCATGCTATCCCACATGTTTGAGCAAGGTCTTAGGTTAAATCCAGATGGCTATGTAAAGCTGCTGGAGATTGTAATCAAGCCCTGGATGGAGAGGGCTGCTGCTGGAAGGCCATCCCTCCAAAAACATTCAGAAGTGGTTGTCGAAGATTTTCTCCACCTTCACCAGCCCAACTTTCTGGCCTTCTATCTCCCTCGATTTTAATTCCATGGGTTACTTACTATATGTAGGGAGCGGTTGATAAAGACACCAACCGCTCTACCTGCAACCTCAAAGCTGAGCTGAGCGCCAAGATCAAAGAAGTGCTCACAGATCACCCAGAGACTCAGAGAAGAACGTATGCGCCAGATTCCGGAACCTTCTTGAGGCCGTGGTGGAAGCTGAGGGCGGCTACCTTGAGTAAACTGTTATCTTTCAGGCACAATCGAGTTCATATTCTTAAAATACATTTATTTTTAGCTGGAATATTGCGAGTGTTTTATGTAAACCGTTAAATTTAGCTCGAACAACCTGTAAATGGTTTGAACGGGAAATAATAATACGCAAGTGCCAGTAGATGTTCAATAACACAAAGGAGTAAGGGAAGAGTGGTTCAGAAAAACTTTGGTCTATTAATAAGACCAAAGAAGGATAAAACATAGATTAAGAAAGAAGAGAGAGAGAGAAAAACAACAACAACGGGATAAAATAATATAAACGCTTTTAGTGGTTAATGATACCATCGATCATCTTTCGCTTTCAAACCACTATTCAAACGAATACGCGAAAAGAGTTCGATAGTATAGGTTCGAACCCCAGCCATTTTTCACTTTCCTTAAAGGGTAAAAGCCGTTATATTATTTTATCTCGTTATCTTTCTAGCTCAATATATATATATATATATATATATATATATATATATATATATATAATATATATATATATATATATATATCATTCTCTCTCTTTCTCGCGCACTCTCTCTATCTCTATCTCTCACTCTCTCTCTCTCTCTCTCTCTCTCTCTCTCTCTCTCTGAGAAAATAGAGGGAGAGGGGTGACGCCCCCTTGTCACGGGAAGAGAGCTTGTGCGTACCCTTGACTTTTCGAGCTATGTCGGCTGGGGTACCTCTCTTCTGGGTGTCCCTGGTAGGGTTTCCCTTGTCGATCTGGTCGGAAACGAGGTTCCAGACTAAGTGCGTCATTCTTCATTCTTTTTTCTACTCTATCCTTCTCTTTTTTCACTTTTATCCTATCTCTTCCACTTACTATACAACCCCCACCCCACCCCCACCCCTACTAATATCCTGTCACTCTTTCCCTTTTTTCCCTCTATCTACATATAAGGACCTGGCAGCTACCTCACGCGTCAAAGAGAGTCTTTGGAACCTATATAAACAACGCCAATCGACGCTCACTGGTTGCGAGAGACTAGGACTAGAGGTGTCCTAGGCGTTGGGTTACGATGAATGGGATGAGGGTAGTGCCCCGTTAACCCCTTCCCTGGCGCGTAATTATTGACCGTTCCCAGTGCCCGTTGACGGGTACTTATTGTAGCATTGGTCCGAGGTGACGGCCCTTTGTTCCCAGGTTGGTTGCCAGGCCAATAAAAAGCCTTGGGTCGAGTCCCTTGGTGTGATGGGATATCCATTGAACGCTACTCCGAGATCCTGGCCGTTGTGAAGGGAACTAGTAGGAGTTTAGTAAGGGGCGTGCTTCGTTGTTGTTCACCTGGTGACAAATTGAAGGCCCCTTCGGGGACGGTCAGTGCTGCTTGGTTGGGAGCCACGGCACGCCGAGGTTTGACGACTCGGTCGGACGAACAGCAGCACAGGGAGCGTGCCTTCTGAAAGATCCGAAACCTCTCTGATCCATAGGCGAGAGCGACTCACGCGGGGAGAACTCACCAACCTCCCTTTTTTTATCATTGATTGGTCACGAGTATTCAGAGAGAGAGAGAAAGCGCTCAAAATGACAGGCAAAAAAGGACCCGTTCGTCTAAAACACAACTGTGCAACATGCTAGTTAGAAAAGTGGTGCGTTGACTTTTCGGAGGGCTGCTCTCAAAATGCAGCCCGGAAAGTATCTGCACTACTTGTATACTGACGTGAGAGGTAGAAAAACTGAAATACCTCTATAAAGCCTCAGGGGAGAGAGCTCAAATTCTTGAGGGAAAGGTGGAGAAACTTGAAGCCCTTCACACAGCTCACATTCGATGCCTAGAAGAGGCGACACCCACTGACGTGTCGGAATCTCCTGGTGCCGTAGTTCTTACCCAAGCGGAGATTCCGGCATCATCTGAGGTTAAGCTAGCTGAGGCGAGAGAAAAAGAGAAAAAGAAGAAAAAAAGAAGAAAAAAGAAAAAGTTTGAAACAAAAAAGAAGAACAGATAAACAAGAAGAAAAAGAAGGATAAGAATGTGGAGAGTAAAGAGGAAAAGGGGAGGCCTCATCCACAAGGGAAGATGTCGTCTTCATAGACCAAGTGTTCGAAGGTCACCCTCATTGGTGACTTGCAAACACGGGATCTGAAGCCGCTGCTAGCGGCCCGCCTTTGCACTAGCTTCGAAGGTAAGCGGCCTGCCAGGACGGGGTAACTACAACATCAGAGTAGAGGCAGAGAAAGCTCAGATTTCTAAGAATTCAGTTGTTGCTCTGATGGTGAGTGGCAACGACCTCTACCTCAGAGGGGGTAAGGTTGGCCTCAGTGGTAAGACCATCCAAACGGTGATGGGAGCCGTGGATGAAATAGGGCTTAAAACCCGCAGACGTGTCGTGGTTGGGATGTTTTACGAGAAGAGGTCCATCCCGAACCGCTCACGAGAAAAACGTCGCAGTGAACAGAAGGTTGGCGGATCTATGCACGGCAGAAGGAGTCTTCTTCGTGGACCCCTATCGTACCTTTATCAGTAGAGACGACCTCTACCAAAGGGACGGGGTACATCTCTCCTTTAAAGGGAAGGCCTTTCTCGCCAACCTAATTCAAGATGTCGTGGAACGCACCCAAAGGAGCGTTCGAAACAGAGCGAAAGCGGACGTGCGCCAGCACGCCCGTGTCACTCCTGGAACGACCTTCTCGGATGTCGTCAAAAAGGGTGTAACCACGAAAACAGAGAAGCCGGGAAAGGGAAGATCGTAGGGAGTACTACACTAGGGGACTCCCTGAAAGTTCTTCTGTTCAATGCGAGGTCGATCAGGGACAAGTTTCTTGAGCTCCGTGGCCTCGTAGCAAGAGAAGAACCTGGGATGGTGGCCATAACGGAGTTGTGGATAAAAACTTCAAGCCGAGATTTTGAAGGTGAATTCACGATTCCCGGTTACCAGCTCTTCCTGAAAGATAGGCCAGACAGAGAGGGTGGCAGTGTGATGTTGTATGTCAAGAATACTCTCAACTCGACGGATTGCAACATCGTATCCGACCATGAACTACTAGGTGTTGACCTAGAGATAGGTCCTGCCAAATACAGGACCCTGGTGCTTTATAGACCTAATGCCCACCTCGTCGAAAAGGACAGAGATCTGTACCAGCTACTAGGAGAACTTGTCGAAGACAGAGTGTGTATCGTCATGGGGGATTTCAACACACAAGTTGACTATAAAATCAGAGAACCCTGTGGTGAGAACGCACTACTCCTGGAGTTCGCCAACAACAAGTTCCTGACTTAATGGGTGAGAGAGCTAACGAGAGGAGACAATATCCTCGACTTGGTTTTCACCACTGACGATGACATCGTTGAGGACCCCTCTGTTGGCGAAGAGCTTGGTGGCAGTGACCACCGACTAATTAGATTTGTAGTCAAAGTGCCCAAGACAGAGCCTGCAACTAGTAAATCGAGGAAACTTGATTTAAGAAGAGCAGACTTTGCAGGTTTTCGTGCTGGACCGACTGACGCGAGGCTAGAAGTGTGCGATGCTGTTGAAGATTCGTGGAACAATTTCCAAACCACATTCATGAGTCTTCAATCGCGTTTCATCCCTCTGAAATGCCGCCGACGGTCTTTTGTTCAACCAAAGTGGCTTAATCGAGATATCGGCCGAATGTTTAGGGAGAAGAGAAATGTGTACCGGCAATCGAAGATCTCGGGTGACTTTGACGAATACCGGAGGCTAGCCAGGAGAGTGAAGTCCAGCATAAGGGCGGGTAAGCGGTCTGAGGAACTCCAGTGGCGAGACTCTGTAAAGAGAATCCCAAGGAGTTCTTTGGATATGTAAACAGCCGTAACCGTTGAACGATTAGCCCTTTGAGAAATGAGGAGGGGACATTAAAGCACTCAGATGAAGAAAATGCTAACCTCCTCAACGACTACTTCTCTTCAGTGTTTACTGAAGAGTGTGTTCCCATCCCCGAGCCAATGGATTCCTACTCGGGGGAAAAGCTGGAGGATATGGACTTCACCGAAGGAGAAATAGAAAAGAAGATCACTGACCTAATGACAAATAAGTCACATGGCCCGGATGGGTTTCTACCTACAGTGTTGAAAGAAGTGCACGATCAAGTGTCACGACACCTGAGCGCAATCTTCACCATGTCAATCCGGACCGAATTCGTTCCTAGAGACAGGCGTGAAGCGGAGGTGACTCCTATCTTCAAGAAAGGAGACCGTAGCCAATCGTCAAACTACCGACCTATCAGTCTGACTTCGATAGTCGGTAAACTCATGGAAAGCATTATGGTGTACAAAATGACTTCGCATTTAGGGTCAAACCTGCTACTGAGAAGTTCCAATTCTCCCACTTCGTCTTCATTGAGCACGATCGGGACAAGGCGGTGGATGTGGTCTACTTAGACTTTCAGAAAGCCTTTGATAAGGTACCACACCGCCGCCTTCTCCGGAAAGTGCGAGCGCTGGGCATAGACGGAAAAGTAGAAGGCTGGATCGAGAACTGGCTAAGTTGCAAATGGCAACGGGTGGTGGTGAATGGACAGGCTTCTGAGTGGGTGCCCGTTACTAGCGGGTTGCCTCAAGGTTCTGTCCTGGGACCACTACTATTCATCATCTACGTCAACGACATGGATGGTGACATGGTTGCCAACATTTCCAAATTTACCGACGATACCAAGCTTGGTATGAACGTTGCAAAGGATGGAAATACTGCAAGCCTGCAGGAAGATCTTCGGAAGATTGGAGAGTGGTCGGACACGTGGCAAATGCCTTTTAACATGAGCAAATCCAAAGTGATGCATATCGGCCACAGAAACCCCCAATCTCAGTATATCCTTAAGGGCACTGCTCTTGAATCCACCGACACTGAGAAGGACTTGGGTGTAACAATCACTAGTGACCTCAAGTTCTCAAAACAGTGCATTGAAGCGGAGAAAAAGGCCCAAAGGATGCTAGGCTACATAAAGCGCCAGTTTGGAGATCGGAACAAGGAGATTGTACTGTGTTTGTACAACTCACTTGTCCGACCGCACCTTGAGTATGCCGTACAATTTTAGAGCCCTTCATTTCGAAAGGACATCGCGAGATTGGAACGTGTGCAAGTCAGGGCAACCAAACTGATTCCCTCTATCAGACATAAAAGTTATGACAATAGATTAAGGGAATTAGATCTGTTCTCGTTGGAAACCCGTAGATTGCGTGGTCAGCTCATCGAGGTTTTCAAAATACTTCGAGTGTTTGACAATGTTGACTACCGGGATATTTTCACACTTGTTGAGAGCAGAACAAGAAATCACGGCTTTAAACTTGAACTGAAGCGTTACAATCGCGATCTGTGTGGAATTTTTTTCACCTACAGTATCTGTGGTAGTTGGAACGCACTTCTAGTGGAAGTTGTCAACAATGAATCTGTTGACCAGTTCAAGTCAAGAATAGACAGGGTCTTGAAAAATGGCCGTGAAAGGACGTAAAGCATTTGAGCAGAGATGTGCTCGCTCGACTGCTAGTCCAAAGGTACCCTCATTGAATGGACGTAAGGTCTTCTAGGGTACCATCTTTCCTTGTTGTTACTCCTTGTTGTTACTCCCCCTCTCTCTCTTTCTCTCTTTCTCACGCACTCTCTCTCTCTCTCTCTCTCTCTCTCTCTCTCTCTCTCTCTCTCTCTCTCTCTCTCTCTCTCTCTCTCTCTCTCTCTCTCTCTCTCTCTCTCTCTCTCTCTCTCTCCTCTCTCTCTCTCTCTCTCTCTCTCTCTCTCTCTCTCTCTCTCTCTCTCTCTCTCTCTCTCTCTCTCTCTCTCCTCTCTCTCTCTCTCTCTCTCTCTCTCTCTCTCTCTCTTCTCTCTCTCTCTCTCTCTCTCTCTCTCTCTCTCTCTCTCTCTCTCTCTCTCTCTCTCTCTCTCTCTCTCTCTCTCTCTCTCTCTCTCTCTCTCTCTCTCTCTCTCTCTCTCTCTCTCTCTCTCTCTCTCTCTCTCTCTCTCTCTCTCTCTCTCTCTCTCTCTCTCTCTCTCTCTCTCTCTCTCTCTCTCTCTCTCTCTCTCTCTCTCTCTCTCTCTCTCTCTCTCTCTCTCTCTTGGTCGTATCAAATGACCAAAGCTTTTGTGAATCAGTCTCTATTCATATGGGTTATTAAGCATGTAAGAAGCTTGATATGTTATACAAACCTATGCTGCACCGTTTCTGAAGGAAAAAGAATGACAAATTTATTCTAGGAAGGAAGATGAATGAAGCTGTGGTTAAGAATAGTAATTTATTCTAGGAAGGAAGATGAATGAAGCTGTGGTTAAGAATAGTAATTTATTCTAGGAAGGAAGATGAATGAAGCTGTGGTTAAGAATAGTAATTTATTCTAGGAAGGAAGATGAATGAAGCTGTGGTTAAGAATAGTAATTTATTCTAGGAAGGAAAATGAATGAAGATGTGGTTAAGAATAGTAATTTATTCTAGGAAGGAAGATGAATGAAGATCCGAGGGTAGGTGTAAGTTGTGAGGCTTCAGGGTGAAATAACACTTGATGGAAAATTTTAAAATAATGTATTTAAATTATAATCATACCGAAAAAAAAGGCGTTCCACCTATGATGTCATTGGAAGGTTTAAGACAACTTAGTCTTTCCTATTAAAGATCTTTCAACATCGTTCAGTTTAGTAAAACCGAGCCCCGTACTTCCTCAGAAGGCCTTTCGAGACTACTCTCTCAATAAAGCTCTTCAACGCAGTGCCGGTTTTTATCAATCAAGCGCGTGTAGTTCGCTCAAGGTCGCAACGGTGGCCACGGATGCTATTTACAACCTTAAAAACATCACCAAAATCCAATGTTCTCCACGGGTGATTTAAAGCAGAGACGGACTCTACGACTAAAGCACGACCCTACACAACCAATTCTGCTATAAAATCGCAAAACACACTCAAATCTCGTCCTCGATTATTTTCCGAAATTAGTGGCACTGAAGGGTTCCATTTATCTAGGCCCCATCTATATGAAGTTGAGTGGCACTTTTTTTTACCACTCAAGTACATGAACTCCGCCCCTTTGCTACCTTACTTCCATATGCACCATTACCGCCTGTGATACTGTGTAGTGTAGTGTTATTCACCTCTTGTTATGGCAGAAAGTTCTCTCTCTTTTTATTCCCCCACTAATCTAACCAACCTCTACCCCCCACCATTACATACACTCTTCCACCATTACATACACTCCTTCACCATTACATACACCCTCACCAGCCTGCGATGGGGTGTAATATCCTTTCATTCACTCCTGGTCATGAAAGAGGTCGTTCATCTTCTTCCCCAATAATCTAATCAAACTCCACCATTCTATACACCCCCTCCCACACCAGTTGCGCCCGAAGTATAGTATCCTTCTATTCATGAGAGAGGTGTCTCATCTTCTTCCCCCAATACTATAACTAACCTCCACCCTTCTACCATTACATACACTCCTCCACCATTACATACACCCTCACCAGCCCCGTGATAGGGTATAGTATCATTTTATTCATTCCGTGTCGTGAGAGAGAGGTCTTGCATCTTCCTGCGATAATTTATCCACTACCCCTACCATTACATATACCTCCCTGCACTAGGGTGTGGCGTCCTGTTATTTCCCTTTGTTATGGGAGAAAGAACGCTCTCATCTTTTTTTCCTGCTACGTACTGTCATCCACCTCAACACACTACACTCCTCCACAAGCTGAAACCTAATCGTGCATAAATGCAATGCCCTTTTTCTTTTTTCTTTTCTTTTTTCTCCGGGTGGTGTTTCTCATCCGTGTAATTTTTTTCTCTTACAACCTTATCTAACCCGAATTATTTTTCCGTGACTGAGTTAATGTAATTACTCCGTGACGTCACAGTTAAAGTCACGCCTCCAGCGTTTTGATTGGCTAGTGGGCGGGGCCATACGCATCACTTTGCTGAAAAGGGCTCCCAGCGAAGAAAGGCATAAATGAGTACGATCAGCCGTTTTCCTTAACGGAATAAAGTATTCCAGAGCTCCAATATTTTCCATAGGTGACTGGATTTTAGTTATTTCCTTAACCTATCTTATTTCTATAAGTGGAAGGTGTTACTGTAGTGAAAGCTTATTTACGAAAATTAGCTGAAAAGAATGTTAGTACATGAAATTATGAGCCAGTCACTTTTCCTCACATATGCCCTTCTTGCCCGGTATATTTATCTAAGGCAAGAGACAGTAAAAATCCAGAAGCAGTCATTCAGTGTTTACCACCTGAACTAAAGTGATAGCGCCAGCTGAGTTTACCACTCAGATGGTCAAACCTTTCGCTCGTGTCGTTGTAGATAAGTTATAAGTGAACGAATACGTTACAAGTGAACGAATAATGATCAAAACTAATCCTTATTTGCGTGTAATTTGTGGATAAAAGTGGGGAAATTATCTTTACCATTCTAATCACTTATAAGCAAAGATTCTGTAAGATAAAAAAAAAAGAGGCAAAATTGAACATCATTTACACCAAAGATGTGGATTCTCTGAGCTGCGTGTGTGTATATGTGCGTTCGTTCCCGCGTACAAAGATAGCCCGAGGTGTTTAAACAGTAGTTTTTGCAACGACGAAGCCCTATCAATTTGAGCTTCTATTTCTTACACCCTACGGCTGTTCACGGCGGAGAGACGTTTAATGTCTGGACCAAACATAGTTGTCGTGTTGTGGTAAAAACAAAATATAGTGGAAAAACTTTTACGCTAACTAATTTTAACGAAAGGAAAAACCCATATTTCGAGAAACAGGTTTAACTCGATACATTTTATTCGTGGGTTCGAACTAGTGAAACGTGGAGCTATAAAAATGAGTATTATCTCGAAACCCATTTCGCCATCTATAATAAAATGCTAAACCTGAAGTTAGCAAGTCCTGACTAAAAAAAAACAAACGATTTATCATTCCGAGTACAAAGAGCACACTGTTGGTACTCTTTCATGCATTATGAATTGCAAGCTGTTGATTGCATGAAGGTAACCTGGAACTACGTTCGGCTGATTTGAAAACTCCAGTTTACAGTTTGGGTGCAACTTTACCTGTCAAAGATTGGTAATTTTCGTGTCGAAAGGTGATTACCCGGTGGTCAACCTGAACATACCCCCTTCCTGTACCTTCGCATACCCTGTGGAGGTCGTGCAGAAGTAATCCTCGACCATAACATGGTTGGAAGTCGAGAGTGCGTGGTTGCTCTGGGCTGAGCAAGGGCTCTGTGAAGTCGCTCTCACTAATAAAAATCCTCGAGGCGAAATCGTGAAAAGTGAAAATGTAAAATAAAATGGTTCTTTATATAATTTATGTAAATTCAATCTAACCAATTACACGACGGAGGGTAAATTATTTTGAATTTCAAGATTCGATTGTCTGGAAAAGAGATTTGGATTCCAAAATGATCTTTTGAGAGAATTTTGGATTCGCAGTAGTTAGAAATGAGATTTTTCGGGGGGTTTTTTAACAATCTGGCATAACACTTTTTAATTTTGGAAATGAATTTTTGAATCGAAAATTTTGTTTTCAAATTTGATGTCATTTTAAAAAAAAAATTGGGAAACGAGTTTTTAATTCCAAAATTTTAATTTCGGATGGAAATATTGTTTGAAACACTTAATTTTAGAATATTTAAGGATTCCAATCACTAAAAATGACTTATTAAATCCATTTTTTTCACATTTTGAAATTTGGTATTAAATTTATTTATTTTTTATCTTTTTTGGAGGATTCAAAACAAATTAAAAAAAGAAATAACTTGTCTGGAACTCTTTAAATTTTGAGTTGGCCAATGAAGGCATTCCAGTTACTCCGCTGATGAGGAGGGACCTTTTCCCCAAGGATGACCCGTAGTCCATAGAACCCTGCAAACCCCAGGACCTTTTGCCCCAACACTATGGTCCAGTTCGATGAGGTAGTGGACGACCCAACCATGGAAACGTGCGTGCTTATTCCGGAAGACTTCTCACTCAAAATAGACCCCATGCCCCCTTTTGGGGGGCTTCTCTCCCCGTACTCATTCTGGGGGAATCTCATTCCCTCCATAATGAGTCCACCCCCTCTCGGGGGAGGGGTCATGACCGAAAATGGCCGCCATCCTGGGTCGGCTCTGCTGGAGACCAGGGTACGGGTGTGTGCCACCAAGAAGCTTCCCCTACCCACCCGATACCTACCCTTCAGCGGCACCGTCAGGACGGACGAGCTCCCCCTCCTCCCTTATCTCCCTACTCTCGATGTAAGTATGGGGTCTCATCCCCCCCTGTCGCCCTAGTTTCGATGTAAGTATGGGGTCTCAAGACCCCATGTCACCCTAGTCTCGATGTACATGTGCACCACTATCTTTCTACTACCACCTATGTAAGTATGGGCTCCACCCTATCTCTCGACTATACATGTACACTACCGAGCAAAATTAGAGAACGATTTTCCTTTATTAAAATATTTTCAAAAATATGAAAAAAAAAAATAATAAATAGTTTATTTCCAAGAAAGTTACAAAAACATTATAATATTTTTTAACATAGTGACATGGTTAACAAAATTCAACTTATGTGCTAATAATATTTGTACATAATTATAATTAATACTAATATTTTGAATAAAATAAAGTTTATACAGTTATTGTATTCCAGTGATTTACTATCACAGAGTCTCGAGTTCTTGAGTCGTATCGTATATTCAATAAATTATGTTAAATAAACTTGCAAAATAAAATATTGGCAAGTGGTAAATAAGAGAACGAGTTTTTCAGAAACATTCTAGAAGTTTGTTGAAATCATCTGGCAACATTTTGCTTAGTAGGTAAGAACTTTACAACCGCCATTGTTGTCATACTCTGTAAGCAGAGATGCCACCACACGTGAAAGTGACTTCTGAGCTCCGTCAGAGAATTGTTCGCTTGGAGACTTCGGGGAGGACTCTTTTGCGATTTCAAGAGGGGTAGGAAGGTCCAAGAGGGTGATTTCTCACGTTGTGAAGTTATACAATGAAAACAAAACTTATAGATCTCTTGCAAAATTCGGTTGACCCCGCATAACCACTGTTCCGAGAAGACAGCTATTGGGCGCTTCTCTATGAAGGACCCCTTCGAGATTGCAGTCGAGGAATTTTTCGAAAAATGAAGACAAATAGAGCCGCTTTAAACTCTCCCCTCGTATCAATGCATCTGGTCTAAAGGCTCGTTCTCCAGCACGCAAACCAATTATCAGTAAGAAGAACTAGAAGGCGAGATTTGAATATGCTGACGCTCATGTTTGGAGGGGATGAAGATTGGGAGAGAATTAATTTCAGTGATGAAAGTGAATTTAGTTGGATCTGATGTCAGACACTTTGTTAGACAGACTTAACCCTAAATGTGTTAAGAAATCTGCTAATCATGGATGAGCAGCGTCACGCTATGAGAGGTTTTAGTCTTAAGGAGTTGGTCCACTAGTGCGAATAATTGGAACGGTAAATGCGAATGTGCACCTAAACATAATATGACATGTTATATCTCTTCACATAGGTAGGCGCGATAACGAAAAAAATGTATCATGATAACCGATAAATCGATAACGATAACCTTATCGGCGATAACCGATAATAGATAACTGGCGATACATTTTTCGCCCAATAAGGTGATAAACAATAAATCGATAAATCTAAAATTATAATACAATATTGATTATTGACTATATATAGCGTTATTTTATAATACAATAGTAAGAATATTTGAATACTGTTTCTTAGTTTTTACTTGGTGAGGCTCTCCTTTATCTACTCATAGTTATGAGGATCCTCCTCCCAGCTCGGACCTACCTATTTCTGCCTCCAAGGCACGCGCGGCTCGCCCTTGTGCTAAACTGAAACCAAAAACTGAAATTATCGATTATCATTAGTTTGGAACTAAAAGTATCGGCGATACCGATGAATCGATAACGTGGGGGGAAAATATCGGATAACCGATAACCCGATATCGTTATCGCGATAACGCCCACCTATGTCTCTTCACTCCGAGCATCTATACCAGCCAACAGTATTTATGAAGAATAACTCTCCATGCCAAACTGGAAGATCAGTGGAGACAAAGTTAGAGACCAGTAGCCTTCAACTGTCAAGAACAATGGACAAAAATTGAGCAAGAATGGAACAAAATAACACCAGAACTTTGCAAGAAACTGGTGAGGTCCTGTGGTCATCCTTGTGCCAAAGTAATAAAAAACAAAGGCTTCAACACCTCATATCGAGGGTTTTAAGTCCGTCGTTGTCGAATCTTGCTTTGTTTCTAATGTATTTGCTTACTAAGCAATTTTGTAAATGATTGTTCTCTTATTTTGCACTTGTCAATATTTTATTTTGTTAGTTTTAGTATATTTTTTTGAATATGCGATTGTATGATATAAAAATCGTTATAAAATATATTAAATACCTTTATGGACCATGAAATTTTATTTGCTTACTCATCATATTTTTGGAAATATCTTAATAAAGGAAAATCGTTCTCTAATTTTGCTCGGTAGTGCACGTATCGCCTCTATCTCCGGACTCTCCATGTAAGTATGGAGAGTCCCCACCATATCCTTCTCTTCTACATCCACGTATAGGACCCACCCTCCTACCATGCATATGTGCCCTCCCTTATCTATGGGCGAGTTTTGGTCACTGTAAGATATACAGTGGCCAACTACGCTGCAGCTGACATCTTAAGTCAGCTGTATATCTGGGGCCTTCCCGGCCCTAATGCAGGAAGTTGTGCAGCTGTATATCTGTTGCACATTTTCACTGCCTCCAACTTCACCACCTTCTTTAGAGATATGTTGGCCATTTTATGACGGAGATGCCCTCGATGGTTTTCGATTCATAGTTTTAAGTAACTACAACAATACTAATATGAGTGCCATACAGTGAGAATGGGTGGCAAAAAAAACACATGTCTACTTTCAAAGTAGTCTTTTTTAAGGTTCCCCTACCCCCACTCCCTACCCATCTGTCGCATGAGTCGTTGCCACTGGGATAACCATCAAAGTGGGAATTCGTGGCAAAATTCCTATCACAACAACATAAAACATCATAACCACCCCAATGGTAGAAGACTCGATCGTGGTTTGGATCGTTATGGCTAAAAAAATGGCTGATTTTAAAAACAATGAATTATGAAGGCTTTTATGAGGCGATTACCCATTTAATTTATAGCGAAGATAATAACTTATTTGGGAAGAGTTTAATAAGGCATAATAGTTCGACTGGTGAAAATTGAAAAAATAGCCTCCATTGGGATTCGAACCAGGGATCTCTTGCATAAGAATGTGGGTAGGTATTGGGAAAGAGGGGAAAAATATAGCTTGCAGGAGGATTCGAACCAGGGATCTCTTGTATAGGAACGTGGGTAGACATTGGGCAAGGCGGGAAAATATAACTTCCAGGAGGATTCGAACCAGGGATCTTTTGTATAGGAATGTGGGTAGATATTGGGCAAGGCGGGAAAAAATATAACTTCCAGGAGGATTCGAACCAGGGATCTCTTGCATAGGAACATGGGTAGACGTTGGGAAAATATAACTTCCAGGAGGATTCAAACCATGGATCTCTTGCATAAGAATGTGGGTAGGTATTGGGAAAGAGGGGACAAATATAACTTCCAGGAGGATTCGAACCAGGGATCTCTTGTATAGGAACGTGGGTGGACATTGGGCAAGGCGGGAAAATATAACTTCCAGGAGGATTCGAACCAGGCAGGAATCTTTTATATAGGAACGTGGGTAGATATTGGGCAAGGCGGAAAAAAATATAACTTCCAGGAGGATTCGAACCAGGGATCTCTTGTACAGGAACGTGGGTAGACATTGGGCAAGGCGGGAAAAATATAGCTTGCAGGAGGATTCGAACCAGGGATCTCTTGCATAGGAACGTGGGTAGACATTGGGCAAGGCGGGAGAAAATATAACTTCCAGGAGGATTCGAACCAGGGATCTCTTGTATAGGAACGTGGGTAGACATGGGCAAGGCGGGAAAATATAGCTTGCAGGAGGATTCGAACCAGGGATCTCTTGCATAGGAACGTGGGTAGACATTGGGCAAGGCGGGAGAAAATATAACTTCCAGGAGGATTCGAACCAAGGATCTCTTGCATAGGAACGTGGGGAGACGTTGGGAAAGGCGGGAAAATATAGCTTGAGGAGGATTCGCACCAGGCTTCTCTTGCATAGGAACGTGGATACGCCTCACGGAGGGTGAATAAAATAGCTTTAGTGGGATTCGAACTAAGGATCTCTCTCATAAGAACTAGTGCTCGTATAAACCGATAAATTTAAAAAACCGAGTTTATCTGAAACTTGTACTTAAAACTGGTTTTCCAGACTTAAAGGAATTAATTTAAAGTTTAAACATATATATTTTATTTGATGTAAATTGGTCTAATTAGAACCAGCCTTTAACAAAAACATTGCTCCCATTTAAACATTTTTTTGAATTACTCTTTGAAATTAAGTAAAAACAAATTAACCAACATGTGAAATATGTTTATTACCTGATGTAGTTTCTAAAAATAATCCTTTAAAAAACACTACCACGGACGTTTTTCCAGAGACATTTGATCTTATTTTTATGTCGAAGAGTCCTGTGATCGAAAAAGCTCTTGATCGTATTTTTATGTCGAAGAGTCCTGTGATTGAAAAACCTCTTGATCTTATTTTTATGTTGAAGAGTCCTATGCTCGAAAAAGCTCTTGATCTTGTTTTTATGTTGAAGAGTCCTGTGATCGAAAAACCTCTTGATCTTGTTTTTATGTCGAAGAGTCCTGTGTTTGAAAAACCTCTTGATCTTGTTTTTATGTCGAAGAGTCCTGTGATCGAAAAACCTCTTGATCTTGTTTTTATGTCGAAGAGTCCTGTGATTGAAAAACCTCTTGATCTTGTTTTTATGTTGAAGAGTCCTGTGCTCGAAAAAGCTCTTGATCTTATTTTTATGTTGAAGAGTCCTGTGCTCGAAAAAGCTCTTGATCTTATTTTTATGTTGAAGAGTCCTGTGCTCGAAAAAGCTCTTGATCTTATTTTTATGTTGAAGAGTCCTGTGCTCGAAAAAGCTCTTGATCTTGTTTTTATGTTGAAGAGTCCTGTGATCGAAAAAGCTCTTGATCTTGTTTTTATGTTGAAGAGTCCTGTGATCGAAAAACCTCTTGACCTTGTTTTTATGTCGAAGAGTCATGTGTTTGAAAAACCTCTTGATCTTGTTTTTATGTCGAAGAGTCCTGTGCTCGAAAAATGTCTTGATCTTGTTTTTATGTTGAAGAGTCCTGTGATCGAAAAAGCTCTTGATCTTGTTTTTATGTTGAAGAGTCCTGTGATCGAAAAAGCTCTTGATCTTGTTTTTATGTTGAAGAGTCCTGTGATCGAAAAACCTCTTGATCTTGTTTTTATGTTGAAGAGTCCTGTGATCGAAAAAGCTCCCTCAGACTGGACGCTGATCGCTTTAATTATAAGCAATGGTCTATAGAGTTTTAAAAGATTTTGGCTCCTATTTAAAGTTGCTTCCAAAAAATTTAATTATTTTCTAATTTCTAGCTAACTGGGATATTTTTTAGGTTCTTCGTTTATTCTTTTTCATTGCACTATCTTGCATTAGAAATAGACGAAACATTGCTTTCTTCTAAAGAGACAATTTCTCTTCTTCAGTTTCTTCATTTACCTCTGGTCTGATTCCCCTCTCGCCATGTTCAGCCTACTTCTATAAAACTTGTTTCGCTGAAAAAACAAAAGATTTGAGCCTGACTCTTTATTCCTAAACTTCCGCAATGCCTTCTTATATTATAACGCTATAAGAGGCTTTAATCAAGCTTTATTTAATTGCAAAAGGGTTTTCTGCTGTGTCAAACTGACCAAAGATAAATTTTAATGAAGTTTCTGCTTTAAGTATGTCTGCATCTTCTGAACATATAGCTTTCAAGATCATTTTTACCGGTAGCAAAGTTTCACATAACAATTCCAGTGTTTTCCACTCACGATCAGACGGGGGAGTTGTTGAAAGTGCTGTTGTAGAGCATTTGAAATGAATTTTTTTTTACTTCAAAAATCTATTTATCATATAAAATGTACTATTCCATCTAGTTTCGTAGTCCAATATAAACTTATATTCTTTTCCTTTAAAGTTTGCTTTTACAAAATCTTGTAATATATCATTTTTGGTTGGTAATTTTCGAAAAGTTTTGCTAATGTATCTGAACTTATTTATATATTGTGTAACGTCGGCTTTAGGCCTAAAGAAATAAACAAGCTCATGAGCTAAATCGAGTTGAAAAATCAAATCTTGTTATCTTCCTTCAACTTCATCACCACTATCTTCTTGAGTTTCGCTTTCTTCCTTTTATTCGGTAGACACAGTAGCTGTATCATCATACTCGATCTAAAAGTGAGTCTATAACAGAAATATATAGACAATGACCTATAAATTGCTCATGATCAGGTTTGACTTGCTTACCAAACCTACCATCAATGTTGCTCCGTCGGTTGTGCAGGCAACAATATCCCCATCTAAATTCAGTCCAAATTCATGTAATTGTCCGCTCACAATTTACTCAGTTTTTCTGCTATCGAGGGAACCATTGATCTCAATACTTTTTATTTTGTATTGACGTCTAATCGTCTAAATTCAATGGATACCGTACTCCCAAAGCCAAATCATCTTTGAAAGGTTCGATGAGTTCTCTTTTAATTTTACGAAAATTTAGAACTATATTTTTAACTCCATTTGAAGATGTTGATGTTAATTTATCGTATTTATTTATCTGAAGGTGAAGACTTATAAGCACAAACTCAATCTTTCTATTTAAATTAAAAGAAAATCAATCAAAAATCAGCTAATTTTGAAATCTTCTCTAGATTTCTTAATGTCAAATATTTCTAATACTCTTACTATTTTTAGAGAAGGTAAAACGATTATCTTCTTTAATGAAAATCTGATAAATGTCCTTTAAATTCAAAGTCAAAGAAGACGTTGATCCTCCAGAAGACTTCCTTATTAGTCGCGTGAACGCGACTCTAAGTTACTATGTTGGTCGGTGTGTCGGTCGGTTGGTCGATCGGTCGGTAACCATTTTACTTCTCAATGAGTTTTTGAAAGTTTTGACGGTTGTAAGATCAGATATGTTTGTTAATTCAATTTTTATTTTAATTATTGAAATAATTGAGAGTCCGCGTCTTAGGCATGTTGACCTTATTTACTGACCCTTCGGAGCATTGGGCTTCATCTTTATTTTTTCGAACAAAGAAATTCCATACATTCGATTTCACTTAGGGCATATTTTAGGTCTAGTAATTTAGATCAAAGTGTGGAAGATAAGAACCACACAAGACTTTATATCACCCACGCAACAACCATTCAAAGTCTGAATGAAAAAGGGCTGCCAAATAAAAAAAATGGTTTTATAGCTAGATATATTGTACTCTGTAGCTAGAATTAGCTTAAAAATATACAATTAGCAGAAATATAGCTAGAAAATGTTTTTTTTAAGCCGCATGTACGTGACTATAAGTTACTATGTTGGTACGTAAGTGGTCGGTCAGATGGTAAGCATTTTATTTTCCAATGATTTTTTTTGGCAATAACATTATAACTATTCAGCCGATTCTAACGAAATTCGAAGCCTTTATGTTGTTTTATATTCTCTTGTGAATGATATAATTGACAAGGTCTTGCCAAAGTTAGTCCGGAAAGTATTAAAAGAAAACTAACAAGGGGTCGGATTGACCCACTTGAAAGTTTTGAAGGTCGTCAGGTCATTTGGCCATAAGGTCATAAGTCAGAATAATTAAAAGCACGCAACTTATGCCTGTTGACCTTGTTTATCGTTATATCAATGAATTAAAGAATTAGTCGAGCCATCTGTCCCTCGTATCATGAACTAGATCCCTGAGTGGATATCTAAATGACCCCCCGTGGGAGTCTGGTTGGGAGAACTCATCACTTATAGACCCTTTCTTTAGTCCATTCGTAATTTGGAAGTAATTTTACCACCATCATCATTAACCACCTCCCACAGTGGGGTCAGCAAGCATCACGCCACTAAACCTACCCATCCCCACCCATCCATTTGTACCCCATTGAGCACAAAGCCACCCATTATTTATCCCGCGCCAAACGACCACCATCATGGCGATGGGATGTTATGTGCTGTGGCGTCTCTTCAAGTCTTTTTATTTTTGGATAGAACAACTAATTAATGGTGACAGTTCCTTGTTGCGCAATGGCAGCTCAGAAATATGGCAATGTGTAGGCTGAGTAGGTTCTATGTGTGTGGTTTGCTTACCAAAGTTGCTTTGTCACAGATGTTTGGTACCACTCCTCGGTAGCCCGAGAGGTTTCTTGGTTCGGCTTGGCGACTACTGGTTTGATTCATCTGGTAGTGCCTAGTATGTGAGGCAGACTCTGAAAGGTAGAGGGTTCTCTTCTTTCTTGATTGAGACTGGGTAAAGGTGATCAGAGATTTCCCCAAAGGTAAATGAATCTTGGAGCTGGATTCAGTATTCTTTATTCGGCGGGAACTTGGAAGTGCATCAGATGTCTCAATGAAATGACAATTTCCATTGGATTGGTACTAATATATTTTTTTATTCTATTTGTGTAATGAAATCGGAGTTCTTTGCATTTATATTACACTCACAATCTTTGCAAGGAGCCAAACCAGTGTTTCTTCCACTACAACTAAAGATTGTCCATATTCATTATTAAGCCACTTAGATTTCTTTTGTTAAGACCGCTTTTGTTACGGCAGTTTAGGAGTTGAAAAAGGTTTTAGTTAAAAAGATTAAAGAAAAAACTGCACTTTACTGAACAATTAGACATGCATTGAGATATGGGTATTATAGTCTTCAGATGGCCAACTAGACAAGACGCCGCTTCCACTGTAACTACTCCATCTGGGGGGTTGAACAGTGGGCAGTGAGCAAGTCGAAACGGATTTAACGTTATTAACATATTCATACTTTAACAACTATTTCCTAAAATATAAATTAATTGGTAAGTATTTTTAATTAATTATTCCTGAGGCTCAATGGCATATTATATACCATGCAATATTTTCTTCAAAAAAATACTACATTTTTGTTAAAAAAAATAAAATCATTAATTACTAGTCCCATGCAGCAAGTATATATACATTTTTCTTTTAAAAAAATGCAGGATTTCTTATGTGTCTTAAAGGGTTAAAAAAGAAACCTATCGGACCTTTTGGGGATGAACGAGCAAGCAGGCTAACTCATGTTGTCTTTATGCGAGAGATCCCTGGTTCGAATGAACCCTGAGCTTTTTTTGTTTGTTTTTTTTTTTTTTACCTTTCCCGAGATGCACCCGCGTTCTTATGCAAGAGATCCCTGGTTCGAATGCCAGTAGATGTATTATTTTTATTTTTACGAGGCTCGCTGGATTTTCTTTTTCTTTCGCGAGGCATACCAACGTTATTATGCGAGATCCAAGGTTCGAATCTCACTGAAGCTAATTTTTACACCTTTTGCAATGCGTACCAACGTGATTATGCGAGATCAATGGTTCGAATCCCACTAGAGGCTATATTTTTTTCCTTTTTCGCAAGGCCTATCCACGTTCTTATGCGAGAGATCAACGGTTCGAATCCCACTGGAGGCTATTTTATTTACCCTCATAAGACGTACCCACTTTCTTATACAAGGGATTCCTGGTTTCGGTTTTAATAACTAAATATGAAAACTGGTTTGCGAGCCCTTATATGAATGCGGATAGGGCTTGCCCAAGGGCAAAAAATATAGCATCCAGGGGGATTCAAACAAAAGGTCTCTTGCATAAGAGCCTGGGTACGCCTCGGGAAAGGTAAAAAAAGGTTATACTTAAAATTTCCACAAGATAGGTTAAAGAGTATGAGAGGGATTATTGTATAATTTGATTCTTAGCCGATCATTAACATAGGATAGGCATTTTTCCACTATGGACCCTTAGGGTAGCTCGAAAGTTATCATGCTTGGAGAAATTTAACTCTTTTTAAGATATTTTATATACTTTCCCATACATATATCTTTCTCCGATAGCCATTTTTCCCGATAGCCATTTTTTCCTATAGCCATTTTTCCCGATAGCCATTTTCCCGATAGCCATTTTCCCGATAGCCATTTTTCCGATAGCCATTTTTTATAGCCATTTTTATAGCTATTTTTTTACGATAGCAATTTTCCGATAGCCATTTTTCCCGATAGCCATTTTTTTCCCGATAGCCATTAAACTGTCTTGGACAGGAGAGAAATTGAAACTCCTCATAGAACAGAAGCAAAATAATTTTAACATGAATCATTTAAATGAACGGATTGGATGAACAATTACAACAATAATAGAAACAAGTTTTGTTAACATAATGAGCAAGGAAAAAAGACTGTTTACAAAGAAAGGCCAACTATGTAGATTTTGTTAAATTATATTTTCCTATAAAGCGTTAATTTACCCTCTATATGGATAATACGGTACAGCTACACTAAAATATTTACTGTAAATTTCACAGTACTTTAATAGCTGCTCAGCATCCAGTAACTTAATGTATATTTACATCACTAATCCATTCAACTATATTTTATACTATATGTTTACTGAAGAAATTCTAGTAGAACAGTATAAAATAGGATATGCTAATGAAAAAAATACAGTATATGGGGATTACAGTGAATATAGACAGCAACTTTATTCAATAATTATTTCCTATATAAATTCATCATCACTAACTCTATAAATTAAAAAGGGGATTTTTTGAGTATTTGAATAATAATTTCATCTTAGTTTGGTTATGACTTATGTTTTTTATCAAGGTTATTTCTAATAATTCTTTTATAATATCAAAAACAAAATGGTGAAGTTCAGAATTAAATATAAGTATCGAAATTTTGTGAATTTTTTAAAACCCAAAGAATTACAAATGGTGAAGTTCAGAAAATTTATTTATATATATCTTTTTCCATAACTATATTTGAGCAACGTGATATTTTGAAAGGGGGGAAATTTAGTTTCGAGTTCCTTTTTAAAATTATTATAATTGGCGAAGTTCAGAAAATGTATAAAAATTTAACCATGGCTGCTTTTTTTTAGATTTTAAATTTTAATCTTAGTAGCGAAGCGCAAGTACGGGGGGGGGAGTGGCGAAGCCATTGCCTGATATATATATATATATATATATATATATATATATATATATATATATATATATATATATATATATATATATGTTGCAGCTTGTTAACTTTTCCAGTCATACTCTTCTCAGAAAGTGCAATGCGAGAAAAAATGCTGGCAGATGGCATGCATTTCTTTATAGCCAAAATGTTTTTCAACCCTTTCGCCGGTCATCTTCGGGGCAAACTGAGAGGAAATTCTTAAGGTACTTAAGGTGTAATAAGGCCGAAATTAATTGTTGGTGGTATAGGATAGTGTGTAAATTCAAATATGTATAGAGGGGCGTGAGGGATAGTGATAGGTGTGTATATGTTTCCAAGAGATTGTATTATATTTTCCCAAATTCTAATTCCATTCCTCTTTATTTCCGTATTCATAGCTTTTCTTATTTTTAGCCTCTATCTATTTACTCTTTATTTCATATACCTCCTACTTACTCCTATAAATATTCGACTTAATCGATCGGTAAAGGAGGCAAGGTAAAAGTAGAGGTGGTTTATGAGGCAATGCTGTTGACATGAATTAAGACTGCGAGTGGTGTGCAAGCTGGTTTCGAGCTGGGGCTGTATGTTTATTGTTTATCTTCGTTTCAACATGATGGCAGCTTCAACCATGCGCAGTTGTCTTTGATCACTCTGCCAGACCATAATGGTAACTTTGTTGTTAAGCATTTCTTGGGTGAAGGGCGTCCGGGGCTTTGTAGTGTTGCGTTTGATGGTTCTGTCTTGAAGATGTGCTGTTAGCCGTCGTGACAGGGCTGTAGAAGTCATCTCCATGTCGGAGGAAGTGCGGTGCTCACAGTCGCCGACGTTCCAAGTATGCTCGTACAAAAGGTCACACTCCTGCAAGTAGCTCGTCCTGGGGGCTGGGGGAGGCAGCTGTTTTTGATGAAGAGAGAGCGTGAAGGAGGGTATTATCCTCGGTGTGGTAGATCTTTTGGTAAATGAGTTCGATGGTTTCGTCGACGGGAACGTTGGTAAACAAGGATTCAAAATCCATTGAAGACATAAACCCGGCTGGTTGATGATCGGCCGGAGCGGGTTACCTTGTTTGTGAGTTTGAACTTTTCCGTAAGTGCATCCAGTTTTGTTATAGTTTCCCTTAATTAGTTGGAATTTCAGAGTTTCTTCATCTTTGTTTTTATTCGTTCGTAAGATTTCGAGTTATGATTTGAAACTTGTTAGTGTCGTGTAGGATTGTATTCATTTTGTATAGATAATTATCTTCTTTGCTAAGGAGACCATAAATAAAAGACTTATCTGCTCGAAGAATTACAATGTCGGTGTTTCTTAGTTGTTTCGTTGCTTTCTACTAGACAAAGGTAAGCAGGTCAACTATCAGCATTCATTCTTCTTTCAACCCCCCCCCCCAAACTCCCATATTTTAGAGTAACCTAGAGTAAACAACGTGACAGTAGTTTACTGTAAAATATTACACTATGGGAATGCCAAATTTACAGTAATATTTTACAGTGCCTCTTACAAAGTGGATTGCTCATTTCCACCCTTACAAGTTTGCTTCTCGGTCATCTGTAACCCTTTAACCAAGACCCTAACGTTTGATGATGTAGGGAGGGGGGGATTCTGGCAACAAGTCCTTGCCCATCTGAGCCGATGGAGTAATTTGTCGCTCAAATTAGAGCAGTATTTTAGTCGTTTAAACCATAGCGATGATTTCTCAGATATGAAAGATTTAATAAATTTCAAGTGTGAATTGTAAGGTTTGGTCTTTCTACAGGGTGTTTTCCTGTGTTCGGAAAGGGTGTTGTATGTTCTCATATTGGTGGAAAAATGAATTCCGTAAGGACTCATTTTCTTATATTTACCACATTGATTCTCTAAATAACCGTACGCTTCTAGATATTGATTTGGTAAATAAAGAAATAAAAAAGAATATATATATAAATAAGAATAAAGAAATAGTTATTGAAAAACTACTCGATCAAATTTCATTAAACCATATACCTACATATTCTGACAGTGAAAGGGCGCTCTCTCCGCCTTTAAGAGCAAGTTCGGAAAACGAATCAAGTAACCTGCAAATACGATCTTATAGTCGCTTATTTGCTTAACACAAATGCAAATAATAAAATTTACGATATTTCCACGGCACATAAAAACCCTATTTTAAAGTAGCTTCCCCATTTTCACCAATATGACTCGCAAAAAGACAAACCACAAAAGTTATATTCTTTCCATTTGGGAAGTGTAACTTCTTATTTTTAACTCCTTTAAACTTACTCAACGATGAATGACCGTATTTAATGAAGAACTGCTACTTACATGCTTCCCTCACGTTGGGCTTCCTGTTGTTACACAATGCTCAAAGCGACCGAGGACATGGCGTTATGGCATCCCTTATCCCTGGTATGCCTTTTCTAGGCAAGGCTAGAAGACCGTAAACTCAAACTACACATCCTATGTTGCCTTGTAGAATACGCTTCTTCAGGCGGAGGAAGGCGAGGCCACATAGATTGAGATCTACGACATCAGAGGCGAAATCCAAAGGAGTGGATTCTCGGCACCCGTAGCATGGTTCAGCCTGTGTGCCGCAGAGCAAGGACCTGGAGCCACAGTCTGCTGGCTTCAGTTTTGCCTGTCGTTGCCTACCGAATAATATATTCACGCCAACGGCCCCATTACAGCCCTTATCATTTCTCCCTCTGATTCCCCAACCCAAACAAAAGTACAGGGGAGATAGGATAAAGATGTCGGAAGCAGGCTGTAGTGAAGAATAACGAAGGAAAAATAGAGCAACTTGATCCCATCCAGGAAATAGGCTTTTCAGAGAATGAATTGGGCTTATTAACCATGAGAAAGCCCATTATCATTCCCGACACCAATACTCCCCTCCCCTTCGACGACGACCTTAATTTTTTTAATACTGCCCTTTTATGTTATTATAGAAAAGAACACTATTTTTGCACATTTCTGCATTGTAAAAATAACATGACTCCTATCAATTGAAGATCAGCTTCACCAATTTCATAACTTCGCCTAACCCAAACACAAACATTAAAGCAACTTCAAAAGTTGTATTAGTTTGCCTTCCTCAAATAGAAACAATTTAAGCGGGTTTTGATATCCCTTAATTTGGAAAGAATTAAGGTGAAGAGAATGATAAGGAAATAAAAAACCTAAAAATAATGAAAATTAGAAAAATATGATGTAAATTTTCCTGTCAAACTGTCGAAATTCGGATGATGGTAAATAGGAATTTTCCCTCTGATTAAGATATGTTGTACCTTACCTAAAAAACAACAGTAATAGGAAAGTTTTCCCTTTCTGCATTGTAAAAAGAACACGACTTCGATCAATTGAAGAGAGGCTTCACCAATTTTATAACTTCGCCTTTCCTAAACACGAACATAAAAATTTAAGATATTTTCCTTTGGTATCAATCATTCTAGAAAAGAATACAATTTCTGTCTATTTAAAAGCAACTTCACCAATTGGTCTTACCCAAACAATAAAATTTTAAATATTTAACTTTTCATCATCATCAGCACTAGCTCTATAATTTAAGAAAGGGATTTTTTTGAGTATTTGAATAATAATTTCATCTTAGTTTGGTTATGACTTATGTTTTTTATCAACCTTCAGAAATAAATATAAATATCCAAATTTTGTGAATTTTTTAAAACCCAAAGAATTACAAATGATGAATTTCAGAAAATTTATTTTTATATATCTTCTTCTATAACTATATTTTAGCAACGCGATATTTTGAAAGGGGGGAAATTTAGTTTAGAGTTCCTTTTTAAAATTATTATAATTGGCGAAGTTCAGAAAATATATAAAAATTTAATCATGGCTGCTTTTTTTTAGATTTTAAATTTTAATCTTAGCAGCGAAGCCATTGTCTGGTTAGCATGAAAATAAAAAAATATATAGATGGCCCAACCCTAGCCTAAACTAATTAACATATAAAATGGAAGCACCTAAATAGTCAGTAAATATGTAGACTAACACTAGCCTAAACAAATGAACATGTAAAATGCAAATACCTGAATAGGCACTAACTATCTTAAACTAATTAACATGCAAAATACATACACTTAAATATCATATAGTAGTTTAAACTAATTAATCTGCAAAGTATAAGCACCTAAATATCCACTAGATGGTCTACTCATAGCTCAGACTAATTAAATGTATAATACAAGCCCCTAATTGACAACTAAATAGCTTAATCATAGCTTAAAATAATTAACATATAAAATAAAAACAAAATAAATAGTCAATAAATAGACTAACCTTAGCCTAAACTAGTTAAAATGTAAAATTCAAACTTCTAGAATAGCGACTAAATAGCTTAACAACAGACGAAACTGATCAACATATAAATAGCATAGCCATAGGCTAAACTAATTAACATGTAAAATACACGCACCTAAATAACATAAGTGTAGTCTAAACTTATTAACATGTAAAAACAACCACCTTAATATCCCTTAATTGGTCTAATCATAGCACAGAATAATTAACATGTAAAATACAAGCACCTAATTAGCCATTAAAAGCTTAATCATAGCCTAAAATAATTAACAAATATAATTGAAGCACCTAATTAGTAATTAAATATCTTAATCATAGCTTAAAATAATTAACAAATAAAATGGAAGCACCTAATTAGCCATTAAAAGCTTAATCATAGCCTGAAATAATTAACAAATAAAATGGAAGCACCTAATTAGCCATTAAAAGCTTAATCATAGCCTGAAATAATTAACAAATAAAATGGAAGCACCTAATTAGCCATTAAATATCTTACTCATAGCCCCAAATAATTAACAAATAAAATGAAAGCACCTAATTAGCCATTAAATATCTTACTCATAGCCTAAAATAATTAACAAATAAAATGGAAGCACCTAATTAGCCATTAAATATATTGCTCATAGCCCCAAATAATTAACAAATAAAATGGAAGCACCTAATTAGCCATTAAATATCTTACTCATAGCCTAAAATAATTAACAAATAAAATTGAAGCACTTGATTAGCCATTAAACATCTTACTCATAGCCTAAAATAATTAACAAATAAAATGGAAGCACTTAATTAGCCATTAAATATCTTACTCATAGCCTAAAATAATTAACAAATAAAATGGAAGCACTTAATTAGCCATTAAACATCTTACTCATAGCCTAAAATAATTAACAAATAAAATTGAAGCACCTAATTAGCCATTAAACATCTTACTCATAGCCTAAAATAATTAACAAATAAAATTGAAGCACTTAATTAGCCATTAAATATCTTACTCATAGCCTAAAATAATTAACAAATAAAATGGAAGCACTTAATTAGCCATTAAACATCTTACTCATAGCCTAAAATAATTAACAAATAAAATTGAAGCACCTAATTAGCCATTAAATATCTTACTCATAGCCTAAAATAATTAACAAATAAAATTGAAGCACTTAATTAGCCATTAAACATCTTACTCATAGCCTAAAATAATTAACAAATAAAATTGAAGCACCTAATTAGCCATTAAATATCTTACTCATAGCCTAAAATAATTAACAAATATAATTGAAGCACCTAATTAGTAATTAAATATCTTAATCATAGCTTAAAATAATTAACAAATAAAATGGAAGCACCTAATTAGCCATTAAAAGCTTAATCATAGCCTGAAATAATTAACAAATAAAATGGAAGCACCTAATTAGCCATTAAAAGCTTAATCATAGCCTGAAATAATTAACAAATAAAATGGAAGCACCTAATTAGCCATTAAATATCTTACTCATAGCCTAAAATAATTAACAAATAAAATTGAAGCACCTAATTAGCCATTAAATATCTTACTCATAGCCTAAAATAATTAACAAATAAAATGGAAGCAGCGAACAATCACTATAGGGAAACGAACCCTTATAGAGGTCACCTGAACGATCCCGTTTCATATTTTTACGTTCTCTCTTTTGCCAGGTACCAACGAGGGCAGCGCCTTAAGGCTCTCAAACTTATGAGGCAAACTTGATGAGGCATTCGAGTCGCAGGCTGTCGTCCAGTCAAGTTATTTAATTCTTGCCTTTTCCAGTTCTACCTTTCTTATATATTCTTCCTTTTTATTTTGTTCGGTGGTAGTTTTAGGAAGGGGGAGGGGGGGTTATCTTTGCACTATTGCCCCCCTTTCAGCATTGGATTTGCATGGTTAGGTAAGGGTTGGTTTGGTTTAGTTAGGTTAAATATGCTGTGAATGGTTAGGTTAGTTTAAGTTAGATTATCTTGTCCAGGTTAAGATTAAGTTGGGTTAGATTAGGTTATTTTAGCTTAAGTTGGGTTCAGGTAGGTTAGGTTAGGTTAGGTATGGTTAAATTAGATTAGATAGGTTAGGTTAGATTAAATTAGGTTTGGTTAGATTAAGAAGATAACTTTGATTAGATTTGGTTAGGTTAGATTAAATTACTCAGTTTAGGTATGGTTTGTTTAGATTAAGATTAATTAGCTCGCTAGGTATAGTTTGGTTAGGTTAGATTAGTTAAAATTTGGTCAGAAGATGTTAGATTAGCTTTGGTTACATTACATTAGGTATTGTTAAGTTAGTTATAGTTAGATTAGGTAGGATAGGTTTGGTTGGATTAGATTATGTTAGGTTTGGTTAGGTTAGGTATGGTTAGATTAGATAGTTTAGGTTTGGTTAGATTATATTATATTAGGTTTAGTTAGATTAGATTAGGTTTGGTTAGGTTAGGTATGGTTAATTTAGGCAGATTAGGTTTGGTTAGATTATATTATGTTAGGTTTGGTTAGGTTAGATTAGATTATGTTAGGTTTGGTTAGGTTAGATTAGATTATGTTAGGTTTGGTTAGGTTAGATTAGATTATGTTAGGTATGGTTAGATTAGGTAGTTTAGGTTTGGTTAGATTATATTATGTTAGGTTTGGTTAGATTAGATTAGGTTAGGTTTGGTTAGGTTAGGTATGGTTAGATTAGGTAGTTTAGGTTTGGTTAGATTATATTATGTTAGGTTTGGTTAGATTAGATTATGTTAGGTTTGGTCAGGTTAGGTATGGTTAGATTAGGTAGTTTAGGTTTGTTAGATTATATTATGTTAGGTTTTGTTAGATTAGATTATGTTAGGTTTGGTTAGGTCAGGTATGGTTAGATTAGGTAGTTTAGGTTTGGTTAGATTAGATTATGTTAGGTTTGGTTAGGTTAGGTATGGTTAGATTAGGTAGTTTAGTTTTGGTTAGATTATATTATGTTAGATTAGGTTAGGTTTGCTAAGTTAAATTTGATTAGGTAGGTTAGGTATGGTTTAATTAGACTAGATTAGGTTAGATTAGATATGATAGAGTAGCTTTAGTTAGGTTAAGTTAGGTTTTGTTAGGTCAGGTATGGTTAGATTAGGTAGGTTAGGTTTGGTTAGGTTAGATTAGAATAGTTTAGGTTTCGTTACGTTAATTTAATTAGGTTTGCTTAGGTCAGGTTGGGTTAGATCAGGTTTAGTTTGGTTCGTTTAGGTTAGGATAAGTTTGATTAAGTTTGGTTAGGCTAGATTAGATTAGGTTAGGTTTGGTTAGTTTAGATTAGGTTAGGTTAAGTTTGTTTAGATTAAGTTTAATTCGGTCGGTCAAGTATGGTTTGGTTAGATTAGGTTTTGTTAGGTTAGGTATGGTTAGATTAGGTTTTGTAAGGCTAGCTATGGTTAGATTATGTAGGTACGGTTTGCTTAGATTAGATTAGGTCTGAGTTAGTTTAGTTTGGTTAGATTAGGTTAGGTTAAATTTTATAAAGTTTAATTAGGTTAGGTTAGATTTGATTAGATTAGCTTTGGTTAGATTATGTTTGGTTTGGTTAGATTAGATTATGTTCGTTTAGGTTAGATTATATTAGGTTAGGTTAAGTTTGATTAAGTTTGGTTAGGTTAGTTTAGGTTTGGTTAGATAAGGTATGGTTTTGTTAGATTAGATTACGATAGATTTAGTTAGATTAGGTTAGACTAGCTTTGGTTACGTTATGTTCTGTTAGGTTAGGTATGTTTAAATTAGTTAAGTTAGGTTTGGTTACGTTAGATTTATTCCCACCTATACCATTCTTTTGGTAATGGGACAAATTTTTTATACCAAAATTGGGGTATGCGATATAGAAATGATAGCTCATTGGTGATGGTAGTGGTTTCTGACCGGTTTGGCCTATGGCATCCTTTAGAAAACTTATTTTGTAGCCCATTTAAGTATTATTTTCAGTAGGTAATATGTAGATTACTTATCATATATATATATATATATATATATATATATATATATATATATATATATATATATATATATATATGTATATATATATATATATGTTTATATATATATATATATATATATATATATATATATATATATATATATATATATATATATATATATATATATATATATATATATATATATATATATATGGATAAAACCACAGTAATAGGACTAATTTTATATGCAAAACCAGGTTTCGACGGAGACATCCGTCATTGTCAATCGTTAGTGAACAAGTGAGATACAGAAGAGTTGCTTAACGTACAAATACACAAATCAGGGGCGCTAAGGTGGATTATGCGAGAATGTGTCGGCATTTTTGAGAAATGGAAGTATGAATTTCTTGCTTATTAAGGTATTAGTATTGAATTGGCCCTCGGAAGTATTAAAGTTGGGAATTTCTTTTATAAGTACCCGTTCAATTAAATGTCGATGTATATAATTGTGAGATTATATAATTGAAATTGATTAACGGGGGAGTATGGGAAGGTAACATAATATTTGTCACATCTGTTTTCCATATAATTAGCTGGGGAGTAATTGATGGTTTTGGCTTTATAGTGACACTTTTCTATGAACCAAAGGGGATATTGCAGTTCAATGAATCTTTGGGTGATTGTATTAATTTCGTCTTGCAAGAAACAAGGATCGCAAATGCGATATGCTCTCAGGAACAGGAAAGAAACTACAGACCTTTTAACGAATACATCGTCACACAAGAAATAATGAATATAGGCATTAGAATTAGTTGGTTTCCAGTAGACGGAATAATATGATTTGTCGTTTATTTTAGATATTTTTACATCCAAAAACGGCAATGAGTTGTTCAGTTCCTATTATACTTTAAATGTAATAGTTGGGTGGATCTTATTCAATTTTTCAAAGAAATAATCAAATCTGTTATCATTGATGGGCCACGTGGCACATATATCGTCTACATAGCGGAACCACGTTATGGGATTGTGTAAAATGGGTGGAAGGAGCGTGTTGTCCGCCAGCGTTCCTTCCATCTCCCACGATGAATATGGTCCAGTGAAGGTCCACTTAAACTTCCCTTCACTGATTCCTCGGCGCAGTTTCGTCTGGTCTTCTACTGGGAGTTTGCGCGTGGGTGTCCTGAGGACCTGGAAGTTCAGGACTCTGGCGTTGTAGAAGCATCCTTCCTCCAGTATGTACTTCTCCTCCGTGAGGGGCACCCCCTGGAACTTCGGGCGTTCTTCTTCCTATTCTTCGGTTGTTTCCGCTTCTTCCGTGTTTCCTCTTCTTCTTCTATCTCGAACTCTTCCTCGGAAGTAGTGGTTTCTTCTTCTTCTTCTGTTTCGATAATTTTCTTTTTCTTTTAAACTTCGCTTTTCGGGATTCTTCCTTGGGGATATATTCGATTGTTGTTCATCTTCTTTTGGTGTTTCCTCTTCTTTTTCTGTTATTTCTTTATTACTATTTTCCTCTGGGTCATCGGCGAATTGCATTTTCAATATTTCTTTAGACGCGGGGTTCGGTGGAAACCATATTTCTTTCTCACCCCGTTCATCTTCAGAAGATGGTTTATTCCTCCGCAAACGTTCCGAGATGAGTCAAGTTTGCTAGATGTGCAAACATGATCATTGTCATTATTTATGTCCCTTCCTTTAGCATTTGTAGAGTCGTTACTTGAGTTTCAAGTTTTCTCGGCGTCGTCGCTGCCTCGAGGTATGTCCTTGACTTTGCCTCCTTTTCTTTTTTCAGTTTTTTCTTTTTCTCCTGTAATGTTTTCTTCCTGACGGAGCATCTCATGGCCATAGCTTTATCTTCTCCTTTGCAGTTTATGCATTGCAGTTTCTCTACTCGGCATTCCTTCCACTTGTGCCCGAGTCTGGAGCAGTTGGAGCAGGCGATACTTGTCAGGGAAAAGTCTCTCATGTTATGTTTTCCGACTGTGTAACGTTTGAAGCAGCAGTTGATCGGGATAAATTTTTCTCCCCCAATTTGATCGGGTGAAACCTTAAGGTAGAACCTTCGCTCATAGCTCTTCGTGCCATTTCAATGCTAGCGAACACTACGTTTACTATGTTGTTGGCATTGCCGAATTTCTCCACTCTTGTTATTTTTGCCCATTTATGATTGTCACTTAATTCTTCTTTTATTTCCTCAGTGGAGTTGTCAGTAAAGAATGGGTCTAGTCGTCGCATGATTATAGTTGGTTGAACCAATATCTCGTATGGTACTGTAGCTTCCAGTCCGATCTTGTGTAGGCTTTTCTTTGTTTCTTCTGAGACCAACTTTTCCACGTCTTCTATGGTATCGCAGATGGCTGCGTACCCAGAAGGCGTTTCAATTAGCTGTAGTAGTAGTAGCGAAATATTTAGGACTCCGAAGATCGACTGCATGACCATCACCCTCGTCGGTTTGGTCCCTCCTTCTTAGCGCTCGAAGGGGGATCATTTTGTTCTAGTGTGGGGCAACCCCATGGGTCCCCTTTGGGTAAGGAGATCCCATACTTGCGGGATTCGTTTATTCTTCAGAGATAACGGAACTTCGCCTCGCAATTGGTTAAAAGAAGCCTGGAGTAGGCTATGAGCTTTCCTGCGAATTTACCTTCCCTTAACCTTTCCTCCTTTGCCACGACCAGACATGATGAATACTCCAATATCACCTACGCGAATGTTTAGAATGAAAAGAAGTTGAAGTTGAAGTTGATGTAAGAAGTAGGAAAATGTGTAGTAGGTATATAAAGATAAAAAAGAGAATTAGTTTTGCCCTGGTGTAGAGGGCTCCTCACAGGTTTGTCTTGTATTTGTCTCTTATTTTTCTTCCCTTTGTTTGTTATTATTATTTTTATTTATCAATTTATATATATATATATATATATATATTCTTTTATTATATTTGTTTTTATTGGTGTTTTTTATTATTATTTAACTAACTTTAAGTAAAAAAATATATTTGATATTTCCTCCATCGTGGCTTTCAAGCCTTTCAAGTTTCTTACTTGCTATATGTTTCTTATTTTATATTTCTATTTTATAGTTACTATATGTTTTGCCGGGGTTTAGGTTTTAATTTTCGATTGTCTAGATTGGTTTTATAATGGGCACTACACCTCTTTCACTCTTCGCTATTATCTCTTCATTCTTTGGATTTTTGTTGTTTTTACATCTTGTGGTTAGGTATATATACCGACTTGTTGTTCTCGGGAGCAGTTCCTTCCACTCGGGAGGAGGTTTTTAGGGGATATTTATTCCTCCTCGCTTGGCTGTAATGTCAAGGGAAACGAGCCAATCCGGTGAGTGAAATTTTTTAAATAACTTTAATGTTCGATTCCAGCTCGTAGCCTGAATGTTGAGGGCCGGCTTTTCTTCGTTTATTAAGATTGTTTCTAAAGATGTTGAGCCTAGCTTTATTTCCCTCTTTTCTTTTAATTGTGGTGCTTTCAACTAGAATATCTCTAGTTAGGTTGATGTTATGTGCGCTCTCCATATGATTTGGGGGCCCCCTCCGCTTTGCAGATGCATGGTTAAACGCCTCAAAAGGGTAGTGGTTGTCATGTCAACATATTTTGAGTTATTATAGAGCTAGCAGTCTTCATTGGGGCAGTTAAACTCGTAAACTATGTTGGTTCACTATAGATTTAAGGAGTTTTGGCAGCTGTTGTTTTTCATAAGAAGATTGTTAACTTTTGTCGTTTTATAGTATATAATAAGTTGAATTGGGTCCATTTGATTCTTAACCTTGATGTTACGGTTAACCATCTCCTTGGTGTTTTTTTTTTGTCTATTTTATAGGCCGTAGACATCTGGTTTCTTCAATACAGTTTGGTGTTATTTACTGTTTCTTGATTACTTTTCGTTTTATCCATGTCTGTGAATTGCCTTCTTAAAAATGATTGGAGTTGTTTTTCAATGATGCTGTTCGGGAACACAGTCGTTCATGAGGGTTTGTTTTACGCGGGAAATCTCTTGATGGAACATTTCCCACGTGGAGCAGAATTGGTATGCTCGGCGGATGTATGAGCCAATTACACTTCTTTTTTTTTTACCTTTCAGGACATTCACTATCCAGGTTGAGGCATCTTTCCATGTCCGTACCTTTTCTATATACTTTTGTGATATTGCTTCCATTGATGTTTTGTACCTCAACGTCCAGAAAAGGGAGTTTATTGCCTGTGTGTTCAATTCATAAGTGAATTTTAACACGGAGTTCTCCTCAAACCGGATATATATATATATATATATATATATATATATATATATATATATATATATGCAAAAAATTCCCACAGGAAAATGAAAGGCGGATTCCAAGTACTTTCGAACTTGTTCAGTTCATTCTCAAGGAATAATAAATTATTTTACAAAGGTGGTATATATAAGAGACAGCAAAGCTGTGCCCCGCCCATTTACAACGAAAGGACACAAAATAGAGAAATAATATCACAAATGGGATTAAATACCGGATACGAAGGGTAAAGGCATAAAGATAAGACTCTTCCAGAAGTTCCAACTGTGAGAAAAGAATGTAAACAAAATAATAGGTCACAAAGCTATGAGTAAATACACATGCAATTATTAATACATTGAAATAAACAAAAGAAATACAGCAAACTTAGTAAACTAAAGGGCTAAGATTTAAAATGGACAATTTGGTTACAAATAAGCCTTTTAATTACAGGGTCCAGTTTAAAGTGACCGGGGTATATATTGAAATTAGGCGAGGAATTAATGAATGAACATTCTATAATATTTGTTTTAACATAGTCATCAGATTTATTTATAAATTTAGCCGAATTCCAATTGATAGGGTGACTACTTTCAGATAAATGAACAAAGAAAGCACTATTACTTTCACCTCTTCTAATATTGTATTTATGTTGGGTCAAGCTTACATTTAATGATTTTCCGGTTTGCCCAAAATATTGCTTAGGGCAAACGGCACAATCAACACAATACCCCCCCCCCTCTAGTTATAATTTCAAATTCACATTTTGCACATGGTAGACTCATACGTGAATATGACTGAAATATTTAAACTTTTCAAGAGACAGCGAAGTAAAGAAAAGGACCCAGAAAACGGTAAAACAAGGGAGTTCTTAAAATTATATGCGGGAGGGATTTCAGTTATGTAAAACGATTTTTTTATCAAATCTCGGCATCCTGCAAGAAATTTTTGAGGGTAGCAAAGATTGTTACCTATTTTAAAGATCTTAGAAATCTCAATATTTAAGAATCCCGGGCTAGTGACCCGCAATCCCCGGAGAAACATTGAAATAAATAGAGACCGTTTGACTTTATCATTATGACCTGGGTAAAAATTAATATAAGAACAGGCCTTGGTAGGCTTACGATAGACGAAAATTTAAATCCAGATGGAGTCAGTCCTATGAATAAGTAGATCTAAGAACGGGAGGACACCAATTTTGTTGGAGTTCAAAAGTAAATTTAATAGAGGGAACCAGAGAATTAAGTTCAGTAAGAAAACCATTAACATCCTTAGAAGTGGACCACAAACAAATAATATCGTCTATATATCGGAACCAAACAAGGGGAAAATCGATGATGGTGGGAATTAAAGTTGTTTAAAAAAAATCCATATATAATTTCGAGAGGATAGGAGATAAAAATCGTTTTTTTTTTAAATTGATAATGCATAATATAAAAATATTATTCATATAAATGAACCTGGGAAAGAATAAGTAATTAGTCAAAAAAAGAAAAATACTGTTACAACTTACGAAAAAATAAGTAGCTCCTCGCGCAAGGGAGACGGATAGGAGGGGGGGGGGGGGTTGGCGCGAAGGAGGATGCCGGTTCTTCTTTTAAACTTTTCAAACCACCAACGGCTTTCCCTGAATGCTTCTTCTTCGTCCGTTGATGCTCCTGACGTTTTCCTAACGAGGTCAGCGAAAATCACTCTCGCCTTCTCACAAATGATGCCTTTTGATATTGTCGCCTTGCATTCGCTTCTCCTTAATCTATATGAGAAGCAACTTTTCAACATCGTCAAGAATACGTGACCGTTCCATAGATATTCTTGTCACCCCCTTTGAAGCATTTATTTCCTTAATATTGTCCTTCTTCTTGAGGATAGTGCAAATTGTTGATGTAGTCCGATTGTATGTTCGTGCTAGGTCAGCCACACTCACACCTCGTTCTCGCTTCTCATTGATTTCACGTTTCACTTCTACGGTGATTCATTTTTCTTGTGGCGTTTTCTTCGGGAACATTATTGCAAGGGTTATTAAACTTTACACTAAACAAAAAAAATCACAAATAATGGGTCTGAACACAAGTTTGGAAAATGTACGATCCCAAGCGACACTAAGATGCTCTCCGGAACGAGCGCTAAACAGAGTGATAGCCGAGAAGCAGGCGGGAGCGAGTCAAGAGTAGAATGCAAGGGACCTCGCGTTGTCTCCTCGTGACTAGTGGCTCGCTAGGTAGAAAGGAGCCTTCACGTCAGACATACGAATCACCGTAAAAATGCGCAAGGTCAATTTTAATTTCGCTCTTTATGCGAAACGTCATTTTTTTTTTACAAAATTTGCTCGTTATGCAAAACATCGATTGTTAAGAGAGTCAAAAACAAAGCTCGTTAAGCGAGGTTTGACTATATATATATATATATATATATATATATATATATATATATATATATATATATATATATATATATATATATATATAGAGAGAGAGAGAGAGAGAGAGAGAGAGAGAGAGAGAGAGAGAGATGGATAATGGATAGATAGATAAATCATATTAGAGCAACTATTTGTATTCAGGAACCATATTATTTGTCAGGGTACGAATCAACAACGCTGCCAGCTGCATAACGATTAAGTGCACAATAATCTTGTAAGATGAAAAATATTTGTTTACACATAAATTCAAATTCCATTATAAAATATCCGAAGAAAAGGACATTAATTTTCTTACTATTTTTTATAATGTAATTCAAAGGCATAAATTAAAATTATCTATTGGCCTAATTATAATGTAGGCTTCAATAGGTTGAGTCTGGGGCCCCGCTAAATTTTAACATTTTTCTGTGGCCCCTTCAAAAGTGCCATGGCACCCGGTTTCGTACGAAAGGGACTTGAAACTCAGCAGAGTCACTACGCAAAAGTTCGTGTAATCTCACAAGTGTTTTGACTCATGAGATTATTTTATTCGGGATTACGTTCGTACTTCAGAGTAGATTCACTATACGAACGTCGTTCTGGATGATTTTTGTCGGTTTCTTTCGTCTTTCAGTTTCTCTTTTTTTGTCTTTCTTTTTATTTAATTTCTTTCTAGTTTCCTTTTGCTTTCTTTTTTAATTCCTTTTCGGATTTCTTTTCGAGTTTTTTCTTTGGTTCTTTCCTTATCCCCCCCCGTTCTTTTTATTTATATTTTTCTTTTTTAGACCTTTTTCATTTTCGTTTTCTTTTTCATGTCTTTTTTAAAATTTTTCCATTTACTTTTCCTTTCTCGGCATGAGGGCGCCCCGGGAGAAGGGACATGCATATCCTTCTGTCCTCAGCGCCCTTGGCAGTCTCAACCTAGATTGAGACTACCTAGGCTTTATTTGTTCTATACATTTCTTGCCGGCGCTAGGTGCCAACCAGCATTCCTACATTGACCTTTAGTCGGGGCTGGGAGCAAGGGGGTCACCCCCCCTCCATTTGCTCCTTCTACTTACCCCCCCCCCTCCCGCCATCTTTTCCTTCTCTATCGTTTTTTGTGCCCCAGGGGGATGTCAGGTGACATCTGGAGGCTTACGTGCCCTCCTGGCCCCAACATCCTCAGTTTTCCCTCCCGGCCCCAACGCAAATCCTTTCTTTCCTTCTATTCTTTCTTTTAATTTCTTCTTTTCTCGTTTTTCCTTTTTCTTTATTTTCCTATTCATTCGTCAATTTTTTTTTAAAAGGAAAATTAACGAAGGTATAGGGGAAAGAAAGCAGGGGATGTTTGGAAACGAAGTGGTGAAATTAGTGTATGTTAAAATATTCGACAGATACTTGTTGGGGAGCGCAACTCTCCCTCGCTCGTTTCCGCCACGCGGCTTCTCGCAATTTTATTCTGAATAAAATTTGGGGACAAAACCCGTTTACACCCACAAAGAAGAGATAATATTAATTAAATCAACAACTATTAATTACCGGTCGCAATTTTATTTCCCTTAATTTTACATTATTATTTATATTTTTGCTATTATATTAACTATTGGCCTACCGATTCATTAAGGGCGCGCTTTGCACATGCGTGGGATAACCCAGACTTGTTTTGGGTGAATTTTTATATATATATTTTTAATTAATAATTATGTCTAGTTTTATGCTTTCAAATCTAGTTATTCGTAATTTTAGCTTAATTTTTATGGTATGTTATAGACAATTTATTTAGATTTTATTATCGATAATGCAGTTGGTGCTGTTTGAGCGAATACACAATGTGGCTGAACAAAAATTCTCGATTTGTAGCAAGTTTGCTCATAACTGTAAAATTAACTTTACGGTTGACTACTCAATTTGAAAAGTCTCTTAAGAGTATTTTAAAGGTCACAGAAACTTATTATTTGCAATTAATTTTATGATATTACGAGAAATAACGGAGTGCCAAATTTAATATATAATTAAATTATCTAGAAGAACTTGGCATCACTTTGGAGTCAAGAGCGGGAGTGCTCTTTAGCGCGAATATTATAATGGCAGTATAAGAGAATTATTATCATGGGAGACACTAATATTCTATCGCTAATTAGATGTTATTAAATCCACTATAGGTCAGGAATTAATTTTATTACATTAAAACAATTTACGGCGTGCCAACTTCACATATAATTAAATTATCTAGAAGAATTTGGCATTCAAGGAATCAAAAGTGGGAGTGTTCTTTAGCGGGAATACTATAATGGCATTATAAGAGTATTATTAAACATGGGGAGACAATCCTATTATATGAATAATTAGATGCCATTAAGTACACTCTAGGTCAGGCTTGGACAATGAATATTTAATTATAATGACTGATCAGATAGTTGATGGCAACGCAGTGGCGTGACGTCATTGAGGTTTGAACAGACGAGAGACAACAATAAAGCTTTAATTAGTCTCATGTTTAGACCCCAAGGTTTTATATACTTTACACATAATTATCGTTCCCCTAATTTAAGTAAGCATTTTCTTTATTATCTCTTCTGATAAATCTTTTAGAAGTAGTTGTTCTCTTTGGTTTTCCTCATATTAATAACTGAGAAGAGGTCGGAAATTGCTCTTTTTAAAAAGGATGGGTTGCAGAGGTTTGCGCTACGTGAGACGAACATGAAGAGTAATGATAATTGGAAGTTACGAGAAACGTTTATAAAATTTTTGTAATGGACCGATGCCATAAGTAACTTAAAAAAAAACACCAGACAAAAAAAGAAGAAGAAAACTTAGATATAAAGTAAATATATAAATAAAATACAGTAGAATTTCAGTCAATTAACCAGGTGAAAACCAACATTTATTTTTATTAACCTTCATTTTCGTTTAACATAATGCATACACCTGAAATCTCCCCCTTTTTAAAAGTATTTACTGCATCTCTTATATTATTATCGTTGTATGATTATTATTTCTCTCCGTGCTCATTACCATAGCGCAAATACCTGCATTCTTCTCTCTCAAGGGTATTTATTCACTACCTATCTTCCATTATTATAATTATTTTATTTACTTACAAGTTTGAACTCGTATAAATCGTAAAATTATAGTATCCCAGTATAGTGATATGTAAATTTCGATATAGCAATACAGCACTAAATTTAGCTATATAGAATCGAGATATTGCAATAATAACATCAAGATATAGCATAGCATCGGAATATTGCAATATGGCTTCGAGATATATAATAACTCTACTCTTTCATCTATCTCCTCTCTCTCTCTCTCTCTCTCTCTCTGGCGAATTGATGCGGGAAAGAGGAATTAAGAAATGATATATATATATATATATATATATATATATATATATATATATATATATATATATATATATATATATATATATATATATATATATATATATATATATATATATATGGTGGAAATATGAAGACCCAGGTGATTACACTAATTATTTATTTGCCGGACGTTTCGGACCTTCACTAGGACCATTAGACGATGGGGCGATTTGCCGGCGAGGCGCAACCTTAATTTTCAATATAAAGCCAATGACGAAAAATAATCCAACCATTTTTATAAATCCATTTATTCAAAACAACGTTTCGAACTTGTGCGCTCATCTTCTGGTTCCTAGGAATATATGACAATTCATTAGCAATTTAACAATAATGAGAAATATAGCTTCAGATTACTTACATGAATTGATTGCAATAACTGTGGAAATTAGGGTGAATACTTAATTCACTCTATGCAATTTAAATAAATAATATTGCAAAGTTATGATATATACAAAAGGTTTTTGGTAGCATTCACCTGTAAGAGACCACATCATAAATTGTAAAACGTTAATAACAATAAATAACTTTAAAATCATAGCCAGCAATAAATGTCCAACCACGCTCAGGATCGCAGAATCAATATATATTAAATCTTTAAAACCTACTCTTAATTCAGATGATTCGTCAGTTCCTCTTCATGTTCTGTAAAAACCACAACCTACCAAACCATACTCAATAATATTGTTCAAATGTTTCGTCAGTCTGAAATATTTCACCGCTTAGTGTTAAGGTGTGTTCTTCACTATAGTTACCAAAAATCCTTTTGTATATCATAACTTTGCAGTATCATTTATTTAAATGATTGGATTATTTTTTGTCATTGGCTTTATATTGAAAAAATAACATATATATATATATATATGGGTAAAATCACGAGAGGTAACACGTGAATAAGTATAAATATTTGGTTATACCAAGTAGGGAAAAAAAGATTGATTGTAGTTAGTACTTTCGTTGTATAACATTTTGAAACTCTCAATGGTTTATAAAATAGAGACACACCGTATTTATACAAAGCAGTGTGTTCCCTATGAGGTCAGACTTTTTATGACCTCTGATAAGTCTATTTAATAAACCATTGTGAGTTTGAAAATGTTAATACAACGAAAGTACTAACTACAATCAATCTTTCTTTTTTCCCTCCTTGGTATAACCAAATATCTCTCTCTCTCTCTCTCTCTCTCTCTCTCTCTCTCTCTATATATATATATATATATATATATATATATATATATATATATATATATATATATATATATATATATAACATGCTGATAAGGCTTCTGCACTTAAAGTGTACATGTAAAAAGAATCCATTTAAAGCGTGCCATGTCGCCCAATTAGCTAACACTTGTAAACATAGTGGGAGTCTTAAGTCATTAAACTGACACGTGACATACAGAAAAGAACTCCCGCGCGCGCATACCCACATACCCTCATACCCACCACATAAACACGATCGGGCATGCACTTGTATAGACACAAATTTATACCTGTAGGAATCCACAGGAACTCCACAAGATCACAATCAGGCTGCAATTTCGCTAATAATCTGGGGAGTAAAATTCACTAAATGGATGCGCGCGCAGCCTTCGAGTCGAGGTTGCCAACTGACAAGCGATAAATTTACAAATTGGGGGCAAGTATATGACAATTTGATGGGCGAAAGAGAAACTAAGAAATGGGGTAAATGGTGAATTGGTGAGGAGAATAGAAACGCGGAAATGGGGTAAATGACGAATTGATGGGGGAAAGAGGAATGAAGAAATGGGGTAAACGACCGATTAATGGGGGAAAGAGAGGCATTGTGCTTACGATCTTCTATTATTTATAGATTTACGTGTGCGACCTGCCAAAGTCGCTATGTAGGCCAAACTAGTCTACAATTAAAATGTATGATTTCTAAGCATATGTGATGGTATATAGAACAACATTCTTATCTCTAAACCTGGACACACTTCAAAAAGAGAACAGTCAAAATCTTAACCACCCGCTCGACATCTTCCGCTTCCTCTTCTCTGGATTTAAAAATTCTGGAATCACTTCTCATTAAACAAGTAAACCCAGAACTTAATGATTATTCCTCCTCCCTCAAATTGTTCACTATATAGTCAGATAAAGAAACATACAACCAACCAAATTCCCCCCCCCCCCCAACTACACGGCTTTAATCCTGGCTAGTCCCGATCATAGTAATCAGTCGATATCATCAGCTCCAACAAAAGAAGGTTAGTTTCTGTCTAGAAGTTTTCAGTTTCGTTTTTATTCTTTGCGTTTATTTTAAATATTTGTTCCCGTCGTATTTAAATGATCTTATATATAAAAGTGTTTCCTTAGTTTCATGTTTTTCATTCTTAGTTTTTTGCTTCACTTTTGCTTTATTAAGTTTTAAACTTTCGTTTCCTAGTTTACTCGCATTTAGTGATCGTTTGAATTACTTTTACCCCCTGTAGTTAACTGTTTTATCTATATTTTTCACTATCATATATTTGTATTTTACCTTATATTGAACTCTTTGCTTTGATTTTTGTTTTCCTTTCGGATTCCTGGCTATTTGATTTTACTTAGCTTTCATTTTTCAGTGTTCGCCTTGCCCTTACAATTTTTTCAGGTATTACTTTAAAAACAAATTTCATTTATTCCTATTGAGTTTGATTCATGTTAATTATTCATATTTGTGGTTTAATTTAGTTTCAAATTTTAAATTTTCCGTTCTTGGTTAAACTCGTATTTATCGATCGTTTTATCCCTTGCATTCAACTGTTTTTAGCATATTTTTTCAATATCATATATCCGTAAATTAACTTATATTTAACTACTTGTTTATCCTTCTGGTTTCATTTCTGTTACTTCTCTTGTTGAGTTTAACTTGTGTGTGCTATTTTCGCAATTTTGTCATCGCTAATTCTTAAAATTTCTTGTATTCGTGTTAGAGTTCAATCCGCCGAAGATGGTCATTGCTAACGACCGAAACGTCCGGCAAATAAATGTTTAGAGCGATCCCATGGGTCTATATATATATATATATATATATATATATATATATATATATATATATATATATATATATATATATATATTATAAGTGGCAAACGAATTGATGGTCGCAAACTTCAAGCGGAGTATAAACAGGATGACCAGGACAGAGCCGTAGATGCCTCGTAACATTTATTTCAAACGTTTCATGATAATAACTAATCCCATCATCAGTGCTAAAGAAAGAATACAAAATACAGAGTTAAATGTACACATAAAAAGTTAACATATGTAATAAAATTGTGAAACATGAATATTAAATTTGAGACTAATTGATTACATTGGAGATAGGGAGGAAAAAACAAACTAAACCAACGAGAGAATTTCTAAAAAATAGGAAAGAAAATAATTGACAGTGGATTTTATTTGTGCGCCCACTCTGAAAAAAACACAAAAAACTGTGAAATTTAACAAATTAGCATGTTTTTTAATGAGTTACTATATTTAATGGGAAAGATAATGAGTTATTATTTAGACTGGGTTGAAGTTTTGTAATATAAATTGACTCTAGCAGGCAAAGTATCGTGAAGTTCTCGAGTGTTGCCCTAGAGCCACATTCTTGACGTGAAGATTACCCGAATGGACAATCAATTCACGTCAAATGTTTACCGAAAACCCACTTTTTCAAACCTTCTTTTAAGTTTTTTATACTTCTGTGATTTTAAATTCAAAATTAATGCCAATCTTACTCTCCTCCATAGAGCATATAACTTGTCTACAACTTTTCCTGCCCTACATTTAGAATTCGAATTCTTAACCAAATTCTTTACCTCCAATGTCTATCCCAAATCACTATTTCTGAGACAAATTAGTCTGTTTCTCAATAAAAAATACTCGACTCTGCCTCTACTACAAACTGTCAATAAATTAAAGATCTTCCTTTCCTTACGATACTTTGGTTACCAATCCGAAAACTTAAAAAAAGAGTTGTTAAAACTGTTAAATTCAGCCTATCTTCAATTATTATCATCTATTGTTCTCATTAATGACTTCAGACTGAGATCATTATTTAAGTTCCAAGATCAACCACCCACCAATATGCAACCTAAAATTATATACGTTTTTCGTTGTACGAGCAGTAGCACTCTATCATATGTGGGGGCAACAAGGCGTACGCTTTACTCCCGCTTCATGCAGCATATGGGTAGATCTGAAAGAACTGGACTACACCTTTCAAAACCAGATCCATCCCCAATTCGAAACCATCTGTCACAATGTGGCTCTAAAGCTACACTCGAGAACTTCACTATACTTAATGCGGTAAGAAACATCTTGGACCTTTACCTGCTAGAGTCAATTTACGAGGGGCGGTCAATAGGTTTTGCGAATCGGTAGGGCAAAACAGAGGAAGGGGGATGGCTGTTTGTGGGGGTGTTAGGACAAGTTATGACAAGTCAGGACCTGCAGCCGCGCGCTCCTGCCTTGTCTATTTAAGAAGCAGTAGCTGATCGAAGATCGTCAGTCACAAATTTTTCAACAATGGAGAAGGTTGAGCACCGCGCACTGATCAAATTTTTGACCGAGGAAGGCAAGAATGCAAAAGAGATCCATGAACGTATGGTTGCAGTGTACACCGACACCGCCCCTTCCTATGCTACCATTGCTCGCTGGAATAGGGAGTTCCGCCATGGTCGTGAGTCCCTTGAATATGACCCCCGTCTTGGACGCACATCACACGTGACCAACGAGGACAATGTGGCCCGTGTGGAGAGGATGATCCTTGAAAATCGACGGGTTAGGATCGAAGAAATTGAACGAGAATTTGGAATATCACATGGAAGTGTTATCAACATCATCCACGACAATTTGGCCATGACCAAGGTCTCTGCCCGTTGGGTCCCTAGAAACCTCACGCCCCACGATTGACTTCAACATCGTCAAAGTTCGGAGGAGCTGCTACTCCTGTACAACCAAGACCCGGCGGGATTCGAGTCACGCATAGTGACAGGTGATGAAACGTGGGTCCATCACTTGGATCCCCTAGCGACTACTTTTTATTCTGCCAGTTCAAGGCTGCACTGCGTGGACGCCGGTTTGGAGACGATGAAGATGTCCAGCTCGCCGTCCAGGAGTGGATTGAACAACAGTCGGGAGATTTCTGGTTGTCGGGAATTCGAAGCCTCAAGGACAAGTGGCGCAAGTGCATTGAGGTCGAGGGTAGTTATATTGAAAAATAATAAAACACTTTTCCTCATATCTCGTTTCCTTATATCCGAATTGCAAAATTTATTGACCGCCCCTCGTATATTACAAAACTTCACCCCACTCTAAATAATAACTCATTATCTGTCCCATTAAATATAGTGACTCATTAAAAAACATGCTAATTTGTTAAATTTCACACTTTTTTGTTTTTTTTCAGAGTGGGCGCACGAATAAAATCCACTGTCAATTATTTTCTTTCCTATTTTTTAGAAATTCTCTCGTTGGTTTAGTTTGTTTTTTCCTCCCTATCTCCAATGTAATCAATTAGTCTCAAATTTAATATTCATGTTTCACAATTTTATTACATGTGTTAACTTTTTATGTGTACATTTAACTCTGTATTTTGTATTCTTTCTTTAGCACTGATGATGGGATTAGTTATTATCATGAAACGTTTGAAATAAATGTTATGAGGCATCTACGGCTCACGGCTCTGTCCTGGCCATCCTATATATATATATATATATATATATATATATATATATATATATATATATATATATATATATATATATATATATATATATATTCAAAAGTGGTGTAGTTAGGAGATGTGAAAAATCCCCTAAACGGTCCTCGTTGGTCATGAGTAATGAAGGGGTTTATTTAATAAAATAAAAATGGTAACCAACGAGGGTAACAACCATGTTTACAAAAGAGGTGTTTCTATGGAAATGGTATAGTTAAGGGATGTGAGAATATGACGAAAGCATCCCTAGTACCTGGTCACCTAGGGAGACGTCCACGGAACTCTCCAATTCTCACAGCCCCGCCATTGGGTTCGAATCCAAACTTTTGATTTTATGATTTTCTTCCTTCTTAATTAATAATAAAAAACTCATTTCCTTTGCCCTTTTCTAGGTTATATCTAAATTTAAAGGCAATTGGACGCATATATGAGTCAATGGCTCAGGCCCAAAAAGCATATGACGGGGTGGTGTTACGTAGTTTGTTTAGATTTTTCCTCCGTTTCCCTGATTTGCCCCAAATCCCCAATTTCCTCCCCCCCTAGTCTCTACTATCCAAGATCCTCCTTTGTGATCAGCCAATCAGATCTCTGATGGTGATTTTCCCCTGTGAAATAGTGATCATGCTTCACCTCACATCCGAGATGTGATCATGTATACATGTATATAGGGATTAGTGATCATCAATTATATCCTACACGGGAAGTAATGATCAGGAATAGTGATCATGGCGAGTAGTGATCGCATACTACTTTATACGGCTAGTTGTTATCATATCTCAAGTTTCACATGGTAGAATGATCATATATTACATTAGCTTTCATTGGGGATAGTGATTAACTGAAACATAAAAGTAATCATAGACTAAATTACGACGAGATTAATGATCATATATTACTTTGAGCACCGACAAGTGATCATATATTACCTAACGGGGGAATAGTAATCATATGTAATGATCATATTTTTCACAAAAGATCGTGATCATAGAGCTGACATGTGCAATAGTGATCGCATAGTTTGCGCAAAGTAGGGATCAATTAATCAATAACACATTTAATATCAATCATACATTACTTCCGATAAGTTAAAATGATCATATTTTACTTTACACTCTGAATATTGATCATCTACAATGGCCATGTTAGCTAAAACAGGAAATACGGATTATATAATACCTAATAGGAAGGACAAAGATCATTTTATTATCTAATAACGGGCGTAGTGATCATATATTATGTAAGACGGACAATATATTATTATACTTTAGACATAGAATATTAATCATGTATACTCTATACTGGAAATAATGATCATATATATATATATATATATATATATATATATATATATATATATATATATATATATATATATATATATATATATATATATATATATATAAGATAAAAGAACTCAATGGCGAGTTATGGTATATGATAGTGAAACCACTGTATAGGAGCCAAAAGTTTAATTTACGAGACTAGTTTCCGTATGTAGTTTATCATATACCATTTTCAGTCGTATACTGAGAATGTGATTGTTACAAATGTCTATAAATAGCGTACTACAGATCAGAAAAAAGAAGAAAACCCCCCACAATTTTAAGGAAAAGATTTATAATTTTATTTTTGCCTAGAGGGAGGTTCAATTTTTGATTATCTAATACCTTAGATAGAACATTAAGAGCTTCGTGAACAGGGTGTTTACATCAAAGCTTAGTAAGCAGCTTCCTTTAATGTTGATTTTCCTAAATTTTTCAATAGAATCAGAGAATGGATTATGTGTGAAGGAGAGGTCAATCCATCGGCACCAGCAAGAAGGGGGGCTAACAACTTCGAGAGTTTGTATGCATGAGAGTCGATACACGATATAATAGGTCGGAGTTGCGTTCCTATTTTGTGGGTCTTTGGCAGACCATACATACGGGGGGGTGATAGGTTGGTAGGTTTAAAACAACGTAGAAGGTCTGGGTTGGATCGTTTAAGCAATTTTGGGAGAGTTTTGGTGAAGATCTCGGTTTTATTATTGAATGGGTTGGAAGATAATTTCTCGTAAATGTTCATAATCATTGAATAAATCCTGTAATTTTTCAGTATAAGAATTTTTGTCTAACACCACAATTTGGTTAGTTTTATCCGATTTTGTTAGGATGATATTTTTGTTAGAATTTAGTAATTTGAGGGCAGTCATGAGGCTCCTGGGGATCTCTTAAGTATTTCACACTGTCACTATGGGATAAAGATCAGGTACAAAACCACTTAAGAACTCAATGTTCGACTGATCACTTTCACAAAATTTATTCATAGAAAGGAAATGATTAAGGGAAAATGAATCACTATTTTTGAACGCGAAGGATAGATAGCCCATAGCCGAGGATAATTCCTTGATCACGCGAGAGCTCATAAGAAGAACCATTCTTCGCAGGACTTGAAGCCTTCTTCCATACTCTATTTTGGAATAACCACTCCAATTTGTTATGAAAGTGGTGTTGACACTTTAGAAGAACGCGGGTAAGGGTCAATTGGCACCGTCTCAGTGTGTAAGGAAGTTGGGTTGGACTTACGTTTGCTTGGAGTTCACGGAGAGTTTCACGTTGCTATGGACTATACTTCGCGTTGCTATGGATGGTTTCACGTTGCTATGGGCTATCCTTCGCGTGGCTATGGAGGGTTTCACGTTGCTATGGGCTATCCTTCGCGTGGCTATGGAGGGTTTCACGTTGCTATGGGCTATCCTTCGCGTGGCTATGGAGGGTTTCACGTTGCTATGGGCTATCCTTCGCGTGGCTATGGAGGGTTTCACGTTGCTATGGGCTATCCTTCGCGTTCCAAAATAGTGATTCATTTTCCCTTAATCATCTCCTTTCTATAAATAAATTTAGTTTTTGTAATATTTGCAGTTTTTATTTTTTGGTTGAATGATTCCGAGATCTTTAGCTTTTTCTTTAGTAATTTTAATTGAATTGTATTATTAAAAAAATATTTTAAAATAAATGATTAGGATTTTAAAATAGATATCGACTGGAGAGTTGCGTACCTCCCTTTTTATCACATTAAAAATTGAATTTAAAATTTAAATGGCCACAAGATTCTAAAAAGAAAATTACGTGCCCAACCGGTAGCTAGGTCTCATCGTATCTCACTCGGGCAATGTAATTCTCTATATTTTCACACACCCCAATTTTACCATTGTACGATTTTGTTCCCACACATTTTTCTGTCGGATATGTCCTCGTTGGTTTTCGCTGTGATAAATGTCAGTCCAAAATATGCTCTATCTATCGCAGATATCTATCGATGATCTCATTTCCCTTTGTTGATCATTTAAGCCGGTAGGGGGGTCATCAGGAAAGAGGCAAAATGCCTCGTTGGTTATTATATATTTAAAAAAAAGCTCCCAATATACCCTATCTATCGCAAATATCTATCGATGATCTCCGGATCCCTTAGTGATCATCTAACCCCAGGGGCGATGATGCTTGAAGAACCCAAATGCCTTCGTTGGTTATTCTCTTTAAAATCAAGTACACTCCCCCAATAAACGTTCCCCCATCTAACGCAGATCCCCCTCGATGATCCCGTCGTGATCATCGAATCCCGTCGGTTGATCGTTCAATTCCCGAGCGTCTCTTAAGAGCCGATTTATGGGCGGCGGAGGCAGAAGACCACGAACTCGCCACCGCCTAAATGGGAGCCGTTGTGACGCGCTGTTCAAGGGCCACAAACGTGATGGCCAAGGTTGTTGGACCCAGGGTCTGGCCGACGGGCCATGATTGGTTGGGCGGGGCCGGACACGAAATGAGGACCTGGTACAGGACCGAATACAATGATGCCCGTTACCCGACGCTTCCTCCGGGAGGGCGTGGGAGTGGTAATGGGTGCGGGGTGGTAAGGGCGAGTGGTAAATAGAAGTGGTTATATATAAATATAATGAAATACTGGTGGGTGGTAATGTAGAGTTGTAACGTGGGGTGGAATATGTAGTGGTAATATCTTCGTTGGCTGTGTTTTGGTCGTTTTATCGCTCGACCTTTAATTGGTAATATTGATCTACGAGTCGGCCACAGACAAATGTGCTAATACACATGTATACACGAACTCGCGTATGTATACACAAGACCATACTTGTACACGCGAACCCAAATATGTACACACGAGACCATACATGACACTCAAACCCACTTATGTAGACACAAGACTATACATGTACACTCGAAATCAAATATATATATACACAAGACCACAAATGTACACTTGAACACATATATGTAGACACATAGCCCCTAATATACACTCGAGCCCACATGTATATAGAGGAGGCCACATATGCGAACTTAAGCCCACATATGCTTACACAAATCCCCACATTTGGACTCAAGCCAACATGTGTATACATGAGGCCAAACATGCATACTCGAACCCACATATGTTACACAAGGCCCCACATCTAGACTCGAAAAAGATATGTATACACCAGACCACACACCTACACTTGAAGCCACAGATGTATACACTAGGTCACACATGTCCACTTAAACTCACATATGTATACATGAGGCTACCCATGTACACTCAAACCAACAGATGTATACAGAATGCTACACTTGCACACTCAAATCCACATGTGTACACAAAGTCACATATGTACACTCGAATCACCATATGTATACACAAGATCACATCTGTACACTCGACCCAACCGATGTGTACACAAGAGCTCACATGTACACTCCTAAGGCCTTATGTATACACAAGACCACATATGTAATTTCAAACCCACATATATATGCAGAAGACGACACATGCACACTAGAACCCACATACGAGGGGCGGTCAATAAGTTTTGCGAATCGGTAGTGTAAAACAGAGGAAGGGAGATGGCTGTTTGTGGGATTGTTAGGGCAAGTTATGACAAGTCAGGACCTGCAGCCGCACGCTCCTGCCTCGTCTATTAAAGAAGCAGTAGCTGATCGCAGATCGTCAGTCACAAATCTTTCAACAATGAGCACCGCGCAGTGATCAAATCTTTAACCAAGGAAGGCAAGAATGCAAAAGAGATCCATTAACGCATAGGTGCAGCGTATACCGACACCGCCCCTTCCTATGCAACCATTGCTCGCTGGAATAGGAAGTTCCAGCATGGTCATGAGTCCCTTGAAGATGACCCCCGTCCAGGACGCCCGTCAGACGTGAACTACGAGAACAATGTGGCCGGTGTAGAGAGGATGATCCTCGAAAATCGACGGGTGAAAGTCGAAGAAATCAAGCGAGAACTTGGAATATCACATGGAAGTGTTATCAACATCATCCACGACAATTTGGCCATGACCAAAGTCTCTGCCCGTTGGGTCCCTAGAAACCTCACGCCCCATGATCGACTTTAACGTCGTCAAAGTCCACAAGGTCAGAGTTGCACAAGCTGCCCTGCGCGAGTGCGGATTCGAGGAGCTCAACCATCTCCCCTACAGCCCAGATCTGGCCCCTAGCGAGTACTTTTTATTCCACCAGCTCCAGGTTGCACTGCGTGGACGCCGGTTTGGGGACGATAAAGATGTCAAGCTCGCCGTCCAGGAGTGGATTGAACAGCAGTCGGGACATTTCTGGTTGTCAAGAATTCGAAGCCTCAGGGACAAGTGGCGCAAGTGCATTGAAGTCGAGGGTAGTTATATTGAAAAATAATAAAACACTTTTCCTCATATCTCGTTTCCTTATATTCGAATTGCAAAACTTATTGACTGCCCCTCGTATGTATACATAAGACCAATAGACCACATGTGTACACTCGAATTCACATATTTATACTTAAGATCACGAATTTCACTCGAACCCACAGATGTATACAATAAGTCAAAAATGTACCCTCGAACCTACATATTTATACACTAAGCCACACATGTACACAAGAGCTCACGCATGGACCTGCGAAAGAAGAACGTGAAGAGAGGGCAATGGACAAGAACGCTCTTGGAAGCTAGTGATGCTTCCTCCGAACTTTTCCTCCGTGACCTAAGACTGAGGGTCAATAAAGTCATGTCTTGAGGGTTCTTCCCTTCATTTAATAGCTAGTGGCACTCCTCGCAGTATTGCCACAGATTGACACTCCAATCATAATCGAACGACATTGCTGCATTAAACCATTTTGGCACTCCCGTGATGAAAGAGCGGCATTGGTGTATCAACCTCTTTTGGCACCTCTTCATCATAGATCTTATTGCTGTAATGGACCTTTTAGGCAATTTGGTCATGATCAATAGGCATTTCTGCATTGGCTGGCCCATTTTGCTACCCTACTCATGATAGTGCTCTATTGAGCCATTTAGTACTCTCATCATCATACAACGACATTGTTTTGTTAACCTACTTTAGCACTTTCGGTGTCATAAACAACATTGGTCTATTCGCCCATCTTGGCACTCAGGTCATGATCAAGCCGCACTGCTGCCTTGACCCCTTTGGCACTCTAGTAATGATCAAGCGATACTTCTGAATCGATCACTTTTGACACGCCAGTAATGATCATGCTGCACTGCTGCCTTGACTCCTTTGACAGTCCAGTAATAACCTTGCTGCACTACTGCCTTGACTCCTTTGACAGTCCAGAAATGATCATGCTGCACTGATTGCTGCCTTGACTCCCTTGACAGTCCAGAAATGATCCTGCTGCATTGCTCCCTTGACCTCTTTGCCACTCCAGTAATGATCCTGCTGCACTACTGCCTTGACTCCTTTGACAGTCCAGAAATGATCATGCTGCACTGCTTGCTGCCTTGACTCCCTTGACAGTCCAGAAATGATCCTGCTGCATTGCTCCCTTGACCTCTTTGCCACTCCAGTAATGATCCTGCTGCACTACTGCCTTGACTCCTTTCTTGCTCTTGTCATCATAGACCGGCATCGTTGATGCGATCCAGAATTCTTTATTTTCATCTTTCTTCTCTTTTTACTTTTGGTTTTACTTTCTTTTACCATCACACTGTAAGGTACCTCATTTAATTGGCAACTTAGGGGTACACCATAGTATAGTAATTGTTTGCTTAGAAGTGGTGCGCCCCTTTCCCCCCCTTGTGGATATTTTTCTGCAGGTCTGATGGTGTGTTTGTTCTGTTATACTTTTTATTGTTATTACTTTTAGGATTTTTAAATGCTTTTAATTTTATGTTTTTAGTTTGTTTTGCGCCGAAGATATTGACCCAAGTTTTGTAAGGCTTGTATATTGACATCCAAGGGCTTAAGGTTAAGGTCAATTTGCAAGATGTCTCAGTAGTATCTAGTAAATTTGATATAATCTTTTGTTCTGAGAAACTCGTTTCAAACTTCAGTCTTTTGTCTGAGTTTCTTATTCCTAATTCAAGAAACATAATTCTCCCGAGGAGTACCTCAATCAATCCCTAAAGTTCAGGATGATATGTTTACATCCCCGCATTTTGTAATGCCTCACGGATTTCTAAATTTGAATGTGGCAGTCATGAAATGATCCTGATAAAGATTTTCAGCCGTCTTAATAACTATTCCATTTTTCTCTCGATAGAGTAATACGGATTTAGATGACAATATTTTTGGTTGTCTGTTGGAGTCTATTGCTGCAATTCAAGAATGTGATTTAAAAGCTTCTTTCTTTTCGTCGGTGATCTCAATACACATCATCGTGAGGGGTTCAACTGTTCTCCTACTAGTCAACATGGTCCTGCTGCTTTGGGATTTATCTAATTATCAAGACATGAGCAAATTTTTCGCGGTATCCAACTTCTCGAAGGATTTCACCATCGGTAGTTGTTGCCCAAAACACATAAAACGACACTGGTAGTGCCTCTCCCCCCCACAAAAAAACCCGGACTCTGCTACCTTTTGGGGTTCATCAGAGATTGGCCTACTGATCTTTATGTGCATTATATTATCCTGGCGGGAGATCTCTTCCACGATGCGATGAAATACATGGTGCTACCTGCCTACCATATTTTAGTGGTAAATCATTATATGTTTGGTTACCTTGTTAAAATGATGTTAAAATGCTTATACAATGATTTTAAAGTGATGTTAAAATGATTTTGAAATTATGTTAAAATGATTATACAGTGATTTTAAAGTGGTTAAAATGATTTTAAAGTGTTGTTAAAATGATGTTATAATGTTAAAAGATGATACTAGAATAATGTCAAACTGATGTTACAATGATGTTCAAATGATGTTAACGTGATATTTAAGTGGTTAAAATATTGTGAAAATGATATCGCAGTGATTTTAGTATGATGTTAACATGCTGTTAGAATGATGTTCAAATGAGTTGGGATTATGTCAAATGATGCTAAAATAATGTTAGAATGATGTTAAAATGCTTTTAAAATACTATTAAAATGATTTTAAAGAGATTTAAAATAATGTGAGAATGATTTTGAAATGATACTAGGATGATGTTAGAATATTAAAATAATGTTTTAAATTATGTTGAAAGGATGCTAGAATGATGTTAGAATGATGTTAAAAATTATGTTATTTACTAAAATTGCACCGTGTTCTAATTTAGTACTCCTTTTTTATTTGGGATTCTGTTACTTGGCCATCAAGTTTAATGTTCCTGTAATAAATTTGAAGGCATTTTGTTATGGGTGTCCACCGCTTTATGAGTTTGATCACCTTTACAGCATTGGTTCATCTGGTTCCAGTTTTGTTTCTGTATTGGATAAACTTTGAAAGTAATGAAATGTTTTCCGTTGTCCTTCATATATCTGGCAACTGTTGAAGTAATAAAAGAACCTTCGCAACTTCTTTGTGTTCCAAGAAGCCAAAGTGCCCTTTCCCGTCCAAAAAAAGTTGATTTAATTGCTTTAATTTGTTGGTGTGCAATTGACGCAGATAAAGAGGCTTTAATTATCTAAGAACTAATTCCGGGCAGATGAATGGGCGAAGAGTGTGTGTGAGAGAGAAGGTAATTGAGAGATAAATATACACACCTACCAACATACAGAGTTTCTTCATCAGAGCTTTACAGGCAAAGCTTTTACCTACATTAGTGCCTCGATATCCATAAACATACAGTACCGTCCAATACATCAGAACGCCTGTATTTCTAACACACCTTTCATAACGTTTGCTAGAGAAAATCTAAGATTTCTAAAATTTATGTACGATAACCTAAAAATATAAACTTCGTATGGGTTAAGTTTATTAAAATTTGGATAAATAAAAATAAATTTATCTGAAGTTAAACAATTTACTAGAAAAATTAGTGTCCAAAGTGACTCGAACGACAGCGAAAACACATTTCTATTGGAATATAACGATTAAATTTATCAGTGGAAAAGATTTGTACCAGCTATAAGTAATCAACATTTCATGTGGAGGTGGAATACACTATTCTAGATGATGCTTTCGCATCTACTACAGGACCAAACCAACTGTCGACATTCTTGCACAGTAATCTTGGTTCATTCGTCTTGAAGAATTTCCCAGAGTTCTTGAACTGTTTTCGCATTCTTCGCTGTAGACCTCTCTCCGAGTGTCTTCCAAGCATTTTCAATGGGATGTGCTCGTCCAGGAGAAGTCTTCACAGACTTGAACCCTGTAGCAGAGGGCGTTATCTCGTATGAAAATTGCAGGTTGGGTTTCGGGGGATCGGAGATAGGGCAATCACACGCTGCCGCAGCGATTCTTTGTACACCTGTGCATTCATTGTGCTCCGCAAGGGCACAAGTGGCCCAGTACCTTGAACTGAAATAGCTCACTCGGCCAAACTTCACATTCTTTTTGGTGCAATTGACAGACAATCTTTCGCTTACCCTGGGACGAACAAACCTTATGTCATCGGATGCGAACAAATTGAACTTAGATTTGTCCCTGAAGTAGACTTGGCTCCATTGGTCATTCGAGTACGCGTGTGAAGATTGTCTTCACTGGAGACATTGATGACCACGATCTCATTAATATTTCGAGAAACTTCTGCAGCCATCATAGAACGATCATTCTTCAAAATCTGGAAAATGGCTCCGCCTTCTATTTTTTCAGGTCCTTCTTCCCCTATCGGTTTATTTACTAGCCTTACATAAGCCTGTTAAGTCATAAGTTGACAGAACATTATGGACTAGACTTTTGGAGCGCTTGGCAGTCTCTACAATGGCTTCAATGGAAGGACCATCTGAGTGCCACAGTTTGACGATCAGTTCGCGGACAGAGAGAGACGTGTTACTTGGACGCCAGCTGGCAAGAAAATGACCCTATGTACACGAGACTCAACGGAAGTTAGTTGCCATGCAAATAATTCCAGTTTCTACTACAAGAAACCCAAGCGTTCGGATCATTTTGGACACTTTATCTAGCAAATTGATTATCTACTGATAACTTTAGTTTTATTCATCCAAGGTTTCCAAAATTAGAAACCTTTGATTTTCTCTGGGAAATGTTAAGATGCGATAGAAATAAAGGCGTTCTGATCTCTTTGGGAGGTACTGTAATTATTTCCTGAGCCAGAATAGAAGTTATCAATTTGCATTGTCTTTCTTTAGGATAAATTTGTTCGGTGAATGAATTTGTACATCGGATGAATTTTAATAATAATAATAATTAGATTCTTCACATAATTAACGCCTGCCTACAGTGTAACAGAAGTTAAACTTCTCCACCTACATAACCTCCTCCTACATGCCATGATGTAGACATCTACGAGAAGATTCATCCAGCACAGAGTTCGGCAGGAAGAAGGTTTATCTTATAGGGCCGCATTGACTCGTTCTCACCACCACTTCATCCGCACGTTATACTTCCCTTGTCATTAGCCCCCAAATGGAAATCGGTGAAAGAATGTACGTGTGTTTTATGTGTACAATACGCGTATGAGTGTATGCGTGAAATATTGTTTTAAATAATTATGAGAGAGAGGTGATAACTCGATCTTTATGAGCTGAGAGCGGCGAGGAAGCTGTAGTTGTTGGGAAGCTCTGGAAGAGTGTTTCACACGTTGGGAAAAAATCTTTCGGAAGGTTATCAAATGGGGTTAGTTGGCTGTTATGATGATAATGAAAGAGAGTGATGTTATTCTCCCGCTACTTCGCACACTTTCGATTCTCAGTTAGTTATGTACGTGCGAAGAAACGATTTCAAATCCCAGGCTGCTGATACAAGGTGACCCCCCTCCCCCCCAAAAAATAATGGGCCCCAATCTAGTCTTCATTTCTTATTGTTTTGTCGAATTAAGAAATGAAGGATATGAAAATTCCGGACCCCGTTTCTTTTAGTGCCACCCTGTATCGGCAAATCGTGTCTCTGCTTTCTCCGTAACCTCGGTCGTATCCGGTGCCACATTGACCGAAACAGCTTCGAGACACCCCTCTATAGATCGTAGGATGGTTACAGAAAACGTCAGGAAGGAGAAACAAGATCAACAGATCTAAGTCGATATGCTCAAAAGATACGGTAAATATTGTGTTAAAAGGAATATATATTAAATTTTATCATTAGAAAATATGTAATTTTATTATATATACTTTTTAATGTGATCCTGTCCTTGCTTAAAGGAGAGGAAAAATCTTTTCATGGGCCAAGTTTGGCACGCGGGCCGACGCCCTAAATGTTTCCGCTCTAATGATAATCCTTTAAAATGTTTTTTCTTCACCCACCATATTCCCTTCATGTACATGGTGTTGTTGTGTGTATATCGTTTTAGGGATGCATATGTCTGTTATTAGTTGTCTATTGTTCTTTTTCTTGGTATTTTTCTGTCTTGTTTTTGTGTTTTTTTCCATTGGTTTGTACTATTTGATGGGCGTTCCCTTCGTATCTTTGTACCCTATAGAAGGTTGTCTTCTCCCTTGTCATGCTATTCCTTGAAAATGAACTTGCAAATATAGTTCGAAAGTGCTTGGATTCATCTTTTTATTTTCCTGTGGGTTAATTTCCATATATATATTAGCAAACATATCCGTCGTTGCTCGGGTAAAATATGAGTTCGGGAATTAAGTGACTTTTTATCGTTGCCCGAGCTAAAGAGTCCTGTCTTCAAAAAGGGTGAGGAAACTGATCCTTGGAACTATCGTCACTTTCATTTAGTTTTAAATTTCGAGAATCGATAATTAGAAATAGGATAATCCTTGTTCTTCTTCCCCAGTTACGTTTTCCCCTTGTTCTTCTCACCCAGTTACATTTTCCCCTCGTTCTTCCCTCCCTTGTTCTCCCTCATGGATGTTTCTCTCCCTTTCTTCTACCCATGGACGTGTATCCCTTATTCTTCTCCCTCATGGACGTTTCCTCCTTGTTCTTCTCCCCTAAGGACGTTTCTCCCTTATTCCTCTACCTTAGAGAAGTGTCTCCCTTGTTCTCACCCCCCCGGACGTTTCTCCTTTGTTCTTCTCCCCAAGGACGTTTCTACCTTGTTCTTCTCCCTCGGAACGTTTCTCCATTGTTCTTCTCCCCCATGAACGTATCTCCCTTGTTCTTCTCCCCCGGGGACGTTTCTCCCTTGTTCTTCTCCCCATGGACGTTTCTCCCGTGTTCTTCTCCCCTAAGGACGTTTCTCCCTTATTCCTCTAGACCTTAGGGTCGTATCTCCCTTGTTCTTATCCCCCAGGGACGTTTATTCCTTGTTATTCTCCCCCGGACGTTTATTCCTTGTTATTCTCCCCCAGGGACATTTCTCCCTTGCTCTTCTCTCCAAGGATGTTTCTCCCTTGCTTTTCTCCCCCGGGACGTTTCTCCCTTGTTCTTAGGCCCCCAGGGACGTTTCTTCCTTGTTCTTCTGCCCGAGGGACGTTTCTCTTGTGCAACCCCTGTGCCTCCCAAACTGAAGTGGCTCTCCATTCGATACAGAATCACTTCTAAGGTCCCTTTCTTAAATAAAAAGCCCTTAAATACTTCGTTTCCCTCTTACATGCCCCCCTGACCGATTTTTCCCCTCCACCTCGGACACACACTAGCTCAACTCACCCTACTAAGTGTTCCTCGTAGTCCTCGGTGCTCCGAGAATGTAGAATAACATGCCTGTTGCGTACGCTCATCCCTTTCCCTTGGGTCTTCAAGCGTGCTTTGAGGACCCACTTCTTCTCTCAGGCTTTTCCTCAATTAATGGGCGCCCCGTGAAGGTCATTGTCTAATTGTAGTGTTCTATCTAAGTAGGATGGGCTCAATGCAGAGGGCATTTGGTCATTATTGGGCCCCTTCACGCAGCATCGGGCACGCTCGGTGGACCCTCCTCATCCACACCGTGCAAGTAACTACAGCCAAAAGACCAATCATTTTAACCTTCACCTCGGAGGGTGGGGGGGGGGGAGGAGTCCCCCGTGGGCGGGCTTTATGTTGCAATTGTCGGTTTAACAGAAAATGTCACCTGAGAGGAAGCAGAAATGAAACGTCTACCGAGCGAGCAAAAACGGTCGCCACGGAAAGGAAATAATAATTATAATAAATAACTATTAATTAGTAATAAGATGTAATTAATAATAAATAAATAATAATTAATGAGGATAATAAAAAATCATAATAATAAAAATTAATAAGAATTATAATAGTTAATTATTAATAATAGAATAAATAATAATAATAATAAATAATAGCAATTCATAGTAATACTAATAACTAATAATTAGTAATAATAAGAATAAATAACTAATCACTAATAGTAATAATAATAGAAGAATGAAAAAAGGTGAAATTAGGAAAAATAACTACGCAATGACACTGTTAAGGGGTTAATAATAATAATAATAATAATAAGAAAAAATTCCGCTTTATAATCATATATTGGCTTTAAGAATACATCAAACTGCTTTACGATGAAAGGACGTTGGTTCAAATATCTGTCACTCTTCAGGCTTTGATAATAAAATCGAAAGTTCCGCTTTATCATCAAATAATATATTAGCTTTAAGAATACATAAAAAATGCTTTACGATGAAACGACGTTTGTTCAAATATCTGTCACTCTTCAGGCTTTGATAATAAAATAAAAAATTACGACGGTTCCTTCCCGAAATTTCCCATAAATTAAGTATTGGAGACAGATTTAGTGAAACCCGGATGAGATTGACTATAAATCTGTTTCACGTCAATTCCACTGACCACGATCAGTTGGGGGGGGGACGCTTTCGATGATTAAGATCCCCATAAAATTTATTGCAGTGGGAAAATAAACCATTACTAAGCCATCATTTTATTATTTAAAAATAGTATATTTCTTTAATTTGAAACGATTCTCGGAGGAAAATGAAATAATTCGGGAAACAATTTTTCGTTCGAATTTCTGCGACTCCTCAGGGGTTAAGATTAAAATATGGTGATTCGGTGTGGATATACATAAAAAGATGTGTTTGGAATGAAAAAGATCCAATGCATCTATTATATAATCACGGCATAGAAACAATAAACACCTGTAGGAAAATGAAAAGAAAAATTCTGTATGCTTTAATAATCTCTTAGATAAAGGCACTTTCAAAAGGCAATTATTAAAAAAAATAGTATATTTCTTTAGTTTGAAACGATTTTCGGAGGAAAAAGAAATAATACGGGAACCAACGTTTCGTTCGAATTTCTGAGACTCATCAGTGGTTAAGATTAAAAAAAGGAATTTGGTCATAAGAAGGTGGCTTAAATAAAGTGATGTGTATGAAATGACAAAACCCAACGCGTGTATTATATAATCAACGACATAGAAACAATAAACACCTGTAGGAAAATGAAAAGAAAGTTTTAATAATCTCTTAGGTAAAGACACTTGCAAAAGGCAATTACTTCATTACGGTATTTATTACTTGCCTCCGTTGAATAAAAATGGCAAATTCAGGAAGTTATGGCCACCCCCCCTTACCCTTCCAGCTTATTGAACAACCCCTTATGTCTATCCAGACAGCCACGGTTTTTTTCACTTCGCCTTATTTTACCACATTCTTTAACAAACTAAAACCTTGAGAAAATTTCCCCGTTGTTCCTTTTCTTTCCGGGGAACAATACCGGATGCGTACTTATCATCATGATTAAGCACCACATGATCAAGGACACGTACAGATAAGGACCAAGCTGATGTCAGCACCCGAGTTCGAACCCCACCGTCAGCGATCGCACAATATAATTATCGTTTGGGTCGTAAATTAGTTTTATAAAGTCATAAATTAAAAGTAAAAGTCATTATGCCAAATATCCACCGCAATGACTTGCCATTTTAAGAATAATTTGCCATTTCAAAAAGTTACTTGCCATTTTGAAAGCGACTTACTATTTTTAAATTTACTTGCCATTTTAAAGGCTACGTATTGTTTTAAAAAAGCTACCTACCATTAAAACTATTTGCCATTTTTAAAAGAGGCTCAGTGTTTTTAAAAGGCTACTTGCTATTTTAAAAAGAACAGCATTTTTAAATGCTACTTGCCATTTTTTCAAACGACTTACTATTTAAAAAAAACTACTTGCCACGCCTGAAAAGGCCACTTGCCATTTTGAAAAGCCATTTACCATTTGAAAGCTACTTGTCATATTTTGAAAAGCCATTCACCATTTGAAAGCTACTTGTCATATTTTAAAAAGCCATTTACCATTTGAAAGCTACTTGTCATATTTTAAAAAGCCATTTACCATTTGAAAGCTACTTGTCATATTTTGAAAAGCCATTTACCATTTGAAAGCTACTTGTCATATTTTGAAAGGCCATTTACCATTTGAAATCTACTTGTCATATTTTGGAAGGCCATTTACCATTTGAAAGCTACTTGTCATATTTTGAAAAGCCATTTACCATTTGAAAGCTACTTGTCATATTTTGAAAGTTCCCTTTCATTTTAAATCTACTTGCCATATTAAAGGCTAGTTATTATTTATTTTAATCTCCTTGATATTTGAAAGCTACTTGCCATTTTGAAAAAAATCGATTTGCCATTTTGCTGCAATAATGGTGAGGAACAAAGTGCGAAAGATTAAGATTGAGCAAAGGTGAGTCACACCTCTACATTTCGCACTCCGACAGTTTCGTTTCACCCTCGTTTTACTCTCCCGCCTCAAAATAAGGCTCCGCCCTCTAATCATTCCCGTTTCATTGCGTTTTGCTTTCATACTTACACATTATACTCTCTTCATCGTTTTCCACACTGTTTCATTACATTATTCTCCCACCTCCACTTTACTGCCTTCCATAGTTTGCTTTCAGCTCAGCTTTGCTCTCACACCTCCAAATCCCCACCACCAAATTTAGACAAACCGGTTTGGACGAAGTGTCATTTTTAGTATTTGGTAGAATCGCGTTCCAAGAGGAAAGAATTCCTTAGGTTCGGTACATTTATAATGGCGTTAATTCCTGAGATGTCGGTCCTTTTTGTCGGGACGTAGTGCCCCAATTTCGGTCATAATAGGGACTAGCCAGTGCCTTTTAGTGCTTATGTAGCATGTAGCACAGAGACTTCTATGTAGTGGTTATTCAGTCAATAGGTAGTGCTTATGTAGTGTCGTTAATATGTTGCTTTATAGTGCTTAAACAATGCCTATGTAGTGCTAGTGTAATGCTTCTGTAGTATCTATGTGGTACCGTAACAAAGCTGTTTCTAGATAGTGTTTATGCAATGCTTATGTAGTACCTATGTAGTGTCGTTAATGAAGCTCCTCAAATGTAGTGCGCATGTAATGACTCTTTAGTGCCTATGTAGTATCGTAAGAAAGCTATGTTTATGTATTATTGTTAATGTAGTATTGTTATGTAGTCTTGTTAATGAAGCTCCTCAAATGTAGTGCGTATGTAATGACTCTTTAGTGCCTATGAAGTATCGTAAGAAAGCTGTGTCTATATAGTATCTATGCAGATCTTATGTAGTACCTATGTAGTGTTGTTAATGAAGTTCCTCAAATGTAGTGCGTATGTAATGACACTTTAGTGCCTATGTAGTATCGTAAGAAAGCTGTTTCTATGTTGCTTAGGTAGTTCCTATGTAGGGTTAAGCTGTTCCTATGTAGTACTTACATATTTAATGTCTATTTCCTGCCGTTAGAAAAGCTGATCTTATGTTGTGGCTATGTAATACCTTTTAATATCTATGCAGAACCTTGATAAACCGATCATATGTAGTGCATATTAGGTGGCATTTGGAAAGCACTCCTCATATCACGCCTTTAATTGAGATATTCATATGTAGTACCTCTACAGATTCCTTGAAAGTGCTCCTATGTAGCGACGTTAACGATGTAATGTAATCCCTATGTAGAGCTATAAATGAAGCTGTTCATATGTAGTGACTAAGTCATGGAGCTAATAAAGCTGGCATTATGTAGTGCTTCTGTAGTAACCTAAGTCACAGAGTTAATGGAGATGGAATTATGTATGTGCTTCTGTAGTACCTAAGTCATGGAGTTAATAAAACTCGTATTATGTAGTACTTCTGTAGTGCTTAAGTCGTTGAGTTAATAAAGCTGGTATTATGTAGTGAGTTAATGGAGCTGGGATTATGTTGTGCCTAAGTCATGGAGTTAATAAAGCTGGTATTATGTAATGCTTCTGTAGTGCTTAAGTCACGGAGTTAATGGAGCTGATATCATGTAGTGCTTCTGTAGTGCCTAAGTCACGGGGTTAATAAAGGTGGCATTATGTAGTGCTTCTGTATTGCTTAAGTTACAGAGTTAATGGAGCTGGTATTATGTAATGCTTCTCTAGTGCCTAAGTCACGGAGTTAATGTAGCTGGTATTATGTAGTACTTCTGTAGTAACCTAAGTCATGGAGTTAATATAGCTTGTATTATGTAGTGCTTCTATAGTGCTTAAGTCACGGAGTTAATGGAGCTGGTATTATTTAGTGCTTCTGTAGTGCCTAAGTCGTGGTGTTAACAAAGCTGGTTTCTGTAGTGCGTATATAGTGCTGTCTCCTTAAATAGCCTGATCTTTAGTTTTATTAGGAAGAGAGAGGAGTGATGAGGCATGGTAGTGATTCGGTCTGGTCTGGGAGATAAAGCGAACTATTGCAAGGTGACAACGTTTTTCAAAGATTCCCTCATGTGTGGCGAAATGGTTTACAATAATACATGGTTGTGTCGTGTGTACAACCGCATCTACACGTAAATGTGCGTTGTGCGTAGACACACAACAGGTCTCCAAAATCGCTAGTATTATGATTCAAGTAGGTAGCCTTAATTCTGAGATGTGAATTCATTGAAATCACCCGCGAGAAAGACTTCAGGGGACTTTCCCGTATATATACGGGGTCTCATGAATGATTGCCTCCTGCCTGTACAGCAAAGACTAGAAGAGATAAATAAAAACCCAAAAGAGTACTTGGAAGAGTGTGGTATTCTGAATAAAAACCATTATATTCTATTCCTGTTTTTAATTCTTAATTTTTCTATTTCCGAAAGAAATAAAAAATAAAAAGAGCTGTAGTAAATGGAGGCAAAACCTTGATATAAAAACAAACGGTTTTTTTATTCAAAATTAAATGTTTATCCGAATTGTTTTGTCGTTTTTTTTATTCATTTTAGTTTCTTCTGCACAGGGGGCAGGAGGGGGGGGGGATGAGGGTCAATTCTTAACACCCTTTAGATTTAAATAATGATATACGGTGGGTCGTTCTCCGTTGCTAACCATCGATGATGTTGCTAACTATCAAGGGCGTTGCTAATCATCGAAGGCGTTGCTAACTATCGAGGGCGTTGCTATCCATCAAGGGCGTTGCTAACCATCGAAGGCGTTGCTAACCATCCATGGCGTTGCTATCCATATAGGGCGTTGCTAACCATAGAAGGTGTTGCTAACCATCGAAGGCGTTGCTAACCATCCATAGCGTTGCTATCCATATAGGGCGTTGCTAACGATAGAAGGTGTTGCTAACCATCGATGGCGTTGCTAACTATCGATGGTGTTGCTAACCATCGAAGGGATTGCTAACCATCGAAGGCGTTGCTAACCACCGAAGGCGTTGCTAACTATCAAAGGCGTTGCTAACCATTGAAGGCGTTGCTAACCATCGAAGGCGTTGCTAACCACCGAAGGCGTTGCTAACTATCAAAGGCGTTGCTAACCATTGAAGGCGTTGCTAACCATCGAAGGCGTTGCTAACCACCGAAGGCGTTGCTAACCATTGAAGGCGTTGCTAACCATCGAAGGCGTTGCTAACTATCGATGGCGTTGCTAACCATCGAAGTAATTACTAACCATCGAAGGCGTTGCTAACCATTGAAGGCGTTGCTAACCATTGAAGGCGTTGCTAACCATTGAAGGCGTTGCTAACCATCGAAAGGATTGCTAACCATCGAAGTAATTGCTAACCTTCGAAGGCGTTGCTAACCATTGAAGGCGTTGTTTACCATTAAATAGATTGCAAACCATAGAAGGCATTGCTAACCATCGAGGGCGTTGCTAACCTTCGAAGGCGTTGCTAACCATTGAAGGCGTTGTTCACCATCAAAAAGATTGCTAACCATTGAAGGCATTGCTAACCATCGAAGGCGTTGCTAACCATCCAAGGCGTTGCTAACCATCGAAGGCGTTGCTAACCATCGAAGGCGTTGGTAACCATCGAGTTTATCAAGGCAGCAAAGTGTGCGAGCAGAGTTTCGTGAAGAAAGGAAGCAGTGTAGTTGGGGATGGTGAAAATGGGGGGGTGGTGATTGTGGGAAGAGGCTTAGATTTAACATATTATTATTATTATCACTATCAAAAATCCGGCCGACTGTCGTTTTTTGCTAGGCTTGCGACGCTTGTTCGGTAGGCTCATAAAATTACAAAGTGGTGCGAAATAAAAAGGTTGTTTTGTTTGTTTATTTTTACTTCTCAAGAAAAAAAATCATTTCACATTTTTTTAAAGATGCACAGACAGACAGACATACACGCGCGCACACACACACACACACACACACACACACACACGGATGATTATAATAAGATGACCGCAGTTTGGAACAGCTGTGTCTGTTTGTACGTAAAAGGCTTTTGAAAGCGGAACTTTGTGTCTTTTGCCTCTATTCCTCATGTTTGTGCCTTGTTTATTGCTCTTTTTGCCTCTTTTTATTCTCATGTTTACTTCCCCACTTCATTTTCTCTGCATCGCCGTTTTCCTCTTGGCAGGACGTTGCCCTAAAAGCTCTCTCTGGTTCACTTTCCATCTGATTATCACTCTACCAAAGCCCAAATGTTGACAAGCCTATTATTTCTGCCAAAGCCTAAGAGTTGACGAGCCCATTCTTTCTAACCAAAGCCCAATAGTTGATAAGCCCATTCTGGGTGAGGTGCAATTTCTAGGTGAGCTACATTTTCCAGGTGACACTTCAATTTCTGAGTGAAGTTGCAAGTTCTGGGTGAGACAGTAAGTTATGAGCGAAATGTAAGTTCGAGGGTAAACTACAAGTTCTGGGTGAACTGCAAATTTTGGGTGACACTTCAAGTTCCGAGTGAAGTGTAAGATCTGGGCGAGACAGTTAGAAAAGAAAGAATGGGCTTTACAATTCTTAGACTTGTCAACCCTTGGGCGTTGATAGAAAGAATGAGATTGCTAACTCTTGGGCTTTGGTGGAAACAATCGACTTGTCAACCCTAGGGCTTTGATAGAATTAATGAGCTTGTCAACCATCGAGCCCATTAATTCTATCAAAGCCCTAAGGTTGACAAATCGATTGTTTCTGCCAAAGCCCAAGAGTTGGCAATCCCATTCTTTCAATCAAAGCCAAGGGGTGACAAGTCCATTTTTTATATCGAAGCCCAATAGTTGACAAACCCATTCTTTCTATTAAACCACAAGGGTTGTCAAGTCATTTCTTTCTGCCAAACCCCGAATTTAAAAGAAGACCACCTAGGAAAATGAAGGCAAAAAAGTACTGACAAGTCCTTTATTCCTTACAATACAGAGCATAAAGGCACTCTCAATCCCCCTATTCGATTGATTAAGCTTGCCTTTCTCCTCTCCCTCCCTCCAAAATCGCTCTAAAGCCTCTTTGGTAATGACAAGGCCTGAACTTAAAAGCCTATTTTGTCCACTCTCCTGCATGATTGCCTCGGAAAGGCCTCCACACTTTAAAAAAAGGCAAGTATTTTAAACACCTTTGTTTATATCATTAATGAGAAAGCCCAGTGGTAAAATCTCTTTCTGTTTACATCCTACTTTCATACTTGCGTACCCTCTAAAGCCTTCTAAAGGAAACCTTTTAAAAATCCCTCCAGAGAAAATCCTTTAAGACACACTAACACAAGCACTTCAGAAAGCCCTGTAAAGTAAGTGTCTTGTAAATAAAGCCCTTTAAAAAGGCCATTTAAATAAATTCCTTTGAAAAACCCTCCAAAGCGTTTAAAATTACCCAAAAGCAGCCACTTCAGGAAGCTTTGGAAAACATTAACCCTCTAAAGAAAGCCTGATGAAAAGGACCCCTTCCCTAAAACACTCTAACCCTCCCAAAAGCCCTCTAAATAATGCACAACAAAAGTACATCGAAAAGGAAGCTACATAAAGCCATCTAAAGTATGCCCATCGAAATCACATCTAAATAAAGCCCTATTAAAGTCCTGTATAGGAACCCTTATAAAAACCCTCCAAAATGGCTCTTAATGAAGCCTTCTAAAGACTACCCTTCAAAAACACATCAAAAGAAACACCATATTAAAGTCCTATATATCAATCTTCCTGTAAAGCCCTCTATAGAAAGCCCTCCAAGACTCGCTGAAGAAAACTACCTAATGCAAGTTCTCTAAAAAATGCGCCTCAAAACCATACCTAAAGAAAGTCCTAAAAAGTTATGTATAAAAAGCCATCTAAATAAAGCCGTTTCTAGAAAGCCCTCTACAAACCATCTGAAGCAAGCTCTCTAAAGAATACCATTCAAAACCACATCTAAGGAAAGCCATATAAAAATGCTCATATTACAAGCCTTCTAAAAAGCTCTTTATAGAAACCCCTCTAAAAGCCCTTTAAAATGTCCTGAAAATAACATATAAAGAAAGTCCTATAAAAAAGTCATGTAAAGCAAACCAACTAAAGTAAATCCTTAAAAGTCCTCTGAATCAAGTCAAATGAAGAAAACCCCCTTAAATGTGTTCTGAAGCCTTTGGACGAGAAATATCAGAGAGGGATCAAAAAGTCGATTGCTCCTATTTCAGAACTTCTTCCCCGACGGTTCGCTGTGGTGCTGCCTCTTCAGGGAAGTTGATTCTTCCTTCAAAAGTTATGAGGACGGTTATTTATAGCCCCGGGCTGGACCCCAATTCCGGAATCTCCCCTTTTTTATGTTATTTTTAAAGAACTAAAGAAAATCAACGCAGGGGACGAACTGACTTCATTCCGGAATCTATAGTATCAACCTACGCAAAAGGTGACCATACAAATAGAATCTTACCTAAAAAAAGGTAGATTCCCGAATTGGGATTAACCCTGGGGCGATAAATAAGTCATTTATGAAGAACAAATTTTCCCGAAGAAGCAGCACCACAGTGAAACGTCGGAGAAGTCCCGTAAATTGGAGCCATTTCGTTAACTCCAAACCTTCTAAAACAACCAATATAAAGTAATCCATGTGAAGTAAGCCCTTAAAATAAGCCCTCTACAGAAAATATTCTAAAGCAAACTTCTAAAAAGGCCCTCTAATGCAAGCCTTCTGACAAACACACCCTCTAATGTTAAGCCTCATAAAAGCAAGGCATCTAAAAAATGCCATCTAATGAATGTTCTGTAAATTAAGCCCTTTAAAAAACTAACCTCTTTAAAGCAATCCCTCTAAAAAGAAAGTGCTCTTAAAAACAAACCCTCTTAAAAACAAGCCACCTAAAAAGCAGACCCTCTTAAAAACAAGCCATCTAAAAAACAAGCCCTCTTAAAAACAAGCCTTCTTAAAAGCAAGCCCACTTAAAATTGATCCTTTTTAAAAGCAAGCCCTTTTAAGACAAGCCATATTTAAAACAATTCCTCTTAAAAGCAAGCGCTCTTAAGCGAAAGCCCTCTTAAAATCCAGTCTTTTAAAAGCAAGCCTTCTTAAAAACAAGTCATTTTAAAAGCAAGCGCTCTTAAAAGAAAGCCTTCTTAAGAGCAAGTCAAATAAAAAACAAGCGCTCTTAAAAGCAAGCCTTCTTAAGAACAAGTCATTTTAAAAGCAAGCCTACTTAAGAGCAAGTCATTTTAAAAGCAAGGGCTCTTAAAAGCAAGCCTTCTTAAGAGCAAGTCATTTTAAAAGCAAGGGCTCTTAAAAGCAAGCCTTCTTAAGAGCAAGTCATTTTAAAAGCAAGCCTTCTTAAGAGCAAGTCATTTTAAAAGCAAGGGCTCTTAAAAGCAAGCCTTCTTAAGAGCAAGTCATTTTAAAAGCAAGGGCTCTTAAAAGCAAGCCTTCTTAAGAGCAAGTCATTTTAAAAGCAAGCGCCCTTAAAAGCAAGCCTTCCTATAAACAAGCCATTTTAAAAGCAGCAAGCCCTTTCAAAAAACAAAATACTCTGCTACAATCCCTCCCCGTCCCCGTCGTCCCCACCTCCACCCCTATAACCACCCTTGCTTAATTGCCCCCCCCCTGTCCTGCCTCCAGGTGCGACATCGCCTCGGAAGCTACGACGAGATGGTCGAGCGAAGTGGGAAGAGAGTCCGCCTCTGCAACTGGGTTCGATTCCTCAAGTTCGAGGACGACCTCAACCAAAGAGTCAACATGGTCGCCACCAGGATCAGAGGTAGGAGTCACTTAGTTTGATAAAGCGATAATCATCGAGAGCATCAGCCATCGAAATACCCCCCAAATGAGGTCAGGTAAGAAAGCGGTGAAGTTAGGGAATGTGAAAGTATGGAATATATATAAGAAAGTATGGATGAAGGGTAAGAAGGTGGAGTTGATAAAAGATTTCATCTGTGTAGGGACAAGAGGGAGCGCAGCTCTCCTAAATCAACTAAACTCGCTCAATAAAGGAGGAACTGAGATAATTTAACAAAAATAAACTTTACTGAAGGAGGATGGAAGAAGTTCTGAGGGAAACTAAATTCTGGGTGAAGTGTAAGATCTGGATGAAATTGCAAGTTCTGGGTGACACTTCAAGTTCTGAGTGAAGTGTAAGATTTGGGTGAAACATCAAGTTCTGAGTGATACTGCAAGTTCTGGGTGAGGTGCAATTTCTAGGCGAGCTACAATTCCCAGGTGACACTTTTGGTTCTGAGTGAAGTTGCAAGTTCTGGGTGAGACAGTAAGTTATGAGTGAAATGTAAGTTCGAGGGCAAACTACAAGTTCTGGGTGAACTGCAAAGTTTGGGTGACACTTCAACTTCTGAGGGAAGTGTAAGATCTGGGCGAGGCAGCAAGCTCTGGGTGAAATGTAAGTTCGGGGTGAAACTTCCACTTCCGAGTGGAAGTGCAAGTTCTGGTTGAAGATTTAAGTTATGAGTGAAACTGTAAGTTCTTGAAGAAGTATAAGTTCTGGGAGAAGCTGCAAGTTCTGGGTGATTCTACTAGTTATGTATTAAAATGAAAGAACTTGGTGAAATTTCCAGTTCTAAGGGAAGCTGCAAGCTAGGGAAAAAACTATAAGCTCGGGAGGGGGGGGGGGCTATACAAATTATAGGTAAAACCACAGGTTTGTGGGCAGTGTAAGTTCTGAATGAAACTGTTCTGAGTGAAGCTGCAATTATTGGGGGAAAGGAAAAGTTGTGGGTAAAATGTAAGTTCTGAGTAAAGGGTAAATTCTGCGGTAATTTGTAACTTCTAGGTGAAGCTTTTAGTTCTGAATGAAATTTGCAAGGTCTGAATAGTGTAAGTTCTAGGTGAAGTTGCAAGTTCTGCCTGAGATACTAAGTTCCGGGTGAAGCTGCAAGTCCTTGGTGAAAATGCAAGTTATGTGTGAAACTAAAAGTTATGGATGAAGATGCATGTTCCGGTTGAAGTTGAAGTTTTGTGGAAGCCTCAAGTTGGATAAACAGTAAATTTTGAGTGAAGCTGCAAGTTATGAGTGAATCGGCATGTTACGGCCGAGTTCTGGTTGAAGGATAATTTCTTGGTGAAACTGCAACTTCTCTGTGATATGTTAATTTATGGGAGAAACTTCAAATTCTGTGCAAAACTGTAAATATAAATTCTGTACATATGAAATGTAAATTCTAGGTGTAATTCTAAGTTCTGAGTAAAGCTGCAAGTTCTGAGTGAATTTGCTTGTTGTGGTGAGGCTATAAATTCAGGATGAAACTGCAATTTCCGGGTAAAGCCCTAATTTCTGGAATAAACTGTAGTTCCTGGGAGAAGCTTTAAACTTTGGGTGAAACTGCAAGTTCTTCCTGAATCTGTAAATTCTGGCTTAGCTATAAGTTCTAGTTCAAACTGTAAGTTCTGGGTGAAACTATAAGGACAAAGCGAAACTGTAAGTTCTGGGCAAAGCTTAAATTTCTCCGTGGGTGATTCACTTTATTATTTTGGGGCTCCATATTTTTTAATAGCACTTAGCTATTACTGACTCCAGACGACAGGATGGACGAAAACACCCTGTTTTCACAACAGCTGATTGAAAGCTCACATCGCCAAGCTGGTGCCAGAGTTTGGCCAGGGGAGTGACCTGTAACAAAGTACCTACGAGTACTAGAGTGGACACAATGTCAGGGCAGTAAACGATTATAAGAGTTATGGGCAAATCGAGACGACAATGTGAGATAAATAATGAAATAATTGATCTAAATTAGATTTTCCTATGTCTAGTCCTGGCTAGGAAGCCTCTAACTTGTAACTCTAGGCATTTTCCCCTTCGTCCCTTTTTCTCCACCGATCGGAGGGGTAGATTAGTGTGTGGGAGGAGCTAAAGGCTTGAATGCGTGTTGATTGGGTAGCGTTTGATAAACGTCTAAAGTATGGTTTTGTTAGTATGTTGGCATGTGGGGAAAGTTACGTGTACGAATCGCGTATGTCTTGTAATCTAATCGTTTTCAACATCTGATTAGATTAATGGTGTTTGGAAGACATCTGCTGTGAGAAAAATCTCGTTTGGGATTCCTGCGTATTTACTTTTCCCAATGTTATTTAAGAGAGCTGAATGATAGTGAAATTGTTTGGCTATCTGTGTGTTCGAATATCTGTATAGTAGAAGTTATTGTATTTGATTTTAAGGCTTGACGCTAAAAAGTCAAATTTGAGATGAAAATCTAGAAAGTTTTTGAATTTGTGTCTGTGTTATGCTGAGACGATGGAAGTACGATACTGAACTATTAATGCTTGGTACTAAAGGCACAACAGATTCGGTTCGATTCCTCTTCCTAAGCTTTAAGGCTTCAACCTACGGTCCTTCTTCAGAGATGTTGACATTGATGTAACTCGCCAAGAATGAGTTAAGCCTTTGATCTTACTTTACCGACCATACATCGGCTACTTAAGGCAAGGTAGTTTGATGAAAACTTCTCTATATCAACACCTCTGAAGAAGGACTCTAAGTTGAATAATAAAGCTTAAAATTGATTAAAACCTTCGGCTCATGTGTGCCTTTAATTTTACATACGTACATATAACCTTTATAAAAGATACTCATAAAACGCCCTGGCAGAAGGTAGTCAGGGTAGCCAACGGTCGGTACAAGGTACTTGGGTAAGCCTTCGCAGTGGAATGAAATGGGTTAATGATGATGATATTAATACTTATTTTAAGCATAATTAATCGTTAATAATATACCGTATGTGAATACATAGAGGAAACCATTATTTATTGTTTAATCTTAAGAGAGGAAAGCCGTATGTGGTAACCATTATTGATAACCCGTCACGGAACTTAAAGTCAATTATTGAAGGATAGAAAACCCACTCATCCTTCAACTATTTATCCTAGTGTACTTATTACACCCTCTTCCAATGTACATGCACGTTTTACTTCTCTGTTTGATTACATGTCTACCAACACTTAGTGAAGGGGAAATTTCCATGTGTCCATTATAGAGGGAACGCAAAATAAATTTAAATAACTAGTAAAATATTCAAAGTGTACAAAAAGTATATTTAGCATTGAAAGGGAAGATGATTGAAATTTAATATAATATATAAATCTTTATGTAAATTATGTTTGAAATGTCTTTAAACATGCCTGAACATCTACCTTCTCTTGTTAGAATTCCCAGATACGACAGGCGTCTGAAACGACAGGGAGTTCCTTACAAGGGGTTCATAAAATGTCAAAACCTCCGAAGAAATTCGATAATTTTTCAAGATTTACTTTTACATAAAATACATTTATATTATTTAGAAAAAAGAAATTTGAAGTTTAATATGATTTAGTATTTCTTACACACTCTATCATTCAAATTCCTTTCATCACACCTAGAACATTTCAGTCTTATTGGAACCTACCGTAGCTTTAAAAATCACGTTTGGGATCAATCCTGGTGGCACGAGTTCGCGCAAGATAAGCGCACATGGCGCTGTTATATATTTCTGTGGGATTAAATCTTATTTAGTACACGAGTAGTGGTGGCACCAGGCCTCGCAGAAAAACATAGTACTATAGTAGTGGTGGCACCAGGTCTCTCAGAAAAAACATGGTACTATAGTAGTGGTGGCACCAGGTCTCGCAGAATAAGTATGGTACTCTAGTAGTGGTGGCACCAGGTCTCGCAGAATAAGTATGGTAGTCTAGTAGTGGTGGCACCAGGTTTCGCAGAATAAGCATTGTACTCTAGTAGTGGTGGCACCATGTACTTTAAAATGTCTTAATCCTGGTTTCAAATCTAAAGAAATCTGGTCTTCGTTCGATTTGTAATGGAGCGGATTAAGGACATTAATTAATCACTTTGAGGTTAGGTTGTGTGACGGAGTAATGGGTGGTGTTACGAATGGTTGCTTGTAATAGGAATAACGAGACTACCTTAACACGATTCATCAATTTTAATCCCACAATGTACCATGGACAACCATGCTACGCCTGACATATGGCAGATTATGTGCCTGCCCCACCCCAACGACACCAGCCGCGTTCCCTGTCGGTCTCAATACCTGCAGGGAAATCTTCGGTTCTCTTTCACACATTTTTACTTCCCCTCTCTCTTCACTACTCTCTATACACACCCTTACAAACCTTCTCCATGGAGATTCTTTCGCAGGTCTTGCTTCATGGTTGTAACAATAAAGTTGGGGCTGGAGGGGGAAACTTAAAAACGGTCCCCACTGAGACTAAATTAAGTCAGTGTTTTTTTTTTAATTAGGAGGCCACCTGGTTGGCGAAGTAACTACTGCTTTAGAGCCCCAATCACAAAAAGTGAGATTGCAATAAGTTCCTCTCTTTGGGGTTGCGGTTGCCATCTGTCCAAATTAGTTCATAATTTCTCTTTAACCGATTTTAATGACAAAGAGAGGTAGTTAAGGTTCTTAACTACCCCTCATTGGTCAATATAATCTATAACAGGGGCTATCTTAGCTCTTGATACAGATAATGAGGGGGGGGGGGGTAGTGTAACATCTTTCCAACACACTTAGTCAATTTCAACCCAAAGATTATAGATCATTTTAGACCTTAATTCAAATCACACATCTGTGGGACCCAAACTTAATATTCAGGGTGACTGTAAGCCCCTGTAATTACCGTAAAGTAATTGGGAGGTAATTCATCTGTCCCCATTTCGAGGTACTTCCACACATCCATGCCTCCACCCCGCTGCGTGTGGTACCGTGCCAAAATTAAAAACCCTTCGTCGAAGCAGTGCCGTACGGTGGTTGCTATGACACGGACCATCATTACCAGACCCCCTTATTATTTTACTCTAAACTCAGGGCAGGTTTGGACAATTATACAATCACAACAATATTTACAATTCACCGTTGCCTGGGGCAACGAAATGGAGGTCTTACAGCTTCATCAGATTCCTGAATATCGCAGACGGATGTTGGACCCGGCGATAATTCGGGTGTTTTTATGTGTAAGAGCAATTTATGTGACATTCTCTCAGCACGCAACCTGTAAAACCTACATGGAGGATTTGCATCACACTTCCCCCGCACACATCATTGGTTAGATTCTTAAATAAAACCGTTTGTATACACAGTTCCTATCCTCCAATTTTTTTATCTTTAGAATAAAATCTGCCATTGAGGAATTTCGAGGACGAGTTATTTGGTGAATAAAGAGAAAGAAAACTACTAGAATTTGAGATCGCATGAAGATAAACTACCCAAAACTTTCAGGAAGGTGGCTTATCTTCGGGCGATAAAAGATGGGGTGATTTATCTTCAGGTGAGGAAAGTTGGGTGGCTTATCTTCTGGAGAGAAAATCTTAGGTGACTTATCTTCAGGTGAGAAAAGTTAGGTGGCTTATCTTCAGGTGAGAAACGTTAGGGTGGCTTATCCTCGGTGAAAAAAAAAGCTGGGCTAACTTCTCTTTAGGTAATAAAATTTGGGGTATCTTATCTTCGGCGATAAAAGGTGAGTTAACTTATCTTTAGGTGAGAAAATTTAGGTGGCTTATCTTCTGGGGAAAAATCTCTGGTGACTTATCTGCAGGTGAGAAAATTCGGGTGGCTTTTTTCTGGCGGAAAAATCTTGAGTGACTTATCTTCAGGTGAGAAAAGTTAGGGTGGCTTATCCTCGGTGAAAAAAGGTAGGGTAACTTATCTTCAAGTGAGAAAAGTTGGGTTGCTTATCTTCAGGTGAGAAAAGTTGTGGTGGCTTTTCCTCGTTGAAAAAAGGTGGGGTAACTTATCTTCAGGTGAGAAAAGTTGGGTTGCTTATCTTCAGGTGAGAAAAGTTGTGGTGGCTAATCATCGTTGAAAAAAGGTGGGGTAACTTATCTTCAGGTGAGAAAAGTTGGGTTGCTTATCTTCTGGAGAAAAATCTCTGGTAACTTATCTTTAGGTGAGAAAAGTTGTGTGGATTATCTTCTGATGATAGTCACTTACTTGGCATGGTGCAATTTGAGTAGCTACTAAAAGCTATATTAACTGCAAGTTCTATAATAATATTAGAAAATAATGAAGAATAATATTAATTTATTGAATAATAAATTGCTTTTAAATAAATTTGGTCAACATATATTGATAAACATTTTGTGTGCTGAATCATTTGACCACCAAATGGTTTATAGCAGGAAAATACACGTGTACACGCTTGTATGTGTGTACACTAAAAATGATGGAGATTTCCTCAAAAATCTCCTCAACATTTTTTTCTGTATTTATTAAAAACAGGTTGGTCTGTAATTTTCCTAATAGAAATTTAATTTTCCCATATATAATTTTAATTTTCCAATAGACTGTGAATTCTCCTAATAGAATTTTTATTTTTCTAAATGAATTTCAATTTTTTTAAAGAATTTTAATTTTCCTAATATAATTTTAATTTTTCTAATAGTTTTAATTTATCTGATAGAATTTTAATTTTCTTCCCAATGAAATTTTAATTTTCCTACTAGAATTTGATTTTTCCTAATGGAATTTTAATTTCCTAATAGAATTTTTATTTTCCTTATAGAATTTGTATTTTCTTTATGAAATTTTAATTTTAACTATATAATTTTAATTTTGCTAATACTATTTTAACTTTGCTAATAGAATTTTAATTTTACCAATAGAATTTTAATTTTCTTAAGAGAATTAATTTTCCTGATGAAATTTTATTTTTTCTAATAGAATGTTAATTTTTCTAATATTTTTTAATTTTACGAATATAATTTTAATTTTCCTAATAAAATATTAATTTTCCCAACATAATTTCAATTTTCCTGATAGTTTTAATTTTCCGATTAGAATTTTAATTTTCCTAAAAGAATTTTAACTTCCCAGACAGATTTTTAATTTTCCCAATAGAATTTTAAATTTCCAAATATAATTTTAATTTTCCTAATAGAATATTAATTTTCCCAACATAATTTTAATTTTCCTGATAGTTTTAATTTTCCCAATAGAATTTTAATTTTCCTAATAGAATATTAATTTTCCTAATAGAATTTTCATTTTTCTAAAAGAATTTTAACTTCTCAGACATATTTTTAATTTTCCTAATATAATTTAAAATTTCCAAATAGAATTTTAATTTTCCTAAAAGAATTTTAACTTCCCGGACAGATTTTTAATTTTCCAAAATAGAATTTTAAATTTCCAAATAGAATTTTAATTTTCCTAATAGAATATTAATTTTCCCCAAATAATTTTAATTTTCCTGATAGTTTTAATTTTCCCAATAGAATTTTAATTTTCCTAAAAGAATTTTAACTTCTCAGACATATTTTTAATTTTCATAATATAATTTCAAATTTCCAAATAGAATTTTAATTTTCCTAAAAGAATATTAACTTTTCTAGTAAAATTTTAATTTTATTGATAAAATTGTAAGTTCCTGATGGAATTTTAATTTTTTAATGGATTTTTAATTTTACTGATAGAATTGTAATTTTCCTAACGGTTTTTAATTTCCTTATAGAACTTTAATTTTCCTAATATAATTTTAATTTTCCTAATAAAATTTTAATTTTCCTAATATAATTTTTATTATATCCTGCCATCGTATTTAAGAGTAAAATTCTGAGTCTATAAAATAACTTTGGAGGGTTTTGCCTCATTATAAAAGAGGAAGATAAATGTAGAAGAGATTTAAAAGAGGAAGATAAATAAAGAAGAGAAAAAATGGAATTTGTGCTATAAGAGACTTAAACGAGGAAGATAAATATTTAAGAGAAAAATGGAATTTTAGCTTTAAGAGACTTAAAAGAGGAAAATAAATATGGAGGAGGAAAATGGAATTTGTGATTTAAGAGACTTAAAAGAGAAAAATAAATATGGAAGAGGAAAATGGAATTTGAGCTTTAAGAGACTTAAAAGAGGAAGATAAACATGGAAGAGAAAAATGGAATTTGTGCTTTACGAGACTTAAAAGAGGAAGATAAGTATGGACAGAGAAAAATGGAATTTGTTCTTTAAGAGACTTTAAGGAGGAAGATAAATATTGAAGAGAAAAAAATGGAATTTGTGCTATAAGAAACTTATAAGAGGAAGATAAATATTGAAGATAAAATATAATTTATGATTTAAGAGACTTAAAAGAGGAAGATAAATATGGAAGAGAAAATGGAATTTGTGCTTTAAGAGACTTAAAAGAGGAAGCTAAATATAGAATAGAAAACGATGTAAATGTAGATGTAATCACTTATCAATGATGGTATGGGGTACTTATTAACGGTATTATGGAGTAGGGATGATAATGGGGATGTAAGACCTTTTTAATATTTAAAGCGGAAACCGACTAGGGCATCTCCAATCTCCCCTCCCCCCCTCCCCAAATTGTAAGGAGGATTCTGTACAAAAATGGTGTAGTTAGATGAAGTGAAAATGTGTGAAACTCATATAACCGCAGTTTATTCTGCTGGTATTGGGGCTAGGAGGTAATGTAATCTTTCAGATGGCAGTTGCAGCATGGTTTCAATGCTACACTCGACACCCTGCGGGGGCTACTATTATTATTATTATTATGATTAAAGTCAATGAAGGCGACCCGTGGAATGCAACAACCAAAACGGCAGAACCTAAAAGCCCTACATGGCCCAACGAGCAGCGCAACATCGATAAAAGTAGAAAACATAAAAATCAAGAGAGAAGAAAGACTTCGCTCGCCTTTTAAATACATCACAATTATCCGAATTAACGACATCTTTAGGCAGAGTGTTTCACAGAGCTACGGCTCTAGGAATGAAAGATCGAGAGAACTGCGTCGTATTCACTTGAGCGACCGAAAAAGCACGGTCATTTTGCTTTAACGAGTAGCGCGTATCAGGAACGGCCGTGAGGGAGCTGGTAATGGACAGTGAAGTGGATGATCAGGATCAGAAACACTTAAAAAGAAATGAGTCAAGACTCCAACAAGTCGACGATGCCCTAAGGTTTAACTGTACATCGGCTGCCTTATGATTAACAAGATCAAAGACTGAGCTAAAATCAAGAGATACAAAACGAGATTCAAGAGCATCAAGAGAACTTTGAAGGACATTGGTGATAAAAAGCCGAGCATCGAAGTACTAAGACCTTTCCGAAAACCAAACTGTTTTACCGGCAGTAATTTATTATTATTATTATTATTATTATTACTCATTCCTCCGGATGAATTGAGGGTGAAGAGCCTCTGGGGATCGGGTTAAGAAAGTAAGAAAAAAATGGGGTAGTAGGAGGGAAAAGGCGGAAACTAAACAAGTAGGTTAAAAAATACTCCCCCCCCCCAATTGGAGACAAGTTGAGGGAGGACTGCACTAATCTTGACTACGAATAGGGATGAATTGACGAAAGTTGGTCGGCGACTAGCCTGCAAAATTAGCTGCTAGGCAAGGAAAATTGGTGTAGAGGGGCTTGTAATGAAGGTTGGAAAATATTGGGCAAAATGGGGATGCCAGAAAGGAAGAAAGCTTAGGTAGTCTTAATTTTGTTCGATACTTCTGAGGACAGTGGGGCAGGAGGGCATCGCACTCCTGTAGGTGCCAGATGTAACAATGCACCCCCTCCCCTTGTTGGTATAGGAATCATTAGTATTAAGTTGAAGCCGAGCATCGTCGACGAGATTCCCCGCCCGGATAATGAAATCAACATAGAGATCAGAATGACAATTGCTAGTGAGTCCGAAGTCACCTGGGGTCGGTCCCGATGGGGAGGGGGTTTGGGTCGTATTGTTGTTATTGTTTTTTACACCAAACGAAATCATAGTAACCTTCAAAACCCCAGAGGTTAGGGGACCCTTTCCGCGTGGGTATGTTATGATGTAAATACGGGGAGATAAATGATAGCTGTGTTGTGATCGTTTACGTGCTGTTAATGCGTGGAAAGCTACTTAGCCCCGAGGAGTAGAGTGTCAGCGTATGCGCCAATAGGCGGCAAGCTGGTGACGTCCCTGAAAGTTTTGTCTCCAGATTCACTGGGATCGAACTCACGCCTAGATGCTAGAAGTTCAATTCCGTATCCACGAGGCCAACGAGGGATCCTAGGAATCCCTACCTAATCGGGTGTATTGTAGGATATGAAATGTGGATGTATGGGAGTGAGGTGGCCAAGTGATGTAGGGTTAAGAAATTAAAGATGAAAGTAATTGAGAAGGGGTGTAGGAATCACGAGATAGTTGCGATGTAGTTTATGTGCAATGTAGTCTATGTGCAATGTAGTGCCTAGTCGGTGAAGTCGGCATACATTGTCTGGCTGTTCCGAAGTTCGAATCCTGAGTCATGGCGATGGTTCCAGGTCTTGTTGCCTTTATTTAAGCAGCTAAAAACAATACAAAGTGATTTGATCGTGTCTCAACTCGATCAATCGTGTTTAAGACATGTTAGAAACGTGTTTCACCCGTACACCATTTCCTGCTTCAATTTCCTCCTATCTTCCTCCATTTACAGCAGGTACAGTGGAAATGAGGGAACGACAGGCCCCTAACTTTGCGTACAGGGGGTGTAAGATCTTCAGGGGACTGCTCCCCCCTTGTAAGTTGGGGACAAGGAGCCTCCCCGATTAGTTGACCAAATCCGACCGCGGCAGATTTCCGGTTTCTGGGACCGGAACGGCGGATGTGCTAATTGTGCTCCTGCGGCCGGGAAGCGATTTTCAGCCCTTTTAACTCCGTTTAAATTAAACCCTAATTACACGGGGCCACAACAATGGGATCTCCACACGCCCCTTTTTTAATGGGACACGCGACCCACACGAGACTCACACGCGACTTCTTGCGTCTGAACGCGTGTGCAATATATATATATATATATATATATATATATATATATATATATATATATATATATCTTTCATGAGCGCGAAAGAATGATGAAAATGAATTAAACAAACCGTAAGAAACAGAAAAGGGGAAGTTTTTCTTCGGAAATATTATTTCCTAATTCGCAAAAATTCCTTACAGGGGTGGGATTCGAACCGTGCACATTGAGGCAGCGAGCATCCGCTTTGATCTCAATTAAATCATCTCTTAGGCCACTTGGCTACGCGGAAGACCAAAAAATCTTTCGAATAAACAAGCTTTTAAGTTACACTTCGCAAGGTCGATCGGGACTATGAAATAAAAAGAAAATTGATAGGGAATTCAAAGGACAAAGGAGAATTGAGGTAAACTCAATATATACAATGTATAAATTTTTCATGAGGGCGAAAAAATGATGAAAATGAATTCAACAAACCGCAAGAAACAGAAAACGGGGTATATTTGACAGTTTGCATAAAAAACCCCGCAAGATCAGTTTACTCAGAGTATCCACCCTCAGCTTCCACCGCAGCCCCAAGACGGCTCCAGAACCCCTGGTGCATGCGTTCCTCTCTGAGTCCTTGGGTAATCTTTTAACATTTCCTTTATCTTGGCACTCAGCTCGGCCTTGAGGCTGAAGGTAGATTGGTTCATATCGTCTGCCCATTTTGCAGCTAGGAAAACATTCTATGGTAATAAGCCTTCCCGCACGAATAACTTCAACCAATGTATAACATTGCTATTTAATAATAAATTAAATAGTTTAAAGGACATATTTGGAAAAGCGGGTATTAATCTAGCCTTTAAATGTAATAATTCCTTAAATCAATTGATGATGGCCAGGAAACCCAAAGAATATCATAACATAGGAGTATATGCAATACCATGCAACGATTGTCATAAAGTTTATATAGGGAAAACGGGGAGAAATCTAGACAAGAGATTGTACGAACACAAAAGAGATATTAGAGTGGGCAGCGAAAGCAGTGGAATATTTTGCCATGTTAGAGACAAGAATCATACGATCGATTTCAATGGAAGTAAAATGGTATTTAAATCGGCTAACTATGTTAAGAGAAGAATCGGAGAATCGAGCTTGATATCGTCAGTTCCTAATTTAAATCTATCTGAGGGTCAATTTTCTTTTAATCCTGTAATAAGAAAGCAAATAAACAAAATAGTAAAATGTCAGCCCTTCAATATGTTTAGGCCTAACCCCCCTCCCAGATTAGCCACAAGTAGGGGATTGGGGAAAAAAGAGGGGATCTTGTGTTATGCTTATATGCAGTTCTCTTATATTTTCTGCCCAGTGTCAGTTGAAAAGGGTGTGAGATACACCGAAACTGTTCTGAATTAAATTGTCTTCGGAGAATAGTGTTTAATTCCTCATCTTTTCTTGCGATATTGCATTAATTTTCATATATATATATATATATATATATATATATATATATATATATATATATATATATATATATATATATATATTAAAATATATATATATATATATATGTGTGTGTGTGCGTGTGCGTGTGTGTGCCATGCTGCTCCAATGCAGGTTGGTAGCTAGGGGCCATCAGTTAAGGTACTCGACACCTTGTGTATTAAAATTCAGCACAATAACTACTACGCTAGGTTGTCATGACGCTTAGATGGGACGGTTGGTTAGTCAAACGCACATTTGAAAAGGAACATGCAACTGATTTTAGCCAGGTTAAGAAAATTCACTCATAGACATACATAGGTAAACTTTAGAAATCGTTTTATTTTTAACAAAATTCAACATTTGAAATGGATACAAAAGTAATTTTGAGTTTGGCCAATTTCTTTTTACTTCCTTCAAAAGTTTTATGAGGAAAGTTGACGGTTAGGGCTGATGGATCGGTCTATTGGATACAACCACTGTCGTTGTGTGGACAATAACCATCTTCCAGGTGTAACTAAGGAGGCAAACCATGGCTATTTTAACCGCAAAGGTGAATGTCTTTACTTCACTTTTAGTCGCGTGTGACTCTATATGTCACTATGTCGGTCGGTCGGTAGGGTTAGTCGGTCCGTCGGTTGCCGTTTTGCTTTTATTTTGGGGGTAATGATATTGTAAAGTTGTAACCGATTCTAACGAAATTTGAAACCCTTGTGTTGTTTTACATTCCCTTTCGAATCATATAATTGCCAAGGTCCTTCCAAGGTTAGCCGGGGAATTATTTGTCAATCACATCATAATCATTCCGCTGATTCTAACGAAATTTGAAATCCTTATGCCATTTATACATTCCCTTTTGAACGATATAATTACCAAAGTCCTCCCAAGGTTAGCCGGGAATTATTTGGCAATAACTTCATAACTATTCGGCCTATTCTAACGAAATTTGAAACCCTTATGTAGTTCTACATTTTCTTTTCAATGATATAATTCCTAAGGTCCTCCCAAGGTTAGTCCGGGAATTATTGAAAGTTTTTAAGGTCGTATGGGCATAAGTCACAATAAATGAGAGCACGCGACTTTGATCAGCAGACCCTGTTTTCTTAAAGTTTACCTTTGGACCTGAATTATCTTTAATCTTAAGCGTCAACTTGGTTTGGAATTATTTGGACGTAATAGGTGAAAGTGTATTCGTTGGTCTTTTCTCTTTTTAGTTCATTTTGATTGACGAAGAGACGTTTTTTAAAATCTCGAAACCTCGCTACATATATTCTTCTAGTGCTGAGGTTACAAGAGGTCTTTACACGCACAGAGCCCTCCCTCAGCCTCTCCCCCTCCTCTCTCTTCTGGGGTCGTTGATTTGTCTTCGTCTTTGGAGTCCTTTGCGTTGTCTTGAACTTATGGTTTCTTTGAATTACCTTCAACTTATGGGTTCTTTGCGTTTGTCTTAAACTTTTTGGTTCTTTGTGTTTGTTTTCAAATTCTAGGTTCTTTGCGTTGTCTTCAGTTTTGAGGTTCTTTGCTTTGTCTTCAGCTTTTATATGTTCTTTGCATTGTATTCAACTTCTAGGTTCTTTGCGTTTATATTCAACTTCTCGGTTCTTTGCGTTGTCTTCAGCTTTTAGGTTCTTTGCTTTGTCTTCAACTTCTGCGTTCTTTGCGTTGTCTTCAACTTCTGGGTTCTTCGCGTTGTCTGCTTCTTTTTGGTTATTTGCGTTTGTCTTCAACTTCTGCGTTCTTTGCGTTGTCTTCAACTTCTGGGTTCTTCGCGTTGTCTGCTTCTTTTGGTTTCTTTGCATTTGTCTTCAACTTCTAGGTTCTTCGTGTTGTCTGCTTCTTTTGGGTTCTTAGCGTTTGTCTTCAACTTCTGCGTTCTTTGCGTTGTCTTCACCAACATTTTCATTTGTCATTTGGAAACCGAACTTTTAAATGATTGTTCCATATAATTTAAACCTAATCTTTATATAAGATACATGGATGACACTTTTACATTATTCCATAATTATGCTCAATCTGAACCTTTCAAAAACTTCATACACTCATATAACCTTAACATTTCGTTTACCCTATAACCAGAAAAAAATAATAGTTTAACTCTTTGGATGTTAAAATATAACAAAATCACGATTACTTTGTATTTTCTCTCTTCCGAAAGCCAACATCTACAAACCTTGGTCTAATTTTTTTAGCTTCTCTACTTATCAATTTAAAGTTAATTGTAAAATCTTGATCCACTGCGTCTTCAATATCTGCTCTAATTGGATCCGATTCTATTTGGAAATGGAAACATTTTTAACTTTTTTTAAAAATTAAATAAGTACCCGCCCTATATCTTCATAAGTTGCAATAGGGAATTTTTTAAATAATTTATTTAACCGTATAAAAATTTTTGATGGTCCACGCAAGAAATTTTATATCTCATTTTCCTTTTTTGTATACCAGATTATTGCTTTTAAGAAGGAATTGTTGAATAGTTTAAGAAGATTCTATCCGCTTTTTAATCTAACGCCAATCTTTGTAAATCCTTTAAAAATTGGCTCCTTTTTCACTGTAAAAGATCCCGCTCCTGACATGATGCGTTCAGGGGTAGTATATAAATGTACTTATCTCAAATGTTCTCTGGGAACGTACATTGGATGTACAGACCGCCTTTTCAAGGTTCGCATCGATGCTCACCGGGGGATGTGAGCTACAGAACAGGAATGGATCTATCTGTAAAGTAAAACTCTGTTATCTGATCTTATTCCCATTCATATAAAATCCCTATAGATATTAATCAATTTAAAATCTTATCTTCCTCAAAATCTAAATCTGACCTTCTCATAATTGAATCCCTATTAATTAAACACAATCAGCCTCAGTTAAATAAAGATTCTACTTCCATGCAGATATACATTGCTTAATTTAAAATAAAAACACTTATTTCACTACTTGCCATTAATTAATTATCTCCAAAACAACCAACTAGCTAGCACTTTATTGAATCAGGTAATATTTAATGTTGTTTTTATTGCGTTATCTCTTTTTCCACTTCTATCTCGATTAATGTCATTTGAATTTATTTTGTATTTTTAATTATTATTCAAACTACTGAAGTTTGTCCTTCCTATTTATTTTTTTCGAGTTACTTCTGCATTTTTGTATTTTCTGTAATTTTTTACATTTTGTATATTATTCCTCACATTTTCACCTTTAACTCTTAATTCGTGTTATTGTTTTTTAATTGTAAAAAGCAATTACATATAATATATATATATATATATATATATATATATATATATATATATATATATATATATATATATATATATATATATATATATACAGTGGGTGCAATAAATATCCGATACATGATCAAAAGTTTATTTACCATAGTTACATAACAGCAAAGTAATCGAAAATTGAACATCCTATGTATTTTGTATGTTGAATACAAATAGGTATCATATTGAAAAAATATTAAAACATAACTATGATTACGGCAAAAATATCAAACGAACGTTTCAAAAAGTATCCGATACATCTATGAAAACCAATTAGTATTTGGTGATCTGACCTTTCGTCGCTAGTACAGCTTCCAACCGTTTTGGATATTTACTTACGAGGTTCTTACAAATATTTGTAGCTATCTTAGCCCATTCTTCTTGACATATTCTTTTTAAATCTGTTAGATTTCTTCGGTCTCTTTTCGGAATCTTTAGTTTTAATTCTCGCCACAGGTTTTCGATAGGATTTAGGTCTGGCGACTAACTTGGCCATCCCATAACCTCTATTTTCTTCTGCTGAAATCACGCTGCAGGGCCCTTGGCTGTATGTTTTGGATCGTTGTCCTGCTGGAATGTCTATCATCTTGGCAACTTCAAGTCGTCTGCAGACTGTAAGAGATTATCATCCAGAATCCTGAGATACATCTGAGCATTCATTTTCCCTTCACTAATATGGAGTCTTCCAGGACCAGCAGAGGAGAAGCAGCCCCATACCATTATGCTGCCTGTATTTTTAGGATCACGCGCTGAGTTTTTCTGCCTCCAAACGTGACTAACACTATTCTATCCAAATAACTAAAGCTTCTCTAAATGTTCATTGGCAAAATTCAGACGATTTCTGACATGAATTGGTTTCAACCACGGTGTCTTTCTTGGTGTGCGAGAATGGAATCCCTCGTTCCTAAGGACTGCTCTAATTGTATTTTTTGCATACATTTGTCCCAGCTGCTTCCAAATCTTTCTGAAGTTCAGATCGAGTCACTCGAGAATTCTTCTTTACTTTGCAGACTATATGGACGCCCTGAATGTGGTAGACTTGCAGCGGACTGATATGACTTGAACCGGTGAATCGTGTCACCAATGGCTAAGATTGGTATTTTTAGCATAAATGAAATTTTTCTATATTTTCAATATTTGTCAATTTTACTGATTTACCTTTCCTTTCCCGCTTTTTTAGCCATTATATAATGCATGTTTTTAACTCTTTAACTGTTATCGTTAATATTCTTTCCCCTTCACATTCCTCGATGCAGTCGCTGAAGATGGTGTTAGCGAAGGTCCGAAACGTCTAGCCAAAATGATTAGTGTAATCTCCTAGCTCTTCATATATATATATATATATATATACTGTATATATATATATATATATATATATATATATATATATATATATATATATATATATATATATATATATATATATATATGTGTGTGTATATGGATGTGTATGTGTATACATATGTTTGTTTCTTTACCCAGTAGAGGGGGGAAGGGGTTGTTTTGAACCCATTAACATCAAAACCATGAGGGTCAAAAACACAAAAATACCTCCGAGGACCTCCCCCTCCACTTAAAGGCCGTTCCTAGTGCTCCAAGACTCACCGAAGGTTATCTACTGATCTTTATGTTGGTTTCATTATCCGGTAGGGAGGGGGGACTTTGTCCTGACCAAGAGAAAGATGCCGATGCCTAAACCCCCTGAACAAAAATATCTCTAAGCGCCTCCCCCTCTGCCCAAAGAAGGCGAGCTCATAGTGCTCCAAGACTCACCAGCCGCTATCATATTGATCTTTATGTTGGTTTCATTATATATTGGGGGAGGGTTCATCTTGGCAGAGAGAGGGATGGTGCTACTTAATTGTCTGGATCGTTCAAAAGGAATAGCATGAACCCTAATATCACCCACCCCCTAAACAACACAACTTTACTCTTTCTTTCAATACACCTCCAAAACACTACACTTCTCATTTACACTGTCAAGAGCTTCAACATTTTCCTTTTACTCTCATCCACCATCACCACGTCACCAGCACATACCAACATAGATGAAACCCATCCCTCATCACACTCCTTTCCCTCATTTTCGACCACACTTTTCTCACTACTCCATCCACTAACATATTAAATAGACATGGCGACACTACTCAACCTAGTCTTACCCCCATCCCACACACACAGTTATGTCAAACCACTTACTCCATCTCTCTTTCACCCTAACGCACGCCTCACTTTCTACATAAATGCTTTCACATCACCCAACAGTACCAATCACCCCATACATTTTTGCCACCTGCCATAAAACTTCTCTATCTACACTATCATAGGCTTTCTCCAGCTCCATAAACATATCATACCCTTTACATTTCTTACACTTCTTGCACTTTACATCTCTTACACTTTCTACACTTTACATCTCTTACACCTCCAAAAATTTACATCTCTTACACTTTCTACCCTTTACATCTCTTACACTCCTTGCACTTTACATCTCTTACTCTTCCTACACTTTACATCTCTTACACTTTCTACAAATTACATCTCTTACACTTCTTGCTTTTTACATCTCTTACACTTCCTACAATTTAAATCTCTTACAATTTCTACATTTAACATCTCTTACACTTCTTGCACTTTGCATCTCTTACACTTCCTACACTTTACATCTCTTACATTTTTTGCACTTTACATCTCTTAGACCTCTCGCACTTTACATCTCTTACACTTGCTACACTTTACATCTCTTACATTTCTTGCAATTAACATCTCTTACACTTCTTGCACTTTACATATCTTACACTTTTTATACTTCACACATCTTACATTTTTTGCACTTTACATCTCTTACACTTCTTGCACTTTACATCTCTTACACTTCCTACACTTTACATCTCTTACATTTCTTGCACTTTACATCTCTTACACTTCTTGCACTTTACATCTCTTACACTTTTTATACTTCACACATCTTACACTTCTTGCACTTTACATCTCTTACACTTCTTGCACTTTACATCTTTTGCACTTCCTACACTTTACATCTCTTACATTTCTCGCACTTTACATCTCTTACACTTTTTGCTTTTTACATCTCTTACACTTCCTACAATTTACATTTCTTACATTTCTTTCACTTTACATCTCTTACACTTCTTGCACTTTACATCTCTTTCACTTCCTACACTTTACATCTTTTACATTACTTGCACTTTACATCTCTTACACTTCTTGCACTTTATATCTCTTACACTTTTTATACTTCACACCTCTTACACTTCCTACACTTTACATCTCTTACAACTCTTACACTTTACATCTCTTACACTTCTTGCGCTTCACATCTCTTACACTTCATACACTTTACATCTCTTACATTTCTTGCAATTTACATCCCTTACACTTCTTGCACTTTACATCTCTTACACTTCCTACAATTTACATTTCTTACATTTCGTTCACTTTACATCTCTTACACTTTTTGCACTTTACATTCCCTACACTTCCTACACTTTACATCCCTTACATTTCTTGCACTTTACATCTCTTACACTTCTTGCACTTTACACCTCTTACACTTTTTATATTTCACACCTCTTACACTTCCTACACTTTACATCTCGGTCTTCTGTTCAACCAAAGTGGCTTAATCGAGATATCGGCCAACTGCTTAGGGAGAAGAGAAATGTGTACCGGCGATCGAAGATCTCGGGTGCCTTTGACGGATACCGGAGGCTAGCCAGGAGAGTGAAGTCCAGCATAAGGGCGGGTAAGCGGTCTGAGGAACTCCGAGTGGCGAGACTCTGTAAAGAGAATCCCAAGGAGTGTTTTGGATATGTGAAGAGCCGTAAACCAATCCGTCGAACGATTGGCCCTTTGAGGAATGAGGAGGGGACATTAAAGCACTCAGATGAAGAAAATGCTAACCTCCTCAACGACTACTTCTCTTCAGTGTTTACTGAAGAGTGTGTTCCCATCCCCGAGCCAATGGATTCCTACTCGGGGGAAAAGCTGGAGGATATGGACTTCACCGAAGGAGAAATAGAAAAGAAGATCACTGACCTAATGACAAATAAGTCACATGGCCCGGATGGGTTTCTACCTACAGTGTTGAAAGAAGTGCGCGATCAAGTGTCACGACACCTGAGCGCAATCTTCACCATGTCAATCCGGACCGAATTCGTTCCTAGAGACAGGCGTGAAGCGGAGGTGACTCCTATCTTCAAGAAAGGAGACCGTAGCCAATCGTCGAACTACCGACCTATCAGTCTGACTTCGATAGTCGGTAAACTCATGGAAAGCATTATGGTGTACAAAATGACTTCGCATTTAGGGTCAAACCTGCTACTGAGAAGTTCCAATTCTCTCACTTCGTCTTCATTGAGCACGATCGGGACAAGGCGGTGGATGTGGTCTACTTAGACTTTCAGAAAGCCTTTGATAAGGTACCACACCGCCGCCTTCTCCGGAAAGTGCGAGCGCTGGGCATAGACGGAAAAGTAGAAGGCTGGATCGAGAACTGGCTAAGTTGCAGATGGCAACGGGTGGTGGTGAATGGACAGGCTTCTGAGTGGGTGCCCGTTACTAGCGGGTTGCCTCAAGGTTCTGTCCTGGGACCACTACTATTCATCATCTACGTCAACGCCATGGATGGTGACATGGTTGCCAACATTTCCAAATTTACCGACGATACCAAGCTTGGTATGAACGTTGCAAAGGATGGAAATACTGCAAGCCTGCAGGAAGATCTTCGGAAGAATGGAGAGTGGTCGGACACGTGGCAAATGCCTTTTAACATGAGCAAATCCAAAGTGATGCATATTGGCCACAGAAACCCCCAATCTCAGTATATCCTTAAGGGCACTGCTCTTGAATCCACCGACACTTAGAAGGACTTGGGTGTAACAATCACTAGTGACCTCAAGTTCTCGAAACAGTGCATTGAGGCGAAGAAAAAGGCCCAAAGGATGCTAGGCTATATTAAGCGCCAGTTTGGTTATCGGAACAAGGAGATTGTACTGTGCCTGTACAACTCACTTGTCCGACCACACCTGGAGTATGCCGTACAATTTTAGAGGCCTTCATTGCGAAAGGACATCGCGAGATTGGAACGCGTACAAGCCAGGGCAACCAAGCTGATTTCCTCTATCCGACATAAAAGTTATAAGGATAGACTAAAGAAATTAGATCTGTCCTTGCTGGAAACCCGTAGACTGCGTGGTCAGCTCATCAAAGTTTTCAAAATACTTCGAGGGTTCGACAATGTTGACTACAGGGATATTTTCACACTGAGTGAGAACAGAACGCGCAATCACGGCTTTAAACTTGAACTGAAGCGTTACAACCGCAATCTCTGTGGACATTTTGTCACCTACAGTATTTGCGGTAAGTGGAACGCACTTCCAGTGGAAGTTGTCAACAGTGAATCTGTTGACCAGTTCAAGTCAAGACTAGACAAGTCTTGAAAAGTGGCCGTTTAGGGACGCAAAACAATTGAGCAGCCTTGTGCCCGCTCGATTGCTGCTAGTCCAAAGGTACCCTCTTTGAATGGACCGTAAGGTCTCCTAGGGTACCTTCTTTCCTTGTTGTTACTCCTTTTTGTTTCATCTCTTACACTTCTTGCACTTTACATCTCTTACACTTTCTACACTTTACATCTCTTACATTTCTTGCACTTTACATCTCTCACACTTCTTGCACTTTACATCTCTTACACTTCCTACACTTTACATCTCTTACATTTCTTGCACTTTACATCTCTTACACTTCTTGCACTTAACATCTTTTACACTTCCTACAATTTACATCTCTTACATTTCTTGCACTTTACATCTCTTACACTTCTTGCACTTTACATCTCTTACACTTCCTGCACTTTACATCTCTTATACTTCCTACAATTTACATCTCTTACAATTTCTACATTTAACATCTCTTACATTTCTTGCACTTTACATCTCTTACACTCCCTACATTTTACATGTATTACATTTCCTGCACTTTACATCTATTACACTTCTTGCACTTTACATCTCTTACACTTCACATTTCTCACATTTCTTGCACTTTTCATCTCTTACACTTCTTGCACTTTACATCTCTTACACTTCCTACACTTTACATCTCTAACATTTATTGCACTTTACATCTCTTACACTTCTTGCACTTTACATCTCTTACACTTACTACACTTTACATCTCTTACACTTCTTGTACTTTACATCTCTTACACTTCCTACACCTTAAATCTCTTACACTTCTTGTACTTTACATCTCTTACAATTCCTACACTTTACATCTCTTGCACTTTACATCTCTTACATTTCTTGCACTTTACATCTCTTATACTTTTTATACTTCACACATCTTACACTTCCTACACTTTACATCTCTTACATTTCTTGCAATTTACATCTCTTACACTTCCTACACTTTACATCTCTTACATTTCTTGCACTTTACATCTCTTACACTTCCTACACTTTACATCTCTTACATTTCTTGCACTTTACATCTCTTACACTTCTTGCTTTTTACATCTCTTACACTTCCTACAATTTACATCTCTTACAATTTCTACATTCAACATCTCTTACACTTTACACCTCTTACACTCTTTATACTTAACAGCTGGATCATTGTCTGGTTGAAAGTAAAAATGCCTACCTAACTTTAATTTTATTGCTGATGACAGACGTTTTTCTTTAAAAATAACAAAATCATTTTTTTCTGCATTGTTGAATTAGCGTCAAAGCAACCCCCATAGCATTATACTTTACCCCTCCTCTTGTACAATTGGTATTAGCGTTTGGAATCATACCTTCTGTGATTATAGCTAATATATTTCTAGTTCTTTTCTACACTCTATCTTACTCTTCTCTAAAATGCTTTATAATAGTGAACCTACTCCCTTCCAAACGTGAGCATTGTCGCAAAGTTAGTTTTATGGAGATATGGCTTCTTTGAAGCCTGGTGCCTCGGACGTAATTTTCGAGTAGAAATCCATTTACTCTCTTCTGCCAGACATCAACATTTGCCGCAGTTAAGCCGAAATCCATTTACTCTCTTCTGCCACACAACATTTGCCGCAGTGCAGTTAAGCCTTGACTTACTTGCTTCTTACTGGTTTATGGGTCATTTTTAGCTTTCCTTACGTTACGAACATCAATCAGTGATTTATCTTTTTATTCTCTTATCTCCTTATTTCTCACGCTTCCTGTCTTCTGACAGACGTGAATTAAGTGGTGTCCTGTAAAGATTCTGTGATGCACTGGTTTGTTTGTGTTTCAATGTAAAATCGCGTTCGATTCGTCGCCTGAAGCACAAAATGAAAATAGCGGGTTTAATAGATGATATTTAAAAAAAAAATCGATTAAATGAATTTAAAGCCATAATTGCATAAAAAGGAAGAAAGATTTGTTTACGAGAAAGCAAAATAGAAAAACACGATAAATTCGATTAAAAACATAGAAGTACGATGGGCGGTTAATAAGTTTTGCGAATCGGTAGGGCAAAACAAAGGAAGGCGGATGGCTGTTTGTGGGCGTGTTAGGACAAGTTATGACAAGTCAGGACCTGCAGCCACACGCTCCTGCCTCGTCTATTTACAAAGCAGTAGCTGATCGCCGATCGTCAGTCACGAATTTTTCAACAATGGAGAAGGCTGAGCACCGCGCAGTGATCAAATTTTTGACCAAGGAAGGCAAGAATGCAAAAGAGATCCATGAACGCATAGTTGCAGTGTACACCGACACCACCCCTTCCTATGCAACCATTGCTCGCTGGAATAGGGAGTTCCGCCATGGTCGCGAGTCCCTTGAAGATGACCCCCGTCAGGCGTGTCGAACGAGGACAATGTGGCCCATGTGGAGAGGAGGATCCTCGAAAATCGACGGGTGAAGGTCGAAGAAATCGAGCGAGAACTTGGAATAGCACATGGAAGTGTTATCAACATCATCCACGACAATTTGACCATAACCAAGGTCTCTGCCCTTTGGGTCCCTAGAAACCTCACGCCCCATGATCGACTTCAACGTCGTCAAAGTCGACAAGGACAGAGTTGCACAAGCTGCCCTGCGCGAGTGCAGATTCGAGGAGCTCAACCCTCCTTTCCCCTACAGTCCAGATCTGGCCCCTAGCTACTACTTTTTATTCCGCCAGCTCAAGGCTGCACTGCGTGGATGCCGGTTTGGGTGCGATGAAGATGTCCAGCTCGCCGTCTAGGAGTGGATTGAACAGCAGTCGGGAGATTTCGGGTTGTCGGGAATTCGAAGCCTCAGGGACAAGTCGAGGGTAGTTATATTGAAAAATAATAAAACACTTTTCCTCATATCTCGTTTTCTTATATCTGAATTGAAAACTTATTGACCCCCCTGCACCTCGTACTAAGTTCTGATTCGCCAATAGTACACTTTTATACGGCAACGATGTGCATCGGTTAGATACCATGTAAATATCAATTGTTCAACGATATCATTCGCTAATAGAATCTGCAACGGCGAAAGGCGAAAAAATATCACAATTAAAATCATTTCTAAATTGAGGCAAATTAAGGCGTCAATTAGCAGTATTTTACATTGCTAAATTCGTCTAAATGCTTCGCCAAAAATATGGCTTAAATTTGTAATTTTTAAACAACGGCATCCATTTAAATCAAGTTGGCGACGCTCGCTTTTGGTTGATGATTGCATAAAAGTGTTCAGGAATCATAGAGTTCGATGAAGGCAAGAAATCATGCGACAGGGGGAATTCAAATAGGAGAGGGGAATTAAGGAGACGAGGGGAAAAGCCTAATCAAGGAAAAAAGCGGGGGTAACCAGAAAATTTGAGACGTCTTCTTAAAGGCTTATCTAAATTGCATTTACACAAACGAGCAGAGTTAGAAACAAACTACTAGAATTTAAGACCTTACCTAAAGTTGACTGGTCACTTGGAATAGAAAATATAAGGGCGAGTTTATTGATGTTTTTAATATGTTCAAAAGAGATCGAAAGCAAGGTAAAAAAGGTAATGCTGCTTTATTTGGGGAAAGAATAAAACTTAATTATGGTAGATGATTGAAAATATATGTAGAAAGAAATACCAGTGGTGGAGGTTACGTCTGCGGAGGTTAAAATTAATATCGTAATTGTTTACAGGTCACCAGGTCAATCTGAAAACAATGATAAGAACCCTTTTAACTGTATCTCTTCTATCTTTAAGTGAAATACAAAGGTAACATGCGGAGACTTTAACTTTCCACATGTTGACTTTATAGCGAGTACATCAGATAAAGAGACTTTTAAACTTTATACAAAACTTTGATTTTGAAAAGGTTGAAATTTTCGCGCGGGGAAAAGTTCACAAATACGTGAGTCACTGCTGACATGTGATCATAACTTAGTCATCTTCCAAATAAGACAGTAAATGAGAGCAACCAATTAATACTGCTTCTAGCGAACTGTAATTTCGATGGTTTTGCGGTATTCTGAGGAAAATTGACTAGCCTACTTCCTTTCATAGTAAGGACGTAGTAAGAAAGAAAGAGAAATAAGGAGAAAGGTGAAGATAAAGAAAAGAAAGAAGGTAAAATGAGAGAAGAAAAAAATTCAAATTATGTATTACGAATTCTAGTGTGTTGTACTAACTACAGATTCCCAGTTAGTTAAACACGATAGAAACACAGTAAATCAAAGAGATCCCCCAGTATTAATAGTAAAAATCAAGAAATACTTTTGGGACTGAAACATACACTACCAAGCTAAAACTTCTACTTAGAAATAAAGAGAGAAAGATATGCATTCTATTCTAGGCTTATTAATCGGAAGGTCAAGAAGGTGAAGAAGAATTATGAAGTAGACGCCGCACAAAACTCTGAAGTTAAAGAGAGAGAGAGAGAGAGAGAAATAGAGAGAAATAGATAAGCGTGTCCATAGTTGAATTAGCAGTAGTAACACCATAAGAGAGACTATAATACCGACTAAGAGTACAGAAAGACTTTAGACTGACAATACCAAACTCTTAGTAGGGATTTTAAACGAGCACTTCCTAAGTGTCATTATTGTTAAGGTCTTGTCACGATTTTCTAAACTAAGAGAAGAAATCGATTTGGGGAACAACAAATTCTTTTCGACACGCGAGTAAATGAGGGGATAATAATTATATATATACATAGGATGAAACGATCAAGAATACCCGGGACTGAATGCGTGTAGCCAACTTACCTAAGAGAGATAAAGAACGAAGTGGTAAAACCGCCGTGTATGATCTTTAATCGGTCAATTAAGGAAGAGGGAATCCCAGCAGAGTTTCTAAGAGATAATGTCAAGCCAATCTTAAAAAAAGGGGAGAAAACTGATCCGAATAACTATCGGCTATATTAGTTTAACTTCAATTATTGATATAATCTTAGAATTCATAATAAAATATAGGATATTTGAGTATTTTTCAGTCAAATAATCTAATTAAATACAACATGGATTTCGGCAATGATTTCAGGAAATGATTTCCATCTATGCTTGACACAAGGTAGTGGACATTGCTTACCTCAAATTCTAAACGCATTCGATACCGTTCCACATAAGGGATGTTATTCAAACTAAAAGCGCACGGAATAAGAGGGAAAATTCTTAGTTTGGATAGAAAATGGATTACATTCATTAAAATGTATTTTTATTGGTAAACAAACACTTCAACACGTCTTGCAGCTCAAAATCATGTTTAATATCAAATTAAACAAGCGTGGAATAGTCTACATTCACTAGTCGGGAAAATAGGGAAAATTAGTTAGTTAATATAGTTAAAAACTGACTTGACGAGAATTTGTCAAATGCAAATATTACATCGAGGCGCAGATGACATCATCTACTAAACGTACAAGTGGGGGGAACGAGGAAAATGCCAAAAAATAATGCCAGCGTTTATTCCATTGACAAACATGCGTAAAAAGACTTTTTTATACTCTTTTCTCAGTCTATTATCATCATATTTACATTTTACCACAAGAACGGATGACATTCAGGAAGTATAAAAATATTTTGTTCTATTCTTTCCTATGTTGTGAAAGTGGAGGGGTATTCATGGGAGTGCAGTCGTCTTTGAGTACCATAGTACCATAGGATTAAATTTGCATCAATCATTAGGTGCACACATACATATGTGTATGTGTAGTTCTAGATGCATCATAAAAAGATCAATAAAACAAACATTTTATTTTTGGTCCACATCTAGATGTGTATCATAATTTCTTGACCTAACACTAGCGTTACGGCATTTAGTTCGAACCCCCTTAGTTGTAAGATGCCTAATTTGTTTGGCTATTCTATATATCTATGTAGATTGTTTACTATAGCTTTTGTTTCCCACCTTCTTTTTTCTTACCTGCCTGACCTTGAGTGGATCCTAGGTTAATTGTAGGTCTTCATTCTGTCGTAGTTCTTCTTCACCTACTTCCGTTTGCTGGTATTTCTTATATAGTAGTGATTGTCGCTGTTGTTATTCTTCTTCTAAATATTAGATCAAAATCGGACACAAGGCGATGATAAATTGGATATGGTAGATTTACAACATCATTTCGATACGTTTACTTAGTTGTTTCGTTAAATAGCAGCTAAAGTTTAACGTCTTCACAAAACAGTAGACATTGTTTACTTAGACTTCCGAAAAGCCTTTGATACCGTTCCACATAAGAGAGTTACTTAAACCTAAAGCGCACGGAATAAGAGGGAAAATGCTTAGTCGATAGCCATAACTCTACCAAATATCCATGAATAACTTGAGAGACAGTTGTTTTAGTTAAAGATTTAGAAGTTATTATTTATGACGACCCTAAATTTTCCAATTTGCGCTTCAAAGCGGCAAAAAAAGACAAATATGAGGTTGGAACGAAAGTAATGTCCAATTTTCTAGAATAAAGTTTAAGATAATATTTATTAAAGTAGTATCTTATGCCATAGTTTAGGAATGATACAATGAGTAATTTATACTATTTTCTTTAAGATTCTAAAAATAATATTGTACTTAATCTTCTTCGGTAATCCCCCTATGTCCACCCCATCTAAAGATCACATTGGACATGTTTTACTCTATCAGTTTCATAAAGGTGCCAATGCTTGTACAGTGGCAAAATCTATTCAGAGCACTTATGGGGATGATGCAGTAAATGAAAGTAGTTGCAGGAGGTGGTTTTCTCGTTTGTCAAGTGGACATTTCAGTCTTAAAGACGGAACAAGAGAAGGTCATCTAAAAGAACTTGATTCCAAAGAGTTAGAAGTTGTTGACACAGGAAATCCTGCTACAAATAGGAAGCTCGCTGAACAATTGAACGTAACACATACGACTGTCCTACGCTAAGTGAAAAGGATTGGAAAGGTTCTAGTTATTGGTAAAAGGGTCCCGCACGAACTGTTCACGACGAATCTGCCGTCATTGTTTTCACGATACCTTCAGACACTATTTTGAGTCTGGCTTGTTACTGAGGAGGAAGAATGGATCCTTTATCATAACGTTAAATGCCGCCGTTCGTGGATTAGTCGAGGAAGCAGAATTTCTCAACAACCGAGAAGACTTCATCCAAAAGAGATCAGTTTGAGTGTATGATGGAATACTGAAGGAATTGTCCATTCCAAACTGTTAGACCAATCAACATTTTAATGCTAATCTCTATTCCAATCATCCTTGTCATTTGAAAGCTGCTTTGGGCCAATGACGACCCTCCTTAGTCCTCAGAAGGCGTGTCAGCCTCAATCATGATAATACCCGTCCTCGCACAGCTCGAATGGTCAAAGATCTCTTGGTGGAGCTCAATTAGGAAATATTGGTTCATCCTCCATATTCCCCTGACCTCGCTCCTTCTGATTGTCAGTTGCCCAGGGGATTACAGAACCACTTAGATGGTTTTAGGTTGACATCAAGAGAAGAGGTTGAAACGAGTTAGATTCATATTTTGCATCAAAACCAAAAGATTATTGCAACCGTGGCATTTTTAAGCTTGTTGACAGATGAAATGAGGTTCTAGAAAGCAATGGAGGTTACGTTAATGATTAAATATTTCCGTAGTCAAAAGTTTTCATATTTATTATATACCTTAAAATCGGACACTCCTTGCAACTTGATACAATTCTTGGTGGAATTACTAATAACTTTGATTATAAATCTAGGGATGTCGATCTGCCGTTTTAACAATCACTCGTTAACCCACTGCCATCTGCCGTCACACCAGATATTGTGATTTAGGACAAGGGCAACAAGACCGTACCGATCATCGAAGTGAGTGCTATAAATGACCATGGACTTACCATAGCAGAAGGAGAGACGATATCACCCTCATCGCCATTATACAGACCTGGAGGCTGAAAGATGCTTCCATCATACCTATCATCATAAAGACGTCATTACTAGAGATAAATAGCTTCACTATCGACCATTTATCTCATGGAACCACCATTCTTAACAACTCCACCATTCCTAACAACTCCAAACTTTAAGGGAAACAATATCGGGCCTGAAGATGGGTCTAGGCAAGAGCATCGTTCAAGAGTGTCTGACTCAAGCAAGAGTACAACTCTCATGTAAACAGATACTAAAGGTTATAAACCAGCGAGGAGTACTCCGTCCATCTTCAATTTCCTTTCATTCACAAATACACAACTTTAGGCGAAACGCAGTTACAGTACACTAAAGCTACTGTACGATCTAAAAACTTTATTATTCGAAAACCGACGAGTTCGAGGAACTAGAATCCTGGACGGCCCACAGGAGAATTCACTTGGATCAAACGATTCTGAGTCAGTGTTTCCAAACCGAGGGCCATGGCACATTTGAAAGGGGTCACAGTGAAATGTTAAGATTTAAGCCAATGGGTAATGTTAATTTATGTAGTTGAATTACATTTAATAAATATTAAGACAAATGTTTTCCAATGGAATTTGAATTTATCTGTAAACTAATATTTTGCATTTTACAAAAATAATGCGCACTTGATCGTTATGCGTCTGGCAGCGTTGTTGACTTGTCCTATAAGCCTAATAATATTCTACTTGATTATAAATAGTTGTTTTAATATCATTTATATATATTTGTTTTTGTAAAATAAAATTAATCTGTATTTTACCTACTAAAAATAATGCTTATGGGAGCCACAAAAAAAACGTAAGGCTCCTAAAGGGGACATAAACCCAAACCGGTTAGGAACCACGCCTCTAAATCACGGGTGTTGCAGTCTAGATCATAGACGTAGAGTACGTACACCGCCACGAACAGAGAGGACAAAGGGAAGTCTTCACTGGTGAATGATCCGAACGGAAAAGACAAAAAGTAGTTTCTGTCTTGCCGCGAACAGGCAGGACAAAGTAGTTATAAGCCTAGGCCTCCACGATCGTGAAGAACAGGCAGGACAAATAGTCGCCAGCGTATTATTTGTTAATAAAAGAAAACAACGAAGGCGGGTGCAGGTCCCCCAGAAAGTTTATAAGGCAAGATCTGTAAATAAAATATGAAGATGAATGAAGTGAAACATATGGAGGATATATATATATATATATAGTTTTGAAAGTTAAGCCCGGGGGAACACAGAAACCTCCAGATGTCAGCTGTAGTTCAGTTGCTAATACTACTCCATCCACCCCATTTCGGGATCAACGGCCCGCAAATGCGGACCTATTAAGTCCGTAGCGTACCGAGAAGTGTAAGCGAGCGGTTTAAAGGTTTCACTTGAATGAGTTTTTTTTATAGTCAGGATGGCGCAGCTGATACACCGCTCACCAACGGTAATCCAGGGATGTAGGAGGCCGTTCGCAACTTTCGTTCTTTTCTTCGTCCCTTTTCCTACACTTCTGTATCTAGAAGTCGCCTAATGAAAATAAGTTCTGTCCCTGTTAAAATGGTTGGGTTATTGCCGAATCCCCACACCACTTTACACGTTATCTCAGTGGCATCGTAAATATGAGGAGTATGTAAACGAAACCCCTTTTTGCCGTTCAAATTCTGAAAGAATTCGACTAATTGGCGTTGCTTAGAAGACTCCCTTAATAAGCCAGAAGAGGAGAAGGAATTCACGATAAATTTGTCAATAAAAATAAATCGAAGCCACGTCTTCGACGTCATTTAAGATTGCAGCCGTTGCTATATTTAGATACAGCATTTAGACCTGGAGTTACACGAATTTTTATTTAAATATTACTATTTTTGCATAATTCAAAAGGTCTAATTATTGCAAGCTGTTTCTCTTACTGGAAGGCAAATTGGTAGTCTCGTCCTTCAGTACATGTCACTATAACCTTATTAAAACCAGACTATTTAAATATAACGTTTTTAATGGAAACAATTAGTTCCGTTAAGATTTTTTTTAAAGAAATTGGATGTAAAGAAAAGTTTTAAATAGAGGGTATGAAAAAATAACGCCACTCGCAAACCACTTGGTTGAATTCAACCACACATTACACCAGAACACGACTTCGTCCGTTCGATTGATAGCCTGTTAACTTAGCAGCACTTTTAACATCTCTACTTTCCACTATTTTCCATACACCAACGGCACTATGAATGAAAATATACCTAACGCCATTAACGATCATACTCTAAACGTACACACATCATTTACACATGTATGGCTAGTCACGTGCGTGTCGGTGATAAGGCTTCGTTACAAACAACGAGAAAACTGGCCTTGGTTACTGATGCATAACTAACACCTGGAATGGGAAGAAAATTCTAGATATTTCATTTTTTTTGCTCCTACTTCTACTTCTTCGTCTTGGGTGTTGGGGGACAAGATTTAGGGAGGGGGAGGGGCTCATTATAACTCCTACTTTTTATTTACTACTTTCACTGTGTTTGAACGAGAGTGTAGAGATGCTTTATCTCTGTCTTTTCCCTAGACGTAATATATTTATGAGAAAAATCTAGTCAAATAACTAGCTAGAAAATCTAGTCAAATAACTAGTTAGAATTAAGGTCATAAATGTCAAATGTAATCCCCAAAATACGATTTTGGTCATAACTGATTAGTTTGATACAAAATACCAAAAGAATTTGGTCGTTTTGAAACTTGGATTCAATTTAGGAATAATCTCCAAATCTGTCTTAAGACTTTAGCAGTTATCCAGCTAAAATTAACATTTAATCGGAATTTGGTCACTTATTCCCATCCATATAAAGGCATTTTCACCGCCATCTGATCTTAAAGTGGGGGGGGGGGAGGACGCCAAAACATACTTATCACAATCTACATGGACAAAATTGTTCCTAAGTGGCACTGAAAACTCCGAATGGAATTTTTGAAATACAGAGCTGGACAAACAAGGGCCACATGTTCAAAATATGTTTGGTGTCATACTAAAACCGAAAAATGAAACTGGTGTACAGAGATGCACACACAGCTGGCATCAAGTTCAGAATGGGTTATCTATGGCATCCTGAAATGGAATTTTTAAATGAGATAAATTCACAAGTGCCACTGACAACGGCAGGCTCATAATGGCTGCTATGTCTCGCTGAAGCGTTCATATGGAACTTTTAGAATGCTAAATTGTACAAACAAGGGCTACTGAGTGCCGAATATGGAAAATGAAACTTTTGGAATACATAGGTACACAGACGCGCGCCACGGAGAGCCACATGGTTAAAATATATCATCTCTGACACTATGACCTCCATATGGAGCCTTTGGAATAAAATGGCAGACAGACAAATGCCATTGAGTGCCACATGCTTAAAATCGCTCATGTATGCCGCTGAGGACCTTTAGAAAGTGTAGAACTCTGTCTAAGCACGTTTGGGAAGTACCACTGGTTGCTCCACCTGTGGAAACACATCCTACACGTGCCCCACGACACGTGCCCCATGCCACTAATCGAGTTTTTAAACACGTCTCGGAAGAGCCATTAAAGGCGCAGGAACGTTGAAGAAAAGGAAGAAAAAAGAATAGAAAAAGAAGACAAAAGAAGAAAAGGAAAAAAGAAGAATAGAAAAAGAAAACTGAAGAAGAAAAGGAAGAAAGAAGAATAGAAAAAGAAGACAGAAGAAGAAAAGGAAAAAAAGAAGAATAGAAAAAGAAGACAGAAGAAGAAAAGAAAAAAAGAAGAATAGAAAAAGAAGAGAAATAAGCATGGAAAAGAGAAAGGGAGGCAGAAAAAAGAAGTAGAAGAGAGAAGAGAAAGAATGAAAAGGAAAGAAGTTAAAAAGGAGGGAGGAAGAGGAAGAGGAAGAGGAAGAAGAAGAAGAATAGCAGGTCTAAGACCAGCAAAGACCCTTTGATCCACTCAAGGCCAGCCAATTACATACAGGGAAGGATGATGACAACTTTAATGTTAGTGTGTTTTTTTAGAACGTTTAGCGCCATCTTTCCCTCTTTGCTGGGTCTAAGCAGGCAAGAAAAAGAGGTGCAAAAGTCGACCCAAGAAAGAGAGACCCACTTTTTTGGGGGGGGGGGAAGGGGGCCTGAGGGTACGCCTGATTTTTTGTTGTAGCAGGGCTATTGCTTCTATACGCTCCCCCTTCCGTAGGGACGTTAAGTCTAGTTAATCCGTTAAAGGTTACTCACATATGTATCTATAATTATGTGTATCTATGATCGTTAATCCGTTAAAAGTTACATTTGTATTTATGATAGTTAATCCGTTAAAAGTCACGCACATGCTTATCTATGATCGTTAATCCGTTAAAAGTTACATTTGTGTCTATGATCGTCAATCCGTTAAAAGTTACACACATGTATCTATTATCGTTATTTCGTTAAAAGTTGCGCACATGTGCATCTATGATTGGTAATCTGTTAAAAGTTGCACACTTGTGTCTCTATGATAGTTAATCCGTTAAAAGTTACACATATGTGTATATTTATCGTTAATCCGTTAAAGGTTGCACAACATGTGTACTTATGATCGGCAATTCGTTAAAAGTTGCACTCATGTGTATCTATGATCGTTAATAGGTTAAAAGTTACACACATGTGTATTTTTGATCGTTAATCCGTTAAAAGTTAAATTTGTATCTATGATCGTTAATCCGTTAAAAATTAATTTGTATCTATGATCGTTAATCCGTTAAAAATTAAATTTGTATCTATGATCGTTAATCCGTTAAAAGTTAAATTTGTATCTATGATATTTAATCCGTTAAAAGTTACATTTGTATCTATGATCGTTAATCCGTTAAAAGTTACATTTGTATCTATGATCGTTAATCCGTTAAAAGTTACATTTGTATCTATGATCGTTAATCCGTTAAAAGTTACATACAGGTGTATCTATAATCGTTAATCCATTCAAAGTTACATTTTATCTATGATCGTTAATCAGTTAAAAAAATCAGTTTCTCTTTTCTTTTGTGTTTTATAATTTTGGCAGTTTCTAATTATTTATAGTTTTGCCAGTTTCGAGGTGGGTTTAGACCCCCTCCCCCCTATTTCTGTAGTGTTTTATAATAAAATAATAATTAACGTTAACGCTTTAGCGTTAACTTCCGTTACATTTTTAATGAATTAATGATTATCTGTGCCTACCTTTGTCTATGACTCATGCAAGGTTAAGTTACCCCCCCAAAAACATTTTTATGTAATGTTTTACGATAATAAAATAACGATCAACGTTACCTTTCGTTACATTTCGAAATAAGTAACGGATTAACGATCATCTGTGCCTGTCTCTGCCTATGACTCATTTTAAAGTTCAGTTGTCCCTCAAAAACAAGCGCTCCATCAAACAAAAGAGACTATAACACAGGTCTGGATTTTCCTGCAGGGCCTTCCCTGCTAGTTTGTTTTTGTTTTGTTTTTTGTTGTATTTTTAATGGTACTCGTAAATGCCCTACCAATTTAGATGCCTTTATTTCTCAGTGGGGACGTACTGCTAGTGATGAAAGGAATATAGTGAGAGTAAAGTAAAAAGAAGAATGAGAAAATGTATTTGCATACATGTTTTACAGTGGACAAAAGCTGTCATATTATTGATTTATTCTTTTTTCCTCAACCTTTCCTGTTCTTCCATTGCGCAGTTTCATTTGTGCTTCCTCTTAAGGAATATTTGTATTCGAAAATTACTCAAAGGCGAATTTTAAACATATTTACTGAAGTCCTTTCCACTATGAGCTTAGGTAATCTATTCCACGTTTCTGTGATTTTATAACTAAAGTAATTTTGATCTATCTCAGTGTTGAAACGCTTGTTTACTAATTTGAATCCCACTTACGATTGTTTACCCCCATCATCCATTACGAATAATAATCTATGGTTTATATTAGCGATTGCTGCATCGGGAATGTCGACCCGCACGGGCCTGATTCTAAACAAACCAGACCCCTTCGCCCATACGAGATCACATCAAAGTATCCAAGTCTGAAATTAGTCTGGATAACTTTAAATATAAATCAAACTCCATCCAGTCATTCTATTGTATCATGAATTATTTAAATTTTTATTCTTGCATTAAGCAGCTTATCCTAAATTGCACTATTCAATTTTAGTATTTTATGAATACTAGGAATTTTAACCCTTTACTATCTTAGTTTCTTAGTGCCGATGATGAGGTTAGGACCTCGAAACGTTCAAACCCAGACAAATAAAGATGCTTTTATTAATAAATAGCGTGCTTGGTTTTCACCTTCATATTGAAACTCCGACTTGGAAGAAGCTCAACAGTTCATTAAATATATATATATATATATATATATATATATATATATATATATATATATATATATATATATATATATATATATATATATATATATATATATATATATATATATATATATATATGCTCTGCTTCAGGTCCAGCAGGTGATCCTATCCTCCTTGAACTGGAAGACAACACTTAGGTATAACCCATCCATCAGCCCAAAAAAGCTGATTTCAAAGACACGCCTTTATGTCGTCTCGTTTACCGTCACAGAAAACTGTTATTATTAATATATTAACAGCGTTGACTGAGCCAAAACGCTCGAAAGATAGAAAAATATCCAAGACAAATTGGTGCGGTTAAGGTAATGGCATAATTAGACAACTGCTCTGCTTCAGGTCCAGCAGGTGATCCTATCCTCCTTGAACTGGAAGACAACACTTAGGGATGACCCATCCATCAGCCCAAAAAAGCTGATTTCAAAGACACGCCTTTATGTCGTCTCGTTTACCGTCACAGAAAACTGTTATTATTAATATATTAACAGCGTTGACTGAGCCAAAACGCTCATATATATATATATATATATATATATATATATATATATATATATATATATATATATATATATATATATATATAAAATATATTTAGGAGGAGCGAAGATAAATACAAAATAATGTTTCCATTTCATATTATTTCATTTTGTTGATTGGTTTTTTGCTTTGTTGTGGGCGATCCCTTTCCTCTCTATCATCCTTATAAATATTACAATTTTCAATACTTTTGTTATTCCTTGATAAAGACTCGAAATAAAGTTCGAAAGTACTTGGAATCCTCGTATCAATTTTCCCTGTGGGCTTTGTTGCACATATATATATATATATATATATATATATATATATATATATATATATATATATATATATATATATATATATATATATATATATATATATATATATATATATATATATATATATATATATATATATAAATAAATATATATATATATATATATATATATATATATATATATATATATATATATATATATATATATATATATATATATATATATATATATATATATATACAGTCGACTCCCCATATTCGCGGGGGATAGGGACCACGAACCCCCGCGAATATTGAAAAAATGCGGATAGTTGACGCTACCCCCAAAACACCCCGAACCCTTCCCAAACATCGCAATACGCTTCCCATATTAATTCAAGAAGTTATGTTTTGTCATGTTCATACACATAAGGACGAAATAAAGTATCAGAACACATTAAATTATTTTAGTGTATGATGTTTACTCACCTGGAGATAGTTTTGTTTTGATTGAATAATGATGATTGATGATTGATGTTGCCTCTGCAGTTCAATGATAACGATGGCAATGATGATGATATCACTGCACAGGGAAGCTGAGGAGATTGTAATTATCTTTAGACTCCTGCTCAGTAAAGACCGTAGGAGAAGGAGGAAGAGGAAAAGTTTCTCCAGAGGTGGAGGGCGTAGTTTCGGATGTGGTTAGGGGTTCAGGTTTTTTACTTGGGGTGAAGAACACTGTAATGGGCAATTGAGATCGTTGCTTTTTCATGTTCATGAGATCTGAAAGCTGATTGGCTGGAATCTTCCCGTCTCAGCCAACCAACACTTACGTTTTACGACTATGTACGTAGGTTTCCGCGGATGTCTGGAAATGGCGCAAATTTTGAATTTTAAACCCACCCACCCAATTTACCGCGGTTAGTTGAAGGCGCAGATGACGAACCGCGAATAGCTGAGGGTCAACTGTATATATATATATATATATATATATATATATATATATATATATATATATATATATATATATATATATATATATTATATACATATATATATTTTTGGGGAACGTTCCAACTGGAGAATGCATGTTTTTTTTCGTATCTGGTTGGATATTAACAAAGATCAGTTGAGGAAGATCCATTTGATTTTTTACAACAAATTTGAGTTTTGGCCATAAGCTTTCGCTTTTCTTACGGCATCTTCAGACGGAAGTCTTCGATATTGTTGAGGCTGCGTTGATTTTGTATTTTCTTTTGGTTTTGCCTCCTTTACCGGTGACGTAGCTCATTGCTGTTCGTGAGCAGCGAAGAATGAAATTGAAAAAAAAATCTGATATACTCAATTTTAGAAAATGTTGGGATAGTGGAAGATATAGTGGGTGAATAATTAAAGCGGAGAGGGGTATTTTGCCCTAGTAGGGAGTGCATCGCTTTCCTTTTATTTATTTTTACTTTTGCTTTTATTATTTGTTTGAACTTTGTCCTATGTTTTTGTATTTTCATGAGCTTTAGTGTGTTTTTTTTTGTTTGTTTTCGAATGGTTTGGTGTAATTATTTTTGGTGTAAATATTCAGCATTCAAGCCTTTGTTAGCTCAATTTGCCAACAATTTAGCTCGTCTTATAAGTTTTAATATAATGTTGTTACTTACTCGTTGATCCTTATATGTTGTATTAGTTGTATTGTTTTCTGTGTTTCGTTTATGTATATATTGGTAAAATGTTGTTTATACTCATTGATTCTTCCATGTTGTATTCGTTCTATTATGTTTCGTTTATGTATAAATTGGTGTAATGTCTTCTTGTGTGCATAGTTTTGTGCTCGGGAACTGACGTCAGCGTGAGACTTTTGCCCGTAGCCTCGCAGGCATGTTAAGCCTGCCGCCTGTTGCCTGTAGCTTTGGAATGACACCATTAGTTAGTGTAGACCAGACTTTTTTTACCAAATTTTGGGGTGACGACATTGATGGGTTCCAAACATTTCCTCCTGGTGCAAATCTCTGTCTAAGGTGATCACACCTTCGCACTTTATTTATAAGTAGAGATTCGGCGTTCTGGACACATTGGAGTCTTTTTATAGAGGTTTTGTTGGCCACTTGCGTAACCACTGCGGGATAGATGAGCTTAGCCTGGACAAACATCAGATATAATTTCCTGATGTTGGCCGAGCTAAGATCTCTAAACCTGTATAGCTTGGAAATTTCTTTCCATGTCAGGTTCCGCCTCTCCGTTTGGTGCCTCGAGTATCCATGGTCAGTGATCTTTAGGCCCAGGACAGTGCCTTCGGCGGAGTAGCCGTATCTCCTCCCATCTATTATGATGGGCCATGTAAACTCGCGGCTCAGTGGGACAATCTTGAATTTGTATCTGTTGGTCTTGATCTTTCATCGTCTCTCGTACTGGTTGATGTTGTTGATTTCCGCTATCGTGCGAGCTACCTGTGCCCTTGCTTTCCTTTCCGAGCATGGGACAGTTTGTGTGATGTCATCTGCGAATTGCAAATACATCGTGTCCCTGTGCACCGGAGTTGGGAGGTCGATCGTGAAGACTAGGTAAAGCAAAGGGCTCAGGCAGCTTCTCTGGGTTCGAATTCAGGACCTCTGTAGCCCTCAATCATGAGACAGGCCCTTCTGTCCATGACGAAGTCACAGAGGATCCTTTCCAGGATTGGATCTAGTTGGAGGTTCAGGATCTTGTATTGAAGTCCTTCTAGCCAGACTTTATCAAAGGCCTTTTGCACGTCCCTCAGCACAATGTCTAAATAGCTCCCGTTCGCTTGACAATATGCTACTTTCTCTGTTAAGACACAAGAACCGTATCTGTGCCGCTTTTCCAGGAGGCACCCCAGCCTCAGTTGATGTCGAAAGACTTTTCACCAATGTGCCAATAGAGAAATCAATCAAAATAATTATAAAGTACGCTTACGAAAACCCCGATCTGCCTCCACCACGAATGGAACCTTAAATATTAAAACAACTTTTAAGAATATGTACAACCATAGCTTCATTCCGAAGCCCAGATGGCTAACTTTACCGTCAAGTTGACGGAGTAGCTATGGGATCACTACTAGGTCCTACGTTCGCGAACTTCTACATGGGAAACCTAAAAGAAAGGTTCTTAACTAAAATTACGAACCCACCCATAGTTTACACCAAATTCGTTAATGACATATATCTCACAATTAATGATGAACGCTAATTAATACAACTCAAAAGGAACTTAGAATCCCATTCCGTTCTCAAATTTACATACGAATTAAGTGCAAGTGGCCGTATTCCCTTCCTGGGCGTAGACGTAAAACAAAACAGCGACGAAAAATATACCACCACCGTCTATCGAAAAGGGACAGACTTCGGTCGATGCCTTAACGCTAAAAGTGAGTGCACCGAAAACTATAAAAATCGGTAATGAGCTCATACATAAGAAGAACCATCAAGAACTGCTCAACGTGGACTGCACTTGATGAAGAATTTCGAAGATCAAAACAGATCTTGATCAATAATAGCTACTCAAACAGAGAATTCGACAAATTACAAAAGAAAATTCTCAACTCCAAGTTTGAGGTAAAGGAGGGAAGAGAAAAAAAAACTAATACCACTCTACTTCAAGAACCAAATGACGGATGCTTACAAAACAGACGAAAGAATACTACAATATATCATAAAAGTAACACTATCAAAGAAAATAACAAGTTATCCTTTCAAATTATTATAAAAACACAAAAGTAAGCAACTTATTAATGAAAAACAACCTCCGCGAAAAGCAATCGATCTTAAAGGATAAAAATGTTGTATACAAATTCCAATGCCCCCATGAGGACTGCAAACCTCATCCAAATAATGCATTTGCAAGAATGAGGAATAAAAACACATTACAAAGAAAAGCATAACGCACAAATTACAAGAGCAACTCTGGTCGAAAAAACTACCATACTCAGAAGAAACCCTGACCTTCGCCGCCTAAAGGTTCCGGAGGTTCTTCTCATTAAAGAGGTGGGTCCCAAACTTAACACGAAACGCACCATTTCTGAGCGAGTACTTCACCTTTTCTGCTACTGGAACAAGGTACTCCGACATTGACCTATAGAAGTACCAAAGAACGAAAGTCAATTTCATTCTTCGCTGCTTACGACCAGCAATGAGCTACCTCACGGGTAAAGGAAGCAAAACCAAGGGAACACAAAATCAACACAGCCTCAACAATAACGAAGACTTCCGAAGACTTGCCTTAGGAAAGGCGAAAGCTCACGGCAAAAATTCAAATCAGTTGTAAAAAATAAAATGGATCTTCCTCAACTGATCTTTAATATCCAATCATATACAAAACCTGCATTCGCCAGTTGGAACGTTCCAAAATAAAATTGATAAAATCAAAATACAACCTGGTCTTTAACAAAACATGTATAGATGAGAAGATGCTCCCAACATACACCGATATATATATATATATATATATAAACATTGAGTTAAATTCTGATCCCTGAGTTAGTCAGATAATGACTGGGGCCCACCCTGATAACCCCTCCATTTTTAACAACCAGCTGTGAACAATTTGAGAGATTATCCAGTTTAGAATTTTTCCTCTGATTCCATGCGCTTTAAGTTTCAGCGAGATCCTTCTCGCGTGGAACAGCTCTGAGGAAGTCTAGATAAATTATATCTACTGTTTTGTTGTCAGGGTAAGGTGGAAATAATTTGCTGAAAAAAATCCAGGAAATTTGTTAAACACGAGCGTTCTCACCGAAATCAGTGTTGTGTGTTCAAAATTAAGTTATTTGGCTCGAGATTATCCACCATCCTATCTATACTTATAGATGCTAAAAGTTTGCCAACTAAGATCAGAAGAAAGAAGAGGAAAAATTGTAAGAAAAAATGTGAAGAAGAATAAGAAAAGGAAGAGGAAAAGGATACGAAAAAGAAGAAGAAGAAGAAGAGGAAAATTAAGAAGAAAAAAAGCAGAAGAAAAAAGAAGAGGAAGAAGAATAAGAAAAAGAAGCAAGAAGAAGAAGAAAAAGAAGCAAAATAAGAAAGAGGAAGAATATGAAGAAAAGATGAGGAAAGAAGAAGAGGAGGAAGAAGAAGAAGAATATTAAAGAAATATTTTGGAGTGTATCTCTATTAATACTTTCCCAAATTTTATTAGCCATGGGTTGTTTAGCCTAGATCCTATCATATCTAATTATATTAAATCACAAACTAAAGTGTTTAAAGAATTTGTATCCCCTAGTTAAGGTTTTGATGCAGGTAGCCGTTTAACCCCTCACTCCTTACTATTTAAGAAGACATTGTCTGCTTTGACCTACGTTATTCCATGAAGAGGTCTTTGAGAATAAAGACGAAAGCGTTCGGAATCGTTTTTCCATTTTCCTTGTGGGTGTTATTTATCATATATATATATATATATATATATATATATATATATATATATATATATATATATATATATATATATATATATATATATATATATTCTCTTTTGTTTTTGTTTTGTTTTTCACATTAATGTTTGTTCTGTTTTTTCGTTGTTTTTATTTGATTTTACATCTGATTTTATTCATATCTCTTTTGTCCATCCATTTTGGATCTTTTGTTTGCATTGTCTATGTACTTCGGATCTTTTATTTCTCATTTTACTGTTTTACATTTTGTTTATATATATATATATATATATATATATATATATATATATATATATATATATATATATATATATATATATATATATATATTTTGTCTTAATTATGAAGTCATTTATTTGGTTGATTAAATTTTATTATCATGTAGTTGGCTGCTTTCATACTCTCTTTATCGTTCGATGAAAAGATCTATATTTTATTTATGTATCTTATTCTATTTACCATTTTATGTTTTTTCTAACTTCTTTGACTTTGCTACCCACTCTCTCGCCGGTAACTTTACTCTACCCAATCTCTTTTTTTTTATTTAGTTGGAAGATAATTTAACGCAGGAGTCCGGGCTGGTAACAATCAGGTCGTGCTTTAACACGGCTAGTATATCGTCCTCATAGCCATCAAAATCGAAGTCCCACTTGAATCTTCCTCGATAAATTCCTGCTCTTTTCTTTTGGGTTTTGTGAGTTCAGGGAGCGCTGCAGACGGTGAAGCATATATCTTCATATTTAGATCCAGGGTAGCTTTGTTGGCTGTATTTTCTCTGATTTCCTTTGCTGGTCTCTTTTCCTGGGTCGTTTTTTGTGCAGTTACATTTTTCCCTGGAGGCATTTGGCAAGTTTCCATTTGTTCAGGTTCTCTGAGCTTAGTTGATCGAGGGTCTCTCGATTTGGAGCGAGATCTTGTCATTGCTTTGAGTTTGGTCCCTGTTTGTGCCTGGTTCAAATCTCCCGAGGGGTGTGTGCGTGTTTCAGGGAACCAGATCGGTTTCACTCCGTGCTGTACTAGCATTTCATTTAACTCTGTTGCATAGCTTCCCGGTTTTGCGATCTTTACAAAGTGGCTACAAATGGCACGCATTAGTAAGCCTGATTTCATTGATGGATTTATTTGGAGGATTGTCTTTCCTTGTAGTGTGGACATTGGCGCTTGTGCGTATGTGGTATTCGCCTTTCTGTTCTCCTCTCTTTTTTTTCATTTATTAAGTTATTCTTGATGGAGCACAAAGAGACAGACTGATTCTGTCTGTCTCTGTCTCTTTCTCTTTCTCGCTCTGTCTGACTTTCTCTGCCTGTCTCTGTCTGTCTCGGCCTTTCTCCATCTCTGTCTGTCGTTCTCTCTGTTTGTCCCTTTGCCTGTCTGTCTGCCTGCCTTTGTTTGTCTCTATCTCTCTGTTTCTGTCTCTTTCTCTTTCTGTCTGTATCACTTTGTCAATCTCTCTCTCTCTCTCTCAGTCAGTCTCACCTGAGCGCAATCTTCAACATGTCAATCCGGACCGAATGCGTTCGTAGAGACTGGCGTGAAGCGGAGGTGACTCCTATCTTCAAGATATGAGTCGAACTACCGACCTATCACTCTAACTTCGATAGTCGGTAAACTCATGGAAAGCATCATGGTGGACAAATGACGTCGCATTTAGAGTCAAACCTGCTACTGAGGTGTTTCCAGCACGGCTTCCGAAGGCAACGGTCATGCCTGACGAACCTTGTGGAATTCAGTGAGCACGATCGGGACAAGGCGGTGGATGTGGTCTACTTAGACTTTGAGAAAGCCTTTGATAAGGTACCACACCACCGCCTTCTCCGAAAAGTGCGAGCGCTGGGCATAGACAGAAAAGTAGCAGGCTGGATAGAGAACTGGCTAAGTGGCAGACGGCAACGGGTGGTGTTGAATGGACAGGCTTCTGAGTGGGTGCCTCAAGGTTCTGTCCTGGTACAGAACCTTGCCGACGATACCAAGCTTGGTATGAACGTTGCAAAGGATGGAAATACTGCCTGCCTGCAAGATGATCTTGGGAAGATTGGGGAGTGGTCGGATACGTGGCAAATGCCTTTCAACGTGATCAAATGCAAAGTGATGCATATCGGCCACCGAAATCTCCAATCACCCTATATCCTTAAGGAAAACGCTCTTGAATCTACCGACACTGAGAAGGACTTGGGTGTAACTATAACCAGTGACCTCAAGTTCTCGAAACAGTGTATTGAGGTGGAAAAGAAAGCCCAAAGAATGTTAAGGTATATAAAGCGACAGTTTGGATATCGGAACAAAGAGATAGTACTCTATCTGTACAACTCCCTCGTCCGACCGCATCTGGAGTATGCCGTACAATTTTTTAGTCCTTCGTTTTGAAAGGACATCGCGAGATTGGAACGCGTGCAAGCCAGGGCAACCAAACTGATTCCCTCTATCAGGCATATGAGTTATAATGATAGACTAAGGGAATTAGATCTGTTCTCGCTGGAGACCCGGAGACTATGTGGTCAGCTAATCGAAGTGTTTAAAATATTTCGAGGCTTCGACAGACTGGACTACGGAGATATTTTCCAGTTCAGCGAGGGGAGAACAAGAAATCACGGCTACAAACTTGAACTTAAGCGATACCACCGTGATCTGTGTGGGAAATTCTTCACATACAATATCTGTGGTAGTTGGAATGCACTTCCGACGGAAGTTTACAACAGTGAATCTGTTGACCAGTTCAAGTCAAGACTAGATAAAGTCTTGCGAAATCGCCATTAAGATCCTCCCAAGTGATCTTCGTGGTTGCCAACGGACACCTTTGAGGATTGCGCCAAAAGTACCCTCCTTGTATGGACCGTAAGTTCTTCTAGGGTACTTATATTCCTTGTAGCTCCTTGTAGCTCTCTCTCTTTTTCTGCTTCTATATCTGTCTGTCTGTATGTTTCTATCTGCCTCTTTATCTGTCTGTCTGTCTCTGTCTCTCTCTCTATATCCCTCTCTTTGTATGTCTATATAAGACTTGAGTTGCCAAATTGATTTGTAATATTGTCTAGTGTGACTCTATATACAGTGTGATAAACCCTCATCGCCATCCAAATATTACTCCTAGGGCGCTATTACAACGATTCGAAGCAATCTTTCAGGTTTTAGTATCCTAAAACGCGTGCGCCCCTGTTATTAAAAATTACCACTTCGTGTTGCATTCGCCTTTCATTATGCTCAGTGTATTAAATAAATTTTTATTGTGATTATCTTATATTGTACTCCTTTTCGGTGTAACTGAATTTTATTGTACTTATTTTCATTTCCGCTTACTTTTAATTGTACTCCTTTTCTTTGTGAGTACATTTGATTGTACTCATGTTCACGTGTGCTCACCTTTTATTGTAGTCCTTTCAATGTACTCACTTGTGCTCTTCTTTCGTCGGTCTCAGGGTCGGTGATGTTTGACGTGATCCGCGAGATTCCCGAAGGAGAGGAGCTGGTGGCGTTCCCGTTGCCGGAGTCGAACGCAGAGGACGCCCTCTCCCTCTCCGCCTTCGCCTTCCTCCGGACGTCCTTCTACCGGAGGACCCTCGACTCCATCATGGCCGAGGCCCCCCTGGACCTCTCCCGGTCCCTGGTATCGACCAAGAACTCGAGTGAAGAAGAGGAAATCACCCTGGATTCCCCCAAGGCCGCTCGTAAGACCCGGGACCCGGAGGATAAGCCGTCATCCGAGGGGTTCGAGCGGGAACCTCAGGACCCGCCTTTTAAAAGGACACCGCCCGACATCAGGGGTCCGAACCCTTTCCTCAACGCCTTCGGGTCACCGGGAACAAACCTCCTCCCCAATTACCTCCCGTTTAGTTTCTCCCCACACCCCTTGTTCCCACCGCCCCCATTCCCCATGTCAAGGCTGCAGCACCCCATCGTCCCCGAGGGACTCTTTTCCATGGCCAAGTCATCTCCGTCGGGGTCCTCCAAGGGACAGAGCTCCTCCTCGCCGACCTCCAAGGGTCTTCTTCCGCTCCGTCTGCAGTCGCCTGCCCCTAAGCGCCGGGAACGCACGATGCTGCCTTGTTCCGAGTGCGGGAAGGCTTTCGACAGGCCCTCCCTCCTCAAGCGGCACATGCGAACCCACACGGGAGAAAAGCCCCACGTATGCGACGTCTGCGGCAAGGGGTTCTCCACCAGCAGCTCCCTCAACACCCACCGCCGCATCCACAGCGGCGAGAAACCCCACCAGTGTGGCATATGCGGCAAGAGGTTCACCGCGTCGTCTAACCTCTACTATCACAAGATGACGCACGTGAAGGAGAAACCGCACAAATGTTCCCTTTGTACCCGTTCGTTCCCGACCCCTGGAGACCTGCGTTCCCACATGTTTGTCCACAATGGCCAGTGGCCCCACAAGTGCTCCGTCTGCGGCAAGGGGTTCAGCAAACTCACCAACCTCAGGAATCACACACTCCTACATTCGGGTATGACCTCTAAGTTCACAGTTTTAATTATCTAAGTACCTAAAAATCCTTTATTTAGATATTAAATATTTATTAAAATACTTTTTAGTTACATCTGATAGAGTACATACAACGGCTGCAATACACCTAATCATATTCACATTATCTTCCGTCATACATATCTACGTTACAACTCCTCAAATAATCTCGCCATTTTTTAAAACCTCGATTGATGACAAGTACGCTCCTACATAATTCATGTTCACACATCAATTCTCTTAGTTTGCATCTTTCTCACTTCCACAATTAATTTCTCGTTTCTATCCTCATTCACTCACATATTTAGTCTCTTATTTTCTTATATTTATCACTTCCTATCAAAATAACTTCCAGCTTCCTTCCGGATGTACATTCACATTCCTTTCAAATTCTTCATTTGTTGGTTTCTTACTCTGAGTAATCATTATTTCACTGATTTATTCATTTCGTTGTATACATTCACACTCACCTACGTGGCATCATTCTCACCAGTTACTTATACACCGAACGGAGATCAATTGTTTGCCCATTTGAAGAACAGTCGTTAGATGCTGAGGTAAAAAGAAGAGATTTTCTCCCAATTTGCGATGCTGAAACGATGACAACACAGCTTAAACAAAGCCCACCTATTAGTCTTCTATTTGTTTTAAATCTGGCTAATTCAACCAATTTGAATGGCTTACGAACTCTACCTAAAGAATGGTTCATTCTACTCTATTATACGATGGAAGGTCAACCATAAAAGTACTAGCGAAACGTTTTCCTTCATTTACACTCTAGCTAGAGAAACTTTATTATAGCCCTTACTATCTACCATCATACTACATCGGACACTGAGGGATGCTTCTCATCCACGCCAAGCAAATGACTGTATCTACTAGGCCAAACTAACTTTAAATGGTAGCTTACCAGATAATTATCTTTTGAGAAGCACCTGGTGGAAGTCAAATTATCAACCACAAACTAAAAACCGCAAAGAAAATTATGGAATCAAGCAAAATCTTTTTTTTTCAAACAGAACCACTGCAAATTACTATCAACATTAAGAATCAAACAGTCCACAATCATGGACTTCAGAAGAATAAGGAATCTATAAAACAATTAGATAAGAATACAAACTCATATTCTAGAATTAAACTTTTGACCTTATCTGACTGGTGAAATTTAATTCAATCCCACCCCTTAAACCTCCCTATTTATTTAATTTTCTCCCTAAAAGAAAAATATTCCTTTAGATACAGTATACTACAGTCTAAACCCATTTAGTAATACCCAAACCAAAAAGCTACAGAGAAATTGACAGGTGATTGGCCCATAACCCCCACAGTATGTGTCTAGAACATTTGAAAAGATGTTGGACATGTTTTGTTCTGTATGTAAATACATCGAACACAGTTTCTTCATTATTCTTTGTTCTCTTTTGTTTTTTCTACGTTTTATCATATTATATTTTATTTTTCTTTATTCATGTTTTTCGGTTTTGCTTTTTCGAAAGGAATCTCAGGCAAATGTGACCAACCCTCGGGGTTAAACTAGTAGTGGTTCGCAGATTTGCCTTTATCCAGGCGGATCCCGACCGAATAATGAAATATACATAAAGGTCAGTATGACAATCGCTGGTAAGCCCGAGCCGAGGGCACCAGGAGACGGTCCTCGTTGGGAAGAGGTACCATGTTTTGACAGCAAATAGCGTTCAGGCAGAGCCTTCGTCACTCCGAGATAGGGGGGGGGGAGCTGTTCCTCGTCAGAGGTATGTGGATATAGATATCCATCGGCATGATTCCTTGGAACAAGGAGAGTGTGCGTGTTGTGCTGCGAAGACGAGAGAGGAAAGAAACCATTGTTTGGGTATGTGTGTGGGGAGAAGTGTAAGATCTACCCACCCGAATACAGGGTGGGTAGATCCAGGGTGGGTACCGGGATCGAACCCGGTACCGCGACGTTGGTAGACCCACGACGAATCCACTCGTCTACCAAGAGCTTCTGGTTAAAGTAGTGGTGGCTAATAAAAGTAATCAGTCTATTGGCATCGCGTATGGGATAAACTCTAGTCTTTTGAGCGGGACCTCAGTTCGAGCAGACGAAACGACCATTTTTCAAATATGCAATCTTCATTTGGTTGGTTTTGGTAGATAGCTGGTAGATATTTTGAAATAAAGGGAACATCTACCATACGATATACGCACATTGATGCAGGTAGTGGTAGAATTCAGAATTGGTGAAATTTCACCATGGCAACGAACATTATTTTTATTATGGTTATTATTATTAGTTGTTATTGTTATTATATTTGTCATTATTGCTACTAATTATTAATATCGTCTTATTATTTACCAAAAATTAAGAATCGAAACCAACGAATTAATCATCTATTACTGAATTCCGTGCCCTACATACCCTAATACTAACTAAGGGAGCTTCTTTATGGTGGTTCGTTAGGGTCTTGAGAGTTAAGAATCTCCCAGAGCCCCCCTAAATAGTTTCCTCTTTATACTACTCTGGCTTTATACCTTTCTCAATTTTTCACATAAACCAATTCACTAATTTTATTACGAATATCTCCTCGCAAGCGTTAAGGGGGGCAATGACCTCGTTGTTTTTCTCTTTTTAATAAATTCTGGATGTGGCAATCGAGACCTTCCACCGGGGCACATTTTTTTATGACCCGGCGAGTCCTTGGTAGCTAATTAATCCCATGTGTGCTCCACGAACAAGCTAGTTTAAACTACCATGGGGGAATGTAGTCCCCTTAATGAGGGTAAAAAACACCCTCACGTTGGTCTAAACTAAGCGACATCGGCTATGGGTAGTTTCCGGATGGTATACATTGTCTTATCTACTTCTGCCCGGGGGACCTCTACCGACCCCTACTTCGGATCCCGCGTCATAAATCCTCACTGAGATCAGCATCGGACAGGGGAATTCGTTGGTAAAAACCGTACCATAAATTATTTATTTTTCTTTTTTTATAAAGATAAATGAATCGCATTGACGAATTAATAATTTGAATTATTTCATTAATTTTGATTAATTATCGAGTGTCAAATGGGCGTAATCCAATGAGACGTTTTATTCAGTATTAAAAGCTAATTAAACTAATTGAAAAATTGTCCCAAAACAAAATCCCCCATTTTTTTTTAAAACAAATTAAAGATTTTTTAAAATTTGAGAATGACCATGTTTGTTACTTTAATTAACTAACATTTTTGAACAAACTTATTCCCCCCAAAAATGGTAAAAAAAAAACCTATAAAAAAATAAGTGCAAAATTTACTTCTGAAAAACAGTCTAAAACTAAATTCTAAAACTAAATAATAAAAATAATTAAAAACCCCTAGAATAATTAAACAAAACTAATTAAAAAAAACGTTCTGAAAGTAAATCATAAGAACTAATTAAAGAATAATTTTCAAAACACATTAAAAAATTATTCCCAAAACATTTATAAAAACTCCCCCCAAAAACTCCGCCCCAAAACTGATTCAAAAATAATTCTGACAAATTCCAAAGCAACAATTTCCAAAAAACCATCAAATAAATTAATTAAAAACTAAGACCAAAAATCTAATTAAAAACATAATTCCCCCAAAACCTAATTCCTTCCCCAAAAGCAATTTCCAAAATTAATTCACAAAAAATAATTACCAAAACTTTCGAACAAATATTTTTTGTTAAATAATAATAATAATAATAGCACTAATAATCATGATGATAATAATAATAACACTAGTAATAATAATAATTCCCAAAAGCTAATATTTCTCCCCCTTGAAATCCGCAGGTGATCGCCAGCCGAAGAGGCCCATCTATTCGGATCCCTTGGAGAGGACCCCCGAACTGGGCCCCGATTTAGCTTCCTCTTCCACCCTCTTCTCCTCCCTTTCACCCCCCTCGACCTCATCCTCCCCCCAAAACTCCCCCATTCACCCTTTCCCCCCACCTAAAAGGAGGTGCGCAGAAAAGGTAGAAGGGGTGTTGGCGGATGAGGAGAGCGCGGATGAAGATGGAGTAGATACCTACGCCGACCTTGAGGACGAGGGGGGAGTAAACCCCGAGGAGCACTTGAGGGCGCAAGGGCGGGAGAAGGGCCCGGGTCGTCAGGATCCGTCGCCTCTAAAACTCGTGGACCGAGACCGAGATCCCACACAGTCCCCTTTGGAAACCTCCCTGAATTCTACCCCCGAGGTAGAAAAATCTACCGAAACGTACGTTAGCAAATCGAGTGAAACGTCTTTCGGGAATCCATCTACCTCTAACGCGCCGTTTAGCTCAAATTCATCTACCAAAGAGGAGGTCACGTCACAATCCACGGATAGTCCGGCGTCGGCATTCTACCCGAGGCAATCCTTTCTACCGTTTGGGTTCCCGGAAGCGAACCCCCCAAATAAGTGTGCCCCCGGAAACCCCACTCCGCCCCATTTTGCACCAGGGGGTCAGCCACGAGTACCGTGACTCCCCCGTACGTTGGTAGAGCAGAACCCAGTCACTCATCCACCATTACCCTAAGTCTCTCCATCTCGTGTCTGTCATAACATTCCGGTGCTTTCTCGATCACTGACTCCGGAATATTGGTGGATAAAATGGATCTCCCTGGACACAATAAATGGACACTTAATGCAAAAAATAACCCTTCCTGGGCCAATCCGTGTCCACAAATGGACATAAATAGTGTCTGGGTGAAACTCAGTCGTGCGTCAAAACTGCCAATATGGCTGACCTTGTCAATAAAGGCAAATAAAGGCTTCTTTTAAGGCCAACTAAACAATTGAAATATTGCCTCTTTTTGCAGTTTTGCTCCGTTTACCAAAATCGCCTTGTTCAAATTAGGATAGAGAAAATAACAAATATTTTACACTTCGGCACAAAGGATATTTCTGTAATATTTATACACTTGCTACACGTATGTGCTGTAAATAAAAGTATACACATTACCAAAGAAATTTTTATATTTGTAATGTCACATTTGTTAAAAATCAACAACATTCCAATTGTAAATTAATTAAAAGTAATTATATAAATGAAGTATAAAAATGCATAGATATTCAAATTCATTTGCTAGAGCGCTAATAATATCAAACAAATGAGTTCCATATATATTGATTAATGATTAAATATTGCTCATGGTTAGGTATTTAAGTGTAGATAAATTACAGCAACGGGTTGTTCTTTGTCTTTGACAGGTTGTTTTAGGGAGCTCATGTTTTTGCTTCCATAACAACCACTGCTAAACGTGGTCTATGTTTTATTTTGAGAGAGAACTTAGGATCCTAATAAGTTGCCTTAGATGAGCTAGAAAAGGTGTTTAGATAATTTCATTTGTCTACGTCCATTCCCAGATGACGCCAGTGAAGATGTAAAATTCTGAACTTGATTACTTTTATTTTATTAAATATATTAAACGGAAAGCAATGTCCTTGTTAATTGGCGCGTAGGAGATTTTAATCACGCAATGCCATTGTTAAATGCCCCTTAATTCATACTACTAATCTTGAGAGCCATTAGCGGTTGTCGGAGCCAGCAGGATATCCCGAGACAGCAGCCAGCATAATATCTCAGGCCGACAGACAGCAGGATCTCCTGCGACAGCAGCTAGCCTGATATCTCGTGTTGACAGACAGCACGATATCCCGCAACAGCAGCCAACATGATATCTCGTGCCGACAGACAGAAGGATTTCCCACAACAGTAGCTAGCATGATATCTCGTGCTGACAGGCAGCAGACAGTATGATATCTCGTGTCGACAGACAGCAGGATATCCCGCAACAGCAGCCAACATGATATCTCGTGCTGACAGACAGCAGGATCTCTCGCGACAGCAGCCAGCATGATATCTCGTGCTGACAGACAACAGGATTTCTCGAGACAGCAGCCAGCATGATATCTCGTGCTGACAGGCAGCAGGATCTCCCGTGAAGGCAACCTACATAATATCTCATGCAGACAGACAGTATGATATCTCGTGCCGAAAGACAGCAGGATCTCCCGCGACAGAAGATAGCATGATATCTCGTGTCGATAGACAGCAGGATATGCCGCGACAGCAGCCAACATGATACCTCGTGCTGACAGACAACAGGATATCCCGCAACAGTAGTCAACATGATATCTCGTGCCGACAGACAGAAGGATTTCCCACGACAGTAGCTAGCATGATATTTCGTGCTGACAGACAGCAAGATCTCCCGCAGCAGCAGACAGTATGATATCTTGTGTCGACACACAGCAGGATATTCCGCAACAGCATCCAACATGATATCTCGTGCTGACATACAGCAGGATCTCTCGCGACAGCAGCCAGCATGATATCTCATGCTGACAGACAACAGGATATCCCGAGACAGCAGCCAGCATGATATATCGTGCCGACAGACAGCAAGATCTCCCCCGACGGCAGCCAACATAATATCTCGTGCCTATAGACAGCAGGATCTCCGCTAAAGCAGCCAGCATGACATCTCGTACCGACAGACAACAGAATCTCCCACGGCAGCAGCCAACATGATATCTCGTGCTGACAGAGAGCAGGATCTCCCGCGACAGCAGTCAGCATGATATCTCGTGCCGACAGACAGCAAGATCTCCCGCGACAGCAGCCAGCATGATATCTCGTGCTGACAGACAGCAGGATCTCTCGCGACAGCAGCCAGCATGATATCTCGTGCTGACCGAAAACAGGATATCCCGAGACAGCAGCCAGCATGATATCTCGTGCCAACAGGCAGCAGGATCTCCCATGAAGGCAACCTGCATAATATCTCATGCAGACAGACAGCATGATATCTTGTGCCGACAGACAGCAGGATCCCCCGCGACAAAAGATAGCATGATATCTCGTGTCGACAGACAGCAGGATATGCCGCGACAGCAGCCAACATGATACCTCGTGCTGACAGACAACAGGATCTCCCGCGACAGCAGCCAGCGATATCTCGTACCGACAGACAGCAGGATCTCCCGCGACAGCAGCCAGCGATATCTCGTACCGACAGACAGCAGGATCTCCCACAAAAGCAGCCAGCATGATATATCGTGCCGACAAACAGCAGGATTTCCCGCGACAACAGCCAGCATGATACCTCGTGCTGACAGACAGCAGGACCTCCCGCGACAGCAGACATCATGATATCTCGTGCTGACAGACAGCAGGATCTCCCGCGACAGCAGCCGGCACCTCTCCTTTTAGCGACGAAGAGATGAGCTTTAATATGTAAATAAAACGACGATTATAATTTATTATTTATTCCAACTCTGTTGTCTTGTTTTCATTAAATTTTGTTATTTATTTTAATTTGTTGTTTTTATTCCTCGAGATTTGTTAGCGAGATAGAAGGTGATATGTTGGGGTCTTTGTTTCTTTTTTTCCTTCTTTATTTGTTTATTTATTTCTCTTTATTTCATTCTTTCTTTCTTTCTTAAACTCTTTTTTACCTTCTTAATTTGGTTATTTCTTTACTTTCCTTTCGTTATTTCTTTCTTACACTCTTTCCTTCCTTCTTCATTTATTTATTTCGTTACTTATCTTTCATTCTTTCTTTCTTAAATTCTTTTTTTCCTTTTTCCTTTGTATATTTCTTTACTTTCATTTCATTCTTTCTTTCTTTCTTACATTCTTTCTTTCCTTCTTCATTTCTCTTTATTTCTTTCATGTTTCTCTTCTATAGTTGTTTATTTCTTTACTTTTCTTTCCTTCTTTCTATCTTTTGTACTTTCTTCCATTCTTTCTAGTAATAATAATGGCTCCACCCATAATGTTACACCTTTCTCATACGGAATGGAGGGACACCTCCTTTCATGCCCTTCCCCCTTTTGTCACGACAGAGCGACCCTCGTGTGGGCAATCGCAATGCCCACACGATCCATAGAACCGTACTGCGCCTGCGCAGAACAATTCTTCCGCGGGTTGTGCACTTGTAAACTTTCTCATGGGTCCCCATTATCGATTTTGGACCCCCCTCCCATCCCCGAAGGTCCCCTGTAATAATGGTGGCGAAGCAGGAGTAACCTAGGAACCACGATCACGACATGAGAAGGGGCGGGCCCTCACAATGCTGGGCCCGACCTGGGGTCACCGGATGACGCACGGTTTCCTATAAATGGCTATCACTCGGACCTTCCCTATAAAGAAAATAAAAGAGGGGGAGCCCCTCTGAAGGGGGGGACGCCGCAATAGGTCACCCTCCATCCTCTTCGCAAGGTCAACCGGTGGGGTACGGGGGATTGGCAGAACTCGAGGAGTTGGGGATCGATTTCGATCTCGAGCGGGAGGGTTTCCTCGAGGGCGATCTGGCCCGCCCCCAAATCCCGACCGGCCACGGCGCGGCCAATAAGGCGCGACGGAGGGGCGCGAAACCTCCCCTAATGGTGGGAGGCGGCGCCATTTCGGGGCAGCCAAGAAATGGTCCAACGTCACTTTTTGCATTTTGGTACAATTCACGGAAATATACACACACGCATCTAAAAACACACCTTGTATATACGCGCATATATACACACACTTATATACATACACCTGCATACACACACCTACATACATACCTACATACACACATACATACCCACGTCTATATATATATATATATATATATATATATATATATATATATATATATATATATATATATATATATATATATATATACCTACACCCCCCAAATACACATCAACTTACAAACCGTAATATACAGCTACATACGCACCCCCCACTCACCCCAATTTGCTCCCGGAGAAAATAATTAGGGCTAAGAAGAGCCAGATGTTGACTCGAATAACGAACAATAACTGCAAACTTCGGTGATAAAGAATAATAAAGCATCTCGTAGGTGGGCATAACAAACATCACCGAGGGGAAGAAATATAAAGAATAGATACAAGGCTTCAGTGTGAGATAAAAATAAGGAGTACAAGCCTTTACTAGGAGATAAATAAAGACTAAGAGCCTTTAGTGGGAGATACAAATAAAGACTATAAGCCTTTAGTGGGAGATAAAAATAAAAACTACAAGCTTCAGTGGGAGATAAAAATGAAGAGTAACAACCTTCAGTGTGATATACAAATGAAGACTACAAGCATTTAGCCTTCAGTGGAAGAAACAATAAAGACTATAAGCCTTCAATGAGAGATAAAAGAAAGACTACAAGCATTCGGTGTGAGATAACAATAAAGAGTAGAAACCTTCAGTGTGATATACGAATTTAGATTACAAACCTTCAGTGGGAGATAAAAATAAAGACTGCACGCCTTTAGTGGGTGATAAAAATAAAGAGTACAAGCCTTCAGTGTGAGATAGAAATAAATAATACAAACCTTCAGTGTGATAAATAAATAAAGACTACAAGCCTTCAGTGAGAGATAAAAATAAAGACTACAGGCATTCAATGACAGATGAAAATAAAGAGTACAATCCTTCAGTGTGAGATAAAAATAAAGAGTAGAAACCTTCAGTGGGAGATAAAAATAGAGTACAAGAATTGAGTGGGAGATACAAATGAGGATACAATCCATCTGTTAAGAAATAATAAGAAACCCCAAATTAAAAAGTGTTTATGGAGGAAAACAACAAAGACTACAAGTCCATTGGATAGAGGAGGGCTAGAAGTATAATTAAGTTTCCGAACCAATTTTTGGTATTAAAATTTTTAAAGAAAGAAGGATATTTGTCTAACCATGGTAGTGGAATAAAACAAGGGTGGTGGAATAAAACAAAGGGTAGTAAAATAAAACAAGGGTAGTGGAATAAAACAAAATTGGTAGAATTAAACAATGGTCGTAGAATAAAACAAGAGTTACAGAATAAACAAACGTTGTATAATAAAACAAAGGCCGTGGAATAAAACAAGAGTAGTGGAATAAAACAAAGGTTGTAGAATAAAACAAGGGTTGTGTAATAAAACAAAGGATAAAGATTAAACAAGGGTTGTTGAATAAACAACGGCCTGGAATAAAACAAAGGTTGTGGAATGAAGCAAGGATTATTGAATAAAACTAAGGTTGTATAATAAAACAAGGGTTGTGGAATAAAACAAAGGTTGTGGAATAATACAACGGTTGTAGACTAAAACAAAGGTTATAGAATACAACTAGCGGTGTGGAATAAAACAAAGGTTGTAAAATAAAACAAGGGTTGTAGAACAAATCAAGGTTTGTATATGAAACTGGGGTTGTTGAATAAAACAAGGTATGTAGAATAAAACAAAGGTTGTAGAATAAAACAAGGGCTGTAGAATAAAACAAGCTGTGTGTTATAAAACTGGAGTTGTAAAATAAAACAAAGGTTGTAGAATAAAACTAGGGCTGTAAAAATAAAACAAGCTGTGTGGTATAAAACTAGAGTTGTAAAATAAAACAAAGGTTGTATAATAAAACAAAGGATGTAAAATAAAACAAGGGTGGTAGAATAAAACAAAGGGCGTGGTATACAATTGGGTTGCAGAATAAAATAATGGTTGTAGAACAAAACGGGGGTTGTGGGAATAAAACAAGGGTTGTAAAATAAAAACAATGGTTGTAGGTTAATACAAACGATCAAGATTAAAACAAAGGTTGCAGAATAAGACAAGGGTTGTAGAATAAAACAATGGTTGTATAATAAAACTAAGGTCGTGGAATAAATCAAGGGTAATGGAATAAAACAAAGGTTGCAGAATAAAACAATGGTTGTAAATAGAAAGGGTTGTTGAATAAAACACGAGTCATGCAAAAACAAGGGTTGTGAAATAAAACAAGGGTTTAGCATAAACAAGTGTTGTAGAATAAAACAAAGGTTGTAAATTAAAACAAGGGTTGTAGAATTGAATAAGGGTTAACAGAATAAACAAAGGTATTGGAATAAAACAAAGCTCGTGGAATAAAAGTAGGGTTAGGGAATAAAACAAGGGTTGCAGAATAAAACAAGGGTTGTTGAATAAAACAAGGGTTGTTAAATAAAAAAGGGTTTAGAATACACAGGCGTTATTAAATAAAATAAAGGTCGTGGAATAAAACTAGGATTGTTTAATAAAACATCGGTTGTAGAATAAAACAAGTATTAAAATAAAACAAGGGTTGTGGAATAAAATAAGGGTTTTTGAATAAACAAGTGTTATAGAATAAAACAGAGGTTGTTGAATAAAAGAAGGGTTATAGAATAAAACAGGGGTGGTAGAACAAAACAAGGGTTGCGGAATAAATCAAGGGTTGTAAGTTAAAAATAGGGTTGTAGAATAAAACAAAGGTTGTGTAATAAAACAAACGTAGTAGAGTGAAAGAATGGTTGTAGAATAAAACTATGTTGGTGGAATAAATCAAGGGTTATAGATTAAAACAAAGGTCGTGGAATTAAACAAGGATAGTATAATAAATCAAAGGTTGTAGATAAAACAAGGGTTGTAAAATAAAATATGGGTTGTTGAATAAACAAGGTTGCAGAATAAAACAAAGGTCATGGAATGAACCTAAGATTGTTGAATCAAACAAAGGTTATAGAATAAAATAAGGGTTGTAGATTTATACAAGAGTAGTAGAATAAATAAGGGTTGTAGAATAAAACAAATGTTGTGGAATAATAGAAAGGTTGTAGAATAAAGCAAGGGTTGTAGAATAAATTAATGGCTGTGGAATGAAACTGGAGTTGTGGAATAAAAAAAGTATGTAGAATAAAACAAAGGTTGCAGAAACTAACAATGGTTTTAGAATGAAACAAGAGTTATAGAAGAAAACAAGTATTGTAGAATAAAACAAAGCTCGTACAATAAAACTACGGTTAAGGAATAAAACAAAGGTTGTAAAACAAAACGGGGGTTGTAGAATAAAACAAGGGTTGTAGGATAAAATAAAGGTTGTAGAATAAGTTGTGAAATAAAACAATGGTTGTAGCTTAAAACAAAAGTTGTAGATTAAAACAAAGGTTGTAGAATAAAACAATTGTTGTAGAATAAAACTAAGGTGGTGGAATAAATCAAGGGTTGTGGATTAAAACAAAGATTGTCGAATAAAACAATGGTTGTAGAATAAAACAAGAGTTGTGTAATAAAACAAAAGTCCTGAAAAAACAAGGTTTGTAGAATAAAACAAAGGTTGTAAATCAAAACGATGGTTCTAGCATAGAACAAGGGTTGTAGAATAGAAAAAGTTCGTGGAATAACACAAGGGTTGTAGTATGAAACAAATATCGTAGAATAAAACTATGGTTTGGGAATAAAACAAAGGTTGCAGATTAAAACATGGGTTGTAAATAAAACAAAGGTCGTGAATTTACACAAGAGTTTAGAACAAAACAAGGCTCGTAGAATAAAACAAGGGTCTTATAATAAAACAAGCGTTGTAGAATAAAACAAAGGTCGTGGAATAAAACAAAGGTTGTGGAATAAAACGAGCATTGCAGAATAAAACAAGGTTTGTAGATTCAAACAAGGGTTGTAGAATAAAACTAAGTTCGTGGGATAAACAAGGGTTGTAGAATAAAACAAGGCCTGTAGAATAAAATAAGGGTTGTGTAGTAAAATGAGGATTGCCGAATAAAACAAGGGCTGTAGAGTATACAAGGGTTGTAGAATAAAATAAGGGTTGTAGAATAAAACAAAAATAGTGGAATAAAACAAGGGTTGTAGAATAAAACGAGGGTCGTGGAATAAAACGAGCATTGCAGAATAAAACAAGGTTTGTAGATTAAAACAAGGGTTGTAGAATGCAACTAAGTTCGTGTGATAAAACAAGGGTTGTAAAATAAAACAAGGGTTGTGGAATAAAACGAAGATTGTAGAATGAAACAATGGTTGTAGAATAAAAACAGGCTTCTCCAAATAACCTTCAGAAGCCCTGAATGCGAAGGTGTCAGGGAAGATAAGATTTAGAGAAAGTTCAGGAGATTAGGTCCGTATCAGCACCTTAGCCAAGCCTTCAACTTAAGGTGGAAGTTAACATGACCCTGTGATACAAGGGCGCAATGGTAAAGTTGTTAAGAAGTAGTAGAATGCTAGTAGTTTGGGGGGATGGGGGGGTAAGGGCTAAATATGCGCGTATGTCAATTTCTATTCTCTGATTTGCTCCAATTGGTCTCGCTTTGGTGGAATGCCTCCTCAAACATGAGCTAGGAAGGAGGGATTGGAGAATGAAGCGGTGGCAACGATTCTTGAAAGAAGCTGTGACATGGATTCTCGAATTAAGCTATGTCATGGATTCACGAAATAAGCTTTGCTAATGTTTCTTGAAATAAGCTGTGGCATTGATTCTCGAATGAAGCTGTGCAATGAATTCTAGAATGAAGCTGTGGATTGGCTTTTGAATGAAGCTATCGCTTCGATTTTCGATAGAAGTTATTTAAACGATTCTCGAATGATTCGGTGGATGGATTCTCGAGTGATGCTCTGACGTCATTTTTGAATCAAGAGCTGTGCCCTCAGTTCTAGAAAGAAGCTATGCCATTAAATCCCAAATGAATCTCTGGCCTTGATTCTCCATAGCTTTAGCAAAGGTTCATGAATGAAGCCAAACTTTCGATTCTCAAATGAAGCTGTAGTCTCGAGTCTCGAATGATGTTGTGGCAACGATTCTCGAGGAAAGCTTTGGCAAGGATTAAAAAAGTAAGCTATGCCATCGATTCTCAAATGAAGATGTGGAATGGATTCTAGAATGAAGCTGTTCCATTGATCCGAGAATGAAAATGTGTCTTCTATTGTCGAATGGAGCTATGATAATGATTATTAAATGAAACTGTGCCCACGATACTCGAAGAAAGACGTGATATCGTCTTTCGAATGAAGCGGTGGTATAGATTCTCGAATGAACTTGTAGCCTCGATTTTCGAAAGAAGCTGCGGGATAGTTTTTCGAACGAAGCCCTGGCATGGATTCTTGAATATAACCGTGGCATTGATTTTCTTATTAAACTGTACCAATGATTGTGAGGGTAAGCTTTTACATTTATCCTCTAAGAAAGATTTTTCATCGATTTGTGAATCGATTTGTGACATTGATTCTTGAATAAAGTGTGGCTTAATTATAGAATGAAGCTCTTGCCTATATTCAAGAATGAAACTGCGCAATCAATTCCCAAACGAATACGTCGCATTGAATCTCAAATAAAGCTGTGGCATGGATCCTTGAATGAAGCATTGGTAAAGATTCTCGAATGAATCTGGGCCATAAATACTGGAAGCTGTGATATTGGTTTGTAAATGAATCTGTGAAGTAGATTCTCGAAACAGCCCGTGGCAACAACTCAAATAAAGCTATTGTAAACACTAAGGAATACAACTGTATCATTTATTATTGATTGGAGCTGAGGTATAGATTTTGAAAGAAAGAAATGGCATAGATTTTTCAATAGAGCTGTCACAGTCATTCTCGATTGAAACCAAGCCTTCAATTCTCAAATGAAGCTGTTGTATCAATTCTCGAATGATGATGTGGCAACGTTTCTCGCATAAAGCATTGCCAAAAATTAAAAAATTAAGCTGTGCCATGGATTTTTAAATGAAGATGTGGCATTGATCCTAGAATTAACAGTGGTTTCTCTTCTCGAATGAAATTATGGCAACGATTATAGAATGAAGGGAAACCCTGGTATAATTTTTAGAATCAACTTGTAGCCTTGATTAATGGCAAAAGCTGTGGCATATTTTCCCTAAGGAAGCTCTCGAGTGCCCTACTGAGTTGGGGCCGGGGAGGACGCAATCCTGAAGGTGTTAGCTGTAACATGGTCATCCATCAGCTTTTATTTTGAAAACTTAGCACGCTCTAAAGAGCTGCGCGGTCACCGGGTCCCGAGTACCGCAAGTAGGCTTCTCTTGAGGTATATTTACACATATTTCATTTGCCCCTACAGTGTCGAAGTTTCTTTTTATAAAACAGAGGATAAAAAGTTATGAGGATAGAAATGTGTATTTGAAGAAGGATGCGTCTAAAATTAGCCATAACGAGAAAACAAACAATTAACTCATAGACAATTAAACAAAATATTAATAAAAAATATGCAAGTCCTCATTCTGAATGGCTCTAGCACACCTGTAGAAGCAGGACTTCGACAATTTGTCCCATTGTTTGGGCGTGATTTTATTTAATTATTTGTTTCAATTTTTGCCAAAGGTCTTTCGCATTCTCACCGAGTATCTTCCTTTGGTTCAATTCAATTTTCTTATTAAGATTTGTTAACGATTCTTGAGGGAAGCTTTTACATTTATTGTCTAATTAAGCTGTGTAATCGATTCGGGAATGAATTTGTGACATCGATTCTCAAAAGAAAGTGCAACAATGACTTAAATAATGTTATGGGAAAAAAGGCTCGAATAAAGCTGTGGCATCGATTCTCGAATAAAGCTGTGGCATCGATTCTCGAATGACACCATCCCATCGATTCTAGAAAGAAGTTCTCACATCAATTCTCAAAAGAAGCCATGCAAAGGCTCTTAAATGAATCCGTGGCATCCATTTTTTAATCAAACTGTGGCAGCTATATTCGAATGATACTGTCGCATATAGGAAAAAGGAATCTTTGTGATCGAATCTTAAATGAAGTTGTGACATTGATTTTCGAATGAAGCTGTGGCATCGATTCTCGTATAAAGCTGTGCAAACGCTTCTTAAATGCATCCGCGAGTGGTATCGTTTTTCGAATGAAGCTGTAACGTCGTTTCTCGAATGTATCTTGCATCGATTTAAGAATGAAGCTGTGTCAACTATTCTTGAAAGAACCTGTAACATCGATTCCCGAATGAAGCTCTGGCATCGGTTTGTAACTGAATCTATGGCTTTTATTTTCAGATGAAGCGGCATCAACGTTTCTGGAATGTATATTTGTCAATGATTCTCAAATAGAGTTTGGCATCGTTTAGAGAATGAAGCTGTTGCCTAGAATCTATTAGGTAGTCCAGAAAGGAATATCGTTTTTTAAGGTTTAAAATGAACAAAAGTGTAAATAATAAATTTGTTTTTGATTTCAAGTATGTTTCATGTAATTGAATGTACTTTTGTTAACGTATTACATTGCCCTTTCCATTAAAAGATTTGACGCCTCGAGTCGAGAGAGGTCCTAAAAGTTCTTTCTGCACCTATTGGGTTTGAAACTGTTTATTCTTAGAAAAGCTTCCAGATGCTTAAAGATATGAAAATCTGTAGGATTGAAGTGTGTAGGATAAGTTGAATGAGGCAGGACTTCAATTCCCAAGTTATTTAATTTCTGAAGCGTCACCTTTGTCACTTGTGGACCCGCCTTTTTGTGAGGGAAAATATGACCTTTGAGATTGACTAAAAATAGCTGTTTTTTGAGTAACATTTTATGCCCTCTAATTCCTAACAGTATTTCACTACTGTGGTTGTTTCTACTTGGTTCAATAAGTTTTGGTGGATAATCCCAGCAGCAATCCACCATGATGTCACCAACACGAGCTTTGGGATATGTTTCGGTTGCTCTTGTCGGTCAAGCTACTCTGCAGACCTTTTCGTGTTGTTGTAAAGAATCCATTTTTCACCACAAATAACTATCCATTCAAGAAATGGATCATTCTGGTTTCTTAGCAACAAGGTTGAACAAATCTGCTAGCGAAGACTTTGTGGTTATCTGTCAGTTCACGCGGTACCAACTTATCCATCCTATTTCTTTTTCTAATTTTAAACAGGTGGGTGGAAATGCATGATTTGATTGGTACCATTGTTCAAGCGAGCTTACGTTCTGATGTACGAGGGTCTGCCTCGACTGCTTACCTTAGTGTGCCATCTTCCAAGGGTCGATTCGTCCCTGGACATTGAATATCTGTAAGACTCTCATCTCCTCTTCGAAACGTCTGAAGTCAATGATGTACTGTACGAACAGGAACTGATCCTTGGCCAAATGCCTTGTTGATGTTTTATGCAGTTTCAGTCGCTTTTTTTCAAATTTGAACTCATATGGATAAATAAAGTCCTTATTATTCATGTTTCTTTAAGAGCCACTGAATTAAATATGAAGATTTGAGAGTTGGACAACATAGAACGTTCGTGTTTAACTTATGTACCTCCGAAAGATTTACATTAAATTTTACTCCAACTTGGTTTAGTTGACTCGAGCCGTGAAGCTTCTACAGTAAAGGCACAAATGGCATTGCAATACGTTCATTTAATCACATGATAACTACTTTGATTACATATAAATTTATTATTCACCTCTTTTTTCATTTTAATATTACACCGTAAAAAACGAGATTACTCTCTGGATAACTGATAGAATGAAGCTGCGCCATTAATTCTCAAACGATCCTGTGACATCGATTCTCAAATGAAGCTGTGGCATGGTTTCTTGAATGAAGTTGTCGCTTTTATTCTAGAACGAAGCTTTACTTCGATTCTTGAATGATGTTGTTGTAAAGATTCATGAATGAATCTGTGCCATCGATTCTCGAATGAAGCTGTGGCATAGAAGAAAAGTCAATCTATTCGAGCGATTCCTAAATTAAACTATGACATCGATTCTCGAATGAAACCGTGCCCACGCTTCTTAAACACATGCCCAGGGGCATCATTTTTTGAATAAAGCTATTACGTTGATTCTCGAATGAAGCTATTATGTAAACTATTCTTGAAAGAACATGCAACATCGATTATCGAATAAATCTCTAAGAAGATTTGTGACTGAAACCCTGGCATTGATTCTCGAATGAAGCTGTATCATCAACTCTTGAATAAAGTTTGGTATCGATTTTAGTATGAAGCTGTTGCCTAGCTTCTAGAATGAAGTTGTGGCAAAGACTCACGAATGAAGCTGTGGCTTTGCTTTTCAAATGTAGTTCTGGCATACTTTTTTGAATGAACCTGTGGAAACGATTCTCGAATGAAACTGTGGTAAAGGTTAAAAAATGAGGATGTGCGATCGGTTCATAAATGAAGCTATAACATTGATTCTCGAATGAAGCTGTGACTTCGATTCTCAAATGAAGTTAAAAAATGATTATCGAATGAAGCTGTTGCATAGATTGTCGAGTAAAGCTGTGCCAACTATTCTTGAACGAACATGTGACCCTGATTCTCGAAGGAAATTTTAGCATTGATACCTGACTGAATTTATAGCATTGATTCTCGAATAAAGTTGTGTCAACGATTCTCGAATGAAACTTTGTCAACGACTTTCTAGTAATGTTTGACATCGATTATGGAATAAAGCTGTTACATAAATTCCAGAATCAAACTTTGCCATCAATTCTCAAACGAATCTGTCAAATAGATTCTCAAATGAAGCTGTTCTATGGGTTCTCGGATGAAGTTGTCGCTTCCATTCTAGAATGAGGCTGTGCATCACTTCTCCAAAAAAAGCGTTGAGATCGATTTTCGAATGAAACTTTGGCAGAGATTCTCAAATGAATCTTTGCTATTGAATCTTAAATGATGCTGTGGCTCTGATTCTTGGATGAAGCTTTAGCAAAGATTCTGGAAAGAAGATATGGTAGAAACGCTCGATTCTAGAAAGAATCTTTGAGAGCGATTTGCCAATAAAGCTGTGGCAAAGTCTCGAATGAAGCCGTTGCTTCGATTCCCATATGAATCTTTAGCTTCCACTTTTGAATGATGCTGTGGCAACGATTCTCAGGAGAAGCGGTTGTAAATGTTAAAGAATAAGGATGTGAGATCGGTTCTTAAATGAAGCTGTGTCAGTGATTCTAGAATAAGCTACTCGTATGTGTTCGATTGACAAATGAAGTTAGGAAAACGATTACAAAATGTATCCGTGGGTGGCATTGTTTTTCGAATGAGGCTGTTGCAAGTATTGTCTAATGAAGCTGTGTCAACTATTCTTGAAGGAACCTGTGCCTTTGATTCTGGGCTGAAATTCTGGCATCGATTCGTGAATGAAGCTATATCATTGATTCTCGAGTGGAGCAGTGGCAATAAATTTGAATGAAGTTCTGGCATCGATTCGTAAATAAACCATTGTCCTTGATATTCGAATAGAGCTGTGGCTTCGATTCTAGAATGAAGCTCTGGTATCGATTCGTGAAGGAAACTATAACATTGATCGTCAAGGGAGGCTGTGGCAACGATTTTCGAATGAAGCTCCAGCATCGATTCGTGAATGAATCTGTGACAATGATTCTCGAATGAAGCTCTGGCATTGATTCGTTCATTAAGCACTGGCATTGATTGTCGAATGAAGCTGTGGCTACGATTTTAGAATGAAACTTTGGTATCGATTCGTGAATGAAACTCGAGTGGAACTGTAGCTTTGATTCTAGAATGAAGCTCGGGTATCGATTCATGAATGAGGCTATAACATTAATTCCCGAGTAAGGCTGTAGCTTCGATTCTAGAACGAGGCATGGTATCGATTTATAAATGAAGCTATAACATTGATTCTCGAGTGAAGCTTGGGCTTTCTTTTCAAGAATGGAGCTCTGTATCGATTCGTGAATGACGCTATAACATTGATTCCCGAGTGAAGCGGTGGTTTCGATTCTAGAATGAAGCTCTGATATAGTTCATTGAATGAGGCTATAACAGCGATGTCAGAGTGAAGCTATGGCTTCGATTAAATAATGAAGATCTGGTATCGATTCCTCAATGAAGCTATAACATTGATTCCCGAATGAAGCTGTGTCTTCGATACTAGAATGAAGCTCTAGTATCGATTCGTAAATGAAGCTATAACATTGATTCCCGAATAACGCTGTGTCTTCGATACTAGAATGAAGCTCTAGTATCAATTCGTGAATGAAGCTATAACATTGATTCCCGATTGAAACTGTGGCTTCGATTCTTGAGATAAGCTCTGGTATCGATTCGTAAATGAAGCTATAACATTGATTCCCGAGTGAAGCTGTGGCCTGGATTCTAGAATGGAGCTCTGGTATAGATTCCTTAATGAACTATAAGAATTATTCTCAAATGAAGCTGTGACTTCGATTCTAGAATGAACCTCTGGTATCGATTCTTGAATGAGGCTATAACATTAATTCCCGAATAAAGCTGTTGCTTCGATTCTAAAATAAAGTTTGGGTATCGATTCATGAGCTAAGCTATAAAATTGATGCCCAAGTGAAGCTGTTGCTTCGTTTTAGAAGGAAGCTCTAGTATCGATTCGTGAATGAAGCTATAACACTAATTCCCGAGGAAAGCTTTTGTTTCGAGTAAATAATGAAGATCTGGTATCGATTCCCGAATGAAGCTATAACATTGATTCCCGAATGAAGCTGTGTCTTTGATTCTAGAATTAAGCTCTAGTATAGATTTGTGAATGAAGCTATAACATTGGTTCTCGAGTGAAGCTGTGGCTTCGATTATAGAATGAAGCTCTAGTATCGATTCCAGAATGAGCTATAACATTGATTCTCGAGTGAAGCTGTGGCTTCGATTCTAGAATGAAGCATACAATCGATTCGCAAATGAAGCTATAACATTGATTTCCGAGTAAAGCTGTGGCTTCGATTCTAGAATAAGGCTCTGGTAGCGTTCCATTAAAGGTTATAACATTGATTCTTGAGTGAAGTTTTGGCTTCAATTCTAGAATGGAGTTCTAGTATAGATTCCTGAATGAACTATAACATTAATTCTCCAGTGAAGCAGTGGTTTTGATTCTAGAATGAAGCTCCGTATCGATTTGTGAATGAAGCTATAACATTGTTTCTCGAGTGAAGCTGTGGCTTCGATTCTAGAATGAAGCTCTGGTATAGATTTGTAAATTAGGCTATAACATTGATTCCCGAGTGAAGCTGTGGTTTCGATTTTAGAATGAAGCTCTGTATCGATTCCTGAATGAGGCTATAACATTGATTCCCGAGTAAGGCTGTGGCTTCGATTCTAGAATGGAGCTCTGTATCGATTCGTGAATCAAGCTATAACACTGATTTTTGAGTGAAGCTTTGGCTTCGATTCTAGAATGGAGCTTTGTATCGATTCGTGAATGAAGCTATAACATTGATTCCCGAGTGAATCGGTGGTTTCGATTCTAGAATGAAGCTCTGATATCGTTCCTTGAATGAGGCTATAACAGCGATGTCACAGTGAAGCTATGGCTTCGATTAAATAATGAAGATCTGGTATCGATTCGTGAATGAAGCTATAACATTGATTCCCGAATGAAGCTGTGTCTTCGATACTAGAATGAAGCTCTAGTATCGATTCGTAAATTAAGCTGTAACATTGATTCCCGAATGAAGCTGTGTCTTGGATACTAGAATGAAGCTCTTGGATCGATTCGTGAATGAAGCTATAACATTGATTCCCGAGTGAAGCTGTGTCTTCGATACTAGAATGAAGCTCTAGTATCGATTCGTAAATAAAGCTATAACATTGATTCCCGAATGAAGCTGTCTTCGATACTAGAATTAAGCTCTAGTATAGATTCGTGAATAAAGCTATAACATTGATTCCCGAGTGAAGCTGTGGCTTCGATTCTAGAATGAAGCTCTGGTAGCGTTCCATGAATGAGGTTATAACATTGATTCTTTAGTGAGCTTTGGCTTCAATTCTAGAATGGGTTCTAGTATAGATTCCTGAATGAACTATAACATTGATTCTCGAGTAAGGCTGTGGTTTTGACTCTAGAAGGAAGCTCCGTATCGATTTGGGAATGAAGCTATAACATTGCTTCTCGAGTGAAGCTGTGGCTTCGATTCTAGAATGAAGCTCTGGTATAGATTCGTGAATGAGGCTATAACATTGATTCCCGAGTGAAGCTGTGGTTTCGATTTTAGAATGAAGCTCTGTATCGATTCCAGAATGAGGCTATAACATTGATTCCCGAGTGAGGCTGTGGCTTCGATTCTAGAACGAGGCATGGTATCGATTTATAAATGAGGCTATAACATTGATTCCCGAGTGAAGCTGTGGCTTCGATTCTAGAATGAAGCTCTGGTAGCGTTCCATGAATGAGGTTATAACATTGATTCTTTAGTGAAGCTTTGGCCTTAATTCTAGAATGGAGTTCTAGTATAGATTCCTGAATGAACTATAACATTGATTCTCGAGTAAGGCTGTGGTTTTGACTCTAGAAGGAAGCTCCGTATCGATTTGGGAATGAAGCTATAACATTGCTTCTCGAGTGAAGCTGTGGCTTCGATTCTAGAATGAAGCTCTGGTATAGATTCGTGAATGAGGCTATAACATTGATTCCCGAGTGAAGCTGTGGTTTCGATTTTAGAATGAAGCTCTGTATCGATTCCAGAATGAGGCTATAACATTGATTCCCGAGTAAGGCTGTGGCTTCGATTCTAGAACGAGGCATGGTATCGATTTATAAATGAAGCTATAACATTGATTTTAGAGTGAAGCTTTGGCTTCGATTCTAGAATGGAGCTCTGTATCGATTCGTGAATGAAGCTATAACATTGATTGCCGAGTGAAGCGGTGGTTTCGATTCTAGAATGAAGCTCTGATATCGTTCCTCGAATGAGGCTATAAAAGCGATGTCAGAGTGAAGCTATGGCTTCGGTTAAATAATGAAGATCTGGTATCGATTCCTCAATGAAGCTATAAAATTGATTTCCGAATGAAGCTGTGTCTTCGATGCTAGAATGAAGCTCTAGTATCGATTCGTAAATGAAGCTATAACATTGATTCCCGAATTAAGCTGTATCTTCTATACTAGAATGAAGCTCTAGTATCGATTCGTAAATGAAGCTATAACATTGATTCCCGAGTGAAGCTGTGTCTTCGATACTAGAATGAAGCTCTAGTATCGATTCGTCAATGAAGCAATAACATTGATTCCCGATTGAAATTGTGGCTTCGATTCTTGAAATATGCTCTGGTATCGATTCGTAAATGAAGCTATAACATTGATTTCCGAATGAAGCTGTGTCTTTGATACTAGAATGAAGCTCTAGTATCGATTCCCTAATGAGGCCATAACATTGATTCCCGAATAAAGCTGTTGCTTCGATTCTAAAATAAAGCTCGGGTATCGATTCATGAGCTAAGCTATAACATTGATTCCCGAGTGAAGCTTTTGTTTCATTTTAGAAGGAAGCTCTAGTATCGATTCGTGAATGAAGCTTTAACACTAATTCCCGAGGGAAGCTTTTGTTTCGAGTAAATAATGAAGATCTGGTATCGATTCCTGAATGAAGCTATAACATTGATTCCCGAATGAAGCTGTGTCTTCGATTCTAGAATTAAGCTCTAGTATAGATTCGTGAATGAAGCTATAACATTGGTTCTCGAGTGAAGCTGTGGCTTCGATTCTAGAATAAAGCTCTAGTATCGATTCCCGAATGAACTATAACATTGATTCTCGAGTGAAGCTGTGGCTTCGATTCTAGAATGGAGCATGGTATCATTCGTGAATGAGGCTATAACATTTATTCCCGAGTGAAGCTGTTGCTTCGATTCTAGACTGAAGCTCTGGTATCGATTCCTGAATGAATCTATAGCATTGATTTTCGAGTGAAGCCGTGGCTTCGATTCTAGAATGAAGCTCTGGTATCGATTTGTGAATGAAACTATAACATTGATTCCCGAGTGAAGCAGTAGCTTCAATTCTAGAATGAAACTATGACGCTGATTCTCGAATAAAGGTTTCGGCAACGATGAAAATTTGCCTCCTGGTTTTACTTTACGTTTGAGCTGCTTTTAATTTTCTAGGGGGTAATTCTGTTCCTTTTCTTCTAACATATTCCGAATATCTGTTTAATTGTCTCTTGGCACCAATACCTGCTTCAATGCGGCTAGGAATAGTGTCAAGCAATTTTTTGGACAGTTTTCTATAGGAAATTTAATCAATTACTGAAGGAGATCCTCCTCCAGCTCTTCCAGAGATGATGGAGTGAGAAAGCGGTTCCTTACTTACTACCCCAAACACACCAGAGATGTTTTATTATTTAAAGCTTTGGTGATTGTGGAGGCTAATCCAATTGTTCTACCTTACTGCTGTACTCTTCCTGACATTTTATAATTATAATTTTAGCTGTTTGAATCAGCGCATTATCGTCTTGAGAGTGTTTGTACCTTTGGTCGAATTTGGTAAATTATTAGTAGAAGTAAACAAACCATTCAGTGCTCTTATAGAACAAAATGGATTCCACTATATAGCCGCCCAAACCCTTCACAGAACCACCTCCATGCTTCACGGTTTCTGGTCAGGCAATCAGGATCAAAGGCTTCTATGGGCGTCTTCCACACATAAATTGGTTCTGAGCAAGGAAAAAGTATGAAGGATAATTCTTCGGTGAAGATGACGTTTTTCCACTGGTCCATTGTTGACCACTACTCGTAATTTCGGCCTTTTTTAACATTGATGGGGAGAGTAAAGGTTTTGGCAATGGTAGCTCTTCCATGGTAAAGGTACATTGCACTTTCGATGAATGTTTTGGTTGTTACAGGGTTAGTAAGATGTTGGTTTAGCTATCCAGACTTTGTAGTAACTATGGTTCTATGCTTTAGAGACACAAATTGATTTAATTTTCTGTGATCTTTGTCGCTGACCTTCGCTTTCCGTCCTGAGTTACGTTTCCTAGAGCTAGATTTCTTGTGTTTTGCGTAAGCCAGCATGAATCTAGACAGCTCCTCTCGAAAAAAATGCTATAAATAATTAAATAAACAAAATTTAGTAAGTGAATAATTATTATTATTACTATCCCAATCGCTCACTCTCTTTCTCTCTTATCTCTGGTAAGATAATAGGAAGATAATCGTTACTGCATTATTTTCCCTCTCCCCGTTCAATAAACCAGCTGGATCGTAGTATTCCAAACGAATACTTCCTATTTATAATTTTAAAAAAACGCGACAATAAGTGGCGATGATTCCTAAGTGGTTAACAAATCGCTCCTTCTGGGGCATAAGGGCCCAGACGGTGGGTAGAATAACGCTTCCTGCCCAATGCTCCAGTTTTTGCTACTGAGGTTTCAACCATTCGCGATCCAACAATTTTCTCTCTTTGGAAACTCAGAAAGGTCATATATTTTGACATAATGATACACTGGTCTCAAAAAGAGAAACCTTTTGGTTATTCCATCAAATACAGGATGTCTGCAGTGCATATGCAAAATATTTATGTACATGAGGATTATTCTTTATGTCCAAACGTTGGTGAAAATATAATATCTGGAAATTTCATGTTTCCGTTATTTTGCCCAACCCATGTATTTAAACAATGACTTTAGCATCGATGCAATAAAAATTTCATAGAGATAGATAAAAGACTGGTGAAATTAGGAGAGATTAAAATGTGAGGAATATACATAGCATGATTTTTTTTCTTTCATCTACTAGCTAGGTGCCCGCAACTCTCCCCAATTCGATTCAAACATCCATTACACTTGAACGAAAGATTGAATAGGAATAAATCAATAAAGGTCTAGATTCGTTTACTACTAAACCAACCACACCTTTTCTCTTCGGAATACTAGCATATGACCCTAGGTAACAAAAAAACGACAACCTAACCTAACCTCTAAACGAAACCAAATTAAAAAATAAAACGAGACATCGTAAGAAATTCTTGAAAGAATAATCTCACCGCGTTTCTCTCGCTCTTTTATTGTTGCATTTTGTCTTTTTTACCACTAGTGAAATTTTTCCCAATAATTTTAAAAACAGGAAAGAAACGACAACAAAAAAAGTTGTCCTAAAGACCAAGCAAGTTTGTTCCGATCCATGGGAACAACCGACAAATGAGTACTCGTATCTCCGAAATGACCGGGAAGTCGCTCCATATAAGGGCCACTGTCTCGGACATTCCCTGCCCCCCCCGCCCGAATGTTGTCAACATTATATCCCCCTCGAATGCGTCAAAATGGTGCTCATCCACAAAACACACCACCTCCCTGCACAAACCACGCAATCCACATGACCCCCCCCCCCTAATTTTTATCTGAATCACGCATTGTGAATTGTGCATGCATTACACGAAGTAACCGCGGCTCTCAAATCACGCATTCGTGGTGCGCCGCCTGGAACATTTCTCTTAGTAGGAGCCGGGTTGAGCAATTTTGGCCGCTTTTATGTACACAAATAGGTAGTTATAGGAAAGATTGGGGGAAAATTTGGGCACTCAGAGGGAGCAGGCGCGGTGAGGGAGGGGAGGGGGTAAGGCAAAGAGGAGGAGTTTGGAATGGAAGAAATCTTTCGGGCTATATTGCCTCGTCGAGAATTATGTCTAAGAGAGAGGGAGAGATGGTATAGATCCCCGAAATAAGTTAAATTATTATTATTATTATTTATTTATTGTACAGGCCGCTTAAACAGCATACGTTAATTTCATATGGGTCAATAACGCCTATTAATTTTAGATCTGACCGAGAAAATAACCTTCGAGTAAATGCAGCACAAAAGCCACACAAATGTTGGCAGTGACGCCCGAGACAAAGTAACGTAACTTGGTATCTAGATAACTAACTATCCTAGATTTTACCAATGAAGCGACAAAAAAAACGGTGTTAGGTTTTATCATTAAGGCAACCAACTAAACGGTCTTAGATTTTTACCATCTAGGCAACTAATTAAACGGCTTTAGATTTTAACATTGAGGCAACCAATTAAACGGCCTTAGATCTTAACATTGAAGCAACCAACTAAACAGCCTTAGATTTTACCAATGAAGCGACCAACTAAACGGTCTTAGATTTTTACTATGGAGGCAACCAACTAAACGATCTTAGATTTTTACTATGGAGGCAACCAACTAAACGGCCTTAGATTTTACTATTGAGGCAACCAACTAAACGGCCTTAGATTTTACCAATGAAATGACCAACTAAACGGCCTTAGATTTTACCAATGAAATGACCAACTAAACGGCCTTAGATTTTACTAATGAGGCAACCAACTAAACGATCTTAGATTTTACCAATGAGGCTACCAACTAAATGGCCTTAGATTTTACCAATGAGGCAACTAACTAAACGGTCTTAGATTTTATCAAAGGGGCAAACAACTAAACGGCCTTAGATTTTGCCAAGGAGGCAATCAACTAAACGGTCTTAGATTTTACCAATGGGGAAACTAACTAAACGGCCTTAGATTTTACCAATAAGGCAACCAACTAAACGGTCTTAGGTTTTACCAATGAATCGACCAACTATAATAACTTATCTTCATTGAGGCGCAAATCATAGGGCGGCTCCATTAGGATCCAATAGCATAGAGGATATTAGCTACTTCTTCCTCACTGTACAGGAAAATAAATTCACCCTACAACTCCCCCCCTCCCCCCACGCACAAGATACATGAACCGTCTACTGACGTACCGACCATAATACTCAAGGAGGACCAGATTTTTCAATTGGCGATGAGTCTGTTGACGAAACACCTCCTTCAAGGTGACCAGAATGCATTTATGGCGATGAATTTAAATTTTCTATTGAAATAAATCCCCCACAAGAGAGTTTTATGCGACTGCATAAGAGGCTGAGGTATTTTTTTTATATGAGGCGCAATAACAACGAGGCCAGCCAGCAAAAACGTTTGCAAGGAGAGATCTGTAAAGAAAGGTGGGAGATAGACGCAAGAGAGGCTTACATGTTTCCAAGTGTCACCAAAATCAGGTCGCCTTCTGCCAGATATCAGGTCAGTTTCTGCACCTCATCAGGCCATATTCTGCACCACATCGGATTGGTTTATGCACTAGATCAGGCTACCTTCTGCACTAAATAAGGGGGACTTCTGCACTACATCAAATACAATTCTGCACTACATCAGATAGACTTATGCACTACATCAGAAAGACTTATGCACTATATCAGAAAGACTTCTGCACTACATTAGGTTACCTTCTACACCACATCTTGCCAGTGTCTGCCCCAAATCAGATTCTCGTCTTAAGATATGCACTAAAATGGCGACCCGGATTTGAATTGAAAGCCAGAGATGTCATTTGAGCTACGTCATTACTGCAACCGAGTTTATTTTTAGGGTGTGAATGGTAGGGTAAGGTGAGGTAAATTAAAAACAAACTAGTTGTTCTGGTTAATACCACCGATTTCTAATATGTGAGCTTATTTAATCGAATGAAGGGGAGGTAGACAGACAAACGGAGAATAGAGAGATAAATAGACGGAGAAAGGAGAGAGCAAATAATTTATGTTCGTTTTATCTCATCTTCCATAATGCTGTCTAATTTGGGCTGCCTCGTAAAAGCAGATATTACAACCCCTCCTATTAACTAAATAGTCTGAAGAATATATATATATATATATATATATATATATATATATATATATATATATATATATATATATATATATATATATATATATATATATATATATATATATATATATATATATATATATATATATATATATATATATATATGAAGCACCCTATGGAATCATTCATATAATATAATTGTCTACTTCTGGTAAATGAATTCAGTATATATATTTATTTATTTTAAATTATGTTGATACTTATTTAGACCTCATTTTGCTTTACTTACAGCCATAATTCTTCTTAGCATGGATTGAACCCAATTTTCACAAATTTCTGACGCTATCTTTCCCCACTGAGCGTGTAAATTTTCATACAGTTCCCTTTTATTTGTATTTGTGGTACTTCTTATTGGTTTTCTAACCACTCGCCAAATTGTTCTATTGGATTTAAGTCTGTGTGGTGTCCACTCTATTTGAGCGATCTCACTTTCTCAAGACCAATTCTTGGTGTGGTTGGATGTATGGCATGGGCCATTGTCCTACTTAAATATAATTTTATCAATTCGAGGTGGGGGATGTTATTTCTGGAGATATGGCTCTAAAGCTTGCGACAACATGGTGGTATTTGGTATTTTAAAAGTGGTGTTACACTCTCATGGAACTTACCACCCTTTGCCATAAAGGCAGATCCCCTTGCGAGGAGATGGTCTGCCTATCGATAAAGTGACCCGATATTGAATTTTCTGCGTGATTTCATTCTATTTTTCCGTTTAAAACGGAGAACTATAAATTCTCCCATTACCCTTAAATAAAGGTTCCTAATCAACATCTTTCTAGCTTTTCTAGGCTGTACTCTCCACCCTATCCAGCCACAGCCCTGTAGAGCTAGTATAGGTCTTCAGATATTATCCTCAAGTGATGCAATTACTAAAGGAGTTCTTAACCCCTCCTTAAATACCTACAGCGGCTTCTTAAATTGGGCTTCTGGCAAATATTCCTAAAAAGATGTCTTTATTCTAAATGACAGTAAACGTAATGGATTAAAATAATGATAAATTTCAAGGTGTACCGAGTATTGCAAAAGTCCTGTTACACTCGTTAGGACGATCTCAACAAAGGACACAATGATAGTTTTAATGCAGTCAGACACGTTTTTATTGTTTTATCATATAATTGTGTTTAAATTGTAATATTAATCAACGTGGCCGCCCTCGGCGGCGAGCACTCGCCCCAAGCGACATCTGATGGCCGTGCACACGTTGCGGACCAAGTCCTCCCTCTTACTGGCCCATGCGCGGTTGACGGGGGACTTCAGCTCATCGCCGTTGCTGTGGCAGATCTTGCAGACCTTTCCTTCGACATGCGCTGTAGCCGATGGGATTGAGGTCGGGTGACTGCGGCGGCCAAAAGTCATTCGATCAGAAATTCACTTTCGACCCCAAACACTCTTGCAATGTCTTGGCCGTGTGGGTCATAGCACGGTCCTGCTGAAAGATCTAGTCCGCCTTCTTCGTGATCTTTCTCACTCAGGGCAGGACTTTCGTGGTCAAGATGTCCATGTAATCGGCTGCGGTGAGTCTGTAACCGACCGCGAACCACATTGGTGCCATCTTCTTTCCATTCGAAGCCACGACGCCGAGGATCATCACGGAGGCCGGGTGCTTGGTCGTGGACACGTAGCGGATCTCAGAGGTGTCCATGCCGAAGCTCACCACCCGGTCGTTGTGCTCTAGTTCATAATGGATCGTCCGTGAAGGGTTTTTTCATCAGAAAAAATGAGAATTCAATTGCCATGACTCTTCGAGTCGTTGAGAAGGCGACGCCAGCGCTCCCGACGTTGTTCTCGCATAGGGTCGTCGGTGAGCAGAGGCCTATCCATTCACCTTAAGCTCTTGACGACCTTGGATACCGTGGCCATAGAGATGTTTTTTGCCAGTGTTGTAATTTTGAGCTTCAGAGCACTTCCGAAGGCCTTTCTCACAGCCAAACGTTCGACAACTTGAGGTCTGCCTGAACGAGGTCGAGCTTTGAGGTCTTTCCCGTTCTTGAACGTCTCCGCGACTCTGTGGGCGGTCATCCGGGTGACGTTGAGTACCTTGGCGATGCCGGACTTGTTGTGGTTTATGCGCTAGATCAGGCTACCTACTGCACCAAATCAGGTGGACTTCTGCACTACATCCGGTAGAATTCTGCACTACATCAGATAGACTTATGCACTACATCAGATAGACTTCTGCACCAGATCTTGCCAGCGTTTGCCCCACATCAGATTCTCGTCTTAAGATATGCCGCTTGTTGTGGCGCAGGAGAGCAGAGATCTCGATTATTTTCACTTCATTCTACTTCCCCACAATAGAAAGGACATTTTAATGCCACGTGATGGAAATGTAAAAGTTTAAGTTTGTTTTTACGGAACTTTTTTCTATCACATACGTAAACCTCTCAAAAGATTAAAAAAAATAACCCAGTGTAACAGAAACTTCGCAAAATTCGGTATAAGTTGTGGCATTCATTCTCCCCTGGTATAAAAACATCTGCCCCTGGCCTTGATGAAGACATGCAGCCCCCATCATGATAGAACAACCTCCATGCTTCACAGATCGTACAAAACAGGTAAAGTAAAATGCCGCTCCAACTCTTCGCCTAACAAAGGTAGCGCCAGAAGTGCGCAAAATACGAACACTTTTACAAAAAAGTTAATTTTTTAAAATATTTTTTCCAAGATATATTTAAATGGAATTGCATAAATTACATGTAAAACAACCATATCAGATAACTTTAAACCATTGTTCATGCATCCAATGTTTATTTTCTGTTGACCTCTAATTGCTCTGTGTGATATTCTTGAACTTGAGGCTTCATTGAACTTCCCAGCAAGTTCAGATGTTTTTTTCTGTGATTATGTCAGGAAGCCTGAATGATAGATGTATTCTCCAGGTGTTGTAAGAAGTATTCTGCCACTTTCATTCCCTGATACAAAACTCTTGGTCTATTGATATCGATTTGAAGAGGTATGAACAGGATATCTTAAAGAAAAATATTCTTTTAGCAATTTCTACTTGTAATAACACTTAGCTATTTATAAATTAGATTTATGCTCTCTGTGCTTCTGTAAGTTCTTTAGTTTTAATCATAATACTTATTTAGAACGATATTTCTCAGAAGTCTTCAATTCATTTTGGATTACTCTCTTTAGACCTCTCTCCAAATGTCCTCCAAATATTTTCAGTGCGATTCAAGTCCACAATCTCTGCAGAGCAGTTCATAACATTGATATGCTAGTCGTCAACGAAGGCTTTCACCGACTTGGCCGTGTGGCGAGGGGCGTTTTCAGCATAGAAATTGCAGGTTGGGCTTCGGAGACTCGCAAATAGAGTAAACCATGTTATCGCAGCAATTTCTGGTACACTTGTGCATTCACTGTGCCCCGTAAGCGAACAAGTGGCCTACTACCTTATACTGAAATCACTTCCCAGGATAATTTTTTGATGAATCATAGTATGCTTAATTTCCACACAGTGGCCTGTTACGAGTTTGGATATTTGTCCCAACAAGAGTTTAACATAACCAGGTTATAATCAACGCTTAAACATAGTGGCTTTTCTGCTATGGTGAGAGTAGCAATTGGAATAATGGAAGGTTGGTTGACTGTTAGTGATATCAACTTGGAAAAATACCAGTGTCTTGAGATTATCATCTTGAAAACCAAAGTTGTTTATTCATGGAATATGGGAGTCTCTGACATACTGCATAAAGGACAGAAGAATAGGCGAACTAAACGATCTCCTTGGCCGAGTCAGTCACCTGACTTGAACCCAATAAAATCTAAAGGAACATTAAAAATCAACAAAAAAAAACGACAAGAAAACGACCAAAATTACTGAATGTCATACACCAAACGTGTTCGGAAATACCAAAGGTTATAATCACCTAGGCAATCTTCAGCTCTAAAAAGCCCTACAGCGAAGTTCCAAGATATTAATAATGTACTTTCATTGTTAGAAATCTACTTTATTCTTTATATTTACAAGTAAATGTATTTGAATAATTGAGTGGGTGTCTCTTTACTTCTTCACTAGGTCGCTAATGAGATAATCTCTCCTACAACAGAGCTCGGAGAGTGCCTGGGTATTGAAAAATTTTACTGCAGAAAGATTTCCAGGTGCGCTCAACTCTCCCAACCATTAAATTTACTTCTAAACGGGGTAGAGGCAATAAAAAATCATCATTCACTTAGACCGAGAAGCGTCCAAGACTTTTCGTTAAGGACTCTGGGGCTCCCTGCACACTGGTAATGCGCGTCAAAGCCTTGGGAGAGCTATTCCATACGACGGATGCTTCCGACGAGGTCGGAAGACAGCAAGAAAGAAATGGAGCACCTTTAGCCGCGAGTTCCCCGCCAGTTACCTCTCGGTGAACTATTTCCGTCGCCAACCTACAGTGTGTTACTTTTTGCAATCCAGACCACTTCCCTCCACCATTCACCACATGAGTGCTGTCAGTTGGATTTCGTCTTCCAATTCATTGCGGATGTTCAGCACATCAAAGGGTACGATAACGTCGTCGCCGATGCTCTACCACGCTTTTTTGTTGAGGAAATCGATCTCCAAGTAGCAGAGGTCGATAACAACGCGATTGCAAACGTGCAAGAGACCGACTGAGACCTCATCAGGCTGATTGAACGCCCGGGAGAACTTAAGTTTGAGCGGGTCGCTTTCGACTCGGAAAATTCTCGCATACACTGAGATGTGTCCACAAACAAAGCCATGCCTATACGAGGGGCGGTCAATAAGTTTTGCGAATCGGTATGGCAAAACAGAGGAAGGGGGATGGCTGTTTGTGGGAGTGTTAGGAAAAGTTATGACAAGTCACGACCTGCAGCCGCACGCTCCTGCCTCGTCCATTTAAGAAGCAGTAGCTGATCGCAGATCGTCAGTCACAAATTTTTCAACAATGGAGAAGTTTGAGCCCCGCGCAGTGATCAAATTTTTGACCAAGAAAGGCAAGAATGCAAAAGAGATCCATGAACGCATGGTTGCAGTGTACACCGACACAGCACCTTCTTATGCAACCATTGCTCGCTGGAATAGGGAGTTACACCATGGTCGTGAGTCCCATGAAGATGACCCCCGTCCAAGACGTCCGTCAGACGTGACCATCGAGGACAATGTGGCCCGTGTGGAGAGGATGGTCCTCGAAAATCAACGGGTGAAGGTCGAAGAAATCGAGCGAGAACTTGGAATATCACATGGAAGTGTTATCAACATCATCCACGACAATTTGACCATGACCAAAGGTTTCTGCCCGTTGGGTCTCTAGAAACCTCACGCCCCATGATCGACTTCAACGTCGTCAAAGTCCACAAGGCCAGAGTTGCACAAGCTGCCCTGCGCGAGTGCGGATTCGAGGAGCTCAACCATCCCCCCTACAGTCCAGATCTGGCCCCCAGTGACTACTTTTTATTCCGCCAGCTCAAGGCCGCACTGCGTGGACACCGGTTTGGGGACGAAGAAGATGTCCAGCTCGCCGTTCAGGAGTGGATTGAACAGCAGTCGGGAGATTTCTGGTTGTCCGGAATTCGAAGCCTCAGGGACAAGTGGCGCAAGTGCATTGAAGTCAAGGGTAGTTATATTGAAAAATAATAAAACACTTTTCCTCATATCTCGTTTCCTTATATCCGAATTGCAAAACTTATTCACCGCCCCTTGTATATTTCTAGGATTTTAGGAAAGGCTTTGCATTTTCCATCGCCTTTTGTGCCTAGAAGTAACAACCTCTCAGAAGGCGCTTACGTCGCGGTTTATCTGGCTGAGTTTAATACTGATGTCTGGCACTAGGACAACACCTGCGTCCCAGAGCTTTGGGCGAATTAACTTCGACATCGTGAAACCACTCAGCCCCTGCCAAGGTTACCAATACCGCCTCACTATTTTAGACCGTTTCTCTCGCTACGTTGAGACCACCCTATTGGCATCCATCTACTCACACACTCTCGCTCAAATCTTTGTTTCTACATGATGAACACAGTTAGGTGTTCCCTTCAAGGTCACCACTGACTGAGGCCGTCAGTTTGATTAGTGCCTCTGGAGGGAACTCACTGGGACGCTTGGTATCAGGCTCATCTGGACCAACGTATGGTACCAACCATCTAACGGCCTGGCAGAACGGTTTCATTGTCATCTAAAAGGGTCCTGAAATCAATAGCTCCGACTCCCTTATGAATACCTCTAAAGAAAATCTCGTTATTCCCCCAATTTGGCGCCATGATATAAAGGGCGCGGGCGACGATGGATTAATCATTCAATTGAGAATCAGAATAGTTGTAGAGACTTCCCGCAATCCATTTATTCGCATCTTCTCTCAACGAAACACTAACCCGGGGGTGTGGCACCAAATTTTAGCATTGAGGCAGCCTCTCTTATGTGGAGCGCACATGCAGATGACGCAATCTTCCAGCTGTCACCTACAGTGTGGTTTTCCATCTCGCACCTGACAAACCTTTGTGGTGAAATGAATTACACATAATCACTAAGCTAACCTAACCTAATTAAATTTAATATAACCTAATTTAATTTAACTGTAATTAACCTAAACCTAATATAGCTTAACCTATCCCACATCCTCCCTATAACCTTCAGGGGTGGGTGAAGACAGCTTTGGAGAATTGTATGGCAGAATCAGAATATACTATCCTAAGAGTAGGATTGTATGATTGTATTAGTGGAATTCAATCAATATAAACATAAAATATTCATGGCCGTAGTCAAATGAAGTAATTGAAAGGCATTTAATTGTTATAAATCATCACTAACAAACACTTTTCTATAAAGTGGAAGGTGTGGTTGACGCTCATCATCACCACTTAATGCGTATTGTGCTCGCAAAAACGTTTGGGGGTCATGACTCCCCTTAATATGTTTCTATTAGGTCACCTCATAAGATTAATGAGGCATTTTTTTATCGTTATTTTATGGATAGAAAACAAGCAATTCTGAAATTATTCATATTTGAATAAGTATATATTCATTAATTTAATAATATAATTTCTACCAGTTTTTACCACTAGTTTCCATCTGTCTTTACTTTTCATCACCATGTTTGTAAAAATAGTTTGATTGAAAAGAAAAGTTCTTTAAAGTTGTTTTGACCTCTTTAATATCATTCTCTTCAGGTGATTCGCTAAACTCCTAAAAGGAGAGTAATCTAACGGGACTAAGTCGTGTGAGTCCGGAAGACGACACATCAATTCCCAATTGAAATTGTTAAGGTTTTGTATGGTATCTCTTGTAACATGAGGTCGCGCCTTGTCTTGATGAAAAAACACTCTTCTTTTATTAATTAATGGTAATTTTTTTTCTTCAGGTATGTCATGTAAATGGTTCAAATGATTACACTACGCCTTTTTGGTGATAGTCTGATTTAGGGGTTAGAAAGTTAAAAATTGGTTATACCATTCATTTCCTACCAAACGCACAAGAGAATCTTCCGTGGATGAGGTGCCTGTTTCGGTTGGTGTATTGGTTGTCCTGGGGACTAATCCATTGTCTAGAACGTTTAATATTACTGTTTATAACGCAATTTTCGTCTCCTGTAAGAATCTTATTAAAAACTGGTTCACATTTTAGTCGGGAAATTGCGGATGAACAAATGTTGATTTTTTGTTGCAAGTTTACATGTGACAGATCATGATTAATCCATTGCCCACATCGTGAAAGCTTGCCTATCTGCTTTAAATAACGATGTACAGTTGGATGTATGTAGTTTATCAGCCAATTGTTCAACAGTTAGAATTGGATTTTCTTCCAGTTATTAATGAAAGATCTTGATTAAATTCAATCGGTCATCCTCAACAGGATTCATCTTTGTGACTAACTTCTTCCGAGCGAAAAAAAATGCCGCACTACTTTTGGGTTGATCTAATATAAATACTTGACCGCTCATCTTAAATCTCCTTATTTTGTTTGTAACACAAGGTTAACGTTTTGGTTGCGGTTTATTAAAAATATCGTAGTTCTACCAGCTGCAACCGAAGGGTTGAGGGGAGGGGAAGAAAGTGCTATAGGTTCAACCATTGATCCGTATTCATTTTAAGGCATTTTATTTCTGAGGTGAAGAAGGGACCTACTTTTTAACGTGTGATCCGAACCACGGTATCTACAGCGTTTGAGACCATCCAGTAACTTGCTACCACCTATGTATATTAACTTCGCTATTATTGGAAGCAGTGTTGCCTCTCGTCTAAGCTGTACTCCAGTTAAGAGGATTATAACCCACATAATGTTTAAATATTTATTAATTTCTTACAAATTTTAAAGCGACGTAAATGGATTTACAAACGTGTTTATACACGTATAATTTTTTTAATACTGTGCGGAGTAAATTTCACAAACACTTGAATAAAGTTTGTAAACGTAGTGAAATTTTATAACCTGCACGGTAACTAATTAACAACTTTTCAGTTTTAGCATTCATCGTGAACGACTGACTGATTATTCAGCTTGTAATAATTTGCGTCAATTTTGAGTTCAATTCGAATTGCAACGAATTGATTAGTGTTGCTGCTACATTATGTGGATGACACTTTTACTGAATGTTGTCAAGAGGCTATCAGTAATGTTTTTATATTCTTTTATAAACAAATACAGACAATTTTACACTGTATATAGAGTCGCAACAGAAAATTGATAAATTGTTCAGTGATTTTTTTTAATTTTCGAGTTTTGTTCTTCTGAAGTTGCTTAAGATGGTTTAGTTGATTTTAATCACGTGAAAACGATCTTAAAGATAAAAAAAATTCTTTTGAGATAGGTTAACTTATTGCGTGTACGCTATTTCTGTTTGAAAATTGTATGTATATGTGTATATCTAGAAATACATTTAGCTTGGTTAATAGTGCGTATACTTTATTAGGTCCTATATGACTGCCGGGAAATTTGTGTATACAAAAATTTTGAATTAATTTGAAGATGATAAGAGATATACACGAACCTATTAAATTATTTAATTATTCACAAAGTAATTTACAATATATATTGTGAGAAATAATTATAAAGAGTAAAAAAATATAAATAAATCTATTCATTTTAAGTTACTTAAAAATACCCATATTACAAAACGAACCATAGAAAAGTTACATCATTCAACCTAGCCATCCAGACTCAAAACCTAAAACATAGTCGAGATAGTACCAAGGTTTTGGGTGGGATCTTTAGGCCTTCCATATCCGAAGGGTGTTGTCACTGTCTTTTCTCCAGTAAAAAAAAAAAAAAAATAGAGTTGGGAATCACTAGGCCGTGATTCGAAACAGCAACCACAGTCTTGCAATGCGAGAAGTTACTGGTTCGATTCCAGAAGCAGTCTTTTTATCTTTTCAAGATGGATTGCCTTGATTGAACTGTTATTTTTTCTCATTTTCCTTTTGGTCTTTTCCAATGTGCTTTTCTCTTGTCTTTAATCCCTTATTTCCACCTCGTGCGCTCTCTCTGTCTCTCTATTTCTTCATCAACCCATCTCTCTCTTGTAATATATATATATATATATATATATATATATATATATATATATATATATATATATATTTATATATGCGAGGCACGCTTTTACGCCTTATTGGGCTCACAGGTGAGTTTTATTATTTGATTACCTCATTGCCTCCGCTCTAACAAAGGGCCTAATTAAAATTGCTGGAATTTGTGGAGGATGCATGAAGCGCAGCTTTCATGTAATTGACGGTAGAAGACCTTTCACGTTACAGCTTCACCCGACCACACAGCGATTAGGTTGCCCGCAGAAGAGAAATTTAAAGTTCCTCTTCGCTCGTGGCTAAAAATTGTGTTATCTGGTACAATAAATCGCTACATATTTGACATCTATCTTCTGCTAATTACCCTTAATATGCATTTCTAAACGTGGGTGGCTAGAACTCAAACCGCACCTAAGAATTTATAAACCTCGCACTTGTGTTAGTAGACACTCCAAACCTCGCACTTGCGTTAGTACACACCTTTATCTGTCTTCATTTCCTTTCGTTCTTTTCAAAAGGTGTCTGTCTAGGAGCAAGATTCATTTGTACCTATAAACTTCAAAGGTTAATTATTTAAATCAAATAGAACCCTACTTATCCTTAATTGATTGCAAGAGTAAATTTGAATGATCAAAAAAGAAAGAGTTTTTTAGTCTTGTTAATGTGAAGTTATCAATGACATCAGTGCTGATTCGAAAGAGGTAACCTTAAAATTTTAGTCCAATTTTTATTTATTAAGTGTATTTTTCTTTTAATTATTATATAATGAATTAGCACTAGGTTTAAAAATAGAGGAATTGTATGGAGATGTATGTATCATTTGACCACTACAGAGGAGAGCCTCACACACTGGCTCTATCCCTCGTTAAAACACTTTAGATCTCTGTTGCTGAGCAGAGCTAAATTATGTACGTCTCATGCCATATTTCTCAGCCTGAATCTCTGGTTTAATTATACACCCGATTAAGATAATTTAGGTTTAATTCAACCAATGTAATTCACGTGTGAGAATCGGATGGATTACTGAAGCTAACTGTCCAAGTTTCACTTTTCTATTGCTTTAAATGGAGATTTCAGTCGGATATTTCAAATGACTAGGTTATATTTAACTGCGAAAGTCAACTTCAGGCTGGTTTATGGGATTTTTTTTATGGTATTTTTTATTAACTCTCTAATTCTGAAATTCCTTCTGCATCTTGTCAACCATTCATTTTCTATCCCTGGTTGACAGTTTGAGGTTTATCTTGGCAAAAGTTGGTTTGGGTATCGCATCAACGTCACTTGACCTGAAACATTTTGTTTATGAGGGTTACTTTTCAATCGCGTCGGGAGATTTTCTTATTTAGATATCACATTTTGTAGCTTTGGGTTTTGGTGGCATAAATTGCGGAGAAAAAAAAGAAAACCGCCTTTAACCAGATGCTTATTAAATAGAAAAAGCTCATATCGTACCAGGAGAAAAAAAGTGGCTTTGTTGGTAAAAAGAATCTTGGTTATTTTCTTGTTTATATCATGAGAAAGATTTTGAAAGGCACTTCGTGCATGGCAACGCCTTTCAAAACTAACATCAACACATAAATGCATTTTTGCATTTATACACACCACATGCAAAAACACCCAATAAGGAAATAAAAGAAAGCTGATTTCTAGCGCTTTCGGCGTTATTTACAAAGGCGTTTAAAATGGAGACAAATACAACAACTTATATAGTAGTAGTGGGACTCTTTTCCCCAGTGACACCAATAAAACCTTAATTTGAAACTTGATGTAGGAAATAATAATTGGATCTAACGAATGCAACCCGGAGTTCATAAGAGAGGGGTCTTTGCTTTTACTAGACCGAAAAGCTAAGCATCTCTAACCCTCTTCTTCATTGATGTGGCAGGGATGTTTGCTCCGTCGGCGCTGTTTGAATTGCTGTGTTATTTCTGGAGCAGAAAATTTCAGAGATGACACTGATTATCTTATCCTGCGACTTTAAGGTCTTTCTGGGTCGTCCTGTAATATACTTCTCTTCAAATGTCTTGATAACGTTACGTACTGTATTAGCTGGTATTTTTTCTGACATTTCCTCCTTACTAAAATGGATTTTGAAAACTCGTGATCCATAAGAATCACAGCTGAAGATAATTTTGAATCTGATTGAATCATAAAAGCTTTCAAGAATTGTGATGACGTCACTAAAAAACTGGGCAAACGTTAATACAAATTTTTAAAGAAAATTTTTTAGACGATCGCCTGTTTAGGAAAATTAACGATAAAATAATAGCTAATAATTTGAGCAATTATTTTGGTGAAGTTAAATAACAAGATTACGTTGTAAGATAACACTGAAATTTTAAGGAATCTAAAAATTGAAGATAAAATTAAAAATATTCGCTTTTCGGGCAAATTTCCTACTATTCTTTAAAAATCATCTATAATGAATCAATTTTTAAAATTTATTAAGAAATTTGTGTTAATTCGAGTTATATTTAAAGATGTGAGAGGTGCCAATATTAATGACTGGTAGCGTATATGTCTCAAAATTAGTATTATCAGAGGAGGGTTGATAAAAATAAATACCCAAACTACAAAATTTCTGAAAATTAACATTTATTCGAAATTAAGATTATCATTTACCTCACATAGTAACCTGCAACAACTACACACCTCAGCAAACTTCTTTTCAACTTCTGAAATCACTCCTTATAAACACTTTTAGGAATTGCATGGAGATCAGTGATTCCTACCAGTAAGGCATAGGAATATTTGGGTATGGCGTGGGGTAGGATCCAAGAATATTTGGGTATGTCGTTAGGTAGGATCCAAGAATATTTGGGTATGTCGTGAGGTAGGACGCAAGAATATTTGGGTATGTCGTTAGGTAGGATCCAAGAATATTTGGGTATGTCGTGAGGTAGGACGCAAGAATATTTGGGTATGTCGTGGGGTAGGATCCAAGAATATTTGAGTATTGCTTGGTGTAGGATCCAAGAATATTTGGGTATGGCGGGGAGTAGGATCCAAAGATATTTGGGTATGGTGTGGGGTAGGATCCAAGAATATTTGGGTATGACGATGAACATCCATCTATTTTATTTAGAACTTTGCAAAGTGGCAACGAACAGGTCATGTAGTAAAATAACAAGATCAACAGAGCTAAGTCGCGTGCTTTCAATTATTCTGACTAATGACTATATGACCTTACGACCTTTAAAACTTTCAAGAATTTCTGGGCTAACCTTTGGAGGACCTTTGAAAATTATATAATTCAAAAGATAATGTAAAACAACATAAAGATTTCAGAGCTCGTTTAAATCAGCCGAATAGTCACGATATATTGCCAAAAAAGCTCATTAGAAAGTAAAAGCGTAACCCTATGACCGACCAACATACTAACTTATAGATTCGGATGCACGCGACTAAAAATGGCTTCATCAGCTGAGTTAGCTCAATTGCTTTACCATGTGGGTCTATGTGACATGAGGAATCAGGGAATATTTACCTCAAAATAAAAGGTACCATCACTTGGCTATGTGACGAGGTTGAGAGGAAATACCATAACACTGCTACACTAACGATGGAAATTTGTATTGATTTTCCCTAGTCTTATTTGGTTGGAAGTGGCTTCAGTTCTGTTGAAGATTTGCCTCCAGTCAAGAGAACCAGACTTGGTTTGAAGTGGCTTCAGTTCTATTGACGATTTGCCTCTATTCAAAAGAACCCGAACTGCTAGGGAAGCGATGGAAATTTGTATTGATTTTCCCTGGTCTTATTTGGTTGGAAGTGGCTTAAGTTCTGTTGAAGATTTGCCTCGAGTCAAGAGAACCCGACTTGATTGGAAGTGGCTTCAGTTCTATTGACGATTTGCCTCGAGGCAAAAGAACCCGAACTGCTAGTGAAGCGATAGAAATTTATATTGATTTTCCCTGGTCTTATTTGGTTAGAAGTGGCTTCAGTTCTGTTGAAAATTTGCCTCGAGTCAAGAGAACCCGACTTGGTTGGAAGTAGCTTCAATTCTATTGACGATTTGCCTCGAGGCAAAAGAACCCGAACTGCAGGGAAGCGATGGAAATTTGTATTGATTTTCCCCAAGCCTTATTTGATTGGGAGTGGCTTGAGTTCTTTTGAAGATTTGCCTCAAGTCAAGAGAACCCGACTTTGTTGGAAGTGGCTTCAGTTCTATTGACGATTTGCCTCTATTCAAAAGAAACCGAACTGCTACAATAGCTATGAAAATATGTATTGATTTTCCCTGGTCTTATTTGGTTGGAAGTGGCTTAAGTTCTGTTGAAGATTTGCCTCGAGTCAAGAGAACCCGACTTGGTTGGAAGTGGCTTCAGTTCTATTTACGATTTGCCTCGAGGCAAAAGAACCCAAACTGCTAGTGAAGCGATGGAAATTTGTATTGATTTTCCCTGGTCTTATTTAGTTAGAAGTGGCTTCAGTTCTGTTGAAGATTTGCCTCGAGTCAAGAGAACCCGACTTGGTTGTAAGTGGCTTCAGTTCTATTTACGATTTGTCTCAAGGCAAAAGAACCTGGAATGCTAGGGAAGTAATGGAAATTTGTATTAATTCCCCATTGTTTTATTTGGTTGGAAGTAGCTTCAGTTCTGTTGACGATTTGCCTCGTGTCAGAAGAATCCGAACTGCTAGGGAAGCGATGGAAATTTGTATTGATTTTTCCAACTCTTATTTGGTTGGAAGTGGCTTCAGTTCTGTTGACGATTTGCCTCGAGTCAAGAGAACCCGACTTGGTTGTAAGTAGCTTCAGTTCTATTAACGATTTGCCTCGAGGCAAAAGAACCGGAAGTGCTAGGGAAGCGATGGAAATTTGTATTGATTTTCCCAAGTTATATTTGGTTGGAAATGGCTTCAGTTCTGTTGAAAATTTGCCTCGAGTCAAGAGAACGCAACTTGGTTAGAAGTGGCTTCAATTCTATTGACGATTTGCCTTGATTCAAAAGAACCCGAACTACTAGAGAAGCGATCGAAATTTGTATTGATTTTTCCAAGTCATATTTGATTGGACGTGGCTTGAGTTCTGTTGAAGATTTGCCTCGAGTCAAGAGAACCCGATTTGGTTTAGTGGCTTCAGTTCTATTGACAATTTGCCTCGAGGCAAAAGAACCCGAACTTCTAGGGAAGCGATGGAAATTTGTATTGATTTTTCCTGGTCTTATTTGGTTAGAAGTGGCTTGAGTTCTGATGACGATTTTCCTCGAGTCAAGAGAACACGACTTAGGTGGAAGTGACTTTAGTTCTATAAATGATTTGCCTGGAGGAAAAAGAACCCAAACTGCTAGGATAGAGATGGAAATTTCTATTGATTTTCCATGGTTTTATTTGGTTGGAAGTAGCTTCATTTCTTTTGACGATTTGCCTCGTGTCGGAAGAATCCGAACTTTTAGGGTAGTGATGGAAATTTGTATTAATTTTTACTCGTCTTATTTGGTTGGAAGTGGCTTCAATTCTGTTGTCGATTTGCATCGAGACAAAAGAACTAATAATGCTACAGTAGCGATGGGATTTTTTAGTAATTTGCCCTGATCTTATTTGATTGGAAGTGGCTTCAGTTCTGTTGACGATTTGCCTCGCATCAAAAGAACCCGAACTGATACAGTACCAATGGAATTATTTATTGATTTTCCCTGGTTTTATTTGGTTGGAAGTGTCTTCAGTTCTGTTGACGACTTGCCTTAGGTAAAAATAACCCTGAACTTACACAGTAGCAAGGGAAAATGGTATTGACTTTCCCTGGTCTTATTTGGGTTGAAGTGGCTTTAGTTCTGTTGACGATTTGCCTCGAGTGAAGAGAACATGTCTTGGTTGGAGGTGACTTCAGTTCTATTGACGATTTTCCTAGAGTCAAAAGAAACCGAACTGCTACAATAGCTATGAAAATTTGTATTGATTTTCCCAGGTATTATTTGGTTGGAAGTGGCTTCAGTTCTGTTGAAGATTTGCCTCGAGTCAAGAGAAGCCGACTTGGTTGAAAGTGGTTTCAGTTCTGTTGACAATTTGCCTCGAGTCAAAAAAACTCGAACTGCTAGGGAAGCGATGGAAATTTGTATTGATTTTCCAAAGTCTTATTTGATTATAAGTGGCTTAAGTTTTATTGAAGATTTGCCTCGAGTCAAGAGAACTCGACTTGGTTGGAAGTAGCTTGAGTTCTATTGACGACTTTCCTATAGTCAAAAGAACCCCAACAGCTACAGTAGCGATTGAAATTTTTATTGATTTTCCATGGTTTTATTTGAGTGGAAGTGGCTTTAGTTCTGCTAACGAATTACCTCTTGTAAAAAGAACCGGAAATGATACAGTAGCGATAGAAATTTGTATTGATTTTCCATGGGTTTATTTGGTTGGAAGTGGATTCAGTTGTGTTGACGATTTGCCTTGAGTCAAAAGAACCCAAACTGACACAGTAGCAAGGGAAAATGGTATTGATTTTCCCTGGTTTTATTTGGGTGGAAGTGGCTTAAGTTCTGTTGACTATTTGCCTCGAGTGAATAGAACCCATCTCTGTTGTAGGTGGCTTAAGTTCTATTGACGATTTGCCTCGAGTCAAAAGAACCCGAACTGCTAGGGTAGCGATGGAAATTTGTATTGATTTTTCCTGGTCTTATTTGGTTGGAAGTGGTTTTAGTTCTGTTGACGATTTGCCTCGAGTCAAAAGAACCCGAACTGCTAGGATAGCGATGGAAATTTGTATTGATTTTTCCTGGTTTTATTTAGGTGAAGGTGGCTTCAGTTTTGTTGACGATTTGCCTCGAGCTAAAAGAAACGTAAATGATACAGTAGCGATAGAAATTTGTATTGATTTTCCATGGTTTTATTTGGTTGGGTCGCTTCAGTTGTTTTGACGATTTGCCTCAAGTCCAAAGAACTCGAACTGACACAGTAGCAAGGGATAATTCTATTTATTTTCCCTGGTCTTATTTGGGTGGAAATGGCTTCAGTTCTGTTGAAGATTTGGCTCGAGGGAAGAGAACCTTTTTTGGTTCGAGGTGGCTTCACTTCTATTGACGATTTGCCTCGAGTCGAAAGAAACCGAAATGCTACAGTAGCGCTGGAATTTTTTATTGTTTTTCCTAATCTTATTGGTTGGAAGTGGCTTCAGTTCTGTTGACCATTTGCCTCGATTCAAAAAACCCGAATTGCTAGAGTAGCGATGGAATTTGTATTGATTTTTCATGGTTTTATTTGGTTTGAAGTGGTTTCAGTTGTGTTGGCGATTTGCCTCGAGTGAAAATAACCCGAACTCATACAGTAACGACAGAAATTTATATTGATTTTCCCTGGTTTTATTTGGGTGGAAGTGGCTCTAGTTGTGTTGACGATTTGCCTCGAGTCAAAGAACCCGAACTTTTAGGGTAGCGATGGAAATTTGTATTATTTTTTCCTGGTCCTATTTGGTTGGAAGTAGCTTCACTTCTGTTGACGATTTGTCTCGAGTCAAGAGAACCCGTTTTAGTTGCAAGTGGATTCAGTTCTATTGACGATTTGCCTTGAGTCAAAAGAACCCGAACGGCTAGGGTAGCGATGGAAATTTGTATTGATTTTCCGTGGTTCTATTTTGTTGGAAGTAGCTTCAGTTGTGTTGACGATTTGCTCGAGTCAAAAGAAGCCGAAATGAGACAGTAGCAATGGAAATCTATATCGATTTTCTCTGGTTTTATTTGGTATGAAGTGTTTTCAGGTTTGTTACCGATTTGCTTCTAGTCAAAAGAGCCTGAACTGCTGCAGGAGTGATGGAAATTTTTATATTTTCTCTGATCGTATTTGGTTGGAAGTGGCTTGAGTTCTGTTGACGATTTGCCTCGAGTCAAAACAACCTATACTGCTAGAGTAGCGAGTGAAATTTGTATGAATTTTTGCTGGTCTTATTTGGTTGCTACAGTAGCGATGTAAATATGTATTGCTTTCCCTCGATATTATTTGTGTGGAAGTGGCTTCAATTCTGTCGATGATTTGCTTTGAGTCAAAAACACCCGAACTGCTACAATAGCGATAGAAATTTGTATTGCTTTCCCCTGGTTTTATTTGGTTGGAAGTGGCTTCAGTTATGTTGACGATTTCCCTACAGTCTAAAGAACCCGAAGTGATATAGTAGCAATGGAAATTTTTATTGATTTTCAATGGTCTTATTTGGATGGAAGTGGCTTCAGTTCTCTTTACGATTTGCCTCAAGTAAAAATAACCCGACTTGGTTGGAATTGGCTTCAGTTCCTTTGACAATTTGCCTCGAGGTAAAAGAACCCTAACTGCTACATTAGCGATTGAAATTTTTATTGTTTTTCCTTGATCTTATTGGGTGGAATTGGCTTCAGTTCTGTTGAGAATTTACCTTAACTCAAAAGAACCCGAACTGTTAGAGCAGTAATGGAATTTTCATTGATTTTCTTTGATCTTATTTAGTTGGAATGGTTTCACTTCTGTTGACGATTTGACTCGAGTCAAGAGAACCCGACTTGGTTGGAAGTGGCTTCAGTTCTGTTGACGATTTGCCTCGAGTCAAGAGATCCCTAATTGGTTTGTAAAGGCTTCTATTCTGTTTACGATTTGCCTCGAGCCAAGAGAACCCGACTTCGTTGGAAGTGGCTTTACTTCTGTTCACGTTTTTTCTCGAGTCAAGGGAACCCGACTTGGTTGGAAATGTCTTCAGTTTTGTTGAAGATTTGCCTCGCGTCAAGAGAACCCGACTTGGTTGGAAGTGGCTTCACTTCTATTGACGATTTGCCTCAAGTCAAGGGAACCCGACTTGGTTGGAAGTGGCTTCACTTCTGTCAATGATTTGCCTCGAGTCAAGGGAACTCAACTTGGTTGGAAGTGGCTTCTATTCTGTTGACGATTTGCCTCGAGTCAAGAGAACCCGACTTGGTTGGAAGTGGCTTCAGTTCTGTCAACGATTTGCCTCGACTCAAGAGATCCCGACTTGGTTGGAAATAGCTTCAGTTTTGTTTACGATTTGCTTCGACTCAAGAGATCCCGACTTGGTTGGAAGTGGCTTTACTTCTGTTGACGATTTGCCTCGGCTCAAAAGAACCTAACTTTATTTACAAAACGTGCTGATGTCTGCCTCAATTAAGGATACCTAATCGAGCGCCGGGTACACAAGTTTCTCACTAAAGCGATTCACTTATTATTTTGTGGTCAATTAATGTTAGATTTTTTCTATAATTAAGATTATAATATTAAAACGTTATATAGTTTTTTAACTATTTTTATAAAAATTACCGTTTGGTCTTACGTTTTTTCTGTAAGTTATAATAGAGTCTGTGGGGAAAAAGATTGAGAAAAAGTGATCCAAATTTTTCTCTTCATTTCATTCACTATCGATGTCACAGGTCGGACTTTTCTCGGTCTTGGAGAGCTCTGCCTTTTCTACTGGGGGTGATCGTCACTTTATATTCGCACTATAGCCCTAACTTTGTCACCAATTACAATGTTATCTAGGAAATCTTCGTCATTTTCTCACTTTTCCGAAAGCTCTTCGGCAAAATAGCACTGCTTAATAAATCAAAACAAGGTCAGCAGACCTAGGTCACGTGCTCTCAATTAGTCTGACTTATGACCTTATGACCATAAAACCTGACGACCTTCAAAACTTTCAACAAATGGGGCAATCCGACCTATTGTTAGTTTTCCTTTAATAATTCCCGGGCTGACCTAGGGAATTATATCATTTGAACGGGAGTTCAAAACAACATAAGGGTTTTAAATTTCGTTAGAATCGGCCGAATAGTTATGATGCTATTGCCAAAACAAAATAATGCCCGGGCTAACCTTGGGAAGATCTTGGGAATTATATCATTCGAACGGGAGTGCCAAACAACATAAAGGTTTCAAATTTCGTTAGAATCGGCCAAATAGTTATTATGCTATTGCCAAAACAAAATAATTCCTGGGCTAACCTTGGGAAGATCCTGGAAATTATATCATTCGAAAGAGAATGTAAAAAAACATAGGGGTTTCAAATTTCATTACAATTGGTCAAATAGTTATGATGCTATTTCCAAAACAACATAATGCCTGGGTTAACCTTGGGAAGATCTTGGGAATTATATCATTCGAAAGAAAATGTAAAACAACATAGGGGTTTCAAATTTCGTTAGAATCTGCCGAATAATTACGATGTTATTGCCAAAGAACTCATTGAGTAAAATGGTTGCCCTTCCACCGTTCAACCTACGGGCCGCCAAAATAACTTATAGAGTCGCACGCGATAAACATAAATTAAAATTTTATACAACTGAGATATTAAAATGAAATCAACGACATATATTCAAATAAATTCTAAGACATTTCACACATCTAGTTTTGCCTCTGTTTGACTAGATTTTCAGCTCCATACAGTCCAGATAATTTTTATCGATCCTCGATTATCTGTATATACATACTAAGCCAGATGTATAAACACACCTGTTAAATTTCCATAAACGCCATAATTAAAATTAAACCTTGTGTCCAATAAATCGTTCTTGGGTTTAAGGCAGAATTTGTGATGCCCCAGAACTTATTAGAACATATGAAACTGAATTCAGAAGACAGGAGGCGTCTTTAGCCATAAAATTATTAAGCTGCTTTTTTTTCCACATATCTTCCCAGAATAGGCGAAATCCAGGAATGTAGTGAAGAAATACGAAGGAATGTTATTACGTTTGGAGGCGCCGGGAACGAGAATGGATCAATTATCAACCCAATGAACATCCCAAGGTCAATGTTCAAACAATTATACACAAGTATAAGGACATAGTGACGGTGAAAAGACTTTCAATAAGTAGGATTAAGTCAAAATAATCACCGAGTGATACTTTTAATACTGCAAGGTTAAAATTACCTACACAACACTAAGAAAATGTTTCAATGTTTCGTTGTAGCGGGAGTTATTGTTTCAAAGACGACAATATTCGGATTCCTACACCAAAATGTCCTCCATAATATGGGGCAAGAAATAGTTATATACTTTTAAACGTCACGTTGTTACAAGACTTGCGCTTGCAAAGAAGCACGGTCACTTTGCTAAAACATTTTTTTAAGAAGGTATTAGGGAACGACGAAACGAAAACAAAAGTATTAAGTCATAATAATTCAAGAATATTTTGCGTGAAAAGATAATGATTTCCTTCGTCCCCAAAACACCATATCAAGGGTAAAACACGGTAGGTGAAGAATAATGTTATGTGATTGCTTTGCTTCTAATGACCCAACAACCTTTGTTAAAATCGTTAGAACAATTAAGAAAGAAAATTACTTTTAATCATTTTGAAAGTTTACTTCTATTATCAACACGGAAACTAACCTTGGTTGGACAGTTTTATTTTCAACAGAACGATTCCAAACATACAACCTCTGCAGTGAAGAAGTGGTTTGAAGATTGCAATATCAGAGTTTTAAAATATTCATCACAATCTTGAACTTAAACTTCCCAGAGAAAATGTGTGGAAGGAATTACTAAAACGCGCTTTAACCTCCTTAACGATTAAGAACTTTATTTATTTATTTATTTATTTATTTATTTATTCCATACTAATCCAATGTACAGTAAAAACATATTACATTTTAGATCTTAATGCCAAGTTACTATAAGTACTTATACATACAGGATTATTTATGGGCCCAAAATAAGTCAGTGACTTTTAGGGCAGAAACTTAAGACTAAGCATAAAATTATAAAGACTAGAAATCCCTTCATGTTTATACAAATATAAACAACTTAATATTCATTTGAGAACCTAACCATTGTAATGATTGCAAATAACGAATAATTATATAATTGAAATTTAGAGATAAATTAAAAACTATTTTATTTAGATATAATGTAAGGGGGAATGGAACTATATTTTTATTAGTGGTGCAGATTAAATAAAATAGTATGATAAACATTGGAAAGTTATAATTGTTCATAAAGGTCGTGCGACACAATATTATTTATTGTATTTTCTGTGTATAAAAAAAATATATTCATTTTGCATCGTTGCTACAATAAGTTCTTTCCGGACTTGTAACACTTTAGATCGCATATTTGTATTTTACTTGGATAAAAACATGCAACACTGCAACATAATTTTAAAACATTCAATATTACAACACTATAAAAGATGCAGCATTGAAACTAAAGCATACAACATTAGAATAAACACGCAACATTCATTATACACTCGTAATGTAAATGCAACATTCACTCTACATTATGACTAAACCTGCACCATGGGAACAAATATGTCACACAACACATTTATAAATACGCAATGTCCCAACACTGCAAGCAAATGAATCATTGACAACATTTGAATAAACGTGCAACATTGCAATCCTGGGATGAACATACAATATTAACTATACACTTGGAATAAACATTCAATATTCACTATACACAAGGAATAACCATGAACTATTCCGTATACACTGGGAATAAACATACGACATTCAATATTTACTATACACTAGGAATAAGCACACAGCATTAAATATACATTTGGAATAAACAGGCAACATTCACTATACCTTGGAATAAACATACTAATGCGTTATACACTTAAGATAAACATGCAATATTTAATATACACTGAGAATAAGCATACAACATTTAGAATAAACATTTAGTATTCACTATACTCTAGGAATAATCATGCAACATTCAATATAAGGTTTAAGGTAAGGAACCCGTTGGGCAGCTGGCCAATCCAAGTGGATTCTAAATGGCAGCTCAGATAAAACGAGGCAAATGAGTTATAAAGATGGAGAAAACCACAATGTGATAAAATATTTAAAAATGAGGGTTTAAAAGATTCTTCTCCCAAAATGAAACCAAGACGGGTGAGGCGAGGACATTCAGTATACACTGAGAATAAACATACAACATACACTATGTCAACAAAATTATGCAAATATGAATCGGAGAGATAGTGAAAAAGACGCCATCAGTGAGGTGTATTTAATTATCTCGTCGTTGGATTCCTGTGTTTATTAATTTTCATTTCTTTCTTAATATTCATTCCACCCTGTCATTCATAAGTCGTAAGCTCGGTCAAGTAATCACCCATAACATTTTACTACCTTTTAGCACGCGCGCCTTCTTAAAAAAGTTATTCTCTTTAACAGTTTTGCCCAAATCACATAAAATAATTGTTTATTACCACTAAATATTAAATGAGATGAAATGAGAAGAAAAGGAAGAAGAAAGTGAGAGTGGAGAAGAGTTACACAGGTTCGTTGCTGCTTCTTTAGCAGTGTGAGAGAGGATTTGGGTATGATGTTAAGGAGCAAACAATGCATTTATTTTTCTCAGTTTTTTAAATCAACGTTTACTAATTTCATGTGTGGGAGTAACTCACTTTATGTTATTTGTTGCTTAATTTATTGCAACATGGACCGGGTTGGAATGTAATAGGGTAAAGCATATATTCCTGTCTATGGCAGTGTATGTTTAGTCATTTCATGCGTGGAAGTAAATATCACTTTATGTTGTTTGTTGGTTAGTTCAATACAACATGGACCAGGCTGGAATTCAGGAGGTTGAAGCAGTCTCTTCCTCTCTATGGCAGTGTATGTTTAGTCATTTCATGCGTGGAAGTAAATATCACTTTATGTTGTTTGTTGGCTAGTTTAATACAACATGAACCAGGCTAGAATTCAGGAGGTTGAAGCAGTCTTTTCCTGTCTATGGCAGTGTATGTTTAGTCATTTTATGCGTGGAAGTAAATATCACTTTATGTTGTTTGTTGGCTAGTTCAATACAACATGGACCAGGCTGGAATTCAGGAGGTTGAATCAGTCTCTTCCTGTCTATGGCAGTGTATGTTTAGTTATTTCATTGGTAGATAATGTAACTATCTCTTTATATGTTGTTTGCTGGATAGTTCACTGCAACATGTACCATGTACCGAGCTGGAATGTGGGACAGTGAAACAGTCTATTCCCCTCTATGGCAGTGTAAGTTTGGGTTATGTTTTGCATGGCGTAGATCGAAGATAAGGATAGCATGTCTCTGGCAAATAAATTGCGTGAAATTTCAATTATCTGCAAACCGTGGAAGAGCTTTTTTTTCTGCTTTACTCTCGACGCACTTAAATCACTTTTTAACATTATCTTAAACAGAAAAGCAAGGAATTACTTAATTATATTAAATTATCAAACCAATCTTCGCAACCAAAACAAGAAATCCGACCTTCACTCAAGGTATGTGAGGAAGGACGCATTTTAAAGCCCAGATGAGAGTAGGTTGAGATAAAAGGTTAAAAAATGCACACAAGAACCGGTAAGATGGGTTGAAATATCAAGACGAAGTTGTAGGAAGGTTTGGTTAGAGAGGAATACTCCAGCCTAACCTAATATATATATATATATATATATATATATATATATATATATATATATATATATATATATATATATATATAAATAAAGAATACGTGAATAAACAAACAAACAATTTATTGGCACCTACAGGGAGCCATATAAACTCGTACATGCTAGCTCCTATTAACAATAAGGCTAATTTGGGTGGAACCCCCTCTAATAGTTGTAAGCTATTTTAACTTCATTTTCTTTTCAATATTTGTCAAATTTGTTCTGCATAATTTCTTGTGTTTGGAGCGCTGACTACTTCTTGTGGTCGGAAAATTGCTGAGAGCAATTTTCCGTTGATGTTTTGAATTTTCATCTCTTCCAACTTTTGGGTCGTGTCCTCGCGTCGCTGTCACGTCTGACAAATTAAGTTTTTAGGCAGTATCAGTCATATTCATCAATAATTTATATGTTTCTATTTGTTCTTTCCCTTTCCTTCAATGTTCGAGGGAAAAGATGTATTATTCCCCTTATCATTTTCGTATAGTGACGTTGTATTTGTTTTATTATATATATATATATATATATATATATATATATATATATATATATATATATATATATATATATATATATAGCTGATTACAGGTAAGTTCACCGTCATCAATTCACCGCATGAAAATTGAACGCCAGCAATTCACCGCATGGAAAGTTCACTTCTAGGTAAATTCACCTTTAGGAAAGTTCACCTCATGAAAAGTTTCCCGCAAAAGGAGAAAAAACGAATAATTTGAGGGCTAAAAATGTAATTAGTAATTAATCATTTTAAAAATTAAATTAAAAAAACAGAACCTTTAATAAGAGATACTCGTATTATGCTCGATCCCTCGCAGATACTCGTGAATGCAATTATCTTCATTGAAATTGAGAACGTGTCTGAATTCTTGCCACGGAAGCAACATAGGCTTTTCACCCCCTTTTAGGAGCCTCCCGGGAATGTACTCTTAATTTTAATTTCAGTCAGCTTTTGTTCATTCTTGATGCATTCTAAAAACTACCACAGATTTGGATGACAAGCTGTCATTTGTTCCTCAAATGCCCTAAGCCAGCCTTCAACATTATTATTAGTTTTTGGTAAATTATCTCTGACCGACGAGTAGACATTCCACATTTCTTGAGTATATTTAGTGGGTCGACGACGTCGTCTTCTGTCTGGGCGCCCTATCCATGTCTTCAAAATAATCGACAACGTCTTGGGTTTCTGGAGGGAAAACGTCATCATCTCACAGAATTTCAAAAGCATCGATGACTCTCTGTCAACAAGAACAAATGGCACTGCACATAACATCCGCATTTTCAGAACAAACTCTGCGTCTACTCAATATTAAATTTTGCTTAAGGCCACAAGCTTGGATTTTTATCACTGCGTCAAATTAAGATTGCTATCTGGAAAAAAATTAATGGCTCGCTTTGATCATTGCATTCTCGAAATCAATGGTGATTGAAAAGGGACTAGTAGAGGAGTCGAACCTTTTTTATCCTTTCCAAAAACGTATATGTATTTTCACTCTTCTCTGGCAATAAGGCAAACACTAAAAGAAGAGATATGTTTTCTTTCACGCCGTGAAGGGTATATAATTGAGTAAATAGCAAAGGGCTAGTTTTAAAAGTGCCGTCAGCGTACCAATGGTCACTTCTTGTTAGTAATTGAAGATTTCGTTGCGTAGTAAATACCAAAATGCGATTTTCTGTTATTCCAGAGTCAAAGTCTAAAAAATATTCACCACTTGATAATGTTGTGATGCCCTGAGTAAAAGTAATGTCTTTTTGATGTTGTGGTAACACTGGGCTAGAGTTATTTCTCTGTCTAATATTTCGCATTGTTCTCTTTAAGTTATCAATACTTGCCTTAAGTAGCCTGACTACATTCCGAAAGAGATGATAAAATAACATGAGAAGAATGCGTCGTCTTCTCTGCTTGCGAACGAATATTCTCGCATTCTTCTTCAACTTCAACCTTTCGGGTATCAAAAGCATGATTATGATCATTCAAAACATTAACTATATTATCATCAACTATATGAATGCGTGCACGACGATTAGTTTTTTTGATACATTTCACACTTCCAAAAAGGTTTTACCCTTTACTTGTCTCTCATAAAATAAGTGACCACCAATACACAGTGTTTTCTTTTGTGTTTCAGTTTCAATATACGTAAATCCCATCGTTGGGGTGATGGGTACACAAAATGATAAATAACAACGCAAGGCTATAATCAATAATGGCTTGGAAAAAATGATTTCATGTAGAAACTTTAGTTACGAGTTAGTTTTGGTACACAATTATAATGACGTCACAAATAGGTTGTTTAATAGGGGTATTTATATATATTGTTTTTTATTATTTAATTTAGATTCAATTAATTGTCATTTAAGCTCTTTAAAGTGCAATTTATTGCGAGATCTTGAAGAAATATTAGGCTTATCACTAATACTGGCTTGGAAATAATTATTTGGGTTCCCAATTATAATGACGCCATAAAAAAGGTTGTTTAATAGGGGTATTCAAAGAATTCAAGAAGTCAAAGACTCGTTCTCAATTTCAATGGAGGTAATTGCATTCACGAGTATCTGCGAGGGATCGAGCATAATATCTCTTATTAAAGGTTCTTTTTTTAATTTAATTTTTAAAATGATTAATTACTAATTAATTTGTGTATCCTTCAAATTATTCTTTTTTTCTCCTTTTGCGGGAAACTTTCCATGAGGTGAACTTTCCTAAAGGTGAACTTCCCATGAGGTGAATTTACCTAAAGGTGAACTTTCCTCGCGTTGAATTGCTGGCGGTCAATTTTTCTGCGGTGAATTAATGACGGTAAACTTACCGGATACGTCTCTAGCTAATTGTGGAGAACATTCAATCATTACACAAGACAATGTTGTCTATGTTGGTCGGTCTGACACATTTACTTATTGCACACATGTAGTAATAATAGTTGTACATATGGCACGGTTCGCAGCGAGATGCTTGTGTTCAGTTCGGAGGGCTGAGAGAAGTGTTTGAGTATGTATATGAAAGCATACCAAGAAGTGAAATCGATCTGGGGTCCGGAGATACGAACACGAGCTTGGACTATTATCACACGTTTACTTCGATTCAGGAGGATGAAGGAATTATTCATTTTCACTTTTAATAAAGCCTGAAAAGTTTTTAAAAAATGGAACGAAAAAATATCCCCATTATTTTTTCATTTTTTTTTGCGTGTAACAAAACAGAGTATGTACCTCAGACAAAGCAATACAATGTTTAGCTGTTTTTAATACAGCAACACTCACTACTCCCGATCACTCCCGCTTGCAATCACAACAAGCCCTGAATTAGAAGGTGGACATTCACTTGTTACGATCTTTGAATACTAATGAAGCAATTTATTTTAATAATTTTTCCTCTTTAAATTCAAGACGAAGTAATTCCGATTTCTTAAGAGAAATTACCGACTCGCGATGGAACCTGTAATTAGTGTAATTAATTTATCCACAAAAAAACTAACATACGACGAGGGGTGAAATGCGATGACGGGTTATGTGTGGTGTGTGTTTTAGCTTATGAAGGGAGAGGCGCATCACGGCTGCACAGGCTAATGGACGCACAGTTTGCAGCGAGATGCCTGGGTTAAGTTCGGAGGGCTGAGAGACGAAGGATATATATATATATATATATATATATATATATATATATATATATATATATATATATATATATATATATATATATATATATATATATATATATATATATAGGGATAAAACCACAGTAATAGGACTAATTTTATATGCGAAACGAAACCAGGTTTCGACGGAGACATCCGTCATTGTCAGTCGCTAGTGATTTGTGTGTTTGTACTTTAAGCAACTTCTGTATCTTACTTGTTCGCTAGCGACTGACGATGACGGATGTCTCCGTCGAAACCTGGTTTCGCATATAAAATTAGTCCTATTACTGTGGTTTTATCCTTATAGTTACACGTATGCTACTGTACTTTTTTGGATATATATATATATTCTATGACAATATCTTCTATTACATTTTCCAGAGAAAATCTAAGGTTTTCAAAGTTGGTGAACGAAAACTGAAAGGTATTAACTACGTATTGGCAAAGGTCCTGCAAATTTGGATAAATCAAGCGAAAGTTATCAGCAGATAAGGAATTTACTAGAAATTTGGTGTCCCAAATGATCAGAACGCTTATGTTTCTTCTAAAGAGAAACGGCATTGTTTGTATAGCAACTAACTTCCATTATTCCATTGTAATTACGTGTACGTTAGGTCCTCTTGCCAGCTGTCATCAGCTGACATGCCTAAGAAATCTGTAAACACCTCTCTCTGTTCGCGAGCTAATCGTGAAGCTGCGCCACAAAGATGGTCTTTCAATTGGAGCCATTGTAGAGACTGTCAAGCGCTCCCCCAAATTAGTCAATAATATTTTGTCAATCTTTGAAAAAACAGGTTTATGTAAGGTCGTAAATCAACCGGTAGACTAAGGAAGACCTCAAAAAGGGAAGACCGAGCCATTACTCAATTATGAAGAAAGACTTTTCAAAACGGTTGCAGAAGTTTCTCGAGAGATTAGTGAGATTTTCGCCATCAACGTTTCCAGGCAGACATTACTACGTGAGCTGGAGCAAGTCAATCTTCACGCTTGCTCACCCACGGTCAATCCATTGATCACTCCAAAGAACAAGTAGGCTCCCGGCTAAGTACGTTACATGGACGGATGACCAATAAAGCCAATTCCACTTCATTGACGAATCTAAGCTGAATTTGTTCGTATTCGATGGCAGGAGCACTAAAATGAGTGTGAAGATTGGCGTGATTTCGGTAGAAGGCCCACTTGTGGGCTTACGGGGCACAGCGAATGCACCAGTGTATAAGGAAATGCTGCAACAGCATGCTTTGCTACAACTGGCAAGTTTCTCAAGAATGAATGGACGAAGCTCAAGCTGCAATTTTCATGCATGATATCGCCCTCTGCAGCTGACCAAGTGGATGAAGGCATTCGTGAACGATGAACACCTGAATCTCATTAAAAATGTTTGGTCTAAAGGTCGAAAGCGAAGAATCCCAAAAGAGTTCAAGAACGCTGGGAATGTTTTCAAGATGAATTGACCAAGATTATGCGCAAGTTGGTTCGTTCCTGTCAATAAAGGACGCCATACTGAATATCAACTACTTATAACTCGTACAATTTTTTTTTCCTTTGATATTTTAAGTTATATTCCAATAGATTTTTTTTTTCCTCTGTTGTTCGGATCATTTTGGAGACTTCAATTTTTCTACTAAATTGCTTACTTATCTGCTGAAAACTTTCCTTTTATTCATCCATATTTGCATAACTTTGACTAATACTTAATTTATACCTGTAAGGTTTTATCTTCCATCAATGCAGGCGTTCCAATCATTGTGGACTGTACTGTACACACACACACACACACACACACACACACATATATATATATATATATATATATATATATATATATATATATATATATATATATATATATATATATATATATATCGCTCTCTCTCTCTCTCTCTCTCTTTCTTTCTGAGTGTGTGTGTGTCTGTGTGTTGCCTCAGGCAGGGCACGCCTAGTAGCAGCGCGGTGAAACCTCTCCCCCCTTCCCCACCTACTAGGGAGAATGACAGGCGGGTTTAGAGGGAGGGGGGAGGGGTAGAAGAAGGAGGTCGGGCGCTGCCCTGACCTGTTTCGAGGATGACCTACCTGCAGGGTACGCGGCGGCGCCAAGGGCGACTCCAAAGGGCAAGCGACACAATGTTTCGTGGCTGATGGGGCCTTGGGGGGGGATAGGTAGGTCGGGGGAGGTGAGGAGTGTCTGGAGGTTAATTTTCGTTTCAGTCGTGAACACACGAACACACACATACATACACAGACGCGGTGAGACGTGAGGGGGGAAGGGAGGGAGGGATTGGTGAAATTGGGTTGTCTCAAAATTGGAGAGTTCGCTCGTGATGTCCACTCGCTCTTGGGAGAATATACTATTCATTAATATAATGTGTTTAAGTGCTTTTGAATGTTAGTTCTCGTTATGAACATTCTTTTCATCGCAGGGGGAATATTTTCTACCCTAAATTGTAAATATTCTGTTCACCTCACAATGAATATTAGGTTTTCTAATTATTCAACACTCACTACAATACACCATGAATATTATGTTCATTCCAAGGGAAACTTTCCTTAACCAAATGACGAATAATATGTTCACTCAAAGTGGTTAACGTTCGGTGAGTAGTCTATTCACTCACAATATGATGTTCATTCATTAGTGAATATATATGAAACATATTATTTTGATGAATATTTATTTCATTATGCGATGAATATTTTATTCGTTTGCGATGATGATTCCGTTAGATCAAAGATAAAACATCTTTGCTTTCAAAGATGAACACATTTTGCTGCATGATCAATATTTTGATCGTCAGATAATGAATACATCATTCCAATCACTAGAAATATTATTTTGCGGAATGATGAATATTCTGTTCGTTAAATGATGAATCTTCAATTTACATCACGATAAATATTCTAATTATTGCATGATGAATAATTTGTTCGTCAGACGATGAATATTCCCTTAACATCACGATTAATATTCTTTTTGCAGTATTGATGAATATTCTGTTTGTCAGATGATGAATATTCCCATCACATCAAGATAAATATTCTTTTTGCGGAATTGATGAATATTATGTTTGTTAGATGATGAATAGTCCCTTCTCATCACGATGGATATTCTTTTTTACCGCATGATGAATATTATGTTCGTCAGATAATGAATATTCCCTTCTCATCGCAATGAATATTCTTTTGCTTCATGATGAAGATTCTGTTTATTACATAATTAATATTCTGCTCATCAGACGATGAATATTCCCTTTACATCACGATGAATATTCTTTTTTCGGTATTGTTGAATATTCTGTTCGTCAGATGATGAATATTCCTATCACATCAAGATAAATATTCTTTTTGCGGTATTGATGAATATTCTGTTCGTCAGATGATGAATATTCCCATCACATCAAGATAAATATTCTTTTTGCGGTATTGATGAATATTATGTTTGTCAGATGATGAATAACACTGGTCTGCATTTTGGAATTTTTTAATTTTTATTTTTATTCATGGATGTGATCTTACATATTCTTGGGTGGCTGATTTTAAATATCTAAACCATTTCTTTTTCTATCACGTAAGGATTTTGAATAAAATACAAATTAATGATAACAACAAATGTGCATTTTGAATATATTATTACCTTTTTAAAATGAATAAGTAATCATGGAGAAGCACATTATTTTAGTTTTAAGAACATATGTATACCAAGTCAACATGAAATAAATCATGGTTATCATGAAATGAATCAAAATCATCAACATCAAATCAAATAAATGTGAAAAAAACATCCTCTCATGGTTAGCCTACATACCGATTCAAAGGAAAGCGTACCGCCGTGATCTCCGCTTGTTCTGTGCATCGAGACCATCACGTTTCAATGACCAGCAGTAATCCGCCATCATGCTGAGATTCCATTTGCCCTGGTATCGAGTTTCCATGGTGCAAATATCCTGATTGAAACGCTCTCCTTGTTCCTCACTGTAGTTCCCACAATCCGTGGGAAAATAGTAAAGATGTGAGTGCAAAAAGTGCATCTTCACACTCGAAACTTGAAATCTGTTCTTGGATCATCTGTTCATATTCTGGGGAGCGAGTGTTTCCCAAGAAGTTATGGACAATCTGCTTGAAGGAAACCCAGGCATTCACCTCGACACCTGCTAATGCTTCCTCAAAATGCTTGTCCTTCATCAATTCCCGAATCTGAGGGACAACAAAGATTCCTGCCTTTAGCTTGCCTTCACTTACACGAGGAAACTTTGACTCCAGGTACTTGAAAGCAGCTCCATTCTTATTCAAGGCCTTCACAAAACTTTTCATAAGCCCTAATTTAATGTGGAGTGGTGGTAGCAGAATTTTCTTGGGGTCAACTAGTGGCATAGCTCTCACGTTGTGATTTCCGGGTAAAAAGCTGGTTCTTGGTGGCCAGTCCTTTTTTTCATAGTGCTGGCTGTCAGTCCTACTCTCCCAGAGACACAAAAAAACAGGGATATTTGGTGTATCCCCCTTGAAGACCTAGTAGGAGAGCAATAACTTTTAAATAACCACAAAGGAGAAAATTGTGCTGATGGTACTTGATTGCAGTTATTAGTGTTTTCAAATTTTCGTAGGTTTCGGACATTTGGATACTATGGCCAATTGGCACATATGCAGCTGTGTTGCCATTGTAGAGAAGAACAGCCTTTAATCTTCTTTTAGAAGAATCAATGAAGAGCCTCCGTTCATCTGCTTTGTACGGCATTCCCATGTGTTCAATAAGGCCAAAAATATTTGAAGAGAAAACTAAAGAATCCTCTTTCTTAAAGAACTGAATGAATTCCGCTTCACGATGATGGTACCAAGTGAATGTTGTTCCATAAGCTAGAAACCTGTGTTCCTTTAGTCTAGAGCCAAGTAACTGTGCACTTTCTTTTGGAAGGTTAAGGTCTCGCACCAGGTCGTTGAGCTCAGCTTGGTGAAGAGTTTGGGATCGTCATTTGCTGGTGGTTCATAGTCTACTTCCATCTGATTAGTATCACTAGTATCGGACTCTGATTAAATTACCCATATCTCAGGTGGCACAGGCACAGGTGTATCATCTGAATGCGCAACAAGCCTTATTGCTGAAGGAATATTTGGGTATATTATGCGATGTTTAGTTTTCTTGTTGAATCCAGCTACTTTAGTCATACAAAAGTAGCAGTCATCATGGTGATTCTTCTGCTCTCGCCATACCATTGGTACTCCAAAGGGCAGACATTTAAGTTTTCTAACTGGCCACATTTGGAACTTACTGATGCCACTCTTGCAAGCTTTGTGTGGGTCAAATGGCTTGTGTTGGTCTCCTAATCTGCAGCCAAAATAAGCTAAATAACAACGCTTCAACAAAGGAGTAATATTGCTCCGGGAATCTGAAGAGGTGATTTGGCCGCAGACATAGAGCAAAATATTCCTGCTGAATTTATACAGCCTCTAGACATATTCACAATCTAAAAATGCGGAAAAATATATTAGCAATATTAGAAATATATCTATATTATATATATAAAAATATTATATAATGTAAACATATATATATATATATATATATATATATATATATATATATATATATATATATATATATATATATAAATAGTTTAAAGGACACATTTGGAAAAGCGGGTATTAATCTAGCCTTTAAATATAATAATTCCTTAAACCAATTGATGATTGCCTGGAAACCCAAAGAACATATTAACATAGGAGTTTATGCAGTACCATGCAACGATTGCCATAAAGTTTATATAGGGGAAACGGGGAGAAATCTAGACAAGAGATTGTATGAACATTAAAGAAATATTAGAGTGGGCAGCGAAAGCAATGGAATATTTTGTCATGTTAGAGACAAGAATCATACGATCGATTTCAATGGAAGTAAAATGTTATTTAAATCGGCCAACTATGTTAAGAGAAGAATCGTAGAATCGAGCTTGATATCGTCAGTTCCGAATTTAAATCTATCTGAGGGTCAATTTTCTTTTAATCCTGTAATAAGAAAGCAAATAAATAAAATAGTAAAATGTCAGCCCTTCAATATGTTTAGGCCTAACCCCCCCAGATTATCCACAAGTAGGGGATTGGGGATAAAAGAGGGGATATTTCACGACCTGTTATGCTTGTATGCATTTTTTCTTATATTTTCTATCCAGTGTCAGTTGAAAAAGAGTGTGAGATACACCGAAACTGTTCGGAATTAAATTGTCTTCGGAGAATATGGCTTAATTCCTCATATATATATATATATATATATATATATATATATATATATATATATATATATATATATATATATATATATATATATATAAATATTTACTTATGCTATACAAAAAGAGAAAAGTAAGGTCTCCATATAACTCGACAACGTGATGTGATAGAGATGAATAAAAAACAAAGTAAATGACCCTTTTTTTATACATATTTTGAAAAGGATGTCTGAAAGTCAATAAAAAGAATCATGCAGACCAGTGTAATAATCCATTCACATCACAATGAATATTGTTTTGCTTCATGATGAAGATTCTTTGTCTAGGATTAAGCATTTTCCCTTCACATTACGAGGAATATTCGTTTTGCGGATTTGATGAATATTCTGTTCGTTAGATGATGGATACTCTCTTCACATCACGTTGAATATTCTGTTTTACCTCATGATGAATGCTTTGTTCGTCAGATGATAAATATTCCCTTCACATCACGATAAATCTTCTTTTTTGATGAATATTCTGTTCGTCAGATGAATATTTTATTCATATCACGAAGAATATTATTTTTAATGTTGTTCGTCAGTTGATGAATTTTCTGTCCATCAGATGATGAATATTCTGTTTGTCATAGATGAATGGGGCCTCGCGATGTGTATTGTTTCTACTACAGGATGAATTTTATGTTCATCAGATGCTGAATATTATCTTCACAGCACAATTAATATTATTTTTACTGCAGGATGTATATTATGTCCGTCAGATGCTAAATATTCTCTTCACATCACAATGAATATTATTTTTACTGGATGATAAATATTATGTTCGTCAGATGCTGAATATACCTTTCACACCACGATAAATATTTTGTTCATCAGATTATGAATACTCCTTACACATCACGATGGATATTTTTTACTGTATGATGAAAAATATATTCTTCAGATGATTAATATTCGCTTAAAATCACGATGAATATTTGTTGCTTCGCAATGTATGTTCTGTTCGTGAGATGATGAATATCACCTTCACATCATTCTGAGTATTCTTTTTACTCCATAGATGACTGTTCTGTTCAATTTCTGTTCACCATTTAGTTCACTCAAATTGTGAATATTGTATTCACTACTCGTCGCTATTGTACTCACCACACAGTGAATATTCAGTTTACTAAATGATGAATATATTATTAACTATATGATGAATAGTTTGTTGACTTACGATCAATATTCTGTTCATTTCAGAATTAATATTTTGCACATCTTGAGACAAATATTCCGTTTACACTTGGCCTTTTGATATATTCATCTACTGGCAAATATTCTGTCACCGCATCATGTATTTTTTTCAGAGATTAATATTATGCCTACCTTAGGAATATTTTATTCAGCATAGGTGTAATATTTTAACACCTCGAAATGAATATTCTGTTCGCCTCGAGAATAATGCCATTTAAGTCAAGTATGTATATTCTATTCGTTCAAGACGTATATTCTTTACTCCTTGAGATGAATATTCTCTTAAAATTATGATAAATATTTTTTTCATCACAAGAAAAATATTCTGTTCATATTAGGATGAATAATATCATTGTTCTCCGATGAATCTTTGCCTCTCTTCGAATATTCTGTTTATCCCTAGACAGGATATTCACTTCATCTTCAAATTAATTTTTGTAGCATCGAATGAATATTCTATTCAACTCGGGGTATTTATTTTCTCCACGCGGTATAAATCTTGCGCTCGCACTATGATAAACTCTGTGGGCTCCTCATCGGTGAATATTCTGTTGACAAAGGTAAATAATATTATAAGGATTTAGGTGATTATCAAAATCACTTCAATGATGAATATTCCATCTTACCTAGTGAATATTCGTTCACATTAAAGATGCATGTTCAACACGTTTCGTCAATGAATATTCGGTTCCTCACCTGATTGAATATTCAGCTCACTTCGAGATGGATGTTTTATTCTTCTCAACAGTGGATTTTCCTTTCGCGTTGATGTTGAATGTTATGCAGCCTGAGTCGAATAGTCTATTAATGTGATGGAGAAATATACATGTTGCATCTTGGATGAATATTCTATTTAACTTAGGTGGAATAATCCCTACACCCAGAATGAATACCATGTTTACGTAGGTTTTATTTATCTGTTCACTACATGGTGAATATTGTGTTCATTCTGAGATTAATATTCCACATACTTTTGGGCAATCATTTTTTTTTAACTCGAGGGAACATTTTATTCGCAGACCTCTTTCCCCCACATTGTTGAACTCTGTTGTGACCTGGTTGGTCAATTTAGGTCACGGTAGAAATATTCGCTAACATTTCGGTCTCCCCCATTTCCCTAATTAAAGCGATAAAACAAACAAACAAACGTTTCAGCCTCCACTTATCCTTAACCAAGTGATAAAACAAAAGCGTTTCGGCTTCCTACTTTTCTTTAATCAAAGCAATAAAACAAACAAACGTTTCGCCCTCCCACTTTTTATGAATTCAAGCAAAAAAAAAAACAACCAAATGTTTCGACCTCACAATTTTCCTTAATCAAAGCGATAAAGTAAACAAATTTTTTCGGCTTCCCACTCTCACTTAATCAAAGCGATAAAACAACCAGACGTTTCGGCTTCCCAGTTTCCCTTAGTCAAAGTGATGAAATAAACGAACGTTCCGGCTACCCACTTTCCCTTAATCGAAGTGAGAAAACAAGCAAATATGTAGGTCTCCCACTTTTACTAAATCAAAGCGATGAAACAAACAAATGTTTTGGCCCCTCACTTTTTCTTAAGCATTAGTATAAAACAAACAGAGGTTTCGTCCTCACACTTTCCTTAATCATAGCGATAAAACACACAAACGTTTTGGCCTCCAACTTTTCCTTAATCAAAAGAAAAAAACAAACGTTTCGATTTCCTCATACTCCTTAATCAAAGCAATAAAACAAACAAACGATTCGGCCTCCCAATTTTCATTAAATCAAAGCAATAATTAAACAAACGTTTTGGCTTCACACATTTCCTGAATCAAAGTGCAAAAACAAACAAGCGTTTCAGCCTCCACTTTTTCTTAATCAAATCGATAAAACAAACAAACTTTTGTCTTCGAACTTTTCCTAAATCAAAGCGATAAACAAACAAACGTTTCGGCTTCCAACTTTTCCTTAATCAACGCGATATAACAAACAAACGTTCGACCTCCTACTATTCCTTCATCAAAGCAATAAAACAAACAAAGGTTTCGGCTTCCCACTCTCCGTTAATGAAAGCGTTTAAACAAACAAACGTTTTTGCCTGACACATTTCCTTACTGTAAGCGAAAAAATAAACAAACGTTTCGGCGACCCACATTTCGTTAATCAAAGCGACAAAAACCCTGAAATGTTTTGGCCTCCGAATTTTCTTTAATCAAAGGCATAAAACAAACAAACGATTTTGCTTCCCACTATTTCTTAATCAAATCGCTGAACAAACAAATGTTTTGACCTGCCCCTTATCCTTAATCAAAGTGATAAAAGAAACAACTTTTTCGGCCTCCCACTTTTCCTAAATCAAAACGATTTAACAAACAAACAAACGTTTGGCCCCCCCTTTCCTCAATCAAAGCCATAAAACAAATAAACCATTTGATTTTCCCACATTCCTTTATCAAAGCAATAAAACAAACAAACGTTTCGGCCTCCGAATTTTACTCAATTAAAGCAATTATTAAAGACAAACGTTTTTGCTTCACACTTTTCCTGAATCAAAGCACTAAAATAAACAAAAGTTTCGGCCTCCACTTTCCTTAATCAAAGAGATAAAACAAACAAACCTTTTAGTTTCCAATCTTTCCTTAATCAAAGCGATAGACAAACAACGTTTTGGCCTACCACCTTTCCTTAATCAAAGCGATAAAGCAAACAAACTTATCGGCCTCCCACTATTCCTTAATCAAAGCGATAAAACAAATAAACGTTTCGTTATCCCAATTTTCCTTAATTAAAGTGATAAAATAAACAAATGTTTTAGTCTCGTACTTTTCCCTCTTAGCAGTGATAAAATAAACAAACGTTTTTGCTATCACTTTTCCTTAATCAAAGCGAAAAAACAAACGAACGTTTCAGCCTCCCACTTTTTCTTAATCAAAGTGATAAAACAAACACACGTTTCGTCCTCCTACTTTTACTCAACCAAAGCTATAAAACAAATAAACGTTTCTGCTTCCAACTATTCCTTAATCAAAGTGAAAAAACAAACAAACGTTTTGTCAGCCCAATTTTCATTAATTAAAGTGATAAAACAAACAAATGTTTCGGACTCCGAATTTTAATTAACCAAAGCCATAAAATAAACAAACGTTACGGCTTCGCACTATTCCTTAATCAAAGCGATAAAACAAACAAACTTTTCGTTATCCCAATTTTCCTTAATTAAAGTGATAAAACAAACAAATGTTTCGGCCTCGCACTTTTCCCTTTTGGAAGTAATAAAATAAACAAACGTTTTGGCTCCTATTTTTCCTTAATCAAAGTGATAAAACAAACAAATGTTTCAGCCTCCCACTCTTCCTTAATCAAAGCGATTTAGGAAACAAACAAACATTTGGCCTCCCACTTTTCCTTAATCAAAGCGAAAAAACAAACGAACGTTTCAGCCTCCGACCTTTCTTAATCAAAGTGATAGAACAAACATACGTTTCTTCCTCCTACTTTTAATCAATCAAAGCGATGAAATAAACAAACGTTTTGTCCTCCCAATTTTCCTCAATTAAAGTGATAAAACAAACACATGTTTCGGCCTCTCACTCTTCCTTAATAAAAGCGATTTAATGGACAAACAAACGTTTGTTCTCCCACTTTTCATTAATTAATGCGAAGAAACAAACAAGAGTTTTGGCCGCCTACTTTACCTTAATCAAAGCGATTATCATGACTTGGTGGTTAGGAGGAGATCTTAATTGGGAATTTGGGGGGGGCAGTTATATTTCACGTGGCCCTCCACGCCACACGAAAAACAGACAACGGTCCTTCTGGGGTACGTAGAAATAGGGAGAGTCAAAATGATGGGCTTGATATCCCTCGACTCAGCCGGTGGATGGTTCTTCGGTTTGGGGGGACCGAGAATCTTCACAAAATTGGGAGCGTTATTCGGGGGGAACCGGGAGTTATTATTCTTACTTTTGTGGGAGGGATGATGCGATTTCTTGGGATCCTTCGGGTACAGATTAAGGCTTGCCGCGTACACATCCGCCTCATCGATACATTCTTTGAAAGTAGTGCATCGCCTAACTTCCACGAATGCGCGGACTTCCGGGGCAGCGCTGCCACCAACTGGTCCCTAAGGAAGAAATCTACGATGGACTCATATTCACTTGTAATCTGGGCGGAGTCTAGTCAGAAATTAAAACTTCGTTAGAGAGTGAACCAAAACCGACGAAATGTCTGTCCGGGCTGGATTCTGGCGTGACGGAATTTTTATCGGTAGAATTCGTGGTTCATGTTGAATGCCGATAGAAGTTCTGATTTCAGAGTGGAGTAGTCTATCGTTGCTTCGTCGGGAAGAGAAATAAAAATATTTCTGAGTTGGGTATTGGGGAGTGGAAGCAACTTAGAGATAACATGTCCCAGTGGTTGATCTCAAATATCTTCTCGAAATGTATGAGGTATGCACCGAAGTCCTCACCATCTTTGAATACTGGCAATTTGACGGATTTCTAGAACTGACGGAAAGGGCTTCTATTTGGTTGTGTTCATGTTGCCAAATCCTTTCCCTCTCTTCCATTTCTCTCTCTATGTTCCTTTCTTCCATTTATCTCTTCATATCTTCCAATTCTCTCTATCATTTTCTGCTCTTTCGTTTCTTTTTTCTTCTTGGACATAGGACATTAAATCCTTGCCAGACAGTCCTAAAGCTTCTCCCTGATTCTTGAAGCGTTCAAAGAAAGACATCTTCTTTTGCGTGAAAGCTCGTTTTAGCCCCTTGACGGGAAAAGAACCTGCGATTAAGGTCGTGGAGCTCTTTCGAAATCAAAGTTAAAATAAAATTACGTAAGGATATCCTATCCTTTACTGCACAAAAAAACCGTTAACTAATCCCTATATGCACACGTGGGATTCAAGATTTATAATCCTGTTCTAGATTAATCTGATTTTCAGGAGATGCTCGTCTCCGAAACGGATACCAGATTCCGGTCACAAGGATGAACACAAATACAATAACAAAAAAATCGTTTCACTCTCTTAAAATAACTTGAATTACCTGGCACTCAGAAAGTCAACAATGACTAGGAAGGGGGGAACTTTAAAAGACAGTTTTTTAAAAGTTCTTTAAAAAAGAAACAGAGAAACCCACAACTGACACCAGATTTTTAATATATATATATATATATATATATATATATATATATATATATATATATATATATATATATATATATATATGTCGCGGTATTCGTGAGCTGATAGCTTCGTTTCAGAGAATGTAGTCTACTTACTTTGCAGGCGGCCAGATAGATAGATAGACCAGCTGCACAGGAGTAATAAGAGATGAGTGCGTGAAGAGATTAATGGCTGGACAAAGGAGAAGATTTAAATACCAAGTTTCATTCAAGGTTATTAAAAGATTAAAAACAAAAATAAACTTTAATTACACTAATAATGCTAATCATGGAAATGTCTACAAAAGCAAAGGAATGAGAGAATAATGTCGCTCCAAATGAAATAATAAATCAAATACTAATCAGTTTAACACGGATCAAAATATGAGACTTGGTCAGACAGGAAAAATTGTTGGTAAACACTTGGGAGTCCAATTAAAGGGTCAGGATCGAGATATCAGATGGCGAGGATAAAAGGGGGATTATCCTCGAAAAGGGGACTCTTGGTGAGAGGAGGGATTCTTACGTGGCGAGCTAGTCTTGCGGCTCAAGGGTCGTTGTACTCTTGACGGACTGGTCGGAATTACCTGGGGAACGAGTAATTTACAGGCTGGGTGAGACACTCTCGAATTGGGATGAGTAATCTCAGATGAGGGGGGAGGTTTCCTTGACGGAATGAGAAGAGTGGTTCGGGCAATTCTCCAAAGAAAAAGTCGTTTCAAGGATTTGCCGATTGACTCTGGCCAAACTCACAACAATCTTTCTATCCGATGAGACCTAAATCCGAGGTTCAACTCGAGACGAGGGGATGTATCTTCGCGAAAGGGAGGGCAGTACTCTCTGACGAGTAACGGTTAACCTTAGATTAAATACCCTACTAGCTTCCTCGCTAGAAAGCCTCCAGGCATGGCAGTCTCTTAGGAGTAACCATTGACACCAGCCTCTTTAGGCCCAGACGAGATAAGACGACCGAGGAAGCTTTTTCCAGGGTCGCCCCGGGCCTCCAGCCAGGGCAGTGTCGGAAAATGCGTCTCAGCGGGGAATAAGCCGACTGATCAAATACACGTATCAGCCGCTTTGAAGTTTTCCCACGTGAGAATAGTTCTCTCTCTCTCTGCGTTTTGAGATTTAGCTTAGGCCCACGTGGTCTCTGCTTGAAGAAGGGAGGGGGCTCAAGGTGAACCTTAGAGTTCGTTCCCTAACAACGATAAAACAAAATAAACAAATGCTTCAGTCACCAACTTTTGCTTAATCAAAGCGATAAAACAAACGAACGCTTCGTCATCCCACTATTTTTTCACCAGAACGACAAAACATACGTTTCGGTCCGACATTTTTTCTTTGATCATTTTGATAAAAGCAACCATTCGGCCTCCTACTTCGCCTTCATTAAGAGGGCAGAAAAAACGTTTCGTCCTACTACTTTTCCGAATCAAGTCAATATAACAAACGTTTTGGCTCTCCACTTTCCCTTTATCGAATCGACAAAATAAACAAACGTTTTGGGATCTACTCGTCTTTCTTCAAGACGATAAAACAAACTTTTGCTACTAATACGGCAAATAATAATGATGATAATAATAATGATAAGGTTGATTGGAAGAAGAAGAAGTAGTAGATGAAGAAAAGAAAATGAAGAGGGAGAAGAAAAAGAAGATTAAAAAAGAAGAAGATGATTAAGAAAAATAAGAAAAGAAGTAGAAAAGAAGATGATGATGATGATTAAGAAAAAGAAGATTAAGAAAAAAGAAGAAGATTGAGAAAAAAAGAGATTGAAAAAAAGAAGATTGAAAAAAGAAGATTGAGAAAAAGAAGAAGAAAAGAAGTAGAAAAAGAAGAAAGAAGTAGAAAAAGAAGAAGAAGAAGGAGAAGAAGAAGTAGAAATAGAAGAAGATGATCATGATTAAGAAGAAGAAGAAGAAGAAGAAGAATGGCATTCTTCAGGCCCAATTTTCCCTGTGAGCAACTGATTGAGAACTCCTTCAGAAGGTGGGTCCTTGGGGTCGTGTAGGAGGGGGTCCTGGTTCGAGGAGGGGGGTTATCGCGTGTGGAGGGGTGAATGGGCACCCGGGGAGTGCCATAAATTGGCTCCCATCCCCCCTAATCGGGGGTTTTGGGGCGGTGGTTCGCATTCATCTTGATAAACGCTTTTGTCCATCACGATTCGCCCTCAGCTCTCAAGTAGCGTTCGGAGGAAAGGGGGGGGGGATAGGAAGGAGATGGAGGGGACTGGCTATCCATGGGTTGGGAGGGGGGGAGGAGAGAAGGTATGGGGCCCGTCTCCCCTAAGATGGAATTTGTGGCACCTTTATTTATTGGGGGAGACTGAACTGCGCGCGACGGGATAGGGATGGGGGAGTTAGTCCCATACTATTGGAGGTAGGGATAGAGATCTTCCCCCTCCCCCCCGCTCTTGGTCCACCCGTGACTGGCTGGACGTTGAAATACACGCCTGTTTTCATCCCCAAATACATACATACATGCACACACATACGTACGTATATACATGCATACATATATTCAAACATACATACACAAATGCCCCTGCATTCACACATACATACTTACATCATACATACTCACATGCATTTATACTTACATACATGCGCATGCATACATGTATTCATACACATATATACATACATACACACATACATAATACATACAGGTATGTATACATACATAGGTGCACACACATACGTAAGTATATACATACATGTCTTCATATACTTACATACGCATAAATGCACACTCCACCTCTTGGATCCTTGTGGTTGCACATCTCTTCCTAGTGGTAAAACTGGTATCGTGGTATGAACGGTATGATGATACGACGAACGGTATGAACGATATGAGTTATGATGGTATAGGGCTATGAACGTTTTTATGGATATGAACGGCAAGGACAGTGCCAATGCCATGAACGGTATGAGCAGTAGTGTGGCATGAACGTTAGAAATGGTATGGTCAGTATGATAGTATGAACGTCGTGGATGGTCTGATAAGTATGATGGCATGAACGTCATTGATGGTATGAGTAGTATGATAGTAAGAACGTCGCAAACGGTATAAACAGTATGATGGTAAGAATGCCGTGGGCGTTATGAACAGTATGATTATAAGAACGTCGCAAACAGTATGGACAGTATGATGGTGTGATCGCCATTAATGGTATGAGCAGTATGATAGTAAGAACGTCGCAAACGGTATGAACAGTATGATGGTATGAACGTCGCAAATGGTATGAGCAGTATGATGGCAAACGGTATTATAAGCAGTATGATGGCAGGAACTTCGCAAATAGTATGATGGTAAGAACGTCGTGAACGACGTGGGCAATATGATGGTATGAACGTCATGAAGAATATGGGCAGTATGATGATACGAACGGTATAAAGATATGGCGGCATGAAGGTTATGAACCGCACGTCCACATGGATGACATGAACGTTATGAGCCGCACGGTTACATGGATGACATGAACGTTAAGGTTGTGTTGACGGTATGAGTTTTCTAGAACTGATGGGCAGCATTACGAGATACCTTTTCATAGCGTTCTATATAGAACGAAAGGGCGCGTTCAAGCACCCCTTGGCCGAGCCACAGACGCAGGATAGGTCTAGCGAGAGCCCTTTAGGGATATGAATTACACCAGACCAATATGAACAAAATAAAGGCAATAAAATATAATTACGATACCAATCTCCAAGGTAATTATACCCTGCAGTATTTATAATTACCCGAATTTTTGATAAAGGGTCCGTAACCAGGAGGTTGGGAATCACTGTAAAGGTAACTGGGGAAAAATAGGGAAATTTGGGAAAACAAAAAATAATCCATAATGAAGACAATCAATGGAGGAAGGGAAGAAAACAAACACGAAATCTGTCTACTTCAATCGTAGAAAAGGTAGATTTTTGTGTATGTGAAAGATAGAGAAGGTAGAAGAGAATAGACAAGCTAAAAATTTGACAACTTGCGAAGGTAGAAATGAGTATAATTACCAAATAAAAAAGTAGAAGTAGAAATGAGTATAATTACCAAACAAAAAACGTGGAAGTTTGCTTACCTAAATATGGGAAAAAGTAGAAATTGTCTGCTTGAAGAATATAAAACAGAAAGGTCTACTTGTCTATCTGCCCAATAACAACGAATTAGTCTAAATTATCTACCTATCTACCAGTCACATATTACCGCCACACTATATATCACCTACACATCTATCTACTGGCCAATTTAGGTCGGATCAGTAGATATAGTCTACCCATTTACTTGCCCACTAAGGCTATCTATCTACCTGCTGACTGATGTAGCATCAGGGGAAATTGTTTGCGCATCTACTTGTCCATACATACCGCATCGATAGATAAAGTTAGCCATCTACCTGAATATTATTGCTGCATCAGTAAATCATTTGATCCTACATCACTAGATATTGTCTATACTTGCCAACTAATTTAGCATCAGTAGAAATCATCTACCTATCTAATTTCTGATTCTCTATCAGTATCTATTGTGAATCGATCTACCTACCCACTAACAACGCATCAGCAGAAATTATCTACCAATCTAAATACGTCCTAATTACCCAGTAGATATCGTCGACCCATCTACTTATCTAATAATGCAGCATAATTAGATGTCATATACCTATCGATCTGCCCAGTAATACCACATAAGTAGATATCGTCTACTAATACACCTGCCAATTTATACCGCATCAGTAGAAATTGTCTAACTATCTCTATTCTCCAACTAGTATCAGGCCAGTAGATATCATTTATAAAGTACCTGTAGATTAAAGCCGTATCATTAGATATCATCTACGCATCTACCTGCCAAATGAGACCTAATTTGTAAATATCGTTTACCTAAGGGACAATGGATGCCACATTGGTACAAATCGTCCATCAATCTACCTGTCAATTGATACCGCACCAGTAGATATCGTCTACTAAACTACCTACCGATTGATGCCGCATCTCTAAGTATCATCTAACCGTCTACTTGCCACCTAATCTCACATCATTATAATTGTCCTTTAATCTACCTTATACTCTGTTTGACGCATCGGAAGATATCGTCTACCATCAATCAGCCCAGTGATGCCGCATCAGTGGATAAATTTATCAATTAGCTGCCAAACCATGTCGCATAAACAGAAATTGTCTATTAATCGACCTGTAGCCTGATGCCGCATCAATAGATATCGTCTAGCAATCTACCTGTCAAATATTTTCGCATAAGTAGATAGCTTCTACCCATTTACGTGCTAAATGATGTTGCATCAGTAGATATCTTCTACAAATCTACTTGACAATTGATGCCGCATTAGTAGAAATGGTCTATCAATCTTTCTGTATCCTGATACCGCATCAATAAATATCGTTTACCAATCTACTTGCCAATTGATGGCGCATCTGTAAGTATCGTATACCCATCTACGTGCTAATTGATGACGTTTCAGAGGATATCGTCTACCAATCTAGTAGTCATTTGATGCCGCATCAGTAAATATCATTTAGCCATCTACCTGTCAATTTGCGACGCATCTATAAGTATCATCTACCTATCTACGTGTCAAATGATTGCGCATCAATAGAAATCCTCAATCAATCTACCTGTAGACTGATATCAAATCAGTAGATAACGTCTACTAATCTACCTGCCAATTGATGCTGCATCTGTAAGTATCTTCTACCTATATACGTGCCAAATGATGCCGCATCAGGAGAAATCATCGAAGAATCTATTTGCCAATCGATGCCGCGTCAGTAGATATCGTCTACCAACCTACCTTACAAGATGCTGTATCTGTATCGTCTACCCATCTACGTGCCAATTAATGCCGCATCTGAAAATATCGAATACCCATCTACCTGCTAATTGATGCCGCATTAGTAGTTATCGTCTACCCCTCGACGCGCCACCAATTAATGCCGCATCAGTAAGTAATGTGTACCAATCTACCAAACAATCGATGTCGCTTCAGTTCTCCAAGAGCGGTCGGAGCCTAACAGGGAAAAGGCTTGATATCAGATCCTAATTAAAAGGCGAATATTAAACTCTCGCTTCTCCGAGCTCCTTATACGCTGAAACGAAAAATGAACTTTTCAATGATTTTGTAATGTATGGTCGAATCTCACGCAACACAAATTCGATCTTTTCTTCCAGATTGCCTGGATTTATGGGAGAACTTGTTTTATTTATACATTGGCGCTTTATTATTGCACACAAACACGCGCATACTTGTACACAAACATCTAAAAGTTCGTTTGGGGCAATCTACGTGAGAACGAAGGTGATGCTGGGTTTTGTCAGGGGGGTAGATAGTATAGTGGCGAAGAAAATAAAGGACGGTACTGATGCACGTTAATAGGAAATCGTTATTGTCATCTTTCAGTACGAGGATTACATTGGTTTACTTGTTTATACATATAATACCAAACAGCTGAGTAGTTGATACGAAGTTATACTTTTTGTTTAGGATTTGTAGCATTGTAGATCGATGTTCCGAAGAGCTAGGTTAAGCGAAAGTCGAAGCGTTCGTAAGACGACGTTCCTAAGGCTCGAGACGCTTAGGAAAGAGATGTTCGTAAGTAGAGATGTTTGGAATTAGTAGAGCGTAAACAGATATGTTCGTAAATTGAGACATTCTTAAGTCGAAATGATCGTAATGCGAGAGGCTGCTGGTAAGCAGTGTTTGTAAGTCAATGTGTTCATAAGTCGAAACGAACGTAAGTCGATATGTTCGTAAGTCGGAATGGATTAATGATGTTTTATTGAAACAAAAATAAAAAATCAATGAGGGCACATCAATCCAAAGTTGCCTGAAAATGAGATTTGTAGTGAAAATGGAAAAGTTAGGGTGAGGAAAAATATGTGGAAGGTAGATAAACCAAGTAGATAAATTAGGAGATGTGTAGGAAGGATTTTGACCGGGGGAACGTGCGATTATCTCAACCGTCCCCTAGATTCTAATATGCGGGCGTCGATTGAGAGAGGAAGAGAGTGACCCCCTCCCCCTCCCCCCGTGATCACCAAGGCAACAACCATGGGACTGCGTGAGTGTCTGGTGGCTTGGCTGGCTGATTTTATCTCCAACCGCTGACAAGCTGTTCGACTACGGGAGCAACGTCCACCCTCTTGCCCCTTACATGGGGTATTCCACAGGGCACCACAGGTGACCCTCTGTTGTTCCTGGTACTAATTAATGATGCTCTTATCAATATCCCAGACCGTTGGAAATATGTAGATGACTGTACCTTTGCCAACCATATTCAAAATTCCGACCCCAATTACCAGCAACTTCAAGATTCCCTGAATCACCTCCTCACCTGGGCAGCTGATAATCACGTGACAGTGAACGACAATAAGACTGCTGTGTCCACTTTGATCTCGCCACCACCCGGACCCAGTCCCCCACCCTTACGCTGGGGGACCACAGCCTGGAAATTGTTCGATCTGCCAGGGTTCTCGGTGTCACCATGGATGACAGGCTGTCATGGGACCCGCACGTCAACACCGTTGTGTCCTCGGCCTCCTTCAGGCTGTATCTGCTGCGCCGCCTTAAGTCACTGGGAGTCCCATCATCCGAGCTCTCCAGCATATAGGGGACTTTCATACTGCCGAGGCTTACGTATGCATCCCCAACCTGGTCCTCCAGCCTCAACGCGGCACAACGAGAGAGGTTGGAAAGAGTGCAAAGAAGAGCCTTGAAGATCATGCTTGGCCCCTCCTACAACGGCTATGATAATGCCTTGATAACCCTGGGACTCTCTCCCCTCGCTACAATTTACCAAAAATCAATAATCAAATTCGACAAACAACAGCTCAACAACCCTCGCCACCGTCACCTCCTGCCGCCCCTGGCTCTCCCTCCTCGCCACGCCACTCGCTCCCACAACCTCCTCGTCCCCATCAGATCACGTACTAACAGGCACCAGAAAAGCCCAATCACAACAATTTTGAAATGTATAAATGAGGAGAATAAACGTAATTGAAGACATGTATTGTACATAAGCAGACTGTCTGTAAATTATCCGTAAATACTATCATTACGCTACCCTTGTAAATACTCTTCCCATTCGTTGTATAATACCTTTTAAATATTGTATTTTGTCAGTCGAAATAGACTGTTTGTATCCTAAATAAACCTTTTTATTATTATTATTATTATTATTTTTATTATTATAGACACAGAAAAATATAGAGAGAGAAACATAAACGAACTAAAAGAGTAAGAGAGAGAGAAAAAAAAAATGTCCAGAGTAAAGAAAAGGAACTCTTTCCCAACCTCAACTTCATAGTTAAGGGACATTTCTCATGACTCGGGTTTGGATGGGTTTGGAATTTGTTGGTGTCCCACGGCGTTTGGGAGTTCCAAGTCGAGGCAGCAGAAGTCATTGAAGGCGACTTCGTTTTTCCAATGACTTATTGCCAAAACTCAGCTTTAGTAACGTCATCCATCCCTCGCATTGTAGACGAGATTCCACAAACGGATAATGAAATACACATCAAGATCAGAATGACAATTGGAGGTAAGCTCAAATGCATCAGGGGCAGGTCGTTTGGGGGTGGGTGGGGGAGTTGGGAGTATTGTTTTTACACCAAACAACGATCATAGAACACTCCGTGGCCCGGGTCACTAGTATTCAATGAATGTTGTTTTGTTGGGAAAAACAAGAAAGATAAAACTAACGAGGGAATATTCCCGGTTTGGGCGAAAATCGTACAATGGTGAGATAAAGAAAGGGAAAATGCTCGGAAGGTTCCTAGCCTGTTAAAAAACTAGATTACTTGATGTGCTTTGAAGGGCATAAAGCCTCATGGTGTGACCAATGCCCACAATTATGATCATCTTAGTCTGGGGCCGTAGGGTACGCAAATATCTAAATATCAACTCCGGTACGTCACCCTCTTTTGGGGGCAGGGGTTGCTCCCGATGATAGACAACGGAATTAAGAATGAGTTATAATAGAGCTGAAGATTATGCTTAATAATCCCACGAAGGTGGCGAAGGCAGATTAACATAAATGATTAAATGGAATCTGCACTATTATGTAAACCTGCCGTCGGTACAAATGGTTGCTATAGCAGCCATGGTTAACCGAAATTCCTAGTTGTAGCGGTTTTTGTCAAGTAGCCTTAACAAATTAATAAAGGGTTCTCTCACTCAAATGCACTTTAACATCCTTTTAATTTACAACCTGTCCATGACTAGGGACACAAGTTATACATACAAAAACTAGGGAGCAAGGTATACAAGTTAAAATTAGGCACACAAAGTGTATAAGCAAAAATTACGCACACAAAGTATACAAGCAAAAATTAGGGACACTAGGTATATAAGCAAAGTTAAGGTACACGAGGTATATAAGAAAAATCTAGGGATACAAGTTATACTAGCAGCCCCTATAGACACAAGGTATACATGCAAAACCTAGTGACACAACCTATACAATTAAACATTAAGGACACAAGGTATAGAAGCAAATAGTGAATCGATTTACGAATAGAAATTTGAACCGATCTCCAAACAAACTGATCAGTAGAGACGATAGAATTCCGACACGAACTTGATAACTTGATAACGGCGACAAGAAACAAAAACTTGACACGAATGCAACCGAGTGGAACCAAAATCCAACTTCAACTTAATCACAACCTCTGCACCCGAAGACAAAATATTACCAACGAGAAATCCGTTATCAGCTTTTCATCAGAGGTATTGACCACAGTGGTTAAAAGCAAGATTGAAATAGATCTAAGTATGCCTACACTCTATACCTTTGGCCAAAAGTATAGAACACCGTATAGAATCTTACATATAATATAATTAGACATTTGTGGTAAATGAACTTGGGCTATATATTTATTTTTATTATTTTTAATACTTAATTGTACCCCCTTTTGCTTTAATTACATCCATAATTTTTTTTACGCTATTTTTTCCCACACAGCTTGGAATTTTTTATACAGTTCTGTTTTACTTGTACTAGTGGTACTTCTTATTACTTTTCTAAGTACTTCTCACAAGTGATCTATTGGATTTAAGTCTGGTCTCTGTGGTGGCCAGTCCATTGAGGTGATCCCCATTTCTCCAAGCCAATTTCTTGCGCATTTTTCTGCTGGAATTTAACTTCATTTTTTGTCTTGTGAGATGGACTTCTGGAGAGATGGATCTAAAACTTGTGACAACATGCTGGTATGTAAGTTGTGGAGTTCATTCTTCCCTGGTATCAAAACATGTGCCCTGACTCCGATGAAGACATGCAACCCCACATCATGATATAACTACCTCTATGATTAACAGTGGTACCAGACAAGCAACTATGTCCACAGAAGTGCTGAAAATCTGCAAAATTGTTGCAAAAAAGTTAAATTTTTAAATAATTTTCTTTCAGGATATATTTAAATGGATTACATAAATGACATGAAAAAACACAATACAATAGGCTTTCTTACATACCTAGTAATTACTTTCATTTGACCAAATAATTTTAAACTATTGTTCATGAGTCCAAATTTTGTGATCTTTGGCTCACTGAATTTTTTTCTGCTTACTTCAGATATCCATGGTTTCTTTTTAGCCTTACATCCTTTTAACCCTTGATCTTTAAGTCTGCTAACTGTTCTGAGCGATATTTATGAATTTAAAGCTTCATTGAACTCCCTAGCAATTTCAGATGTTTTTCTCTGATTAAGTATTGAAGCTCGAATGATAAATCTGTCTCTCTAGGTGTTTACGTTTTCTGCAATTTCTTTTCTCTTCCTTGATAAAAAGTTCTTGATCTCTTGATATAGTTTTATAGTGGTTTGCAACAGAATATCTTAAGCATTTTATTTCTTTAGCATTTTCTACTCGTAATAATATTTGGCTATGGAAAAGTTGGATTTGTGTTCTCTATGTTTCTGGAACACTTTTAATGCGATATTGAATACACAATACTTATAAATTTAAGCTGAAACATAAAAAATTCACCACCACTAAAAGTCTTGCTTTTTACATCAACAAACAAGTTGATCGAACTTAATAATTAATTGATGCGATCGCCATTAGCTATAAAACTGCATGGATTGTGTCCAAGTTTCTTTTAACAGAACAGCGGCTAAAAAAAAAGTTATGAGGAAAGTAGAGTAGATATGAAGATATGATCCTTCCAAAACTAGAGGACGATAACATAATTTTCAGCTCACATGTAAAAATTGGTAAAGTATGTATGAAAACACTGCCACACGTGTAGAGTCCTGTATGTGATGGTATTACTCATTTATCAAGATGGCAAGACGAGTTTAGGTGGACAAATTCTGCTGAAAGCAGGTTGTTCAGTGGAAGAGTGAAGGAGGGACATTTTGAGGTATTGTAGTCGGTCCCAAATTTTGATTCCATTCATAATAAAACTCTATGATGATCCCCGCTCCTGAAAGTCGAAGAAATAAAGGAGTCGGTTCAATAAACGACTCCCAGGGAAGATCGGATGATGGAAATGATGTCAATGAAGGATCGATTTGAGAGAGCACCCGGTATTTTACGTCAAGTTGCCAAGAACAGAAATCAGATTATGTCTTACCAGACTGTCTCACGTTCTTTGAGAGATATGGGACTTATAGCACACTTTCCTTTTGAGAAACCACTCATAATTAAAAAAGAAAATAGCGGCTTTTTTGGCCTCAGCTACTAAGCATGTCTTGTGGACGGCTGAAAAGTGGGAGTGTTTTCCAGTGACGAAAGTAAATCTAATTCTTTCGAATTGTATGTAAAGCATCATTGTAGGAGTCAAACTGGCGAAAGTTTGAATCCTACATGCACGAAAAAGATGGCTAAATTTGGAGGTAGCAGCGATACGGTGTGTGACATGTTTTCTAAACGTTGGAGTCTGCCCACTCATCTGTTTCTGCGCCAAAGTAAACGCTTTAGCATACACAGATCTGCTTCAGTAACATGCGCCACCTCTCTCTCATAATCAGGCGTCTGTGAACCTGTTTCCATGCAGCACAACGCTCCGCGCCACATAGCGAAGAAGGTGGGGCAGTTCTTAGATGCTGAAAATATCGATGAACTGTTCTGCGCAGAACCCTGATTTAAACGCAATCATAAAAACCTATGAAGGATATTCAGCGAGAAGGTTATTACTTGGAAACCGACAAATATTAAAGATCTCTAGCAAAGATTAGAAGAATGGACTAAATTCACCTCCGAACAATGCCGCAAATTGTGAAAGATACGAGTATGTATACTATTTTGTTTCATTTCTAACATCTCCTCCTCATACAATATAATTGTATATAGCTCCGTTTTCCTATCGCCAGCCGTTGTAATTTAGCTCTCTCTAATTCCTTTCTCATGCTTTCATCAAGAGTCGAAACTTGCCTTACACAAACGTTATTCTTCGATGTCCTAAAACTTTGGTGGTACCAATTCCAACTTCTCTATCTTTCGTTAAGTTCTCTTTATTTTTTAACCACTCTATTTAGTGTAGATTTTTTCAATAATTTCATCGCATTACTCTCGCGACCATTATCAAGGGCACAACCAATTTAGTGTAGAGGTTTTTTTATATTATTCGATCTGAATGTTGTCTCGTGACTCTTCTTCAGGGACTACTTTTCTTTCAAGGATAAGTCGAATGCTAGGTTCGGAACTGTTGATTCCGGGCTAAGTTCCAGTGAGGCTTAAAGTAAAATAGCCTCTGAAGCCTCATGGGCCTTTTCATTATAGTAATAAAAAACTAATATGCTATACGAGGTAGTAGAGAGGAAGAAGCAAATTTCCTGTATTTGCAATTCTAAAAGGAAGCCTATTAAAGCCCGTTAAATAAATGTTCTCCTTTCATCTGGAACTGGGCGTATGGTGGTAACCAAAGTTATAGATAACACTTTAACATTAGGGTAACCATTGCTCTAGTGTTTACCGATTAGTTACCCTACACCGAGCTGAAAATAATTAAGTTTTATTAAGTTCTATTCTCAATCAGCTGCTAAGAGCTTTATATGACAAATTTTTTATTTAAAATTTTCGATTAATTTTTTTTTTCTATTTTTCTTTATTTGAAAAATTGTGGTAAATAGTAATAGCATTTAATAATAACGCCGTTTCTTTGCTATTCAAATTACCATTCTCTGATTGCTTACGTCTATTGAGCAAGTGTGATTCTAGGTTTCATGGGTAATTTGGGATCTAAATTATTGTTGTTAATTTGAAGCCGAGCCGTTAATTGAAAGGTTACTTAGCGATAATTTCCCGAGAAGTTAACGTTAAAAAATGTTTCCGCTTCGCCAATTTGAGTTCGAATCGATATACGGTAACAAAAAGGCGATGCCAATTTAATGGGTAACTATCGCTTCTTACCCCCGAAAGAAGTATTAATTACGGAAATTATAGAGTAATAACCCGTATTATAATAAAATAAATAGGTAAAAAGCATAAATACGGGTAATAAATAAAGAATAATCAAGTTCTGAAGTGAAAATAGGCAATGACCCAGGAAACAGCAGATGAACGACGGCAATTTTAAATAACATAAAAAAAGATCAAAACATGGGAATGGAAATAGCAAAAAAATTAAAAATTCTGCATTAGAATTAGAAAGATGAATTACTAGAAAAAGTGATCGAAGCTAGACGAATGAATCCTAAATCCTCGTAGGAACCTTAAGACAAATAATCAGATAAGATACTCCCATCAGGCAAGGCTGTGATTTTAGGTTGCGTGCACTCGACTCAAGTTACTTGATCGGTTCGTAGGTCGTCGGTCGGTGGTTCAGTCAGTCGGTCAGACGGATGGTCGGTCATAGTAACCATTTTACTTTTCAATTAGGATTTATTTTGCAATAGCATCGTAACTATTCGCCCGATTCTAACGAAATTGGAAACTTTTTATGTTGTTTTACATTTTCTTTCGAATGATATAATTGTCAAGGTCATCCCAAGGTTAGTCAAGGAATTAATAAAAGAAAACTAATTATGGGTCGGATTACCCCACTTTTTGAAAGTTTTGAAGGTCGTCAGGTCGTTATGGTCATAAGGTCGTAAGTCAGGATAATTGAGAGCACGTGACTTAGATCTGTTGACCTTGTTAAACTTTATCCCCCCTTTTGGGCAGGGAAAGTAGAGTGACCAATTTCCAAGTGGAGCTAAGACCACCTTACCTGGATGCAATACTGGTATGGGACCACCCCACTTGGATGCACCCCCCGTGGGCTGTCAAGTTGCACTTGAACTCCTGATTCCTAACTGTTGCAAGGGCTGCTATAAAATTCCTCCAGCATGCAACAGCCTCCCTCCTCTCTAACCTGGTTCCTCAGATCAGCCTCACAGAAGGCACGGCCCCGCGTAATTGTGGTCACATTGACAGGGGTCTCTACAGCACAGACTGTAGGATCAAAGGTCATCTTTCTTAATCTCCCTAGTGGTCATAGGGAGCAGAGATCATCGATTCCAGGGGACCAATGGAACAGCAACAATTAGATATAGACACTTGCACGAGGGATGGGCAGAGTAAAAAAAAAGAGTCTAGAACTAGAAATAGGCAGTATACATTGCTAGAAGAAACTAGAGAAGATAAAATAAATCCTAAACTTGACACCTTCATATATAAAGAGATTCAGATGACGACCTCGTAGAACGAAGGGGTGGGGTCAAATCCCCTCAGTGGTTTTAGTATCGTGGCGGAACCAGCGTTAACACACGATCGGTTGAAACTACTTGGTGAGGAGTTTGCCCATCAGTGAAATGATTATAGAATCAAGACCAGCAAAACCCCTAGTATCTGCTCTATGGCTAGTCATGGGAGGTATTGCGAATACCCTTAGAGTTAAAAAATGTAAATAAATAATGTTTTGTTTCGTGTGCTATGTGCTAAATAGGTGTACATCCTATTTATTTTTAAAAATGTTTATGTATGTGCTTTGAACTACAAGTGCTGGTAGGGAATTCCAAGTTGAGACGATTTTATAAGTAAAAAAATTTCGCAAGATATTTTTCTGATAACGCTTTAATTTCATTTTATGTCCATTTGTTGCGTAATGTTTTTAGTGACTTTAAAAAGTAACTGGAATTTTATATTATCGAAAATATTCATAATTTTGAAAACTCTTATCAATTGGCCGCGAAAGCACCTATCTTCAAGCAAGAACAATTTTAATTCCTTAAGTCTCTCTTCATAGGGTTTGTTTCGCAGTTCTGGAATGAACTTTGTCGCCCTTTGCCTTACTCTCTACAATTTTCGATGTCCCTTTGCTATTAAGGAGACCAGAACTTCGCGACATATTCCAGCTGTGGATGCACAAGTGATTCGAATAGCGAAACTTATATTTCTCTACTCTTATATTCCCAATTTCTCGCACTTTAAACGAAGGGTTTATTTTCTTTTTAAGCTACTTGGACGAAGGGCTTTGAAAACTTGAAGTCGCTCGAAATTAATACACCGATATGACGTTCTTCTAGCACAATTTCTAATCGATGACCGGTTAACGTACATTGAAAGTTTTCATTAGTTAATTGCCACTAAATGACAGAAAGACGGTATGGTAACTTTGGTTTCGAATCCTAATTCAGAAGCATCGGTAATCAGTCCAAGTAGGAAGTCTCTTTTTGGATGGAGTAAGCGTGTAGCTTTTACTATATAGTCTCTTATAGAATTAAAGGCCATTTTGGCTTGTTCATTCGATTGTAATTTTGAATTTGGGCTACGTTTTTTTTCCTTTTTTTATCAAACTCGTTAAAGAAATGAGAGTTGTGGTAGCATAGTGAATAAATAATGTATGGAAATTGGCTACACCAAGGAATCTCTGTATCTCAACAATGTTTTTGGTATAAAATAATCGCTGATAGAAGCTATTTTATTCTGTTGTGGTGATATACCGTGGGAATTGATGTTATATCCTATGGAATAAGGAACCTGCAGAAAAAAAAGGCACTTTGTCATGTTGAATAGAAGACCATTCAATTTCAGCTTTACAAAGGGTTGTTCTAAAAATGCAAATTTTGATTTTTACCTTCGCTTGTAATGAATGAGAAGTGATTGGCATATGCGAAAGCAAAGTCTCAGTCACACGGATCCTGACTGACGTGCCTTTGAATTGTTTGAAGACTGTTGGATATACGTTGAGAAAGAACGAGGTACTCATAGAGTCTGTGCGGCGTAATTATTGCAGTTTTTTCAAAGAAATATGGTTCCATTGGTATCTACAAAAATATATCACGCAGGTCTACTATGGGAAAAACAGTAAAATTTCGAATATTAGTCGTGAAATAGGTGAGGTAAAGGAGTGAGCATTTATCTTGAACCTTGATTGAGTTCAAGCACCGATCCTTTGTGAGAAGGAGGCGAGCACCTTGTTGATGGGGGACAGTGCTGCCTTCATTTGGTCACAGGATTATTACAGGAGGTCCTTCTTGACTGTGAGTTACAGCTAAGGGGAGGAATAACAGCGGTAACAAATTCCTATAACGTGTCTCGCGGGGCAGAATCTCAAGTGTTTCCTGAATGTGGAAAAGATAACGGCGGACAAATGATTCGAGGAAGAATCTGGAAGAGCTCAGTGTAACGAACAGAAAGTCTATCTTTTGAGCTATGGATGAGGTACAGTCTCTAAAATGGCGTCACAAAGGGTATGGTAGGTCAATGTGTAGGGGGTCTCGAGGTATGGGAGTACCATCATCAATGGTTTTATCTCTGGTGAATCGGAAGTTACCTTTTCAAAAGAGAAGAGCAACTCGACTTGGATGAAGCACAAAAGAGGTGAAATAATTAGAAATTGGGGGAGCGATATAGCAACACAAGTGCTTACGCAGGTGGATGGGCTGTGGAGGTTTCGCAAGAGGTGTCCATTGATTGAAGCCGTTGCGTTGGTCGAAATATCATTGCTGCTTACAAGAGATTCCTGCCTTTGAGAATCTGATTTCACTCTCTGAAATCATCAGTTTTGTGTTGACAAACTACTGTGGTTCCAAGTTCTGTGGTGACTTTGTCATGATCGGTACCTATGAACGTTATGAAAACAATCTTTGTGGTAATTTAAGTATGGCAGTGACGAGTTTTTTGTAGTTAGAAATATCATTTGTTTTGTATTTGATGACGTAGTTTGTGGTAGGCCTCACCTTCGGTTACCACTTACTTGGTTTGCTGTAGTGTCTTACAATTAGTCGTTTTAATTTAGTCAGACTCCTTCTTCACAGGATCGAGAGAAATGTCTTCTTAAAACAACCTTATTAATGATTAAAAAAAAAGAAGTTTGAGTGGATTAATTGATAAAGTCTTTAGCAAGAGACATTGAGATGCTATTTCAGATTTGAGTTTGAATTAAGATAAATCTTGAACGTACGAAATGAAAGTAAATAATAGTCAGTAAATAATGGTACGTTTAAGGCTTCAATGACTTGAATCAATGAATTTGGATTGTAGCAATGAATGACTGAATTAAACTTCTTGAACTCTGTTGGGTACATCATCGGTACAGCCACTTGCTTCAAGTAGATGAGGATCGTCCACCAGGCATGCCCGATTATAGAATCAATAGAGTGAAAGCTTGCTAGCCCATATATATATATATATATATATATATATATATATATATATATATATATATATATATATATATATATATATATATATATATATATATATATATATTCAGAAAATAGCTCACAAAGTGCACGTGAGTCAAAGTCATGCAGATACACCCACAAAGGAAAAGTGAAAAACGATTCCGAGCGCTTTCGTCTTTATTCTTAAAGACCTTTTCAAGGAATGAACAGGAGGCTGGACATACATTGCCTTAAAGAGTGGAAGGGGGGATTAGACTACCCGCCTCTGAAACTTAATTAGGGGGTAAAAAATCCTGAAACAACTTACCTTTCCACTATAAAGGCAATGTATGTCCAGCCTCCTGTTCATTCCTTGGAAAGGTCTTTATGAATAAAGACGAAAGCGCTCGGAATCGTTTTTCACTTTTCCTTTGTGGGTGTATCTGCATATATATATATATATATATATATATATATATATATATATATATATATATATATATATATATATATATATATATATATATATATATATATATATATATGTTGATTTAGATGTTGCTGAGCCCAAATTTCGATGATTGCCTGTAAAATGTTTATTATTATTAGAGCGAGCAACAGTTGACTCCATCCAAATCAAATAAAAAACAATATATTTTTGTATAATAGCGCTATATTTAAGACTCCACTCTTCAGGGACTATCCTCTTATTTCCACTACATCCTGAACTAATGTTCCTTTTCATTTAGTAATTTTTGTCTGTTAATAATTTCTACACACTTATAAGGACTTTTAAATCCTAAGAAAAATGACAGAATTAGCAATGGAAAAAATACTTTTAGAGAATGCTGACTGACACTCAAAGATAGTTGAGCAAGAGAGAAAAAGAGAACCGTACAAAATTGCCACAAGTATCAAATCCGTTAAAAAATGCGTAAATTTTCTTTTAAATTGATCGTTATTTTGTTTTTCAAAAAAGGCTACCAAATTATTTTAAAATTTCTCCGGAAGAATCCTGATAAAATATTTATTAAGACTAAAAAGGTGAGGCTTAGATTATAAAATAACTTAAAATAAATAGAATTATAAAGATGGGAGTGCAACTCTCATGGAACTTACCACCCTTTGCCAAAAATGCAGATCCCCTTGCGAGGAGATGGTCTGCCTATCGATAAAGTGACCCGATATTGAATTTTCTGCGTGATTTCATTCTATTTTTCCGTTTAAAACTCAGAACTATAAATTCTGCCATTACTCTTAAATATAGGTTCCTAATCAACATCTTTCTAGCTTTTCTAGGCTGTACTCTCCACCCTATCCAGCCACAGCCCTGTAGAGCTAGTATAGGTCTTCAGATATTATCATCAAGTGATGCAATTACTAAAGGAGTTCCTATCCCTTCCTTAAATATCTACAGCGGATTCTTAAAGAGGCCTTGTGCCAAATATTCCAAATGACAGTAAACGTAATAAAAAAAAATTAATGATAAATTTCAAGGTGTATAACAAGGTTAACTCTCTCTGTATAACAAGGATTATGCTAAAGTGGGAGAAAGTGATGTTTTAGTGTATTTTTGTAGATAACAAAATGACATTCATAATTTACAAAATAGCCAGTTTTCGTAAATTGCCAATGACAAATTAATAAAATATTGAAAATCACGATAATGTATATATATGTAGCTCTAAAGTTTAGCGCTAACTTATAAAATGTATTATAAAATGTACATAGATATAGTAAATAAAAGAGTAAGCTTCATTTAAACGTTTGAATACATTTAAAAAAAATAATATTACGCAAATTTTGAGTAAAAATGAACGTCACATTTTTTTTTAAGAGAATTTGGATAAGCACAATTTAAATCGTTTTACTAATTTTGTTATACCTATTTTTCAGTGTACGGTTGGTTTCTTTTATGTGTATCATCTGAGCCCTCTCTCGAAGAATCCATCAGAAGTTAACTAACATCGCCGGGCTGGATCCATTTGCTTTGTAACTGTTTTCATAAGTAGTGATGTTTTAGTGAAATCTTTCACCATGCTCATAGCAGCCTTGCTGTATACTCTGGAAAGGACAGATGCGAATGAAGGAAATATAATTTTAGAGAGATATTGCAGCTTAAATTATTATATGAATTAATATTTTTTTCCGCAAATATTTTGAATTTGCTTTCCAAGCAACCCTTAGCACTTTGTCAGGTCTCAAATGCTAACTCATTTATAGTAGTTCGAAATTCTTTGTTTACCATGAGTGACGAGTTTGAGAGCCGACAAAGATCCCTTTCTTTGCTTTCGCTTCACAAAGCTTTGGAAATTTGACTGCGATATGCTTCAAGGCTTTGAAAAATTATTTCATGAGCTCTATTTTTAGTCGCGTGCGAGTCTAGTCGGTCGGTCGGTCCCTGTTTTGCTTTTCTTTTGTTTTTGTAATAACATCATAACTATTCGTCCAATTCTAACGAAATTTGAAACCATTATGTTGTTTTACATTCTCTTTCGAATGATATAATTGACAAAGTCCTCCCAAGGTTAGCCCGGGAATTACTTTGGTTTGGCAATAACATCATAACTATTCGTCCGATTCTAACGAAATTTGAAACCCCTATGTTGTTTTACATTCTCTTCCGAATGATATAATTGCCAAAGTCTTCCCAAGGTTAGCCAGAGAATTATTTTGTTTTGGCAATAACATCATAACTATTCTGGCCGATACTCTGGTAGACTAGACTAGGCTATAATATGCTAGGCAAGGCTAGAATAGGCTATACTATGTTAGGCTATTATAGGCTAGGCTATACTATGCTAAGCTAGGTTAAAATATAATGTACAAGGGTAAGATATACTATACTAATTTAGGTTATAAAATGCTATGCTAGGATATTGTATAGTATGTTAGGCTAGACATCAATAAGCTATGCTTGACTAGGGTATAATAGGATAGTTTAAGCTATACTTGTCGAGGATAGTTAATGCTAGGCTAGGTTATACTATGCTAGGCTAGGCTAAGCTATACTAAGCTACGCTAGGCTAGACAGGGCTATACTATGCTATGCTAGTGTAGGCTAAAGTATAATAGGCTATGGAGGGTTATGCTCTGCTATGCTAGGCTATGTTAGGCTATGCTAGGTAATACTATGTTAGGCTACGATAGGCTATCTAACCAAGGCTATGATAGGCTAAGCTATGCAAGGTTATTCTAGTCTAGGATATACTAGGCTACGCTATAATATGATACGCTTGGCTATATTATGTTAGGTGTGGTTATGCTAGGATAGGCTATACAAAGCTAGCCTATAGTATGCTAGGATAGGCTATACAAAGCTAGCCTATAGTATGCTAGGCTAGGCTAGGTTAGTCTATCGTATGCAAAGATATATTGGCTAGGCTATAATAGCCTATTTTAGCTTAGATATACTAGGCTAGGCTACTCTAGGCGACGTTAGGCTCGGCTCTGGCATGCAATGGTAAACCATACCTAATTAGGCTAGGCTAGGCTATAGTAAGCTAGACTATACTAAGCAATGCTACGCTAGGCAAGGCTATACTAGGCTAGGCTAAGCTAGGCTATACTATAATATGTTAGGTTAGACTAGCGTTTACTAAGCTAGGCTAGGCTATAATAGGTACGATAGGCTAGGCTATACTAAGCTAAGGTTGGATAAAGTAGGTTATACTAGGCTAACTAGATTATACTAAGCTAGGCTAGGTTAGGCCCGGCACAGCTAGGCTATTTTATTTTAGGCAAGGCTATCCTATTTTGGCTAAGCTTAGCTATACTAGGCTAAAACAAGGCAGGCTATACTATGCTATGCTATAGTAGGCAAGTTTAGGCAGGCTATTCTAGGCTATACTAGGCTATGCTATGCTAGACAATACTACGTTATGCTAGGCTAGGCTATTCTCTACTATACTATGCTAATGTATGTAGCTATACTATGCAATTTTAGGCTAGGCTAGACTATACTATGCTATGCTATAATATTCTGTGCTATGCTATGCTATGCTATACTATGCTATAATATACTGTTATGTTATACTATGCTGTGCTATATTATGCAATGCTGTGCTATGCTATACTATGATATGTAATGATATTCTATAATATACTATGCTCTAATCTGCTATGGTATATTATGCTATACTATGGAATACTGTGTTATTAGTGTGTGTCAATCTTTTCATCGTTCGAATTACATAAATGAAAGGTGCTCAAAATCTGCAGCCCTACTTATGGATTTTAAAGTTGTTGTTTTTTATTTTAATATAATTTTAGTTCTACTTGGTTGGCTTCTTAAAGGTTTTGACTTATTTTTGTCATCTTGGGGAATTAAATGAGTATTATTATATTAATAATTATATCTATTTCACTTTTTTTCTTTTCACTGTTTGAAACATATTCATCTGTGTGCTGAAGATTCGTGGCCTTAAGGACTACCATCCTACCAGTGGGATTTGACCTACAAATGCTTTTAAAATTAAAACAAGACTGGTGACATTGACACATTTGAACACCTAAATTGAAAATAGCAGAGTTGTTGCCATCTCAATTCCAAACTCTGGTTGACGTTCTGAAATGTGGATGTGAGAAACTACCCAGCAGCCAATCTTCCAAAGGATATTTATTTACCCTAAAGTGCTTGAAAAGTGGGAACGAGGGAACAGTTATTTTCTAGCCCCCGTTGTAAATTCAAGAGTCACAATCTTAAACAGATCCCAAAGAACTGGTAGCAGGCCATAAACATATCCCTTGGGAGAGGAAAGCTACAGGCCTAAGACACTTTCCTTACAAAACTAGACAACCTGTTGATATCCTCAGGCGCAAGTGTAAAATTGTTTTTTGCTGTGAATTTGGCTGACCTGGTTGCAATATAAAACTCAAATTCATTTAAATCCTCTATGGAGATGAAGATCTATGTGTAGGAACTTGCTTTCATTAAAGGTCAGAGAGAAATGGACAAGAATGTGAAGGAAGAAGAGTTGCTGGCTATAAGTACGCCAATGTTTCAATACCATCAAGGGAAATCATTTTCTCTCCTGAAAAAAATGAAGAACAAATAGCTGATGCTCAAGATGGAAAGGATTGAATTTATGAAGTGACAATAAAAATACCAACTACATCTTCAAATTCCATTAAAAAGCAAGCCGGGATTTTCTTTTGCCAATAACATTATAACTATTCCGCTGATTCTAACGAAATTCAAAAATCTTATATTGTTTTACATTCTCTTTCAAATAATATAATTGCCAAAGTCCTCCTGAGGTTAGCTCAGGAATTATTTTGTTTTGGCAATAACATCATAACTATTCGGCTGATTCTAACGAAATTTGAAAATCTTATATTGTTTTACATTTTCTTTCAAATAATATAATTCCTAAAGTCCTCCAAAGGTTAGCCCGGGAATTATTTTGTTTTAGCAATAACATTATAACTATTCGGCCGATTCTAACGAAATATGAAACCCTTAAGGTGTTTACATTCTCTTTCGAATGATAGAATTGCCAAGGTCCTCCCAAGGTTACTTCGGGAATTATTGAAAGTTTTGAAGGTCATAAATCAGAATAAGTGAGGGCAGGTGACTTTTTGGACAGCAGACCTTGTTTATGAAAAGGGCGGCAAAATTATTTTTAGTCGGGCGTGAGTATGTCGGTCGGGCTGTCGGTGCACGTTTTGATTTTGTTTTGTTTTGGTAAGAACATTGTAACTATTGGGCCGATTCTAACGAAATTTGAAACCCTTATGTTGTTTTAAAATTTCTTTCAAATGATATAATTGCCAAGGTCCTCCCAATGTTAACCCGGGAATTATTTTGTTTTGGCAATTAAATAATAACTATTTGGCCGATTCTAACAAAATCTAAAACCCTTATGTTGTTTTACATTCTCTTTCGAATGATATAATCATAACAAGGTCGTAATATCATAAATCAGAATAATTAAGAGCACGCAACTTTGGTGAGCAGACCTTGTTCCTTTATTAGCTAGTTATTCAAGAATGATGTCATGCGAGCCAAATATTAACTCGTTTCGAGATTGCCATCGAGAGTATGTTAACTACTGGGGCAGATTATACTTAATACTTTCCAGAATAAAAGCTATATTTTTGTTTCTTGTAGCTCTTTTTTTCCCGAAGTATTGCTTTATGGAAAAAAACGGGGGAGGGGGCTCTAAAACATATTCCATTTTAGTCATAAAACACATATCTACACATTATTGGGAAGTGTTGATACAAACATTAAAAAAAAACTAAAAACGAAAATCATTGGAAAAATAACAAAGAAAACCTAGAATTTAGTAACTACATTTCCTAAAAATAAGTTAATTCTTTTTTCATTAATTTTAATAAAATTATATACACACAATTTATTTTTTTATGAAATGTAATAAAACAATTTAAACAGGCATAATGAGATGTTGCACTTGTTACACTTCATTCATATGTGGGTAAGCTTTGATGCAGCATCTGCATCTTTACTTTAAATTAGTAGGCTCAGGAAAATGATGAAACGCATCCAAAAGAACATCATTGACTGGCCTTGTTGCTGTCATTCTTTTTGCATTTAGACTGACTTTACTCTCACTCGAAGGCCTACCTTTTTGCCTTGTTGCTGTCATTCTTTTTGCATTTAGACTGACTTAACTCTCATTCGACGGCCTACCTTTTTGCCTTGTTGCTGTCATTCTTTCTGCATTTAGACTGACTTTAGTCTCATTCGACGGCCTACCTTTTTGCCTTGTACTTTTACCAGCATTAGTTAGTGAGAGCTTCTCGTCTAATGTGTTTTATAGGAGGCATCTGAAGACTAAATGAATGAAATTTAGTTATTTTATTTTTTATGTAAATATAGGTTAGGATAAGCTTTTGAGACTGGCCATGTAGTCGCATTAAAGGGACGAGACCACCCCGCCAGACCATTACCTACCTCAGTATGGCAGCACTTCTAGTTAAATCAGCTCTATAGAACTAAAAGAGTTATAGGTAGCAGGAGTACTAGAATATATATACATACATACACCGCCTCAGCCGGCGGGCTAAACCACGTGAGGATATAGTGTTTACACTGCACCATCAGGTTAGGCGGAAGAGCTGGTTCTAGTAGGTAACGGCTAGCTGGACGGAGGAGATCCTCGACTGATCCAACGGTCAAGTGTAGGGGAGTAAACCTTAAAAATAAGGAGAGGAGCCCCGAAGGCGGAGCAGTACGCTGTGCTCACTGACTCTGGCAGCTCCTGCAACCAACCTGGTGTCAAACGTACTGCTCTGCATTCCTTTAGATGACACTGGCGAGGCCGAGAGGGCGATCTTGACGACTGGTCAACCCTGGATATCCATACACTTCGCTGAGGTGCAATCTTCATTGTCTTTCGAGACAGAAGGATGCCAACATACACTACATACATACAAACATATGGCAGTTCTGGCGATGAGCGTCGTGGTCATTTTAGCGAAGAGCGCTTGGTGACACAGGTTCAAATCCATCTCCTTTATTCATTTTCTTATAACGGTTAAAATAGTTTTCCTATTGTCTGTTTCTATAATTCTCCCATTTTCTTAAGCTTTAATGCAACACGTAATTAATTTCCTTAGCGTTTTTCCTCGTTGTGTTACCAGTTTTCATTTCTTCGGGCCTTTAAATACACACACCTAAGTGTGAATACATCAAAATAAACGAGAAAAACAACTAAATTAATAAATTAAAGGGCTAAGATTTAAAATGGACAATTTTGTTATAAATAAGCCTTTTAATAACAGGGTCTAGTTTAAAGAGGCTGGGGGATGTATTAAAATTAGGCGACGAATTAATGAATGAGCATTCGACAATATTTCTTTGAATAAAGTCATCAGATTTATAAATATATTTAGGAGAATTCCATTTGATAGAGTGACTGTTTTTAGATAAATGGACAAAGAAAACACTACTGATTTTACCCCTCCTAATATTGTATTTATGTTGCGTCAAGCGTACACTTAATGATTTACCGGTTTGGCCAAAGTATTGCTTAGGGCAAACTGAACAATCGACAGAATACTCCCCCCCCCTATACTATTGTTATTATTATGAATCAGCATTTTGTACATCGTAGACTGATACTTGAATATGACAGAAATATTTAACTTATTCAAGAGGCTGGGAAGCAAGGAGAAGGACTCAGAAAACGGTAAAACAAGGGAGTTCTTAAAATTATATAAGGGAAAAATTTCAGTTCTGTAAAAGGATTTTTTTGCCAAATCTAGGTATCCTTCATGAAATATTTGAGGGTAGGAAAGATTGTTACCTATTTCAAAGATCTTAGAAATTTCAAGATCCAAGAATTCTGGGCTAGAGACCCGCAACCCCGGAGAACCTTTTAAATAAAACAGACCGTTTCACTTTATCATTATGACCAGAGTAAAAATGAATATAAAAACAGGCGTTGGTAGACTTACGATAGACGAAAAATTTAAATTCAGATGGAGTCCTATGAATAAATAGATCTAAGAACGGGAGGGCACTATTTTGTTCGAGATCAAGTGTAAATTTAATAGAGGAAACCAGAGAATTAAGTTCAGTAAGAAAACCATTAACATCCTTAGAGGTGGACCACAAACAATTAATATCGTCTATATATCGGAACCAAACAAAGGGAAAATCGATAATGGTGGGGAAGTAAGGTAGCTTAAAAAATTTCTATATATATATTAGAAAGAACAGGGGATATGCAATTTCCCATAGCTAAACGAAACTTTTAAAGGTAATATTTACCATTAAAGAAAAATACAGTTTTTAGTACACATTGAGACGAGTCCAATGAAAATATTAACTGGCAAGGGAATATCAAAGTTACGCAATTTATCACTAAGGAAGGGTAAAAGGTCATTTACGGGTACTTTAGTAAAAAGAGAACAAACATCGAAACTAACAAGGGAAAAAGTTATTAGAGTCAGGGACAGAGTTGAGTTTTTCAATAAGGTCGTAACTATTTTTAATATGGGAATTAGAAATGATACCAACAAGGGGAGTAGGTTATGAAGTGAGCCATTTAGATAAGGAATATGAAACTGAGCCAACAGAACTAATAATAGGGCACATAGGTTTAGGAGTCTTTACAAGGCCATATATATATATATATATATATATATATATATATATATATATATATATATGCATTTAAAGGCCCAAAGAAATGAAAATTGGCATCACGACACTAAGGAAGACGACCAGACACCTAATATGAAACCACTTTAACAAAAGTGACTTCCGCTTCTGGCTATTCAAGACCTATGAGCGCAGTAGCTACTGCACCCATTGAAAACCTTTCTGTGGGTTTTAATTCCCCCGAGCTCCAGCCTGGCTCGGCTCTCCAAACCTCCCTTCAAGCGGCAGTACTCTCACCTCACCTCGATAAGAGTTATTCTCTCATATTTCTATTCATACATTTCACTGTTTCGATAATCAGGAGTTCCGCCGCATCGTAATACGGTCGCCGATGCCATTTTTTCTTCTCCGAGACCTGAATAATAGACGCCTCATCACGACCAAGCCCAGGTGCCGAACTCTTTCAGAACTGGGAGAAGAGCTTGAAATTTAAGTCATCAATTTCTCTTGATGCACACGCGTAATTTAATGGAAAGTGGTTGACAACCAACATCAAAGTGATCACTTTCCTATTTAAATATCCTTTGCTGGGCTTCTAACGCCAAAGAGATCACTTTGGTAGTTCTTGGATTGAGCACAGTTAGTTGCATTTGAGTAAATGACTGACTTCTCTATTTCAATCAAGCGGTTTAGGTTGGTCGATGAGGCCGTTGAGTTCTTGTCCTGTCCCCTCTTCTCCGTGGTCCTTGTTTTTATTTTCCGAACGTCTGGTCATTTTAGAAGCCGTCCGCTTCATTGGTGGTCGGCCAAGTGTGAGGTAGCCCTTGGAGAGAAGCGATATATCTATGAGCGTTACAGGCAGCGTCCCAGCGATTCCATCCTGTGAGTTTCGTCGGACAAGGGTCAAATTGTATTACGTTTCGAAATACACTTACTGCTCTTTAGGGCAGAGGGGTGTCAAAATGATTCAGGCTAAGTTATTAGGTGCCCCCCCCCCCGCTTTCCGTTTTCAAAAAAGAGGGACGGCTATTTCGGACGACCACGCGTCCGTGGCGGAATCTTTTCCGACCGTTTCTCACTTTTTGCACCAGGATGTCTCTCTTCCACGCACTTCAATCACACCACTCGTATTGGGAAGGCTTCCGAATGGGCGAATTATTCAATGACCTGTTTATTTTGAGAGAGTTGCGTCCCGCTATCGTTTCTTGTATGAATTTCGTCCCATAGTATATATCTCTCGGTACCGGGACGAGCGGGATCGCTACTGCTCCTCTCTCGTACTCGGGACAAATTGTGCAGACAGATTTATGGATTCGTTTATGAGCGCTTGGTCGTTCATAATTAGGGGCAAGGGTACATAACCTACACTAACTTATCTAACCTAATCTTAACCTAAACCTAATCGAAAGTTAACCAATTACAAACTAAACTAAGCCTACCTGGCCTAAACCTAACCTAACTTAACATAATTTACGATTCAACCGATTTTGGCGACATGGAAAGTGATGATTGTGTGAACAATTTTCTAACACTGTCTCTCTCTAACACTGTCTCTCTCTCGCTCTCTCGGCTACTTCTTTTCTCTCCTCCGCCTCTCCTTTCTCTTCCCTGCCCTTTCTCACTTTTCTTTATCCTCTCCCCCCCCACTGCCTCTCTTTTCTCTCACCGGGTTCTTTTTTCTCTAACCTGCCTCAGTTTTCTCTAGCCTCTCTTTCTCCCCGTCTCTTTTTTCTAACCTCTATCTCACTTTTCTCTATCCTCTGTTTCTCTCCCCTTCCTCTCTTTTCTCTCCCCTTCCTCTCTTTTCTCTCCCCTATCTCTTATTTTTTCACATCGTTCTCACGTTTTTCTATACACTGCCTCTCTCCTGTTTCACTTTTCTCAATATTATGTCTTTGTCCCCTGCTTTTCTCTAACTTCTGTCTCACTTTTCTCTAGCCTGTGTCTCCCCTCTCACTCTTTTATCTTCCACGCCTCTTTTTTTTCTAACCTATTTCTCACTTTTCTCTATCTTCTCTCCCATACTTTCCTTTTCTTTCAATTTCATCTCTTTTCTCTAATCTCTGTCTGTCTTTTCTCTATATTCAGTCTATCTAACCTAAATCTCTTTTCTGTAAGCTTTGTCTCTCTTTCCTTTTTCTTTTCTCTCCTTTTTCTATCGGCTTATTCTCTTCCCTGTTTCTCTTTCCTTTCCTACAACCTCTTTTCTTTAAGCTCTGTATATTTTCCTTTTCTCTATCTTCTGTTCTCTCCCTTGTTTCTCTTTTCTTTCCTATGCCTCTGTTTTCTCTAAACTGTCTCTTTTTTCTATACTTTATCTCTCTTTTCTCTATCTTCTGTCTTTCTATGCTACCACACTTTTCTTTCCCTTTCTTCCTCCTTTCACTATGCCCTGTACCTTTTCCCTAAAGTCTGTCTCTCTTTTCTCTATCCTATGCCTCTCTTTTATCGATCCCCCATCTTTTTTCTCTAACCTATGTCTCTCTTTCCATTCTCCTTTTCTCTAACTTGTCTTTCTTTTTCTACTTTTTCTCTCGCCTTTCTTCCTTTACTCCCCTTTCTCATACATGTATCTCTTTTCTCTTACCTCTCTCTCTTAGATCTGCCTTATCTCTTCTTTTGTCTAAGCTATATCTCTCTTTTCTCTTAACTCTCTCTCCCCTCCTTTCTTTTTTCTATCCTCTATCTCTTTACGCTGCCTCTCCTTCTCCTAAGCGCTCTCTCTTTTCTCTGATCTCTATCTCTCTCCCATGTCTTTCGTTTCTATAATCTCTCTGCCCTTTCTCGCTTTTCTCTAACATAACTTTCTCTTTTCTCTATCTTATCTCTTTATTTTATCATCTATCTCTCTTTTCTGTAACCTATCTCTAATTTCTTTAACCTCTGCCTCTTTCTTGTCGTTTTTTTCTCTAACCTCGCTCTCTCCCCCTGCATCCCATTCTCTACTATCTCTTACCTCTCTCTCCCTACAACTCTTTTCTCTACTCTCTCTCTCTCTCTCTTCTCTCTCTCCCCTCATCTCTCCATTTTCCTTCAGAATAACAGGATCTTTTCTCTAATAGACACCCTGTATGTTTCCCTGGTCGGGGATTGCCGCAATTACAACCAAGTAATTCTTTAATTGGTTCAATTCTGGAAAATTGGTTTCTGGTTGGAATTCAAAAAGTACTTACTACACATTTTTACGCTTTTTTCAGCCATTAGATGAAGGAAGAATAAAATAATGTTTCTCTAAGTCGCGTTTTAAATGTTGTGGCTTCATTCTGCCATGTACACCATGCTGCAAAGGTTAATTTGATGGTTTCCTGGTTCAGATTTGAAAATCTAAAGCTAACCATTAGTTTTTCTTCCTTTGGTATCTTCCTGTTGTTTTTATCATATACTCTAATTTCATCTTTATGTTTTCTTGCACTTGAAGCTTAAATGCGGCTTTATTCTACCATGCACACCATGTTGCAAAGCTTTATTTGATGGGTAGTTGGTTCAGATTTGAGGCTGTAATGCTAACCTTTATCTTTTTTCCTTTGGTATTTTCCTTCACCTTCATCGCATACTCTAATATCAAATCTTTTACTGAGTTTAAAGAAGAGATGTCACTCTATTCTGTCATACATAGCACGTTGCAGAAGTCTATTTGCTGGTTTCTTTCTGATATGTTTATTCAAATTCTATCATCACATACTCAAACTTTAGCATGGTGTTTTATCATGTATGACCTAAAGTTGTAACATTTTTATGCCATGGAAACCACTCCACTGAAGTGGTGGTTTGATGAATCGAGGCTGTACATCTGACATTTTATCGTTCATCCTGAAGTGTGGCTTTTTTTCTTTCTTTCCACACAGAACTCTCATTTCACCCTTATGTGATAAACTTGAGCGGCAAGAATTATGCTTCACATAATGCTCTCATAAGCAATTATGCCTTTTTTTATGCTACCGTATATATTAATGCCTATTTGTGCATTCGTGCATATTTATGCCTATTTGTGCTACCGTATACGTGTGTGTCTATATATGCATCTGTACATATGTATGCCCCTATATGCCACTCTATGTCCCCGCTGCAAAGGCATCGTAGTCAATTTGCGGTGTGTGTGCACGAATCCCTCCGGGGCGATGTCACCGAATGCACCTATTTTCTCTCTTCCTCTCCGCTATCTCTCGAGGGCTCGTCAAGTGGTAGCGTCAAGTGGAAGCTCGTTCTCCTAACCATGATTTACCCTTGAGCCCGAGGCGAGCACGACATGCCCCGAGGGGGAGGGGGGGGTCAATATGGGCAGATGTTGGAGGAGGGGCGAGATGATTCGGATCGTCCTCAGGGCCTTCGAGAAAGTTGGGCGATACGGCCTCGAGGATCACCTTGCGTCTGGAGAGCAATAAAAGGGCCCCGAGTGGCTGGTCATCGTGCACTTCCCCCTCACTCCTCCCCCCACAGACACACCTCCATTCATCGACCGACCTGTTGCTTCTTCCGCCACGCAGCGCCGCTCTTTCACGCAAACCACGGACGCGCGAAATTTGGTGCCTCTTTGACGGGGCATGTACGCCATGCTGGAGGGATGGGGGGTTATAATACGTCTTTGGGAGGGACATAATTGCTTTAATAAAAAAATATGATTGAATATTTTTCTATGGCAATGTAAAAGTCTCCTGAACATTTCTTTAATGAGTGCGTATATATATATATATATATATATATATATATATATATATATATATATATATATATATATATATATATATATAAATTGAGTGCTTATTTGGATGAAATGGAAAACTTTTATGAAAAATTCTTGTTGAATTATGTTCATCATGTTCGAATTGTATTCTGCACAAAATTGTAGTGTTCCATGTACAAGTTGTCCCCAAATTTCAATTTGTTCTTCAATCCTTTTCAGAACCCTTTAATAATGAATACATAAGAGGGAATTTTTTTGTGAGAGCTCGTATTGAATGAAGTACGAGAAAAGTTCCAAAGAAAGTTTAGAAAACTTTGGACCTACAAACAACGCGATCCGTTCACTTGTGAACAAATTTAAAAGAACCGGATCCGTACACGATGAGAAAGGAAGAGGACGGAAAAAGATTGACCTCCAACAAAACCGAACAAATTCAACAATTGTTTGAAAATGAACCAAGAACTTCGGTGAGAAAAGCCAATCAGGGACTTGATATCCCCAAGACAACAGTGCACAGAGTCTTGCGTTCAACATTTATCATAATTGAGCCGGAAAAATAAACATTATTTTTTTTTCTTTTTAATATCCATTAAAAAGGGATTATGAAAAGGATTGGAGAACAAATTGAAATTTGGGGACAACTTGTACATAGAATACTACAATTTTGTGCAGAACACATTTCGAACATGATGAACATAATTAAATAAGAATTTTTCATAAAAGTTTTCCATTTCATGCAAATACGCACTCAATATATATATATATATATATATATATATATATATATATATATATATATATAATATATATATATATATATATATATATATATATATATATATATATATATATATATATATATATATATATATATATATATATATATATATATATATATATATATATATATATATATATATATATATATGTACGAGGGGCAGGCAATAGGTTTTGCAATTCGGATATAAGGAAGCGAGATATGAGGAAAAGTGTTTTATTATTTTTCAATATAACTACCCTCGACTTCAATGCACTTGCGCCACTTGTCCCTGAGGCTTCGAATTGCCGACAACCAGAAATCTCCCGACTGCTGTTCAATCCACTCCTGGACGGTGAGCTGGACATCTTTATCGTCTCCAAACCGGCGTCCACGCAGTGCGGCCTTGAGCTGGCGGAATAAAAAGTAGTCGCTAGGGGCCAGATCTGGACTGTAGGGAGGATGGTTGAGCTTCTCGAATCCGCACTCGCGCAGGGCAGCTTGTGCAACTCTGGCCTTGTGGACTTTGTGACGACGTTGAAGTCGATCATGGGGCGTGAGGTTTCTAGGGACCCAACGGGCAGAGACCTTGATCATGGCAAAATTGTCGTGGATGATGTTGATAACACTTCCATGTGATATTACAAGTTCTAGCTCGATTTCTTCGACCTTCACCCGTCGATTTTCGAGGATCATCCTCTCCTCACGGGTCACATTGTCCTCGTTGGTCACGTCTGACGGGCGTCCTGGACGGGGGTCATCTTCAAGGGACTCACGACCATGGCGGAACTCCCTATTTCAGCGATTAATGGTTGCATAGGAAGGGGTGGTGTTGGTGTACACTGCAACCATGCGTTTATGGATCTCTTTTGCATTCTTGCCTTCCTTGGTCAAAACTTTGATCACTCCACGGTGCTCAACCTTCTCAATTGTTGAAAAATTTGTGACTAACGATCGGCGATCAGCTACTGCTTCTTAAATAGACGAGGCAGGAGCGTGCGGCTGCAGGTCGTGACTTGTCATAACTTGTCCTAACAGTCCCACAAACAGTCATCCCCCTTCCTCTGTTTTGCCCTACCGATTCGCAAAACTTATTGACCGCCCCTCGTGTATATATATATATATATATATATATATATATATATATATATATATATATATATATATATATATATATATATTTATATATATATATATATATATATATATATATATATATATATATATATATATATATTTATATATATATATATATATATATATATATATATATATATATATATATATATATATATATATATATATATATATATATATATATTTATATATATATATATATATATATATATATATATATATATATATATATATATATATATATATATATATATATATATATATATATATATATATATATATGAAGACGTTTAGTTTAAAATTTCGTTCATCTTCTGACGTTTATTTTCAGCTGGGTCCCGCCTCTATCCAAGGTCCTAGATATCCATCATTCGTGTTTGTGTTCTTATCCAAGGGCTTTTTATTGTCCCTACGGGTTGTTCCTAACGTACAACCTTCCATGTACCTCCAAGTTGCCCTCAGTTTCTTGGTGCCATACATGTCAATTAGACTGGATAATGGCATTAAATAGCGCCCCTAGTTGGCGGAAATAGGGTGGGGCCAGTGCTGGAAATGCCCGATGCCGTTGTCCACTTTGGACCGCAGCCGAATTACCGTTCGAAATGGACCGACGTGGAGGGGCCTTCTAGCCCCTCCCCCACCCACCTCAGGGACTAAGGTATGTGAAAACACAACATTCGAATATGGCGAAGTTAAGTCACATAAGGAGTTAGTCGACGGCTGAAGTCTCGAATTGATTCGACAACCGTGGTTCGAATCCCTCCTTAAACTTATATCAGCAAATACGTTTAATTCACTTAACGATCAAGTGATACATTCACCACAAGAAAACTATTAAAAACAAGGTCAGCTGACCTAAGTCGCGTGCCCTCAATTATTCTGACTTATGACCTTTAACACTGTCAACAAGTGGGGAAATACGACCCATAGTTAGTTTTTATTTAATAATTTTCGGACTAACCTTGGGAGGACCTTGGCAATTATATCATTCGAAAGAGAATGTAAAACAACTTTAGAGTTTCAAATTTCGTTAGAATCAGCCAAATAGTTACGAAGTTATTGCCAAATAATTCCCAGGCTAACCTTAGGAGGACCGTGGCAATTATATCATTCAAAAGAGAATGTAATACAACATAAGGGTTTTAAATTTCGTTAGAATCAGCCAATTAGTTACGATGTTGTTGCAAAATAATTCCCGGACTAACCTTGGGAGGACAGGGGCAATTATCATTCGAAAGAGAATGTAAAACATCATAAGGGTTTCAACTTTCGTTAGAATCGGCCTAAATAGTTACAATGTTATTGCCAAATAATTCCCAGGCTAACTTTGAGAGGACCGTGGCAATTATATCATTCGAAAGAGAATGTAATGCAACATAAGGGTTTCAAACTTTGTTATAATCAGCCAAATAGTTACGATGTTATTGCCAAATAATTCCCGGGCTAACCTTGGGAGGACCAGGGCAATTATCATTCGAAAGAGAATGTAAAACAACATAAGGGTTTCAACTTTCGTTAGAATCGGTCGAATAGTTACGAAGTTATTGTCAAATAATTCCAGGACTAACCTTGAGAGGACCGAGGCAATTATATCATTCGTAAGACAATGTGAAACAACATAAGGGTTTCAACTTTCGTTAGAATCGGCTGAATTATTACGATGTTATTGCCAAATAATTCCCGGAATAACCTTAGGAGGACCGTGGTAATTATATCATTCGAAACAGAATGTAAAACAACATAAGGGTTTCAAATTTTGTTAGATTCGGCCAAATAGTTACGATGTTATTGGCAAAAAACTTATTGAAAAGTAAAATGATTACCCTCCGACCGACCTACCTACGGATTGACATAATAAATTATAGAGTAGCGTGCACGCGACTAAAAATAAAATAAACTATATTAAAATGTTAACATTTAACAAATAATAAAGGGACAAGGTCATCTAACGCAAAATTAACTAAGGTTACGCAAAGACTCATTAAGCTTATTAAAAAAACGATTCAGAATATACCATAGAACATATGATACAAAAATATGGAAGACACTTGAAAACATCAAATCATTAGAGGTGAAATACAGCATACTAATTGGTAAACATTGAATGAAAACACTATATGATAAACAGGTAAATATAATCACTGAGAATAATTATTGAAAGGGTAGAAAATATTTATCTCCAATTATATGATAGAATGACTGCCCACACCCGATAACTACTACTTACCAAATAAAGAGGATATCCCACCGAGAACGAATTAAGAAATTTTGCACGCACCTAAAAGCATAAAAAATGGTAAAGCTCCATGAGCAGATGGGTGTAACAAGCGACACTATAAAGGAAATGTATGAAGAATTTGCTGGCCTACTAGGTCGTCTCTTTACAAAATAAACGGTTCCGCTGTATTTCTTTCAACAAAAAAAGAGACAGGGAACACTTAAAGAACTATATGGTAGGTAAGCACTTCTTATCAGTAAAATATGAATTACTTACAAAAGTAATGACCTACAGACAAACACAAATACTCGATTGCAATCAACTTTCGTAACAGGTAGATTTATTTCACCAGTAACTAGAGTACTTGCCGTCAACTATAGACGGTTAAAAAGTTGTGGCAGAGAACAAAGGAATACAAAAATATTCCTCTACATAGGATTTGTTTACCATGAGCATTTCACTCAGTAAACACAGATTCAGTTTTAATAACACTACAGAAACAAAGAATTAACAAACATACATTGATATACTCTCTTTCATTTGGCGTCATGCAACATCGTCATTTAGGTTGCACTCCGTCAATTATTAATATAAAAAGGAGTGACGCAAGAGGACGCCATTTCCCCCAAACAGTTTATTGTAGTGCTTGGAGTGGGATGAAAAGGGGATCAAAAGTATTGAAAGTTATTTAAGTCACTTTTGCTTTACTAAAGACCTAGTATTATTTGTCCTAAATCTATAAGAATTGCAGTCAAATGATAGATGGAATTTAGCTTAAACCATTCTCAAAATTAGAGTGGAGATGAACTTTTCAAAGACCAAAAAATAAGATCGATCGTTTTGCAGAAGATAAAGCAATTAGAATTGACGATAAAGTTGTAAAGCTGGTACGAGATTAGTTATAATTAGGGCTAATTGTGAGTCCTAATGAGGACAGGGACAAGTAAATTACTAGAACAAAATTAGAATGGAAATCAACATTTGAAAGGCGAAAATAATCATAATGATAAATATTTTAACAGAAAATATTTATAATTAGGTGAACTTGAATCTCTAGGTAGGAACAGGGGATAGGAAATTAGTAGAAGTAATTTAGGCAATTAGACATGACGATAAAGTTTTAAAGCTCGTATGAGAATAGTTCTAATTAGGGAAACTTGAATCTCTAGGTAGGACCAGTTAAAAGGAAATTAGTAGAAGTAATTTAGGCAATTAGACTTGACGATAAAGTTTTAAAGCTCGTATGAGAATAGTTCTAATTAGGGAAACTTTAATCGTAGGTAGGACCAGTTGAATGGAAATTAGTAGAAGTAATTTAGGCAATTAGACATGACGATAAAGTTTTAAAGCTCGTATGAGAATAGTTCTAATTAGGGAAACTTGAATCTCTAGGTAGGACCAGTTAAAAGGAAATTAGTAGAAGTAATTTAGGCAATTAGACTTGACGATAAAGTTTTAAAGCTCGTATGAGAATAGTTCTAATTAGGGAAACTTTAATCGTAGGTAGGACCAGTTGAATGGAAATTAGTAGAAGTAATTTAGGCAATTAGACATGACGATAAAGTTTTAAAGCTCGTATGAGAATAGTTCTAATTAGGGAAACATGAATCTCTAGGTAAGACCAGTTGAAAGGAAATTAGTAGAAGTAATTTAGGCAAATAGACATGACGATAAAGTTTTAAAGCTCGTATGAGAATAGTTCTAATTAGGGAAACTTGAATCTCTAGGTAGGACTAGTTGAAAGGAAATTAGTAGAAGTAATTTAGGCAATTAGACATGACGATAAAGTTTTAAAGCTCGTATGAGAATAGTTCTAATTAGGAAAACTTGAATCTCTAGGTAGGACCAGCTGAACGGAAATTAGTAGAAGTAATTTAGGCAATTAGACTTGACGATAAAGTTTTAAAGCTCGTATGAGAATAGTTCTAATTAGGGAAACTTAAATCTCTAGGTAGGACCAGTTGAATGGAAATTAGTAGAAGTAATTTAGGCAATTAGACATGACGATGAAGTTTTAAAGCTCGTATGAGAATAGTTCAAATTAGGGAAACTTGAATCTCTAGGTAGGACCAGTTGAAAGGAAATTAGTAGAAGTAATTTAGGCAATTAGACATGACGATAAAGTTTTGAAGCTCGTATGAGAATAGTTCTAATTAGGGAAACTTGAATCTCTAGGTAGGACCAGTTAAAAGAAAATTAGTAGAAGTAATTTAGGCAATTAGACATGACGATAAAGTTTTAAAGCTCGTATGAGAATAATTCTAATTAGGGAAACTTGAATCGTAAGTAGGAAGAGGGAAAAGGAAATTAGTAGAAGTAATTTAGGAAATTAGACTTGAAGATAAAGTTTATAGCTCATATGAGAATAATTCTAGTTAGGGAAACTGGAATCGCTAGGTAGGAACAGGGAAGAGGAAATTAGTAGAAGTAATTTAGGCCCTTAGACTTGACGATAAAGTTTTAAAGCTCGTATGAGAATAGTTCTAATTAGGAAAACTTGAATCTCTAGGTAGGACCAGTTGAAAGGAAATTAGTAGAAGTAATTTAGGCAATTAGGCATTATGATAAAATTTTAAAGCTCGTATGAGAATAGTTCTAATTAGGGAAGCTTGAATCTCTAGGTAAGAACAGGGGATAGGAAAAGAGTAGAAGTAATTTAGGCAATTAGACATGACGATAAAGTTTTAAAGCTCGAATAAGAATAGTTCTAATTAGGGAAACTTTAATCGTAGGTAGAAAGAGGGAAAAGAAAATTAGTAGTAGTAATTAAGGCAATTAGACATGACGATAAAGTTTTAAAGCTCGTATGAGAATAGTTCTAATTGGGAAAACTTGAATCTCTAGGTAGGACCAGTTGAAAGGATATTAGTAGAAGTAATTTAGGCAATTAGACATGACGATAAAGTTTTAAAGCTCGTATGAAAATAGTTCTAATTAGGGAAACTTGAATCTCTAGGTAGGACCAGTTGAAAGGAAATTAGTGAAGTAATTTAGGCAATTAGACATGACGATAAAGTTTTAAAGCTCGTATGAGAATAGTTCTAATTAGGGAAACTTGAATCTCTAGGTAGGACCAGCTGAACGGAAATTAGTAGAAGTAATTTAGGCAATTAGACTTGACGATAAAGTTTTAAAGCTCGTATGAGAATAGTTCTAATTAGGGAAACTTAAATCTCTAGGTAGGACCAGTTGAATGGAAATTAGTAGAAGTAATTTAGGCAATTAGACATGACGATAAAGTTTTAAAGCTCGTATGAGAATAGTTCTAATTATGGAAACTTGAATCTCTAGGTAGGACCAGTTGAAAGGAAATTAGTAGAAGTAATTTAGGCAATTAGACATGACGATAAAGTTTTAAAGCTCGTATGAGAATAGTTCTAATTAGGGAAACTTGAATCTCTAGGTAGGAACAGGGGAAAGGAAATTTGTAGAAGTAATTTAGGCAATTAGACATGACGATAAAGTTTTAAAGCTCGTATGAGAATAGTTCTAATTAGGGAAACTTGAATCTCTAGGTAGGACTAGTTGAAAGGAAATTAGTAGAAGTAATTTAGGCAATTAGACATGACGATAAAGTTTTGAAGCTCGTATGAGAATAGTTCTAATTAGGGAAACTTGAATCTCTAGGTAGGACCAGTTGAAAGGAAATTAGTAGAAGTAATTTAGGCAATTAGACTTGACGATAAAGTTTTAAAGCTCGTATGAGAATAGTTCTAATTAGGGAAACTTAAATCTCTAGGTAGGACCAGTTGAATGGAAATTATTAGAAGTAATTTAGGCAATTAGACATGACGATGAAGTTTTAAAGCTCGTATGAAAATAGTTCAAATTAGGGAAACTTGAATCTCTAGGTAGGACCAGTTGAAAGGAAATTAGTAGAAGTAATTTAGGCAATTAGACATGACGATAAAGTTTTGAAGCTCGTATGAGAATAGTTCTAATTAGGGAAACTTGAATCTCTAGGTAGGACCAGTTAAAAGAAAATTAGTAGAAGTAATTTAGGCAATTAGACATGACGATAAAGTTTAAAAGCTCGTATGAGAATAATTCTAATTAGGGAAACTTGAATCGTAAGTAGGAAGAGGGAAAAGGAAATTAGTAGAAGTAATTTAAGAAATTAGACTTGAAGATAAAGTTTATAGCTCATATGAGAATAATTCTAGTTAGGGAAACTTGAATCACTAGGTAGGAACAGGGGATAGGAAATTAGTAGAAGTAATTTAGGCCCTTAGACTTGACGATAAAGTTTTAAAGCTCGTATGAGAATAGTTCTAATTAGGGAAACTTGAATCGTAGATAGGAAGAGGATAAAGGAAATTAGTAGAAGTAATTTAGGCAATTAGACTTGACGATAAAGTTTTAAAGCTCGTATGAGAATAGTTCTAATTAGGGAAACTTGAATCCTTAGGTAGGACCAGTTGAAAGGAAATTAGTATTAGTAATTTAGGCCCTAAACTTGACGATAAAGTTTTAAAGCTCGTATGAGAATAGTTCTAATTAGGGAAACTTGAATCTCTAGGTAGGATCAGTTGAAAGGAAATTAGTAGAAGTAATTTAGGCAAATAGACATGACGATGAAGCTTTAAAGCTCATATGAGAATGGTTCTAATTAGGGAAACTTGAATCTCTAGGTAGGACCAGTTGAAAGGAAATTAGTAGAAGTAATTTAGGCAATTAGACATGACGATAAAGTTTTAAAGCTCGTATGAGAATAGTTCTAATTAGGGAAACATGAATCTCTAGGTAGGACTAGTTGAAAGGAAATTAGTAGAAGTAATTTAGGCAATTTGACATGACGATAAAGTTTTAAAGCTCGTATGAGAATAGTTCTAATTAGGGAAACTTGAATCTCTAGGTAGGACCAGCTGAACGGAAATTAGTAGAAGTAATTTAGGCAATTAGACTTGACGATAAAGTTTTAAAGCTCGTATGAGAATAGTTCTAATTAGGGAAACTTAAATCTCTAGGTAGGACCAGTTGAATGGAAATTAGTAGAAGTAATTTAGGCAATTAGACATGACGATGAAGTTTTAAAGCTCGTATGAGAATAGTTCTAATTAGGGAAACTTGAATCTCTAGGTAGGACCAGTTGAATGGAAATTAGTAGAAGTAATTTAGGCAATTAGACATGACGATGAAGTTTTAAAGCTCGTATGAGAATAGTTCTAATTAGGGAAACTTGAATCTCTAGGTAGGACCAGTTGAATGGAAATTAGTAGAAGTAATTTAGGCAATTAGACATGACGATAAAGTTTTAAAGCTCGTATGAGAATAGTTCTAATTAGGGAAACTTGAATCTCTAGGTAGGACCAGTTGAAAGGAAATTAGTAGAAGTAATTTAGGCAAATAGACATGACGATAAAGTTTTAAAGCTCGTATGAGAATAGTTCTAATTAGGGAAACTTGAATCTCTAGGTAGGACTAGTTGAAAGGAAATTAGTAGAAGTAATTTAGGCAATTAGACATGACGATAAAGTTTTAAAGCTCGTATGAGAATAGTTCTAATTAGGAAAACTCTAATCTCTAGGTAGGACCAGCTGAACGGAAATTAGTAGAAGTAATTTAGGCAATTAGACTTGACGATAAAGTTTTAAAGCTCGTATGAGAATAGTTCTAATTAGGGAAACTTAAATCTCTAGGTAGGACCAGTTGAATGGAAATTAGTAGAAGTAATTTAGGCAATTAGACATGACGATGAAGTTTTAAAGCTCGTATGAGAATAGTTCAAATTAGGGAAACTTGAATCTCTAGGTAGGACCATTTGAAAGGAAATTAGTAGAAGTAATTTAGGCAATTAGACATGACGATAAAGTTTTGAAGCTCGTATGAGAATAGTTCTAATTAGGGAAACTTGAATCTCTAGGTAGGACCAGTTAAAAGAAAATTAGTAGAAGTAATTTAGGCAATTAGACATGACGATAAAGTTTTAAAGCTCGTATGAGGATAATTCTAATTAGGGAAACTTGAATCGTAAGTAGGAAGAGGGAAAAGGAAATTAGTAGAAGTAATTTAGGAAATTAGACTTGAAGATAAAGTTTATAGCTCATATGAGAATAATTCTAGTTAGGGAAACTGGAATCGCTAGGTAGGAACAGGGAAGAGGAAATTAGTAGAAGTAATTTAGGCCCTTAGACTTGACGATAAAGTTTTAAAGCTCGTATGAGAATAGTTCTAATTAGGAAAACTTGAATCTCTAGGTAGGACCAGCTGAACGGAAATTAGTAGAAGTAATTTAGGCAATTAGACTTGACGATAAAGTTTTAAAGCTCGTATGAGAATAGTTCTAATTAGGGAAACTTGAATCTCTAGGTAGGACCAGTTGAAAGGAAATTAGTAGAAGTAATTTAGGCAATTAGGCATTATGATAAAATTTTAAAGCTCGTATGAGAATAGTTCTAATTAGGGAAGCTTGAATCTCTAGGTAAGAACAGGGGATAGGAAAAGAGTAGAAGTAATTTAGGCAATTAGACATGACGATAAAGTTTTAAAGCTCGAATAAGAATAGTTCTAATTTGGGAAACTTTAATCGTAGGTAGAAAGAGGGAAAAGAAAATTAGTAGTAGTAATTAAGGCAATTAGACATGACGATAAAGTTTTAAAGCTCGTATGAGAATAGTTCTAATTGGGAAAACTTGAATCTCTAGGTAGGACCAGTTGAAAGGATATTAGTAGAAGTAATTTAGGCAATTAGACATGACGATAAAGTTTTAAAGCTCGTATGAAAATAGTTCTAATTAGGGAAACTTGAATCTCTAGGTAGGACCAGTTGAAAGGAAATTAGTGAAGTAATTTAGGCAATTAGACATGACGATAAAGTTTTAAAGCTCGTATGAGAATAGTTCTAATTAGGGAAACTTGAATCTCTAGGTAGGACTAGCTGAACGGAAATTAGTAGAAGTAATTTAGGCAATTAGACTTGACGATAAAGTTTTAAAGCTCGTATGAGAATAGTTCTAATTAGGGAAACTTAAATCTCTAGGTAGGACCAGTTGAATGGAAATTAGTAGAAGTAATTTAGGCAATTAGACATGACGATAAAGTTTTAAAGCTCGTATGAGAATAGTTCTAATTATGGAAACTTGAATCTCTAGGTAGGACCAGTTGAAAGGAAATTAGTAGAAGTAATTTAGGCAATTAGACATGACGATAAAGTTTTAAAGCTCGTATGAGAATAGTTCTAATTAGGGAAACTTGAATCTCTAGGTAGGAACAGGGGAAAGGAAATTTGTAGAAGTAATTTAGGCAATTAGACATGACGATAAAGTTTTAAAGCTCGTATGAGAATAGTTCTAATTAGGGAAACTTGAATCTCTAGGTAGGACTAGTTGAAAGGAAATTAGTAGAAGTAATTTAGGCAATTAGACATGACGATAAAGTTTTGAAGCTCGTATGAGAATAGTTCTAATTAGGGAAACTTGAATCTCTAGGTAGGACCAGTTGAAAGGAAATTAGTAGAAGTAATTTAGGCAATTAGACTTGACGATAAAGTTTTAAAGCTCGTATGAGAATAGTTCTAATTAGGGAAACTTAAATCTCTAGGTAGGACCAGTTGAATGGAAATTATTAGAAGTAATTTAGGCAATTAGACATGACGATGAAGTTTTAAAGCTCGTATGAAAATAGTTCAAATTAGGGAAACTTGAATCTCTAGGTAGGACCAGTTGAAAGGAAATTAGTAGAAGTAATTTAGGCAATTAGACATGACGATAAAGTTTTGAAGCTCGTATGAGAATAGTTCTAATTAGGGAAACTTGAATCTCTAGGTAGGACCAGTTAAAAGAAAATTAGTAGAAGTAATTTAGGCAATTAGACATGACGATAAAGTTTAAAAGCTCGTATGAGAATAATTCTAATTAGGGAAACTTGAATCGTAAGTAGGAAGAGGGAAAAGGAAATTAGTAGAAGTAATTTAAGAAATTAGACTTGAAGATAAAGTTTATAGCTCATATGAGAATAATTCTAGTTAGGGAAACTTGAATCACTAGGTAGGAACAGGGGATAGGAAATTAGTAGAAGTAATTTAGGCCCTTAGACTTGACGATAAAGTTTTAAAGCTCGTATGAGAATAGTTCTAATTAGGGAAACTTGAATCGTAGATAGGAAGAGGATAAAGGAAATTAGTAGAAGTAATTTAGGCAATTAGACTTGACGATAAAGTTTTAAAGCTCGTATGAGAATAGTTCTAATTAGGGAAACTTGAATCCTTAGGTAGGACCAGTTGAAAGGAAATTAGTATTAGTAATTTAGGCCCTAAACTTGACGATAAAGTTTTAAAGCTCGTATGAGAATAGTTCTAATTAGGGAAACTTGAATCTCTAGGTAGGATCAGTTGAAAGGAAATTAGTAGAAGTAATTTAGGCAAATAGACATGACGATGAAGCTTTAAAGCTCATATGAGAATGGTTCTAATTAGGGAAACTTGAATCTCTAGGTAGGACCAGTTGAAAGGAAATTAGTAGAAGTAATTTAGGCAATTAGACATGACGATAAAGTTTTAAAGCTCGTATGAGAATAGTTCAAATTAGGGAAACATGAATCTCTAGGTAGGACTAGTTGAAAGGAAATTAGTAGAAGTAATTTAGGCAATTTGACATGACGATAAAGTTTTAAAGCTCGTATGAGAATAGTTCTAATTAGGGAAACTTGAATCTCTAGGTAGGACCAGCTGAACGGAAATTAGTAGAAGTAATTTAGGCAATTAGACTTGACGATAAAGTTTTAAAGCTCGTATGAGAATAGTTCTAATTAGGGAAACTTAAATCTCTAGGTAGGACCAGTTGAATGGAAATTAGTAGAAGTAATTTAGGCAATTAGACATGACGATGAAGTTTTAAAGCTCGTATGAGAATAGTTCAAATTAGGGAAACTTGAATCTCTAGGTAGGACCAGTTGAAAGGAAATTAGTAGAAGTAATTTAGGCAAATAGACATGACGATAAAGTTTTGAAGCTCGTATGAGAATAGTTCTAATTAGGGAAACTTGAATCTCTAGGTAGGACCAGTTAAAAGAAAATTAGTAGAAGTAATTTAGGCAATTAGACATGACGATAAAGTTTTAAAGCTCGTATGAGAATAATTCTAATTAGGGAAACTTGAATCGTAAGTAGGAAGATGGAAAAGGAAATTAGTAGAAGTAATTTAGGAAATTAGACTTGAAGATAAAGTTTATAGCTCATATGAGAATAATTCTAGTTAGGGAAACTTGAATCGCTAGGTAGGAACAGGGGATAGGAAATTAGTTGAAGTAATTTAGGCCCTTAGACTTGACGATAAAGTTTTAAAGCTCGTATGAGTATAGTTCTAATTAGGGAAACTTGAATCGTAGGTAGGAAGAGGATAAAGGAAATTAGTAGAAGTAATTTAGGCAATTAGACTTGACGATAAAGTTTTAAAGCTCGTATGAGAATAGTTCTAATTAGGGAAACTTGAATCCTTAGGTAGGACCAGTTGAAAGGAAATTAGTATTAGTAATTTAGGCCCTTAGACTTGACGATAAAGTTTTAAAGCTCGTATGAGAATAGTTCTAATTAGGGAAACTTGAATCTCTAGGTAGGATCAGTTGAAAGGAAATTAGTAGAAGTAATTTAGGCAAATAGACATGACGATGAAGCTTTAAAGCTCATATGAGAATGGTTCTATTTAGGAAAACTTGAATCTCTAGGTAGGACCAGCTGAACGGAAATTAGTATAAGTAATTTAGGCAATTAGACTTGACGATAAAGTTTTAAAGCTCGTATGAGAATAGTTCTAATTAGGGAACCTCGAATCCTTAGGTAGACCAGTTGAAAGGAAATTAGTAGAAGTAATTTAGGCAATTAGACATGACGATAAAGTTTTAAAGCTCGTATGAGAATAGTTCTAATTAGGGAAACTTGAATCTCTAGGTAGGACCAGTTGAAAGGAAATTAGTAGAAGTAATTTAGGCAATTAGACATGACGATAAAGTTTTAAAGCTCGTATGAGAATAATTCTAATTAGGGAAACTTGAATCTATAGGTAGGACTAGTTGAAAGGAAATTAGTAGAAGTAATTTAGGCAATTAGACATGACGATAAAGTTTTAAAGCTCGTATGAGAATAGTTCTAATTAGGAAAACTTGAATCTCTAGGTAGGACCAGCTGAACGGAAATTAGTAGAAGTAATTTAGGCAATTAGACTTGACGATAAAGTTTTAAAGCTCGTATGAGAATAGTTCTAATTAGGGAAACTTAAATCTCTAGGTAGGACCAGTTGAATGGAAATTAGTAGAAGTAATTTAGGCAATTAGACATGACGATGAAGTTTTAAAGCTCGTATGAGAATAGTTCAAATTAGGGAAACTTGAATCTCTAGGTAGGACCAGTTGAAAGGAAATTAGTAGAAGTAATTTAGGCAATTAGACATGACGATAAAGTTTTGAAGCTCGTATGAGAATAGTTCTAATTAGGGAAACTTGAATCTCTAGGTAGGACCAGTTAAAAGAAAATTAGTAGAAGTAATTTAGGCAATTAGACATGACGATAAAGTTTTAAAGCTCGTATGAGAATAATTCTAATTAGGGAAACTTGAATCGTAAGTAGGAAGAGGGAAAAGGAAATTAGTAGAAGTAATTTAGGAAATTAGACTTGAAGATAAAGTTTATAGCTCATATGAGAATAATTCTAGTTAGGGAAACTTGAATCGCTAGGTAGGAACAGGGGATAGGAAATTAGTAGAAATAATTTAGGCCCTTAGACTTGACGATAAAGTTTTAAAGCTCGTATGAGAATAGTTCTAATTAGGGAAACTTGAATCGTAGGTAGGAAGAGGATTAAGGAAATTAGTAGAAGTAATTTAGGCAATTTGACTTGACGATAAAGTTTTAAAGCTCGTATGAGAATAGTTCTAATTAGGGAAACTTGAATCCTTAGGTAGGACCAGTTGAAAGGAAATTAGTAGAAGTAATTTAGGCCCTTAGACTTGACGATAAAGTTTTAAAGCTCGTATGAGAATAGTTCTAATTAGGGAAACTTGAATCTCTAGGTATGATCAGTTGAAAGGAAATTAGTAGAAGTAATTTAGGCAAATAGACATGACGATAAAGCTTTAAAGCTCATATTAGAATAGTTCTAATTAGGGAAACTTGAATCTCTAGGTAGGACCAGTTAAAAGGAAATTAGTAGAAGTAATTTAGGCAATTTGACTTGACGATAAAGTTTTAAAGCTCGTATAAGAATAGTTTTAATTAGGGAAACTTGAATCTCTAGGTAGGACCAGTTGAATGGAAATTAGTAGAAGTAATTTAGGCAATTAGACATGAAGATAAAGTTTTAAAGCTCGTATGAGAATAGTTCTAATTAGGGAAACTTGAATCTCTAGGTAGGACCAGTTGAAAGGAAATTAGTAGAAGTAATTTAGGCAATTAGACATGACGATAAAGTTTTAAAGCTCGTATGAGAATAGTTCTAATTAGGGAAACTTGAATCTCTAGGTAGAACTAGTTGAAAGGAAATTAGTAGAAGTAATTTAGGCATTTAGTCATGACGATAAAGTTTTAAAGTTCGTATGAGAATAGTTCTAATTAGGAAAACCTGAATCTCTAGGTAGGACCAGCTGAACGGAAATTAGTAGAAGTAATTTAGGCAATTAGACTTGACGATAAAATTTAAAGCTCGTATGAGAATAGTTCTAATTAGGGAAACTTAAATCTCTAGGTAGGACCAGTTGAATGGAAATTATTAGAAGTAATTTAGGCAATTAGACATGACGATGAAGATTTAAAGCTCGTAAGAGAATAGTTCAAATTAGGGAAACTTGAATCTCTAGGTAGGACCAGTTGAAAGGAAATTAGTAGAAGTAATTTAGGCAATTAGACATGACGATAAAGTTTTAAAGCTCGTATGAGAATAGTTCTAATTAGGGAAACTTGAATCTCTATGTAGGACTAGTTAAAAAGAAATTAGTAGAAGTAATTTAGGCAATTAGACATGATGATAAAGTTTTAAAGCTCGTATGAGAATAGTTCTATTCAGGGAAACTTGAATCTCTAGGTAGGACCAGCTGAACGGAAATTAGTAGAAGTAATTTAGGCAATTAGACTTGACGATAAAGTTTTAAAGCTCGTATGAGAATAGTTCTAATTAGGAAAACTTAAATCTCTAGGTAGGACCAGTTGAATGAAAATTATTACAAGTAATTTAGGCAATTAGACATGACGATGAAGTTTTAAAGCTCGTATGAAAATAGTTCAAATTAGGGAAACTTGAATCTCTAGGTAGGACCAGTTGAAAGGAAATTAGTAGAAGTAATTTAGGCAATTAGACATGACGATAAAGTTTTGAAGCTCGTATGAGAATAGTTCTAATTAGGGAAACTTGAATCTCTAGGTAGGACCAGTTAAAAGAAAATTAGTAGAAGTAATTTAGGCAATTAGACATGACGATAAAGTTTAAAAGCTCGTATGAAAATAATTCTAATTAGGGAAACTTGAATCGTAAGTAGGAAGAGGGAAAAGGAAATTAGTAGAAGTAATTTAGGAAATTAGACTTGAAGATAAAGTTTATAGCTCATATGAGAATAATTCTAGTTAGGGAAACTTGAATCGCTAAGTAGGAACAGGGGATAGGAAATTAGTTGAAGTAATTTAGGCCCTTAGAATTGACGATAAAGTTTTAAAGCTCGTATGAGAATAGTTCTAATTAGGGAAACTTGAATCGTAGGTAGGAAGAGGATAAAGGAAATTAGTAGAAGTAATTTAGGCAATTAGACTTGACGATAAAGTTTTAAAGCTCGTATGAGAATAGTTCTAATTAGGGAAACTTGAATCCTTAGGTAGGACCAGTTGAAAGGAAATTAGTATAAGTAATTTAGGCCCTTAGACTTGACGATAAAGTTTTAAAGCTCGTATGAGAATAGTTCTAATTAGGGAAACTTGAATCTCTAGGTAGGATCAGTTGAAAGGAAATTAGTAGAAGTAATTTAGGCAAATAGACATGACGATGAAGCTTTAAAGCTCATATGAGAATAGTTCTAATTAGGGAAACTTGAATCTCTAGGTAGGACCAGTTGAAAGGAAATTAGTAGAAGTAATTTAGGCAATGAGACATGACGATAAAGTTTTAAAGCTCGTATGAGAATAGTTCTAATTAGGGAAACATGAATCTCTAGGTAGGACTAGTTGAAAGGAAATTAGTAGAAGTAATTTAGGCAATTTGACATGACGATAAAGTTTTAAAGCTCGTATGAGAATAGTTCTAATTAGGGAAACTTGAATCTCTAGGTAGGACCAGCTGAACGGAAATTAGTAGAAGTAATTTAGGCAATTAGACTTGACGATAAAGTTTTAAAGCTCGTATGAGAATAGTTCTAATTAGGGAAACTTAAATCTCTAGGTAGGACCAGTTGAATGGAAATTAGTAGAAGTAATTTAGGCAATTAGACATGACGATGAAGTTTTAAAGCTCGTATGAGAATAGTTCAAATTAGGGAAACTTGAATCTCTAGGTAGGACCAGTTGAAAGGAAATTAGTAGAAGTAATTTAGGCAAATAGACATGACGATAAAGTTTTGAAGCTCGTATGAGAATATTTCTAATTAGGGAAACTTGAATCTCTAGGTAGGACCAGTTAAAAGAAAATTAGTAGAAGTAATTTAGGCAATTAGACATGACGATAAAGTTTTAAAGCTCGTATGAGAATAATTCTAATTAGGGAAACTTGAATCGTAAGTAGGAAGAGGGAAAAGGAAATTAGTAGAAGTAATTTAGGAAATTAGACTTGAAGATAAAGTTTATAGCTCATATGAGAATAATTCTAGTTAGGGAAACTTGAATTGCTAGGTAGGAACAGGGGATAGGAAATTAGTAGAAGTAATTTAGGCCCTTAGACTTGACGATAAAGTTTTAAAGCTCGTATGAGAATAGTTCTAATTAGGAAAAATTGAATCTCTAGGTAGGACCAGCTGAACGGAAATTAGTATAAGTAATTTAGGCAATTAGACTTGACGATAAAGTTTCAAAGCTCGTATGAGAATAGTTCTAATTAGGGAACCTCGAATCCTTAGGTAGGACCAGTTGAAAGGAAATTAGTAGAAGTAATTTAGGCAATTAGACATGACGATAAAGTTTTAAAGCTCGTATGAGAATAGTTCTAATTAGGGAAACTTGAATCTCTAGGTAGGACCAGTTGAAAGGAAATTAGTAGAAGTAATTTAGGCAATTAGACATGACGATAAAGTTTTAAAGCTCGTATGAGAATAGTTCTAATTAGGGAAACTTGAATCTATAGGTAGGACTAGTTGAAAGGAAATTAGTAGAAGTAATTTAGGCAATTAGACATGACGATAAAGTTTTAAAGCTCGTATGAGAATAGTTCTAATTAGGAAAACTTGAATCTCTAGGTAGGACCAGCTGAACGAAAATTAGTAGAAGTAATTTAGGCAATTAGACTTGACGATAAAGTTTTAAAGCTCGTATGAGAATAGTTCTAATTAGGGAAACTTAAATCTCTAGGTAGGACCAGTTGAATGGAAATTAGTAGAAGTAATTTAGGCAATTAGACATGACGATGAAGTTTTAAAGCTCGTATGAGAATAGTTCAAATTAGGGAAACTTGAATCTCTAGGTAGGACCAGTTGAAAGGAAATTAGTAGAAGTAATTTAGGCAATTAGACATGACGATAAAGTTTTGAAGCTCGTATGAGAATAGTTCTAATTAGGGAAACTTGAATCTCTAGGTAGGACCAGTTAAAAGAAAATTAGTAGAAGTAATTTAGGCAATTAGACATGACGATAAAGTTTTAAAGCTCGTATGAGAATAATTCTAGTTAGGGAAACTTGAATCGCTAGGTAGGAACAGGGGATAGGAAAGTAGTAGAAATAATTTAGGCCCTTAGACTTGACGATAAAGTTTTAAAGCTCGTATGAGAATAGTTCTAATTAGGGAAACTTGAATCGTAGGTAGGAAGAGGGTTAAGGAAATTAGTAGAAGTAATTTAGGCAATTAGACTTGACGATAAAGTTTTAAAGCTCGTATGAGAATAGTTCTAATTAGGGAAACTTGAATCCTTAGGTAGGACCAGTTGAAAGGAAATTAGTAGAAGTAATTTAGGCCCTTAGACTTGACGATAAAGTTTTAAAGCTCGTATGAGAATAGTTCTAATTAGGGAAACTTGAATCTCTAGGTATGATCAGTTGAAAGGAAATTAGTAGAAGTAATTTAGGCAAATAGACATGACGATAAAGCTTTAAAGCTCATATTAGAATAGTTTTAATTAGGGAAACTTGAATCTCTAGGTAGGACCAGTTAAAAGGAAATTAGTAGAAGTAATTTAGGCAATTTGACTTGACGATAAAGTTTTAAAGCTCGTATGAGAATAGTTTTAATTAGGGAAACTTGAATCTTTAGGTAGGACCAGTTGAATGGAAATTAGTAGAAGTAATTTAGGCAATTAGACATGACGATAAAGTTTTAAAGCTCATATGAGAATAGTTCTAATTAGGGAAACTTGAATCTCTAGGTTGTACCAGTTGAAAGGAAATTAGTAGAAGTAATTTAGGCAATTAGACATGACGATAAAGTTTTAAAGCTCGTATGAGAATAGTTCTAATTAGGGAAACTTGAATCTCTAGGTAGGACCAGTTGAAAGGAAATTAGTAGAAGTAATTTAGGCAATTAGACATGACGATAAAGTTTTAAAGCTCGTATGAGAATAGTTCTAATTAGGGAAACTTGAATCTCTAGGTAGGACTAGTTGAAAGGAAATTAGTAGAAGTAATTTAGGCAATTAGACATGACGATAAAGTTTTAAAGTTCGTATGAGAATAGTTCTAATTAGGAAAACTTGAATCTCTAGGTAGGACCAGCTGAACGGAAATTAGTAGAAGTAATTTAGGCAATTAGACTTGACGATAAAATTTAAAGCTCGTATGAGAATAGTTCTAATTAGGGAAACTTAAATCTCTAGAAAGGACCAGTTGAATGGAAATTATTAGAAGTAATTTAGGCAATTAGACATGACGATGAAGTTTTAAAGCTCGTAAGAGAATAGTTCAAATTAGGGAAACGTGAATCTCTAGGTAGGACCAGTTGAAAGGAAATTAGTAGAAGTAATTTAGGCAATTAGACATGACGATAAAGTTTTAAAGCTCGTATGAGAATAGTTCTAATTAGGGAAACTTGAATCTCTAGGTAGGACTAGTTAAAAGGAAATTAGTAGAAGTAATTTAGGCAATTAGACATGATGATAAAGTTTTAAAGCTCGTATGAGAATAGTTCTATTCAGGAAAACCTGAATCTCTAGGTAGGACCAGCTGAACGGAAATTAGTAGAAGTAATTTAGGCAATTAGACTTGACGATAAAGTTTTAAAGCTCGTATGAGAATAGTTCTAATTAGGAAAACTTAAATCTCTAGGTAGGACCAGTTGAATGGAAATTATTACAAGTAATTTTGTCAATTAGACATGACGATGAAGTTTTAAAGCTCGTATGAAAATAGTTCAAATTAGGGAAACTTGAATCTCTAGGTAGGACCAGTTGAAAGGAAATTAGTAGAAGTAATTTAGGCAAATAGACATGACGATAAAGCTTTAAAGCTCATATTAGAATAGTTCTAATTAGGGAAACTTGAATCTCTAGGTAGGACCAGTTAAAAGGAAATTAGTAGAAGTAATTTAGGCAATTTGACTTGACGATAAAGTTTTAAAGCTCGTATAAGAATAGTTTTAATTAGGGAAACTTGAATCTCTAGGTAGGACCAGTTGAAAGGAAATTAGTGAAGTAATTCAGGCAATTAGACATGACGATAAAGTTTTAAAGCTCGTATGAGAATAGTTCTAATTAGGGAAACTTGAATCTCTAGGTAGGACCAGCTGAACGGAAATTAGTAGAAGTAATTTAGGCAATTAGACTTGACGATAAAGTTTTAAAGCTCGTATGAAAAATAGTTCTAATTAGGGAAACTTGAATCGTAGGTAGGAAGAGGATAAAGGAAATTAGTAGAAGTAATTTAGGCAATTAGACTTGACGATAAAGTTTTAAAGCTCGTATGAGAATAGTTCTAATTAGGGAAACTTGAATCCTTAGGTAGGACCAGTTGAAAGGAAATTAGTATTAGTAATTTAGGCCCTTAGACTTGACGATAAAGTTTTAAAGCTCGTATGAGAATAGTTCTAATTAGGGAAACTTGAATCTCTAGGTAGGATCAGTTGAAAGGAAATTAGTAGAAGTAATTTAGGCAAATAGACATGACGATGAAGCTTTAAAGCTCATATGAGAATAGTTCTAATTAGGGAAACTTGAATCTCTAGGTAGGACCAGTTGAAAGGAAATTAGTAGAAGTAATTTAGGCAATTAGACATGACGATAAAGTTTTAAAGCTCGTATGAGAATAGTTCTAATTAGAGAAACATGAATCTCTAGGTAGGACTAGTTGAAAGGAAATTAGTAGAAGTAATTTAGGCAATTTGACATGACGATAAAGTTTTAAAGCTCGTATGAGAATAGTTCTAATTAGGGAAACTTGAATCTCTAGGTAGGACCAGCTGAACGGAAATTAGTAGAAGTAATTTAGGCAATTAGACTTGACGATAAAGTTTTAAAGCTCGTATGAGAATAGTTCTAATTAGGGAAACTTAAATCTCTAGGTAGGACCAGTTGAATGGAAATTAGTAGAAGTAATTTAGGCAATTAGACATGACGATGAAGTTTTAAAGCTCGTATGAGAATAGTTCAAATTAGGGAAACTTGAATCTCTAGGTAGGACCAGTTGAAAGGAAATTAGTAGAAGTAATTTAGGCAAATAGACATGACGATAAAGTTTTGAAGCTCGTATGAGAATAGTTCTAATTAGGGAAACTTGAATCTCTAGGTAGGACCAGTTAAAAGAAAATTAGTAGAAGTAATTTAGGCAATTAGACATGACGATAAAGTTTTAAAGCTCGTATGAGAATAATTCTAATTAGGGAAACTTGAATCGTAAGTAGGAAGAGGGAAAAGGAAATTAGTAGAAGTAATTTAGGAAATTAGACTTGAAGATAAAGTTTATAGCTCATATGAGAATAATTCTAGTTAGGGAAACTTGAATCGCTAGGTAGGAACAGGGGATAGGAAATTAGTAGAAGTAATTTAGGCCCTTAGACTTGACGATAAAGTTTTAAAGCTCGTATGAGAATAGTTCTAATTAGGAAAAATTGAATCTCTAGGTAGGACCAGCTGAACGGAAATTAGTATAAGTAATTTAGGCAATTAGACTTGACGATAAAGTTTCAAAGCTCGTATGAGAATAGTTCTAATTAGGGAACCTCGAATCCTTAGGTAGGACCAGTTGAAAGGAAATTAGTAGAAGTAATTTAGGCAATTAGACATGACGATAAAGTTTTAAAGCTCGTATGAGAATAGTTCTAATTAGGAAAACTTGAATCTCTAGGTAGGACCAGTTGAAAGGAAATTAGTAGAAGTAATTTATGCAATTAGACATGACGATAAAGTTTTAAAGCTCGTATGAGAATAGTTCTAATTAGGGAAACTTGAATCTATAGGTAGGACTAGTTGAAAGAAAATTAGTAGAAGTAATTTAGGCAATTAGACATGACGATAAAGTTTTAAAGCTCGTATGAGAATAGTTCTAATTAGGAAAACTTGAATCTCTAGGTAGGACCAGCTGAACGGAAATAAGTAGAAGTAATTTAGGCAATTAGACTTGACGATAAAGTTTTAAAGCTCGTATGAGAATAATTCTAATTAGGGAAACTTGAATCGTAAGTAGGAAGAGGGAAAAGGAAATTAGTAGAAGTAATTTAGGAAATTAGACTTGAAGATAAAGTTTATAGCTCATATGAGAATAATTCTAGTTAGGGAAACTTGAATCGCTAGGTAGGAACAGGGGATAGGAAATTAGTAGAAGTAATTTAGGCCCTTAGACTTGACGATAAAGTTTTAAAGCTCGTATGAGAATAGTTCTAATTAGGGAAACTTGAATCGTAGGTAGGAAGAGGATTAAGGAAATTAGTAGAAGTAATTTAGGCAATTAGACTTGACGATAAAGTTTTAAAGCTCGTATGAGAATAGTTCTAATTAGGGAAACTTGAATCCTTAGGTAGGACCAGTTGAAAGGAAATTAGTAGAAGTAATTTAGGCCCTTAGACTTGACGATAAAGTTTTAAAGCTCGTATGAGAATAGTTCTAATTAGGGAAACTTGAATCTCTAGGTATGATCAGTTGAAAGGAAATTAGTAGAAGTAATTTAGGCAAATAGACATGACGATAAAGCTTTAAAGCTCATATGAGAATAGTTCTAATTAGGGAAACTTGAATCTCTAGGTAGGACCAGTTAAAAGGAAATTAGTAGAAGTAATTTAGGCAATTTGACTTGACGATAAAGTTTTAAAGCTCGTATGAGAATAGTTTTAATTAGGGAAACTTGAATCTCTAGGTAGGACCAGTTGAATGGAAATTAGTAGAAGTAATTTAGGCAATTAGACATGACGATAAAGTTTTAAAGCTCGTATGAGAATAGTTCTAATTAGGGAAACTTGAATCTCTAGGTAGTACCAGTTGAAAGGAAATTAGTAGAAGTAATTTAGGCAATTAGACATGACGATAAAGTTTTAAAGCTCGTATGAGAATAGTTCTAATTAGGGAAACTTGAATCTCTAGGTAGGACCAGTTGAAAGGAAATTAGTAGAAGTAATTTAGGCAATTAGACATGACGATAAAGTTTTAAAGCTCGTATGAGAATAGTTCTAATTAGGGAAACTTGAATCTCTAGGTAGGACTAGTTGAAAGGAAATTAGTAGAAGTAATTTAGGCAATTAGACATGACGATAAAGTTTTAAAGCTCGTATGAGAATAGTTCTAATTAGGAAAACTTGAATCTCTAGGTAGGACCAGCTGAACGGAAATTAGTAGAAGTAATTTAGGCAATTAGACTTGACGATAAAATTTAAAGCTCGTATGAGAATAGTTCTAATTAGGGAAACTTAAATCTCTAGGTAGGATCAGTTGAATGGAAATTATTAGAAGTAATTTAGGCAATTAGACATGACGATGAAGTTTTAAAGCTCGTAAGAGAATAGTTCAAATTAGGGAAACTTGAATCTCTAGGTAGGACCAGTTGAAAGGAAATTAGTAGAAGTAATTTAGGCAATTAGACATGACGATAAAGTTTTAAAGCTCGTATGAGAATAGTTCTAATTAGGGAAACTTGAATCTCTAGGTAGGACTAGTTAAAAGGAAATTAGTAGAAGTAATTTAGGCAATTAGACATGATGATAAAGTTTTAAAGCTCGTATGAGAATTGTTCTATTCAGGAAAACTTGAATCTCTAGGTAGGACCAGCTGAACGGAAATTAGTAGAAGTAATTTAGGCAATTAGACTTGACGATAAAGTTTTAAAGCTCGTATGAGAATAGTTCTAAATAGGAAAACTTAAATCTCTAGGTAGGACCAGTTGAATGGAAATTATTAGAAGTAATTTAGGCAATTAGACATGACGATAAAGTTTTAAAGCTCGTATGAAAATAGTTCAAATTAGGGAAACTTGAATCTCTAGGTAGGACCAGTTGAAAGGAAATTAGTAGAAGTAATTTAGGCAATTAGACATGACGATAAAGTTTTGAAGCTCGTATGAGAATAGTTCTAATTAGGGAAACTTGAATCTCTAGGTAGGACCAGTTAAAAGAAAATTAGTAGAAGTAATTTAGGCAATTAGACATGACGATAAAGTTTTAAAGCTCGTATGAGAATAATTCTAATAAGGGAAACTTGAATCGTAAGTAGGAAGAAGGAAAAGGAAATTAGTAGAAGTAATTTAGGAAATTAGACTTGAAGATAAAGTTTATAGCTCATATGAGAATAATTCTAGTTAGGGAAACTTGAATCGCTAGGTAGGAACAGGGGATAGGAAATTAGTAGAAGTAATTTAGGCCCTTAGACTTGACGATAAAGTTTTAAAGCTCGTATGAGAATAGTTCTAATTAGGGAAACTTGAATCGTAGGTAGGAAGAGGAAAAAGGAAATTAGTAGAAGTAATTTAGGCAATTAGACTTGACGATAAAGTTTTAAAGCTCGTATGAGAATAGTTCTAATTAGGGAAACTTGAATCCTTAGGTAGGACCAGTTGAAAGGAAATTAGTATTAGTAATTTAGGCCCTTAGACTTGACGATAAAGTTTTAAAGCTCGTATGAGAATAGTTCTAATTAGGGAAACTTGAATCTCTAGGTAGGATCAGTTGAAAGGAAATTAGTAGAAGTAATTTAGGCAAATAGACATGACGATGAAGCTTTAAAGCTCATATGAGAATAGTTCTAATTAGGAAAACTTGAATCTCTAGGTAGGACCAGTTGAAAGGAAATTAGTAGAAGTAATTTAGGCAATTAGACATGACGATAAAGTTTTAAAGCTCGTATGAGAATAGTTCTAATTAGGGAAACTTTAATCTCTAGGTAGGACTAGTTAAAAGGAAATTAGTAGAAGTAATTTAGGCAATTAGACATGATGATAAAGTTTTAAAGCTCGTATGAGAATAGTTCTATTCAGGAAAACTTGAATCTCTAGGTAGGACCAGCTGAACGGAAATTAGTAGAAGTAATTTAGGCAATTAGACTTGACGATAAAGTTTTAAAGCTCGTATGAGAATAGTTCTAATTAGGAAAACTTAAATCTCTAGGAAGGACCAGTTGAATGGAAATTATTAGAAGTAATTTAGGCAATTAGACATGACGATGAAGTTTTAAAGCTCGTATGAAAATAGTTCAAATTAGGGAAACTTGAATCTCTAGGTAGGACCAGTTGAAAGGAAATTAGTAGAAGTAATTTAGGCAATTAGACATGACGATAAAGTTTTGAAGCTCGTATGAGAATAGTTCTAATTAGGGAAACTTGAATCTCTAGGTAGGACCAGTTAAAAGAAAATTAGTAGAAGTAATTTAGGCAATTAGACATGACGATAAAGTTTTAAAGCTCGTATGAGAATAATTCTAATTAGGGAAACTTGAATCGTAAGTAGGAAGAAGGAAAAGGAAATTAGTAGAAGTAATTTAGGAAATTAGACTTGAAGATAAAGTTTATAGCTCATATGAGAATAATTCTAGTTAGGGAAACTTGAATCGCTAGGTAGGAACAGGGGATAGGAAATTAGTAGAAGTAATTTAGGCCCTTAGACTTGACGATAAAGATTTAAAGCTCGTATGAGAATAGTTCTAATTAGGGAAACTTGAATCGTAGGTAGGAAGAGGAAAAAGGAAATTAGTAGAAGTAATTTAGGCAATTAGACTTGACGATAAAGTTTTAAAGCTCGTATGAGAATAGTTCTAATTTGGGAAACTTGAATCCTTAGGTAGGACCAGTTGAAAGGAAATTAGTATTAGTAATTTAGGCCCTTAGACTTGACGATAAAGTTTTAAAGCTCGTATGAGAATAGTTCTAATTAGGGAAACTTGAATCTCTAGGTAGGATCAGTTGAAAGGAAATTAGTAGAAGTAATTTAGGCAAATAGACATGACGATGAAGCTTTAAAGCTCAGATGAGAATAGTTCTAATTAGAGAAACTTGAATCTCTAGGTAGGACCAGTTGAAAGGAAATTAATAGAAGTAATTTAGGCAATTAGACATGAAGATAAAGTTTTAAAGCTCGTATGAGAATAGTTCTAATTAGGGAAACATGAATCTCTAGGTAGGACTAGTTGAAAGGAAATTAGTAGAAGTAATTTAGGCAATTTGACATGACGATAAAGTTTTAAAGCTCGTATGAGAATAGTTCTAATTAGGGAAACTTGAATCTCTAGTTAAGACCAGCTGAACGGAAATTAGTAGAAGTAATTTAGGCAATTAGACTTGACGATAAAGTTTTAAAGCTCGTATGAGAATAGTTCTAATTAGGGAAACTTAAATCTCTAGGTAGGACCAGTTGAATGGAAATTAGTAGAAGTAATTTAGGCAATTAGACATGACGATGAAGTTTTAAAGCTCGTATGAGAATAGTTCAAATTAGGGAAACTTGAATCTCTAGGTAGGACCAGCTGAACGGAAATTAGTAGAAGTAATTTAGGCAATTATACTTGACGATAAAGTTTTAAAGCTCGTATGAGAATAGTTCACATTAGGGAAACTTAAATCTCTAGGTAGGACCAGTTGAATGGAAATTAGTAGAAGTAATTTAGGCAATTAGACATGACGATGAAGTTTTAAAGCTCGTATGAGAATAGTTCAAATTAGGGAAACTTGAATCTCTAGGTAGGACCAGTTGAAAGGAAATTAGTAGAAGTAATTTAGGCAATTAGACATGACGATAAAGTTTTGAAGCTCGTATGAGAATAGTTCTAATTAGGGAAACTTGAATCTCTAGGTAGGACCAGTTAAAAGAAAATTAGTAGAAGTAATTTAGGCAATTAGACATGACGATAAAGTTCTAAAGCTCGTATGAGAATAATTCTAATTAGGGAAACTTGAATCGTAAGTAGGAAGAGGGAAAAGGAAATTAGTAGATGTAATTTAGGAAATTAGACTTGAAGATAAAGTTTATAGATCATATGAGAATAATTCTAGTTAGGAAAACTTGAATCGCTAGGTAGGAACAGGGGATAGGAAATTACTAGAAGTAATTTAGGCCCTTAGACTTGAAGATAAAGTTTTAAAGCTCGTATAAGAATAGTTCTAATTAGGGAAACTTGAATCGTAGGTAGGAAGAGGATTAAGGAAATTAGTAGAAGTAATTTAGGCAATTAGACTTGACGATAAAGTTTTAAAGCTCGTATGAGAATAGTTCTAATTTGGGAAACTTGAATCCTTAGGTAGGACCAGTTGAAATGAAATTAGTAGAAGTAATTTAGGCCCTTAGACTTGACGATAAAGTTTTAAAGCTCGTATGAGAATAGTTCTAATTAGGGAAACTTGAATCTCTAGGTAGGATTAGTTGAAAGGAAATTAGTAGAAGTAATTTAGGCAAATAGACATGACGATAAAGCTTTAAAGCTCATATGAGAATAGTTCTAATTAGGGAAACTTGAATCTCTAGGTAGGACCAGTTAAAAGGAAATCAGTAGAAGTAATTTAGGCAATTTGACTTGACGATAAAGTTTTAAAGCTCGTATGAGAATAGTTCTAATTAGGGAAACTTGAATCTCTAGGTAGGACCAGTTGAATGGAAATTAGTAGAAGTAATTTAGGCAATTAGACATGACGATAAAGTTTTAAAGCTCGTATGAGAATAGTTCTAATTAGGGAAACTTGAATCTCTAGGTAGTACCAGTTGAAAGGAAATTAGTAGAAGTAATTTAGGCAATTAGACATGACGATAAAGTTTTAAAGCTCGTATGAGAATAGTTCTAATTAGGGAAACTTGAATCTCTAGGTAGGACCAGTTGAAAGGAAATTAGTAGAAGTAATTTAGGCAATTAGACATGACGATGAAGTTTTAAAGCTCGTAAGAGAATAGTTCAAATTAGGGAAACTTGAATCTCTAGGTAGGACCAGTTGAAAGGAAATTAGTAGAAGTAATTTAGGCAATTAGACATGACGATAAAGTTTTAAAGCTCGTATGAGAATAGTTCTAATTAGGGAAACTTGAATCTCTAGGTAGGACTAGTTAAAAGGAAATTAGTAGAAGTAATTTAGGCAATTAGACATGATGATAAAGTTTTAAAGCTCGTATGAGAATAGTTCTATTCAGGAAAACTTGAATCTCTAGGTAGGACCAGCTGAACGGAAATTAGTATAAGTAATTTAGGCAATTAGACTTGACGATAAAGTTTTAAAGCTCGTATGAGAATAGTTCTAATTAGGGAAACTTAAATCTCTAGGTAGGACCAGTTGAATGGAAATTATTAGAAGTAATTTAGGCAATTAGACATGACGATGAAGTTTTAAAGCTCGTATGAAAATAGTTCAAATTAGGGAAACTTGAATCTCTAGATAGGACCAGTTGAAAGGAAATTAGTAGAAGTAATTTAGGCAATTAGACATGACGATAAAGTTTTGAAGCTCGTATGAGAATAGTTCTAATTAGGGAAACTTGAATCTCTAGGTAGGACCAGTTAAAAGAAAATTAGTAGAAGTAATTTAGGCAATTAGACATGACGATAAAGATTTAAAGCTCGTATGAGAATAATTCTAATTAGGGAAACTTGAATCGTAAGTAGGAAGAGGGAAAAGGAAATTAGTAGAAGTAATTTAGGAAATTAGACTTGAAGATAAAGTTTATAGCTCATATGAGAATAATTCTAGTTAGGGAAACTTGAATCGCTAGGTAGGAACAGGGGATAGGAAATTAGTAGAAGTAATTTAGGCCCTTAGACTTGACGATAAAGTTTTAAAGCTCGTATGAGAATAGTTCTAATTAGGGAAACTTGAATCGTAGGTAGGAAGAGGATAAAGGAAATTAGTAGAAGTAATTTAGGCAATTAGACTTGACGATAAAGTTTTAAAGCTCGTATGAGAATAGTTCTAATTAGGGAAAATGGAATCCTTAGGTAGGACCAGTTGAAAGGAAATTAGTATTAGTAATTTAGGCCCTTAGACTTGACGATAAAGTTTTAAAGCTCGTATGAGAATAGTTCTAATTAGGGAAACTTGAATCTCTAGGTAGGATCAGTTGAAAGGAAATTAGTAGAAGTAATTTAGGCAAATAGACATGACGATGAAGCTTTAAAGCTCATATGAGAATAGTTCTAATTAGGGAAACTTGAATCTCTAGGTAGGACCAGTTGAAAGGAAATTAGTAGAAGTAATTTAGGCAATTAGACATGACGATAAAGTTTTAAAGCTCGTATGAGAATAGTTCTAATTAGGGAAACATGAATCTCTAGGTAGGACTAGTAGAAAGGAAATTAGTAGAAGTAATTTAGGCAATTAGACATGACGACAAAGTTCTAAAGCTCGTATGAGAATAATTCTAATTAGGGAAACTTGAATCGTAAGTAGGAAGAGGGAAAAGGAAATTAGTAGAAGTAATTTAGGAAATTAGACTTGAAGATAAAGTTTATAGATCATATGAGAATAATTCTAGTTAGGGAAACTTGAATCGCTAGGTAGGAACAGGGGATAGGAAATTAGTAGAAGTAATTTAGGCCCTTAGACTTGACGATAAAGTTTTAAAGCTCGTATAAGAATAGTTCTAATTAGGGAAACTTGAATCGTAGGTAGGAAGAGGATTAAGGAAATTAGTAGAAGTAATTTAGGCAATTAGACTTGACGATAAAGTTTTAAAGCTCGTATGAGAATAGTTCTAATTTGGGAAACTTGAATCCTTAGGTAGGACCAGTTGAAAGGAAATTAGTAGAAGTAATTTAGGCCCTTAGACTTGACGATAAAGTTTTAAAGCTCGTATGAGAATAGTTCTAATTAGGGAAACTTGAATCTCTAGGTAGGATTAGTTGAAAGGAAATTAGTAGAAGTAATTTAGGCAAATAGACATGACGATAAAGCTTTAAAGCTCATATGAGAATAGTTCTAATTAGGGAAACTTGAATCTCTAGGTAGGACCAGTTAAAAGGAAATTAGTAGAAGTAATTTAGGCAATTTGACTTGACGATAAAGTTTTAAAGCTCGTATGAGAATAGTTTTAATTAGGGAAACTTGAATCTCTAGGTAGGACCAGTTGAATGGAAATTAGTAGAAGTAATTTAGGCAATTAGACATGACGATAAAGTTTTAAAGCTCGTATGAGAATAGTTCTAATTAGGGAAACTTGAATCTCTAGGTAGTACCAGTTGAAAGGAAATTAGTAGAAGTAATTTAGGCAATTAGACATGACGATAAAGTTTTAAAGCTCGTATGAGAATAGTTCTAATTAGGGAAACTTGAATCTCTAGGTAGGACCAGTTGAAAGGAAATTAGTAGAAGTAATTTAGGCAATTAGACATGACGATGAAGTTTTAAAGCTCGTAAGAGAATAGTTCAAATTAGGGAAACTTGAATCTCTAGGTAGGACCAGTTGAAAGGAAATTAGTAGAAGTAATTTAGGCAATTAGACATGCCGTAAAGTTTTAAAGCTCGTATGAGAATAGTTCTAATTAGGGAAACTTGAATCTCTAGGTAGGACTAGTTAAAAGGAAATTAGTAGAAGTAATTTAGGCAATTAGACATGATGATAAAGTTTTAAAGCTCGTATGAGAATAGTTCTATTCAGGAAAACTTGAATCTCTAGGTAGGACCAGCTGAACGGAAATTAGTAGAAGTAATTTAGGCAATTAGACTTGACGATAAAGTTTTAAAGCTCGTATGAGAATAGTTCTAATTAGGGAAACTTAAATCTCTAGGTAGGACCAGTTGAATGGAAATTATTAGAAGTAATTTAGGCAATTAGACATGACGATGAAGTTTTAAAGCTCGTATGAAAATAGTTCAAATTAGGGAAACTTGAATCTCTAGATAGGACCAGTTGAATGGAAATTAGAAGAAGTAATTTAGGCAATTAGACATGACGATAAAGTTTTAAAGCTCGTATGAGAATAGTTCTAATTAGGGAAACTTGAATCTCTAGGTAGGACTAGTTAAAAGGAAATTAGTAGAAGTAATTTAGGCAATTAGACATGATGATAAAGTTTTAAAGCTCGTATGAGAATAGTTCTATTCAGGAAAACTTGAATCTCTAGGTAGGACCAGCTGAACGGAAATTAGTATAAGTAATTTAGGCAATTAGACTTGACGATAAAGTTTTAAAGCTCGTATGAGAATAGTTCTAATTAGGGAAACTTGAATCTCTAGGTAGGACCAGTTAAAAGAAAATTAGTAGAAGTAATTTAGGCAATTAGACATGACGATAAAGATTTAAAGCTCGTATGAGAATAATTCTAATTAGGGAAACTTGAATCGTAAGTAGGAAGAGGGAAAAGGAAATTAGTAGAAGTAATTTAGGAAATTCGACTTGAAGATAAAGTTTATAGCTCATATGAGAATAATTCTAGTTAGGGAAACTTGAATCGCTAGGTAGGAACAGGGGATAGGAAATTAGTAGAAGTAATTTAGGCCCTTAGACTTGACGATAAAGTTTTAAAGCTCGTATGAGAATAGTTCTAATTAGGGAAACTTGAATCGTAGGTAGGAAGAGGATAAAGGAAATTAGTAGAAGTAATTTAGGCAATTAGACTTGACGATAAAGTTTTAAAGCTCGTATGAGAATAGTTCTAATTAGGGAAACTTGAATCCTTAGGTAGGACCAGTTGAAAGGAAATTAGTATTAGTAATTTAGGCCCTTAGACTTGACGATAAAGTTTTAAAGCTCGTATGAGAATAGTTCTAATTAGGGAAACTTGAATCTCTAGGTAGGATCAGTTGAAAGGAAATTAGTAGAAGTAATTTAGGCAAATAGACATGACGATGAAGCTTTAAAGCTCATATGAGAATAGTTCTAATTAGGGAAACTTGAATCTCTAGGTAGGACCAGTTGAAAGGAAATTAGTAGAAGTAATTTAGGCAATTAGACATGACGATAAAGTTTTAAAGCTCGTATGAGAATAGTTCTAATTAGGGAAACATGAATCTCTAGGTAGGACTAGTAGAAAGGAAATTAGTAGAAGTAATCTAGGCAATTTGACATGACGATAAAGTTTTAAAGCTCGTATGAGAATAGTTCTAATTAGGGAAACTTGAATCTCTAGGTACGACCAGCTGAACGGAAATTAGTAGAAGTAATTTAGGCAATTAGACTTGACGATAAAGTTTTAAAGCTCGTATGAGAATAGTTCTAATTAGGGAAACTTAAATCTCTAGGTAGGACCAGTTGAATGGAAATTAGTAGAAGTAATTTAGGCAATTAGACATGACGATGAAGTTTTAAAGCTCGTATGAGAATAGTTCAAATTAGGGAAACTTGAATCTCTAGGTAGGACCAGCTGAACGGAAATTAGTAGAAGTAATTTAGGCAATTAGACTTGACGATAAAGTTTTAAAGCTCGTATGAGAATAGTTCTAATTAGGGAAACTTAAATCTCTAGGTAGGACCAGTTGAATGGAAATTAGTAGAAGTAATTTAGGCAATTAGACATGACGATGAAGTTTTAAAGCTCGTATGAGAATAGTTCAAATTAGGGAAACTTGAATCTCAAGGTAGGACCAGTTGAAAGGAAATTAGTAGAAGTAATTTAGGCAATTAGACATGACGATAAAGTTTTTAAGCTCGTATGAGAATAGTTCTAATTAGGGAAACTTGAATCTCTAGGTAGGACCAGTTAAAAGAAAATTAGTAGAAGTAATTTAGGCAATTAGACATGACGATAAAGTTTTAAAGCTCGTATGAGAATAATTCTAATTAGGGAAACTTGAATCGTAAGTAGGAAGAGGGAAAAGGAAATTAGTAGAAGTAATTTAGGAAATTAGACTTGAAGATAAAGTTTATAGCTCATATGAGAATAATTCTAGTTAGGGAAACTTGAATCGCTAGGTAGGAACAGGGGATAGGAAATTAGTAGAAGTAATTTAGGCCCTTAGACTTGACGATAAAGTTTTAAAGCTCGTATGAGAATAGTTCTAATTAGGGAAACTTGAATTGTAGGTAGGAAGAGGATTAAGGAAATTAGTAGAAGTAATTTAGGCAATTAGACTTAACGATAAAGTTTTAAAGCTCGTATGAGAATAGTTCTAATTTGGGAAACTTGAATCCTTAGGTAGGACCAGTTGAAAGGAAATTAGTAGAAGTAATTTAGGCCCTTAGACTTGACGATAAAGTTTTAAAGCTCGTATGAGAATAGTTCTAATTAGGGAAACTTGAATCTCTAGGTAGGATCAGTTAAAAGGAAATTAGTAGAAGTAATTTAGGCAAATAGACATGACAATAAAGCTTTAAAGCTCATATGAGAATAGTTCTAATTAGGGAAACTTGAATCTCTAGGTAGGACCAGTTAAAACGAAATTAGTAGAAGTAATTTAGGCAATTTGACTTGACGATAAAGTTTTAAAGCTCGTATGAGAATAGTTTTAATTAGGGAAACTTGAATCTCTAGGTAGGACCAGTTGAATGGAAATTAGTAGAAGTAATTTAGGCAATTAGACATGACGATAAAGTTTTAAAGCTCGTATGAGAATAGTTCTAATTAGGGAAACTTGAATCTCTAGGTAGTACCAGTTGAAAGGAAATTAGTAGAAGTAATTTAGGCAATTAGACATGACGTTAAAGTTTTAAAGCTCGTATGAGAATAGTTCTAATTAGGGAAACTTAAATCTCTAGGTAGGACCAGTTGAAAGGAAATTATTAGAAGTAATTTAGGCAATTAGACATGACGATAAAGTTTTGAAGCTCGTAGGAGAATAGTTCTAATTAGGGAAACTTGAATCTCTAGGTAGGACCAGTTAAAAGAAAATTAGTAGAAGTAATTTAGGCAATTAGACATGACGATAAAGTTTTAAAGCTCGTATGAGAATAATTCTAATTAGGGAAACTTGAATCGTAAGTAGGAAGAGGGAAAAGGAAATTAGTAGAAGTAATTTAGGAAATTAGACTTGATGATAAAGTTTATAGCTCATATGAGAATAATTCTAGTTAGGAAAACTTGAATCGCTAGGTAGGAACAGGGGATAGGAAATTAGTAGAAGTAATCTAGGCCCTTAGACTTGACGATAAAGTTTTAAAGCTCGTATGAGAATAGTTCTAATTAGGGAAACTTGAATCGTAGGTAGGAAGAGGATAAAGGAAATTAGTAGAAGTAATTTAGGCAATTAGACTTGACGATAAAGTTTTAAAGCTCGTATGAGAATAGTTCTAATTAGGGAAACTTGAATCCTTAGGTAGGACCAGTTGAAAGGAAATTAGTATTAGTAATTTGGGCCCTTAGACTTGACGATAAAGTTTTAAAGCTCGTATGAGAATAGTTCTAATTAGGGAAACTTGAATCTCTGGGTAGGATCAGTTGAAAGGAAATTAGTAGAAGTAATTTAGGCAAATAGACATGACGATGAAGCTTTAAAGCTCATATGAGAATAGTTCTAATTAGGGAAACTTGAATCTCTAGGTAGGACCAGTTGAAAGGAAATTAGTAGAAGTAATTTAGGCAATTAGACATGACGATAAAGTTTTGAAGCTCGTATGAGAATAGTTCTAATTAGGGAAACATTAATCTCTAGGTAGGACTAGTTGAAAGGAAATTAGTAGAAGTAATTTAGGCAATTTGACATGACGATAAAGTTTTAAAGCTCGTATGAGAATAGTTCTAATTAGGGAAACTTGAATCTCTAGGTAGGACCAGCTGAACGGAAATTAGTAGAAGTAATTTAGGCAATTAGACTTGACGATAAAGTTTTAAAGCTCGTATGAGAATAGTTCTAATTAGGGAAACTTAAATCTCTAGGTAGGACCAGTTGAATGGAAATTAGTAGAAGTAATTTAGGCAATTAGACATGACGATGAAGTTTTAAAGCTCGTATGAGAATAGTTCAAATTAGGGAAACTTGAATCTCTAGGTAGGACCAGTTGAAAGGAAATAGGTAGAAGTAATTTAGGCAAATAGACATGACGATAAAGTTTTGAAGCTCGTATGAGAATAGTTCTAATTAGGGAAACTTGAATCACTAGGTAGGACCAGTTAAAAGAAAATTAGTAGAAGTAATTTAGGCAATTAGACATGACAATAAAGTTTTAAAGCTCGTATGAGAATAATTCTAATTAGGGAAACTTGAATCGTAAGTAGGAAGAGGGAAAAGGAAATTAGTAGAAGTAATTTAGGAAATTAGACTTGAAGATAAAGTTTATAGCTCATATGAGAATAATTCTAGTTAGGGAAACTTGAATCGCTAGGTAGGAACAGGGGATAGAAAATTAGTAGAAGTAATTTAGGCCCTTAGACTTGACGATAAAGTTTTAAAGCTCGTATGAGAATATTTCTAATTAGGAAAACTTGAATCTCTAGGTAGGACCAGCTGAACGGAAATTAGTATAAGTAATTTAGGCAATTAGACTTGACGATAAAGTTTTAAAGCTCGTATGAGAATAGTTCTAATTAGGGAACCTCGAATCCTTAGGTAGGACCAGTTGAAAGGAAATTAGTAGAAGTAATTTAGGCAATTAGACATGACGATAAAGTTTTAAAGCTCGTATGAGAATAGTTCTAATTAGGGAAACTTGAATCTATAGGTAGGACTAGTTGAAAGGAAATCAGTAGAAGTAATTTAGGCAATTAGACATGACGATAAAGTTTTAAAGCTCGTATGAGAATAGTTCTAATTAGGAAAACTTGAATCTCTAGGTAGGACCAGCTGAACGGAAATTAGTAGAAGTAATTTAGGCAATTAGACTTGACGATAAAGTTTTAAAGCTCGTATGAGAATAGTTCTAATTAGGGAAACTTAAATCTCTAGGTAGGACCAGTTGAATGGAAATTAGTAGAAGTAATTTAGGCAATTAGACATGATGAAGTTTTAAAGCTCGTATGAGAATAGTTCAAATTAGGGAAACTTGAATCTCTAGGTAGGACCAGTTGAAAGAAAATTAGTAGAAGTAATTTAGGCAATTAGACATGACGATAAAGTTTTGAAGCTCGTATGAGAATAGTTCTAATTAGGGAAACTTGAATCTCTAGGTAGGACCAGTTAAAAGAAAATTAGTAGAAGTAATTTAGGCAATTAGACATGACGATAAAGTTTTAAAGCTCGTATGAGAATAGTTCTAATTAGGGAAACTTGAATCTCTAGGTAGGACCAGCTGAACGGAAATTAGTAGAAGTAATTTAGGCAATTAGACTTGACGATAAAGTTTTAAAGCTCGTATGAGAATAGTTCTAATTAGGGAAACTTAAATCTCTAGGTAGGACCAGTTGAATGGAAATTAGTAGAAGTAATTTAGGCAATTAGACATGACGATAAAGTTTTAAAGCTCGTATGAGAATAGTTCTAATTATGGAAACTTGAATCTCTAGGTAGGACCAGTTGAATGGAAATTAGTAGAAGTAATTTAGGCAATTAGACATGACGATAAAGTTTTAAAGCTCGTATGAGAATAGTTCTAATTAGGGAAACTTGAATCTCTAGGTAGGACTAGTTGAAAGGAAATTAGTAGAAGTAATTTAGGCAATTAGACATGACGATAAAGTTTTAAAGCTCGTATGAGAATAGTTCTAATTAGGAAAACTTGAATCTCTAGGTAGGACCAGCTGAACGGAAATTAGTAGAAGTAATTTAGGCAATTAGACTTGACGATAAAATTTAAAGCTCGTATGAGAATAGTTCTAATTAGGGAAACTTAAATCTCTAGGTAGGACCAGTTGAATGGAAATTATTAGAAGTAATTTAGGCAATTAGACATGACGATGAAGTTTTAAAGCTCGTAAAAGAATAGTTCAAATTAGGGAAACTTGAATCTCTACGTAGGACCAGTTGAAAGGAAATTAATAGAAGTAATTTAGGCAATTAGACATGACGATAAAGTTTTGAAGCTCGTATGAGAATAGTTCTAATTAGGGAAACTTGAATCTCTAGGTAGGACCAGTTAAAAGAAAATTAGTAGAAGTAATTTAGGCAATTAGACATGAGGATAAAGTTTTAAAGCTCGTATGAGAATAATTCTAATTAGGGAAACTTGAATCGTAAGTAGAAAGAGGGAAAAGGAAATTAGTAGAAGTAATTTAGGAAATTAGACTTGAAGATAAAGTTTATAGCTCATATGAGAATAATACTAGTTAGGGAAACTTGAATCGCTAGGTAGGAACAGGGGATAGGAAATTAGTAGAAGTAATTTAGGCCCTTAGACTTGACGATAAAGTTTTGAAGCTCGTATGAGAATAGTTCTAATTAGGGAAACTTGAATCGTAGGTAGGAAGAGGATAAAGGAAATTAGTAAAAGTAATTTAGGCAATTAGACTTGACGATAAAGTTTTAAAGCTCGTATGAGAATAGTTCTAATTGGGGAACCTCGAATCCTTAGGTAGGACCAGTTGAAAGGAAATTAGTAGAAGTAATTTAGGCCCTTAGACTTGACGATAAAGTTTTAAAGCTCGTATGAGAATAGTTCTAATTAGGGAAACTTGAATCTCTAGGTAGGACCAGTTGAAAGGAAATTAGTAGAAGTAATTTAGGCAATTAGACATGATGATAAAATTTTAAAGCTCGTATGAGAATAGTTCTAATTATGGAAGCTTGAATCTCTAGGTAAGAACAGGGGATAGGAAAAGAGTAGAAGTAATTTAGGCAATTAGACATGACGATAAAGTTTTAAAGCTCGAATAAGAATAGTTCTAATTAGGGAAACTTTAATCGTAGGTAGAAAGAGGGAAAAGAAAATTAGTAGTAGTAATTAAGGCAATTAGACATGAAGATAAAGTTTTAAAGCTCGTATGAGAATAGTTCTAATTGGGGAAACTTGAATCTCTAGGTAGGACCAGTTGAAAGGATATTAGTAGAAGTAATTTAGGCAATTAGACATGACGATAAAGTTTTAAAGCTCGTATGAAACTAGTTCTAATTAGGGAAACATGAATCTCTAGGTAGGACCAGTTGAAAGGGAATTAGTGAAGTAATTTAGGCGATTAGACATGACGATAAAGTTTTAAAGCTCGTATGAGAATAGTTCTAATTAGGGAAACTTGAATCTCTAGGTAGGACCAGCTGAACGGAAATTAGTAGAAGTAATTTAGGCAATTAGACTTGACGATAAAGTTTTAAAGCTCGTATGAGAATAGTTCTAATTAGGGAAACTTAAATCTCTAGGTAGGACCAGTTGAATGGAAATTAGTAGAAGTAATTTAGGCAATTAGACATGACGATAAAGTTTTAAAGCTCGTATGAGAATAGTTCTAATTATGGAAACTTGAATCTCTAGGTAGGACTAGTTGAAAGGAAATTAGTAGAAGTAATTTAGGCAATTAGACATGACGATAAAGTTTTAAAGCTCGTATGAGAATAGTTCTAATTAGGGAAACTTGAATCTCTAGGTAGGACCAGTTGAAAGGAAATTAGTAGAAGTAATTTAGGCAATTAGACATGACAATAAAGTTTTAAAGCTCGTATGAGAATAGTTCTAATTAGGGAAAATGGAATCTCTAGGTAGGACCAGTTGAAAGGAAATTAGTAGAAGTAATTTAGGCAAGTAGACATGACGATAAAGTTTTAAAGCTCGTATGAGAATAGTTCTAATTAGGGAAACTTGAATCTCTAGGTAGGACTAGTTGAAAGGAAATTAGTAGAAGTAATTTAGGCAATTAGACATGAAGATAAAGTTTTAAAGCTCGTATGAGAATAGTTCTAATTAGGAAAACTTGAATCTCTAGGTAGGACCAGCTGAACGGAAATTTGTAGAAGTAATTTAGGCAATTAGACTTGACGATAAAGTTTTAAAGCTCGTATGAGAATAGTTCTAATTATGGAAACTTAAATCTCTAGGTAGGACCAGTTGAATAGAAATTATTAGAAGTAATTTAGGCAATTAGACATGACGATGAAGTTTTAAAGCTCGTATGAGAATAGTTCAAATTAGGGAAACTTGAATCTCTAGGTAGAACCAGTTGAAAGGAAATTAGTAGAAGTAATTTAGGCAATTAGACATGACGATAAAGTTTTGAAGCTCGTATGAGAATAGTTCTAATTAGGGAAACTTGAATCTCTAGGTAGGACCAGTTAAAAGAAAATTAGTAGAAGTAATTTAGGCAATTAGACATGACGATAAAGTTTTAAAGCTCGTATGAGAATAATTCTAATTAGGGAAACTTGAATCGTAAGTAGGAAGAGGGAAAAGGAAATTAGTAGAAGTAATTTAGGAAATTAGACTTGAAGATAAAGTTTATAGCTCATATGAGAATATTTCTAGTTAGGGGAACTTGAATCGCTAGGTAGGAACAGGGGATAGGAAATTAATAGAAGTAATTTAGGCCCTAGAACTTGACGGTAAAGTTTTAAAGCTCGTATGAGAATAGTTCTAATTAGGGAAACTTGAATCGTAGGTAGGAAGAGGATAAAGGAAATTAGTAGAAGTAATTTAGGCAATTAGACTTGACGATAAAGTTTTAAAGCTCGTATGAGAATAGTTCTAATTAGGGAAACTTGAATCCTTAGGTAGGACCAGTTGAAAGGAAATTAGTATTAGTAATTTAGACCCTTAGACTTGACGATAAAGTTTTAAAGCTCGTATGAGAATAGTTCTAATTAGGGACACTTGAATCTCTAGTTAGGATCAGTTGAAAGGAAATTAGTAGAAGTAATTTAGGCAAATAGACATGACGATAAAGCTTTAAAGCTCATATGAGAATAGTTCTAATTAGGGAAACTTGAATCTCTAGGTAGGACCAGTTGAAAGGAAATTAGTAGAAGTAATTTAGGCAATTAGACATGTCGATAAAGTTTTAAAGCTCGTATGAGAATAGTTCTAATTAGGGAAACTTGAATCTCTAAAGTAGGACTAGTTGAAAGGAAATTAGTAGAAGTAATTTAGGCAATTTGACATGACGATAAAGGTTTTAAAGCTCGTATGAGAATAGTTCTAATTAGGAAAACTTGAATCTCTAGGTAGGACCAGCTGAACGGAAATTAGTAGAAGTAATTTAGGCAATTAGACTTGACGATAAAGTTTTAAAGCTCGTATGAGAATAGTTCTAATTAGGGAAACTTAAATCTCTAGGTAGGACCAGTTGAATGGAAATTAGTAGAAGTAATTTAGGCAATTAGACATGACGATAAAGTTTTAAAGCTCGTATGAGAATAGTTCAAATTAGGGAAACCTGAATCTCTAGGTAGGACCAGTTGAAAGGAAATTAGTAGAAGTAATTTAGGCAAATAGACATGACGATAAAGTTTTGAAGCTCGTATGAGAATAGTTCTAATTAGGGAAACTTGAATCTCTAGGTAGGACCAGTTAAAAGAAAATTAGTAGAAGTAATTTAGGCAATTAGACATGACGATAAAGTTTTAAAGCTCGTATGAGAATAATTCTAATTAGGGAAACTTGAATCGTAAGTAGGAAGAGGGAAAAGGAAATTAGTAGAAGTAATTTAGGAAATTAGACTTGAAGATAAAGTTTATAGCTCATATGAGAATAATTCTAGTTAGAGAAACTTGAATCGCTAGGTAGGAACAGGGGATAGGGAATTAGTAGAAGTAATTTAGGCCCTTAGACTTGACGATAAAGTTTTAAAGCTCGTATGAGAATAGTTCTAATTAGGAAAACTTGAATCTCTAGGTAGGACCAGCTGAACGGAAATTAGTATAAGTAATTTAGGCAATTAGACTTGACGATAAAGTTTTAAAGCTCGTATGAGAATAGTTCTAATTAGGGAACCTCGAATCCTTAGGTAGGACCAGTTGAAAGGAAATTAGTAGAAGTAATTTCGGCCCTTAGACATGACGATAAAGCATTAAAGCTCATATGAGAATAGTTCTAATTAGGGAAACTTGAATCTCTAGGTAGGACCAGTTGAAAGGAAATTAGTAGAAGTAATTTAGGCAATTAGACATGATGATAAAATTTTAAAGCTCGTATGAGAATAGTTCTAATTAGGGAAGCTTGAATCTCTAGGTAAGAACAGGGGATAGGAAAAGAGTAGAAGTAATTTAGGCAAGTAGACATGACGATAAAGTTTTAAAGCTCGTATGAGAATAGTTCTAATTAGGGAAACTTGAATCTCTAGGTAGGACTAGTTGAAAGGAAATTAGTAGAAGTAATTTAGGCAATTAGACATGACGATAAAGTTTTAAAGCTCGTATGAGAATAGTTCTAATTAGGAAAACTTGAATCTCTAGGTAGGACCAGCTGAACGGAAATTAGTAGAAGTAATTTAGGCAATTAGACTTGACGATAAAGTTTTAAAGCTCGTATGAGAATAGTTCTAATTAGGGAAACTTAAATCTCTAGGTAGGACCAGTTGAATGGAAATTATTAGAAGTAATTTAGGCAATTAGACATGACGATGAAGTTTTAAAGCTCGTATGAGAATAGTTCAAATTAGGGAAACTTGAATCTCTAGGTAGGAACAAAGAAAAGGAAATTGGTAGAAGGCATTAGGCAATTAGACATGAAGATAAAGTTTTAAAGCTCGTATGAGAATAGTTCTAATTAGGGAAACTTGAATCTCTAGGTAGGAACAAAGAAAAGGAAATTAGTAGAAGTAATTTAGGCAATTAGACATGACGATAAAGTTTTAAAGCTCGTATGAGAATAATTCTAATTAGGGAAACTTGAATCGTAAGTAGGAAGAGGGAAAAGGAAATTAGTAGAAGTAATTTAGGAAATTAGACTTGAAGATAAAGTTTATAGCTCATATGAGAATAATTCTAATTAGGAAAACTTGAATCGCTAGGTAGGAACAGGGGATAGGAAATTAGTAGAAGTAATTTAGGCCCTTACACCACGATAAAGTTTTAAAGCTCGTATTAGAATAGTTCTAATTAGGGAAACTTGAATCGTAGGTAGGAAGAGGATAAAGGAAATTAGTAGAAGTAATTTAGGCAATTAGACTTGACGATAAAGTTTTAAAGCTCGTATGAGAATAGTTCTAATTAGGGAAACTTGAATCCTTAGGTAGGACCAGTTGAAAGGAAATTAGTAGAAGTAATTTAGGCCCTTAGACTTGACGATAAAGTTTTAAAGCTCGTATGAGAATAGTTCTAATTAGGGAAACTTGAATTTTTAGGTAGGACCAGTTGAAAGGAAATTAGTAGAAGCAATTTAGGCAATTAGACATGACGATAAAGTTTTAAAGCTCGTATGAGAATAGTTCTAATTAGGGAAACTTGAATCTCTAGGTAGGACCAGTTGAAAGGAAATTAGTAGAAGTAATTTAGGCAATTAGACATGACGATAAAGTTTTAAAGCTCGTATGAGAATAGTTCTAATTAGGGAAACTTGAATCTCAAGGTAGGAACAGGGGAAAGGAAATTTGTAGAAGTAATTTAGGCAATTAGACATGACGATAAAGTTTTAAAGCTCGTATGAGAATAGTTCTAATTAGGGAATCTTGAATCTCTAGGTAGGACTAGTTGAAAGGAAATTAGTAGAAGTAATTTAGGCAATTAGACATGAAGATAAAGTTTTAAAGCTCGTATGAAAATAATTCTAATTAGGGAAACTTGAATCTCTAGGTAGGAACAGTTGAAAGGAAATTAGTAGAAGTAATTTAGGCAATTAGACATGATGATAAAGTTTTGAAGCTCAAATGAGAATAGTTTTAATTAGGGAAACTTGAATCTCTAGGTAGGATCAGTTGAAAGGAAATTAGTAGAAGTAATTTAGGCCCTTAGACTTGACGATAAAGTTTTAAAGCTCGTATGAGAATAGTTCTAATTGGGGAAACTTGAATCTCTAGGTAGGACCAGTTGAAAGGATATTAGTAGAAGTTATTTAGGCAATTAGACATGACGATAAAGTTTTAAAGCTCGTATGAAAATAGTTCTAATTAGGGAAACTTGAATCTCTAGTTAGGACCAGTTGAAAGGAAATTAGTGAAGTAATTTAGGCAATTAGACATGACGATAAAGTTTTAAAGCTCGTATGAGAATAGGTCTAATTAGGGAAACTTGAATCTCTAGGTAGGACCAGCTGAACGGAAATTAGTAGAAGTAATTTAGGCAATTAGACATGACGATAAAGTTTAAAGCTCGTATGAGAATAGTTCTAATTAGGGAAACTTGAATCTCAAGGTAGGAACAGGGGAAAGGAAATTTGTAGAAGTAATTTAGGCAATTAGACATGACGATAAAGTTTTAAAGCTCGTATGAGAATAGTTCTAATTAGGGAATCTTGAATCTCTAGGTAGGACTAGTTGAAAGGAAATTAGTAGAAATAATTTAGGCAATTAGACATGACGATAAAGTTTTGAAGCTCGTATGAGAATAGTTCTAATTAGAGCAACTTGAATCTCTAGGTAGGAACAGTTGAAAGGAAATTAGTAGAAGTAATTTAGGCCCTTAGACTTGACGATAAAGTTTTTAAAGCTCGTATGAGAATAGTTCTAATTAGGAAAACTTGAATCGTATGTAGAAGGAGGGAAAAGGAAATTAGTAGAAGTAATTTAGGCAATTAGACATGACGATAAAGTTTTGAAGCTCGTATGAGACTAGTTCTAATTAAGGAAACTTAAATCTCTAGGTAGGACCAGTTGAAAGGAAATTAGTAGAAGTAATTTAGGCAAGTAGACATGACGATAAAGTTTTAAAGCTCGTATGAGAATAGTTCTAATTAGGGAAGCTTGAATCTCTAGGTAAGAACAGTGGCTAGGAAATTAGTAGAAGTAATTTAGGCAATTAGACATGACGAATAGGTTTTAAAGCTCGTATGAGAATAGTTCTAATTAGGGAAACTTTAATCGTAGGTAGGAAGAGGGAAAAGAATATTAGTAGAAGTAATTTAGGCAATTAGACATGACGATAAAGTTTTTAAGCTCGTATGAGAATAGTTCTAATTAGGGAAACTTGAATCTTTAGGTAGGACCAGTTGAAAAGATATTAGTAGAAGTAATTTAGGCAATTAGGCATGACGATAAAGTTTTAAAGCTCGTATGAGAATAATTCTAATTAGGGAAACTTGAATCGTAAGTAGGAAGAGGGAAAAGGAAATTAGTAGAAGTAATTTAGGAAATTAGACTTGAAGATAAAGTTTATAGCTCATATGAGAATAATTCTAATTAGGAAAACTTGAATCGCTAGGTAGGAACAGGGGATAGGAAATTAGTAGAAGTAATTTAGGCCCTTAGACTTGACGATAAAGTTTTAAAGCTCGTATTAGAATAGTTCTAATTAGGGAAACTTGAATCGTAGGTAGGAAGAGGATAAAGGAAATTAGTAGAAGTAATTTAGGCAATTAGACTTGACGATAAAGTTTTAAAGCTCGTATGAGAATAGTTCTAATTAGGGAAACTTGAATCCTTAGGTAGGACCAGTTGAAAGGAAATTAGTAGAAGCAATTTAGGCCCTTAGACTTGACGATAAAGTTTTAAAGCTCGTATGAGAATAGTTCTAATTAGGGAAACTTGAATCTCTAGGTAGGACCAGTTGAAAGGAAATTAGTAGAAGTAATTTAGGCAATTAGACATGACGATAAAGTTTTAAAGCTCGTATGAGAATAGTTCTAATTAGGGAAACTTGAATCTCTAGGTAGGACTAGTTGAAAGGAAATTAGTAGAAGTAATTTGGGCAATTAGATTTGACGATAAAGTTTTAAAGCTCGTATGAAAATAGTTCTAATTAGGTAAACTTAAATCTCTAGGTAGGACCAGTTGAATGGAAATTAGTAGAAGTAATTTAGGCAATTAGACATGACGATGAAGTTTTAAAGCTCGTATGAGAATAGTTCAAATTAGGGAAACATGAATCTCTAGGTAGGACCAGTTGAAAGGAAATTAGTAGAAGTAATTTAGGCAAATAGACATGACGATAAAGTTTTGAAGCTCGTATGAGAATAGTTCTAATTAGGGAAACTTGAATCTCTAGGTAGGACCAGTTAAAAGAAAATTAGTAGAAGTAATTTAGGCAATTAGACATGACGATAAAGTTTTAAAGCTCGTATGAGAATAATTCTAATTAGGGAAACTTGAATCGTAAGTAGGAAGAGGGAAAAGGAAATTAGTAGAAGTAATTTAGGAAATTAAACTTGAAGATAAAGTTTATAGCTCATATGAGAATAATTCTAGTTAGGGAAACTTGAATCGCTAGGTAGGAACAGGGGATAGGAAATTAGTAGAAGTAATTTAGGCCCTTAGACTTGACGATAAAGTTTTAAAGCTCGTATGAAAATAATTCTAATTAGGGAAACTTGAATCTCTAGGTAGGATCAGTTGAAAGGAAATTAGTAGAAGTAATTAAGGCAATTAGACATGACGATAAAATTTTAAGGCTCGTATGAGAATAGTTCTAATTAGGGAACCTCGAATCCTTAGGTAGGAGCAGTTGAAAGGGAATTAGTAGAAGTAATTTAGGCCCTTAGACATGACGATAAAGCTTTAAAGCTCATATGAGAATAGTTCTAATTAGGGAAACTTGAATCTCTAGGTAGGACCAGTTGAAAGGAAATTAGTAGAAGTAATTTAGGCAATTAGACATGATGATAAAATTTTAAAGCTCGTATGAGAATAGTTCTAATTAGGGAAGCTTGAATCTCTAGGTAAGAACAGGGGATAGGAAAAGAGTAGAAGTAATTTAATAAATTAGACATGACGATAAAGTTTTAAAGCTCGTATAAGAATAGTTCTAATTAGGGAAACTTTAATCGTAGGTAGAAAGAGGGAAAAGAAAATTAGTAGAAGTAATTAAGGATATTAGACATGACGATAAAGTTTTAAAGCTCGTATGAGAATAGTTCTAATTAGGGAAACTTGAATCTCTAGGTAGGACCAGTTGAAAGGATATTAGTAGAAGTTATTTAGGCAATTAGACATGACGATAAAGTTTTAAAGCTCGTATGAAAATAGTTCTAATTAAGGAAACTTGAATCTCTAGTTAGGACCAGTTGAAAGGAAATTAGTGAAGTAATTTAGGCAATTAGACATGACGATAAAGTTTTAAAGCTCGTATGAGAATAGGTCTAATTAGGGAAACTTGAATCTCTAGGTAGGACCAGCTGAACGGAAATTAGTAGAAGTAATTTAGGCAATTAGACTTGACGATAAGGTTTTAAAGCTCGTATGAGAATAGTTCTAATTAGGGAAACTTAAATCTCTAGGTAGGACCTGTTGAATGGAAATTAGTAGAAGTAATTTAGGCAATTAGACATGACGATAAAGTTTTAAAGCTCGTATGAGAATAGTTCTAATTATGGAAACTTGAATCTCTAGGTAGGACCAGTTGAAAGGAAATTAGTAGAAGTAATTTAGGCAATTAGACATGACGATAAAGTTTTAAAGCTCGTATGAGAATAGTTCTAATTAAGGAAACTTGAATCTCTAGGTAGGAACAGGGGAAAGGAAATTTGTAGAAGTAATTTAGGCAATTAGACATGACGATAAAGTTTTAAAGCTCGTATGAGAATAGTTCTAATTAGGGAATCTTGAATCTCTAGGTAGGACTAGTTGAAAGGAAATTAGTAGAAATAATTTAGGCAATTAGACATGACGATAAAGTTTTGAAGCTCGTATGAGAATAGTTCTAATTAGGGAAGCTTGAATCGTATGTAGAAGGAGGGAAAAGGAAATTAGTAGAAGTAATTTAGGCAATTAGACATGACGATAAAGTTTTAAAGCTCGTATGAGACTAGTTCTAATTAAGGAAACTTAAATCTCTAGGTAGGACCAGTTGAAAGGATATTAGTAGAAGTTATTTAGGCAATTAGACATGACGATAAAGTTTTAAAGCTCGTATGAGAATAGTTCTAATTAGGGAAACTTGAATCTTTATTTAGGACTAGTTGAAAGGAAATTAGTAGAAGTAATTTAGGCAATTAGACATGACGATAAAGTTTTAAAGCTCGTATGAGAATAGGTCTAATTAGGGAAACTTGAATCTTTAGATAGGACCAGCTGAACGGAAATTAGTAGAAGTAATTTAGGCAATTAGACATGACGAATAAGTTTTAAAGCTCGTATGAGAATAGTTCTAATTAGGGAAACTTTAATCATAGGTAGGAAGAGGGAAAAGAAAATTAGTAGAAGTAATTTAGGCAATTAGACATGACGATAAAGTTTTACGCCACGTATGAGAATAGTTCTAATTAGGGAAACTTGAATCTTTAGGTAGGACGGTTGAAAAGATATTAGTAGAAGTAATTTAGGCAATTAGACATGACGATAAAGTTTTAAAGCTCGTATGAAAATAATTCTAATTAGGGAAACTTGAATCTCTAGGTAGGATCAGTTGAAAGGAAATTAGTAGAAGTATTTAAGGCAATTAGACATGACGATAAAGTTTTAAAGCTCGTATGAGAATAGTTCTAATTAGGGAAACTTGAATCTCTAGGTAGGACCAGTTGAAAGGAAATTATTAGAAGTAGTTTAGGCAATTAGACATGACGATAAAGTTTTAAAGCTCGTATGAGAATAGTTCTAATTAGGGAAACTTGAATCTTTAGGTAGGAACAGGGGAAAGGAAATTTGTAGAAGTAATTTAGGCAATTAGACATGACGATAAAGTTTTAAAGCTCGTATGAGAATAGTTCTAATTAGGGAAACTTGAATCTCTAGGTAGGACTAGTTGAAAGAAAATTAGTAGAAGTAATTTAGGCAATTAGACATGACGATAAAGTTTTAAAGCTCGTATGAGAATAGTTCTAATTAGAGCAACCTGAATCTCTAGGTAGGACCAGTTGAAAGGAAATTAGTAGAAGTAATTTAGGCCCTTAGACTTGACGATAAAGTTTTAAAGCTCGTATGAGAATAGTTCTAATTAGGGAAACTTGAATCGTAGGTAGAAGGAGGGAAAAGGAAATTAGTAGAAGTAATTTAGGCAATTAGACATGACGATAAAGTTTTAAAGCTCGTATGAGAATAGTTCTAATTAAGGAAACTTGAATCTCTAGGTAGGACCAGTTGAAAGGAAATTAGTAGAAGTAATTTAGGCAATTAGACATGACGATAAAGTTTTAAAGCTCGTATGAGAATAGTTCTAATTAGGTAAACTTGAATCGTAGGTAGAAGGAGGGAAAAGGAAATTAGTAGGAAGTAATTTAGGCAACTAGACATGACGATAAAGTTTTAAAGCTCGTATGAGAATAGTTCTAATTAGGAAACTTGAATCTCTAGGTAGGACCAGTTGAAAGGAAATTAGTAGAAGTAATTTAGGCCTTTAGACTTGACGATAAACTTTTAAAGCTCGTATGAAAATAGTTCAAATTAGGAAAACTTGAATCGTAGGTAGAAGGAGGGAAAAGGAAATTAGTAGAAGTAATTTAGACAATTAGACATGACGATAAAGTTTTAAAGCTCGTATGAGAATAGTTCTAATTAAGGAAACTTGAATCTCTAGGTAGGACCAGTTGAAAGGAAATTAGTAGAAGTAATTTAGGCCCTTAGACTTGACGATAAAGTTTTAAAGCTCGTATGAGAATAGTTCTAATTAGGAAAACTTGAATCGTAGGTAGAAGGAGGGAAATGGAAATTAGTAGAAGTAATTTAGACAATTAGACATGACGATAAAGTTTTAAAGCTCGTATGAGAATAATTCTAATTAAGGAAACTTGAATCTCTAGGTAGGACCAGTTGAAAGGAAATTAGTAGATGTAATTTAGGCAATTAGACATGACGATAAAGTTTTAAAGCTCGTATGAGAATAGTTCTAATTAGGGAAGCTTGAATCTCTAGGTAAGAACAGGGGATAGGAAATTTGTAGAAGTAATTTAGGCAATTAGACATGACGATAAAGTTTTAAAGCTCGTATGAGAATAGTTCTAATTAGGGAATCTTGAATCTCTAGGTAGGACTAGTTGAAAGGAAATTAGTAGAAATAATTTAGGCAATTAGACATGACGATAAAGTTTTGAAGCTCGTATGAGAATAGTTCTAATTAGAGCAACTTGAATCTCTAGGTAGGAACAGTTGAAAGGAAATTAGTAGAAGTAATTTAGGCCCTTAGACTTGACGATAAAGTTTTTAAAGCTCGTATGAGAATAGTTCTAATTAGGAAAACTTGAATCGTATGTAGAAGGAGGGAAAAGGAAATTAGTAGAAGTAATTTAGGCAATTAGACATGACGATAAAGTTTTAAAGCTCGTATGAGACTAGTTCTAATTAAGGAAACTTAAATCTCTAGGTAGGACCAGTTGAAAGGAAATTAGTAGAAGTAATTTAGGCAAGTAGACATGACGATAAAGTTTTAAAGCTCGTATGAGAATAGTTCTAATTAGGGAAGCTTGAATCTCTAGGTAAGAACAGGGGCTAGGAAATTAGTAGAAGTAATTTAGGCAATTAGACATGACGAATAAGTTTTAAAGCTCGTATGAGAATAGTTCTAATTAGGGAAACTTTAATCGTAGGTAGGAAGAGGGAAAAGAATATTAGTAGAAGTAATTTAGGAAATTAGACATGACGATAAAGTTTTTAAGCTCGTATGAGAATAGTTCTAATTAGGGAAACTTGAATCTTTAGGTAGGACCAGTTGAAAAGATATTAGTAGAAGTAATTTAGGCAATTAGGCATGACGATAAAGTTTTAAAGCTCGTATGAGAATAATTCTAATTAGGGAAACTTGAATCGTAAGTAGGAAGAGGGAAAAGGAAATTAGTAGAAGTAATTTAGGAAATTAGACTTGAAGATAAAGTTTATAGCTCATATGAGAATAATTCTAATTAGGAAAACTTGAATCGCTAGGTAGGAACAGGGGATAGGAAATTAGTAGAAGTAATTTAGGCCCTTAGACTTGACGATAAAGTTTTAAAGCTCGTATTAGAATAGTTCTAATTAGGGAAACTTGAATCGTAGGTAGGGAGAGGATAAAGGAAATTAGTAGAAGTAATTTAGGCAATTAGACTTGACGATAAAGTTTTAAAGCTCGTATGAGAATAGTTCTAATTAGGGAAACTTGAATCCTTAGGTAGGACCAGTTGAAAGGAAATTAGTAGAAGCAATTTAGGCCCTTAGACTTGACGATAAAGTTTTAAAGCTCGTATGAGAATAGTTCTAATTAGGGAAACTTGAATCTCTAGGTAGGACCAGTTGAAAGGAAATTAGTAGAAGTAATTTAGGCAATTAGACATGACGATAAAGTTTTAAAGCTCGTATGAGAATAGTTCTAATTAGGGAAACTTGAATCTCTAGGTAGGACTAGTTGAAAGGAAATTAGTAGAAGTAATTTGGGCAATTAGATTTGACGATAAAGTTTTAAAGCTCGTATGAAAATAGTTCTAATTAGGTAAACTTAAATCTCTAGGTAGGACCAGTTGAATGGAAATTAGTAGAAGTAATTTAGGCAATTAGACATGACGATGAAGTTTTAAAGCTCGTATGAGAATAGTTCAAATTAGGGAAACATGAATCTCTAGGTAGGACCAGTTGAAAGGAAATTAGTAGAAGTAATTTAGGCAAATAGACATGACGATAAAGTTTTGAAGCTCGTATGAGAATAGTTCTAATTAGGGAAACTTGAATCTCTAGGTAGGACCAGTTAAAAGAAAATTAGTAGAAGTATTTTAGGCAATTAGACATGACGATAAAGTTTTAAAGCTCGTATGAGAATAATTCTAATTAGGGAAACTTGAATCGTAAGTAGGAAGAGGGAAAAGGAAATTAGTAGAAGTAATTTAGGAAATTAAACTTGAAGATAAAGTTTATAGCTCATATGAGAATAATTCTAGTTAGGGAAACTTGAATCGCTAGGTAGGAACAGGGGATAGGAAATTAGTAGAAGTAATTTAGGCCCTTAGACTTGACGATAAAGTTTTAAAGCTCGTATGAAAATAATTCTAATTAGGGAAACTTGAATCTCTAGGTAGGATCAGTTGAAAGGAAATTAGTAGAAGTAATTAAGGCAATTAGACATGACGATAAAATTTTAAGGCTCGTATGAGAATAGTTCTAATTAGGGAACCTCGAATCCTTAGGTAGGAGCAGTTGAAAGGGAATTAGTAGAAGTAATTTAGGCCCTTAGACATGACGATAAAGCTTTAAAGCTCATATGAGAATAGTTCTAATTAGGGAAACTTGAATCTCTAGGTAGGACCAGTTGAAAGGAAATTAGTAGAAGTAATTTAGGCAATTAGACATGATGATAAAATTTTAAAGCTCGTATGAGAATAGTTCTAATTAGGGAAGCTTGAATCTCTAGGTAAGAACAGGGGATAGGAAAAGAGTAGAAGTAATTTAGGCAATTAGACATGACGATAAAGTTTTAAAGCTCGTATAAGAATAGTTCTAATTAGGGAAACTTTAATCGTAGGTAGAAAGAGGGAAAAGAAAATTAGTAGAAGTAATTAAGGATATTAGACATGACGATAAAGTTTTAAAGCTCGTATGAGAATAGTTCTAATTAGGGAAACTTGAATCTCTAGGTAGGACCAGTTGAAAGGATATTAGTAGAAGTTATTTAGGCAATTAGACATGACGATAAAGTTTTAAAGCTCGTATGAAAATAGTTCTAATTAAGGAAACTTGAATCTCTAGTTAGGACCAGTTGAAAGGAAATTAGTGAAGTAATTTAGGCAATTAGACATGACGATAAAGTTTTAAAGCTCGTATGAGAATAGGTCTAATTAGGGAAACTTGAATCTCTAGGTAGGACCAGCTGAACGGAAATTAGTAGAAGTAATTTAGGCAATTAGACTTGACGATAAGGTTTTAAAGCTCGTATGAGAATAGTTCTAATTAGGGAAACTTAAATCTCTAGGTAGGACCTGTTGAATGGAAATTAGTAGAAGTAATTTAGGCAATTAGACATGACGATAAAGTTTTAAAGCTCGTATGAGAATAGTTCTAATTATGGAAACTTGAATCTCTAGGTAGGACCAGTTGAAAGGAAATTAGTAGAAGTAATTTAGGCAATTAGACATGACGATAAAGTTTTAAAGCTCGTATGAGAATAGTTCTAATTAAGGAAACTTGAATCTCTAGGTAGGAACAGGGGAAAGGAAATTTGTAGAAGTAATTTAGGCAATTAGACATGACGATAAAGTTTTAAAGCTCGTATGAGAATAGTTCTAATTAGGGAATCTTGAATCTCTAGGTAGGACTAGTTGAAAGAAAATTAGTAGAAATAATTTAGGCAATTAGACATGACGATAAAGTTTTGAAGCTCGTATGAGAATAGTTCTAATTAGGGAAGCTTGAATCGTATGTAGAAGGAGGGAAAAGGAAATTAGTAGAAGTAATTTAGGCAATTAGACATGACGATAAAGTTTTAAAGCTCGTATGAGACTAGTTCTAATTAAGGAAACTTAAATCTCTAGGTAGGACCAGTTGAAAGGATATTAGTAGAAGTTATTTAGGCAATTAGACATGACGATAAAGTTTTAAAGCTCGTATGAGAATAGTTCTAATTAGGGAAACTTGAATCTTTAGTTAGGACTAGTTGAAAGGAAATTAGTAGAAGTAATTTAGGCAATTAGACATGACGATAAAGTTTTAAAGCTCGTATGAGAATAGGTCTAATTAGGGAAACTTGAATCTTTAGATAGGACCAGCTGAACGGAAATTAGTAGAAGTAATTTAGGCAATTAGACATGACGAATAAGTTTTAAAGCTCGTATGAGAATAGTTCTAATTAGGGAAACTTTAATCGTAGGTAGGAAGAGGGAAAAGAAAATTAGTAGAAGTAATTTAGGCAATTAGACATGACGATAAAGTTTTACGCCACGTATGAGAATAGTTCTAATTAGGGAAACTTGAATCTTTAGGTAGGACGGTTGAAAAGATATTAGTAGAAGTAATTTAGGCAATTAGACATGACGATAAAGTTTTAAAGCTCGTATGAAAATAATTCTAATTAGGGAAACTTGAATCTCTAGGTAGGATCAGTTGAAAGGAAATTAGTAGAAGTATTTAAGGCAATTAGACATGACGATAAAGTTTTAAAGCTCGTATGAGAATAGTTCTAATTAGGGAAACTTGAATCTCTAGGTAGGACCAGTTGAAAGGAAATTATTAGAAGTAGTTTAGGCAATTAGACATGACGATAAAGTTTTAAAGCTCGTATGAGAATAGTTCTAATTAGGGAAACTTGAATCTTTAGGTAGGAACAGGGGAAAGGAAATTTGTAGAAGTAATTTAGGCAATTAGACATGACGATAAAGTTTTAAAGCTCGTATGAGAATAGTTCTAATTAGGGAAACTTGAATCTCTAGGTAGGACTAGTTGAAAGAAAATTAGTAGAAGTAATTTAGGCAATTAGACATGACGATAAAGTTTTAAAGCTCGTATGAGAATAGTTCTAATTAGAGCAACCTGAATCTCTAGGTAGGACCAGTTGAAAGGAAATTAGTAGAAGTAATTTAGGCCCTTAGACTTGACGATAAAGTTTTAAAGCTCGTATGAGAATAGTTCTAATTAGGGAAACTTGAATCGTAGGTAGAAGGAGGGAAAAGGAAATTAGTAGAAGTAATTTAGGCAATTAGACATGACGATAAAGTTTTAAAGCTCGTATGAGAATAGTTCTAATTAAGGAAACTTGAATCTCTAGGTAGGACCAGTTGAAAGGAAATTAGTAGAAGTAATTTAGGCAATTAGACATGACGATAAAGTTTTAAAGCTCGAAAGGAGAATAGTTCTAATTAGGAAAACTTGAATCGTAGGTAGAAGGAGGGAAAAGGAAATTAGTAGGAAGTAATTTAGGCAACTAGACATGACGATAAAGTTTTAAAGCTCGTATGAGAATAGTTCTAATTAGGAAACTTGAATCTCTAGGTAGGACCAGTTGAAAGGAAATTAGTAGAAGTAATTTAGGCCCTTAGACTTGACGATAAACTTTTAAAGCTCGTATGAAAATAGTTCAAATTAGGAAAACTTGAATCGTAGGTAGAAGGAGGGAAAAGGAAATTAGTAGAAGTAATTTAGACAATTAGACATGACGATAAAGTTTTAAAGCTCGTATGAGAATAGTTCTAATTAAGGAAACTTGAATCTCTAGGTAGGACCAGTTGAAAGGAAATTAGTAGAAGTAATTTAGGCCCTTAGACTTGACGATAAAGTTTTAAAGCTCGTATGAGAATAGTTCTAATTAGGAAAACTTGAATCGTAGGTAGAAGGAGGGAAATGGAAATTAGTAGAAGTAATTTAGACAATTAGACATGACGATAAAGTTTTAAAGCTCGTATGAGAATAATTCTAATTAAGGAAACTTGAATCTCTAGGTAGGACCAGTTGAAAGGAAATTAGTAGATGTAATTTAGGCAATTAGACATGACGATAAAGTTTTAAAGCTCGTATGAGAATAGTTCTAATTAGGGAAGCTTGAATCTCTAGGTAAGAACAGGGGATAGGAAATTATTAGAAGTAATTTAGGCAATTATACATGACGAAAAAGTTTTAAAGCTCGTATGAGAATAGTTCTAATTAAGGAAACTTTAATCGTAGGTAGGAAGAGGGAAAAGAAAATTAGTAGAAGTAATTTAGGTAATTAGACATGACAATGAAGTTTTAAAGCTCGTATGAGAATAGTTCTAATTAGGGAAACTTGAATCTTTAGGTAGGACCAGTTGAAAAGATATGAGTAGAAGTAATTTAGGCAATTAGACATGACGATAAAGTTTTAAAGCTCGTATGAAAAAATACTAATTAGGGAAACTTGAATCTCTAGGTACGACCAGTTGAAAGGAAATTAGTAGAAGTAATTTAGGCAATTAGACATGACGATAAAGTTTTAAAGCTCGTATGAGAATAGTTCTAATTAGAGAAACTTGAATCTCTAGGTAGGATCAGTTGAAAGAAAATTAGTAGAAGTAATTTAGGCAATTAGACATGAAGATAAAGTTTTAAAGCTCGTATGAGAATAGTTCTAATTAGAGAAACTTGAATCTCTAGGTAGGATCAGTTGAAAGGAAATTAGTAGAAGTAATTTAGGCAATTAGACATGACGATAAAGTTTTAAAGCTCGTATGAGAATAGTTCTAATTAGGGAAACTTGAATCTCAAGGTAGGAACAGGGGAAAGGAAATTTGTAGAAGTAATTTAGGCAATTAGACATGACGATAAAGTTTTAAAGCTCGTATGAGAATAGTTCTAATTAGGGAATCTTGAATCTCTAGGTAGGACTAGTTGAAAGGAAATTAGTAGAAATAATTTAGGCAATTAGACATGACGATAAAGTTTTGAAGCTCGTATGAGAATAGTTCTAATTAGAGCAACTTGAATCTCTAGGTAGGAACAGTTGAAAGGAAATTAGTAGAAGTAATTTAGGCCCTTAGACTTGACGATAAAGTTTTTAAAGCTCGTATGAGAATAGTTCTAATTAGGAAAACTTGAATCGTATGTAGAAGGAGGGAAAAGGAAATTAGTAGAATTAATTTAGGCAATTAGACATGACGATAAAGTTTTAAAGCTCGTATGAGACTAGTTCTAATTAAGGAAACTTAAATCTCTAGGTAGGACCAGTTGAAAGGAAATTAGTAGAAGTAATTTAGGCAAGTAGACATGACGATAAAGTTTTAAAGCTCGTATGAGAATAGTTCTAATTAGGGAAGCTTGAATCTCTAGGTAAGAACAGGGGCTAGGAAATTAGTAGAAGTAATTTAGGCAATTAGACATGACGAATAAGTTTTAAAGCTCGTATGAGAATAGTTCTAATTAGGGAAACTTTAATCGTAGGTAGGAAGAGGGAAAAGAATATTAGTAGAAGTAATTTAGGCAATTAGACATGACGATAAAGTTTTTAAGCTCGTATGAGAATAGTTCTAATTAGGGAAACTTGAATCTTTAGGTAGGACCAGTTGAAAAGATATTAGTAGAAGTAATTTAGGCAATTAGGCATGACGATAAAGTTTTAAAGCTCGTATGAGAATAATTCTAATCAGGGAAACTTGAATCGTAAGTAGGAAGAGGGAAAAGGAAATTAGTAGAAGTAATTTAGGAAATTAGACTTGAAGATAAAGTTTATAGCTCATATGAGAATAATTCTAATTAGGAAAACTTGAATCGCTAGGTAGGAACAGGGGATAGGAAATTAGTAGAAGTAATTTAGGCCCTTAGACTTGACGATAAAGTTTTAAAGCTCGTATTAGAATAGTTCTAATTAGGGAAACTTGAATCGTAGGTAGGAAGAGGATAAAGGAAATTAGTAGAAGTAATTTAGGCAATTAGACTTGACGATAAAGTTTTAAAGCTCGTATGAGAATAGTTCTAATTAGGGAAACTTGAATCCTTAGGTAGGACCAGTTGAAAGGAAATTAGTAGAAGTAATTTAGGCCCTTAGACTTGACGATAAAGTTTTAAAGCTCGTATGAGAATAGTTCTAATTAGGGAAACTTGAATCTCTAGGTAGGACCAGTTGAAAGGAAATTAGTAGAAGTAATTTAGGCAATTAGACATGACGATAAAGTTTTAAAGCTCGTATGAGAATAGTTCTAATTAGGGAAACTTGAATCTCTAGGTAGGACTAGTTGAAAGGAAATTAGTAGAAGTAATTTGGGCAATTAGATTTGACGATAAAGTTTTAAAGCTCGTATGAAAATAGTTCTAATTAGGTAAACTTAAATCTCTAGGTAGGACCAGTTGAATGGAAATTAGTAGAAGTAATTTAGGCAATTAGACATGACGATGAAGTTTTAAAGCTCGTATGAGAATAGTTCAAATTAGGGAAACATGAATCTCTAGGTAGGACCAGTTAAAAGGAAATTAGTAGAAGTAATTTAGGCAAATAGACATGACGATAAAGTTTTGAAGCTCGTATGAGAATAGTTCTAATTAGGGAAACTTGAATCTCTAGGTAGGACCAGTTAAAAGAAAATTAGTAGAAGTAATTTAGGCAATTAGACATGACGATAAAGTTTTAAAGCTCGTATGAGAATAATTCTAATTAGGGAAACTTGAATCGTAAGTAGGAAGAGGGAAAAGGAAATTAGTAGAAGTAATTTAGGAAATTAAACTTGAAGATAAAGTTTATAGCTCATATGAGAATAATTCTAGTTAGGGAAACTTGAATCGCTAGGTAGGAACAGGGGATAGGAAATTAGTAGAAGTAATTTAGGCCCTTAGACTTGACGATAAAGTTTTAAAGCTCGTATGAAAATAATTCTAATTAGGGAAACTTGAATCTCTAGGTAGGATCAGTTGAAAGGAAATTAGTAGAAGTAATTAAGGCAATTAGACATGACGATAAAATTTTAAGGCTCGTATGAGAATAGTTCTAATTAGGGAACCTCGAATCCTTAGGTAGGAGCAGTTGAAAGGGAATTAGTAGAAGTAATTTAGGCCCTTAGACATGACGATAAAGCTTTAAAGCTCATATGAGAATAGTTCTAATTAGGGAAACTTGAATCTCTAGGTAGGACCAGTTGAAAGGAAATTAGTAGAAGTAATTTAGGCAATTAGACATGATGATAAAATTTTAAAGCTCGTATGAGAATAGTTCTAATTAGGGAAGCTTGAATCTCTAGGTAAGAACAGGGGATAGGAAAAGAGTAGAAGTAATTTAGGTAATTAGACATGACGATAAAGTTTTAAAGCTCGTATAAGAATAGTTCTAATTAGGGAAACTTTAATCGTAGGTAGAAAGAGTGAAAAGAAAATTGGTAGAAGTAATTAAGGATATTAGACATGACGATAAAGTTTTAAAGCTCGTATGAGAATAGTTCTAATTAGGGAAACTTGAATCTCTAGGTAGGACCAGTTGAAAGGATATTAGTAGAAGTTATTTAGGCAATTAGACATGACGATAAAGTTTTAAAGCTCGTATGAAAATAGTTCTAATTAAGGAAACTTGAATCTCTAGTTAGGACCAGTTGAAAGGAAATTAGTGAAGTAATTTAGGCAATTAGACATGACGATAAAGTTTTAAAGCTCGTATGAGAATAGGTCTAATTAGGGAAACTTGAATCTCTAGGTAGGACCAGCTGAACGGAATTTAGTAGAAGTAATTTAGGCAATTAGACTTGACGATAAGGTTTTAAAGCTCGTATGAGAATAGTTCTAATTAGGGAAACTTAAATCTCTAGGTAGGACCTGTTGAATGGAAATTAGTAGAAGTAATTTAGGCAATTAGACATGACGATAAAGTTTTAAAGCTCGTATGAGAATAGTTCTAATTATGGAAACTTGAATCTCTAGGTAGGACCAGTTGAAAGGAAATTAGTAGAAGTAATTTAGGCAATTAGACATGACGATAAAGTTTTTAAAGCTCGTATGAGAATAGTTCTAATTAAGGAAACTTGAATCTCTAGGTAGGAACAGGGGAAAGGAAATTTGTAGAAGTAATTTAGGCAATTAGACATGACGATAAAGTTTTAAAGCTCGTATGAGAATAGTTCTAATTAGGGAATCTTGAATCTCTAGGTAGGAATAGTTGAAAGGAAATTAGTAGAAATAATTTAGGCAATTAGACATGACGATAAAGTTTTGAAGCTCGTATGAGAATAGTTCTAATTAGGGAAGCTTGAATCGTATGTAGAAGGAGGAAAAGGGAATTAGTAGAAGTAATTTAGGCAATTAGACATGACGATAAAGTTTTAAAGCTCGTATGAGACTAGTTCTAATTAAGGAAACTTAAATCTCTAGGTAGGACCAGTTAAAAGGATATTAGTAGAAGTTATTTAGGCAATTAGACATGACGATAAAGTTTTAAAGCTCGTATGAGAATAGTTCTAATTAGGGAAACTTGAATCTTTAGTTAGGACTAGTTGAAAGGAAATTAGTAGAAGTAATTTAGGCAATTAGACATGACGATAAAGTTTTAAAGCTCGTATGAGAATAGTTCTAATTAGGGAAGCTTGAATCTCTAGGTAAGAACAGGGGATAGGAAATTAGTAGAAGTAATTTAGGCAATTAGACATGACGAATAAGTTTTAAAGCTCGTATGAGAATAGTTCTAATTAGGGAAACTTTAATCGTAGGTAGGAAGAGGGAAAAGAAAATTAGTAGAAGTAATTTAGGCAATTAGACATGACGATAAAGTTTTACGCCACGTATGAGAATAGTTCTAATTAGGGAAACTTGAATCTTTAGGTAGGACGGTTGAAAAGATATTAGTAGAAGTAATTTAGGCAATTAGACATGACGATAAAGTTTTAGAGCTCGTATGAGAATAGTTCTAATTAGAGCAACCTGAATCTCTAGGTAGGACCAGTTGAAAGGAAATTAGTAGAAGTAATTTAGGCCCTTAGACTTGACGATAAAGTTTTAAAGCTCGTATGAGAATAGTTCTAATTAGGGAAACTTGAATCGTAGGTAGAAGGAGGGAAAAGGAAATTAGTAGAAGTAATTTAGGCAATTAGACATGACGATAAAGTTTTAAAGCTCGTATGAGAATAGTTCTAATTAAGGAAACTTGAATCTCTAGGTAGGACCAGTTGAAAGGAAATTAGTAGAAGTAATTTAGGCAATTAGACATGACGATAAAGTTTTAAAGCTCGTATGAGAATAGTTCTAATTAGGAAAACTTGAATCGTAGGTAGAAGGAGGGAAAAGGAAATTAGTAGGAAGTAATTTAGGCAACTAGACATGACGATAAAGTTTTAAAGCTCGTATGAGAATAGTTCTAATTAGGAAACTTGAATCTCTAGGTAGGACCAGTTGAAAGGAAATTAGTAGAAGTAATTTAGGCCCTTAGACTTGACGATAAACTTTTAAAGCTCGTATGAAAATAGTTCAAATTAGGAAAACTTGAATCGTAGGTAGAAGGAGGGAAAAGGAAATTAGTAAAAGTAATTTAGACAATTAGACATGACGATAAAGTTTTAAAGCTCGTATGAGAATAGTTCTAATTAAGGAAACTTGAATCTCTAGGTAGGACCAGTTTAAAGGAAATTAGTAGAAGTAATTTAGGCCCTTAGACTTGACGATAAAGTTTTAAAGCTCGTATGAGAATAGTTCTAATTAGGAAAACTTGAATCGTAGGTAGAAGGAGGGCAATGGAAATTAGTAGAAGTAATTTAGACAATTAGACATGACGATAAAGTTTTAAAGCTCGTATGAGAATAATTCTAATTAAGGAAACTTGAATCTCTAGGTAGGACCAGTTGAAAGGAAATTAGTAGATGTAATTTAGGCAATTAGACATGACGATAAAGTTTTAAAGCTCGTATGAGAATAGTTCTAATTAGGGAAGCTTGAATCTCTAGGTAAGAACAGGGGATAGGAAATTAGTAGAAGTAATTTAGGCAATTATACATGACGAAAAAGTTTTAAAGCTCGTATGAGAATAGTTCTAATTAAGGAAACTTTAATCGTAGGTAGGAAGAGGGAAAAGAAAATTAGTAGAAGTAATTTAGGTAATTAGACATGACAATGAAGTTTTAAAGCTCGTATGAGAATAGTTCTAATTAGGGAAACTTGAATCTTTAGGTAGGACCAGTTGAAAAGATATGAGTAGAAGTAATTTAGGCAATTAGACATGACGATAAAGTTTTAAAGCTCGTATGAAAAAATTCTAATTAGGGAAACTTGAATCTCTAGGTACGACCAGTTGAAAGGAAATTAGTAGAAGTAATTTAGGCAATTAGACATGACGATAAAGTTTTAAAGCTCGTATGAGAATAGTTCTAATTAGAGAAACTTGAATCTCTAGGTAGGATCAGTTGAAAGGAAATTAGTAGAAGTAATTTAGGCAATTAGACATGACGATAAAGTTTTAAAGCTCGTATGAGAATAGTTCTAATTAGAGAAACTTGAATCTCTAGGTAGGATCAGTTGAAAGGAAATTAGTAGAAGTAATTTAGGCAATTAGACATGACGATAAAGTTTTAAAGCTCGTATGAAAATAATTCTAATTAGGGAAACTTGAATCTCTAGGTAGGACAAGTTGAAAGGAAATTAGTAGAAGTAATTAAGGCAATTAGACGTTACGATAAAGTTTTATAGCTCGTATGAGAATAGTTCTAATTAGGAAAACTTGAATCGTAGGTAGAAGGAGGGAAATGGAAATTAGTAGAAGTAATTTAGACAATTAGACATGACGAATAAGTTTTAAAGCTCGTATGAGAATAGTTCAAATTAGGGAAACTTGAATCTCTAGGTAGGACCAGTTGAAAGGAAATCAGTAGAAGTAATTTTGGCAATTAGACATGATGATAAAGTTTTAAAGCTTGTATGAGAATAGTTCTAATTAGGGAAACTTGAAACTCTAGGTAGGACCAGTTGAAAGGAAATTAGTAGAAGTAATTTAGGCATTTAGACATGACGATAAAGTTTTAAAGCTCGTATGAGAATAGTTCTAATTAGGGAAACTTGAATCTCTAGGTAGGACCAGTTGAAAGGATATTAGTAGAAGTAATTTAGGCAATTAGACATGACGATAAAGTTTTAAAGCTCGTATTAAAATAGTTCTAATTAGGGAAACTTGAATCTCTAGGTAGGACCAGTTGAAAGGATATTAGTGAAGTAATTTAGGCAATTAGACATGACGATAAAGTTTTAAACTCGTATGAGAATAGGTCTAATTAGGGAAACTTGAATCTCTAGATAAGACCAGCTGAACGGAAATTAGTAGAAGTAATTTAGGCAATTAGACTTGACGATAAAGTTTTAAAGCTCGTATGAGAATAGTTCTAATTAGGGAAACTTAAATCTCTAGGTAGGACCAGTTGAATGGAAATTAGTTGAAGTAATTTAGGCAATTAGACATGACGATAAAGTTTTAAAGCTCGTATGAGAATAGTTCTAATTGGGGAAACTTGAATCTCTAGGTAGGACCAGTTGAAAGGATATTAGTAGAAGTAATTTAGGCAATTAGACATGACGATAAAGTTTTAAAGCTCGTATGAAAATAGTTCTAATCAGGCAAACTTGAATCTCTAGGTAGGACCAGTTGAAAGGAAATTAGTGAAGTAATTTAGGCAATTAGACATGACGATAAAGTTTTAAAGCTCGTATGAGAATAGGTCTAATTAGGGAAACTTGAATCTCTAGGTAGGACCAGCTGAACGGAAGTTAGTAGAAGTAATTTAGGCAATTAGACTTGACGATAAAGTTTTAAAGCTCGTATGAGAATAGTTCTAATTAGGGAAACTTAAATCTCTAGGTAGGATCAGTTGAATGGAAATTAGGTGAAATAATTTAGGCAATTAGACATGACGATAAAATTTTAAAGCTCGTATGAGAATAGTTCTAATTATGGAAACTTGAATCTCTAGGTTGGACCAGTTGAAAGGAAATTAGTAGAAGTAATTTAGGCAATTAGACATGACGATAAAGTTTTAAAGCTCGTATGAGAATAGTTCTAATTAGGGAAATTTGAATCTCTAGGTAGGAACAGGGGAAAGGAAATTTGTAGAAGTAATTTAGGCAATTAGACATGACGATAAAGTTTTAAAGCTCGTATGAGAATAGTTCTAATTAGGGAAACATGAATCTCTAGGTAGGACTAGTTGAAAGGAAATTAAAAGAAGTAATTTAGGCAATTAGACATGACGATAAAGTTTTAAAGCTCGTATGAGAATAGTTCTAATTAGGAAAACTTAAGTCGTAGGTAGAAGGAGGGAAAAGGAAATTAGTAGGAAGTAATTTAGGCAACTAGAAATGACGATAAAGTTTTAAAGCTCGTATGAGAATAGTTCTAATTAGGAAAATGGAATCTCTAGGTAGGACCAGTTGAAAGGAAATTAGTGAAGTAATTTAGACAATTAGACATGACGATAAAGTTTTAAAGCTCGTATGAGATTAGGTCTAATTAGAGAAACTTGAATCTCTATGTAGGACCAGTTGAAAGGAAATTAGTAGAAGTAATTTAGGCAATTAGACATGACGATAAAGTTTTAAAGCTCGTATGAAAATAGTTCTAATCAGGGAAACTTGAATCTCTAGATAGGACCAGTTGAAAGGAAATTAGTGAAGTAATTTAGGCAATTAGACATGACGATAAAGTTTTAAAGCTCGTATGAGAATAGGTCTAATTAGGGAAACTTGAATCTCTAGGTAGGACCAGCTGAACGGAAATTAGTAGAAGTAATTTAGGCAATTAGACTTGACGATAAAGTTTTAAAGCATGTATGAGAATAGTTCTAATTAGGGAAACTTAAATCTCTAAGTAGGACCAGTTGAATGGAAATTAGTTGAAGTAATTTAGGCAATTAGACATGACGATAAAGTTTTAAAGCTCGTATGAGAATAGTTCTAATTGGGGAAACTTGAATCTCTAGGTAGGACCAGTTAAAAGGATATTAGTAGAAGTAATTTAGGCAATTAGACATGACCATAAAGTTTTAAAGCTCGTATGAAAATAGTTCTAATTAGGGAAACTTGAATCTCTAGGTAGGACCAGTTGAAAGGAAATTAGTGAAGTAATTTAGGCAATTTTGACATGACGATAAAGTTTTAAAGCTCGTATGAGAATAGGTCTAATTAGGGAAACTTGAATCTCTAGGTAGGACCAGCTGAACGGAAATTAGTAGAAGTAATTTAGGCAATTAGACTTGACGATAAAGTTTTAAAGCTCGTATGAGAATAGTTCTAATTAGGGAAACTTAAATCTCTAGGTAGGACCAGTTGAATGGAAATTAGGTGAAGTAATTTAGGCAATTAGACATGACGATAAAGTTTTAAAGCTCGTATGAGAATAGTTCTAATTATGGAAACTTGAATCTCTAGGTAGGACCAGTTGAAAGGAAATTAGTAGAAGTAATTTAGGCAATTAGACATGACGATAAAGTTTTAAAGCTCGTATGAGAATAGTTCTAATTAAGGAAACCTGAATCTCTAAGTACTACTAGTTGAAAGGAAATTAGTAGAAGTAATTTAGGCAATTAGACATGACCATAAAGTTTTGAAGCTCGTATGAGAATAGTTCTAATTAGAGCAACTTGAATCTCTAGGTAGGAACAGTTGAAAGGAAATTAGTAGAAGTAATTTAGGCCCTTAGACTTGACGATAAAGTTTTAAAGCTCGTATGAGAATAGTTCTAATTAGGGAAACTTGAATCGTAGGTAGGTAGAGAATAAACGAAATTAGTAGAAGTAATTTAGGCAATTAGACATGACGATAAAGTTTTAAAGCTCGTATGAGACTAGTTCTAATTAAGGAAACTTGAATCTCTAGGTAGGACCAGTTGAAAGGAAATTAGTAGAAGTAATTTAGGCAAGTAGACATGACGATAAAGTTTTAAAGCTCGTATGAGAATAGTTCTAATTAGGGAAACTTAAATCTCTAGGTAGGACCAGTTGAATGGAAATTAGGTGAAGTAATTTAGGCAATTAGACATGAAGATAAAGTTTTAAAGCTCGTATGAGAATAGTTCTAATTATGGAAACTTTAATCTCTAGGTAGGACCAGTTGAAAGGAAATTAGTAGAAGTAATTTAGGCAATTAGACATGACGAATAAGTTTTAAAGCTCGTATGAGAATAGTTCTAATTAGGGAAACTTGAATCTCTAGGTAGGAACAGGGGAAAGGAAATTTGTAGAAGTAATTTAGGCAATTAGACATGACGATAAAGTTTTAAAGCTAGTATGAAAATAATTCTAATTAGGGAAACTTGAATCTCTAGGTAGGATCAGTTGAAAGGAAATTAGTAGAAGTAATTAAGGCAATTAGACATGACGATAAAGTTTTAAAGCTCGTATGAGAATAGTTCTAATTAGAAAAACTTGAATCTCTAGGTAGGACCAGTTGAAAGGAAATTAGTAGAAGTAATTTTGGCAATTAGACATGACGATAAAGTTTTAAAGCTCGTATGAGAATAGTTCTAATTAGGGAAACTTGAATCTCTAGGTAGGAACAAGGGAACGGAAATTTGTAGAAGTAATTTAGGCAATTAAACATGACGATAAAGTTTTAAAGCTCGTATGAGAATAGTTCTAATTAGGGAAACTTGAATCTCTAGGTAGGACTAGTTGAAAGGAAATTAGTAGAAGTAATTTAGGCAATTAGACATGACGATAAATTTTTAAAGCTCGTATGAGAATAGTTCTAATTAGAGCAACTTGAATCTCTAGGTAGGACCAGTTGAAAGGAAATTAGTAGAAGTAATTTAGGCCCTTAGACTTGATGATAAAGTTTTAAAGCTCGTATGAGAATAGTTCTAATTAGGGAAACTTGAATCGTAGGTAGAAGGAGGGAAAAGGAAATTAGTAGAAGTAATTTAGGCAATTAGACATGACGATAAAGTTTTAAAGCTCGTATGAGAATAGTTCTAATTAAGGAAACTTGAATCTCTAGGTAGGACCAGTTGAAAGGAAATTAGTAGAAGTAATTTAGGCAATTAGACATGACGATAAAGTTTTAAAGCTCGTATGAGAATAGTTCTAATTAGGAAAACTTGAATCGTAGGTAGAAGGAGGGAAAATGAAATTAGTAGGAAGTAATTTAGGCAACTAGACATGACGATAAAGTTTTAAAGCTCGTATGAGAATAGTTCTAATTAGGAAACTTGAATCTCCTGGTAGGACCAGTTGAAAGAAAATTAGTGAAGTAATTTAGGCAATTAGACATGAAGATAAAGTTTTAAAGCTTGTATGAGAATAGGTCTAATTAGTGAAACTTGAATCTCTAGGTAGGACCAGTTGAAAGGAAATTAGTAGAAGTAATTTAGGCAATTAGACATGACGATAAAGTTTTAAAGCTCGTATGAAAATAGTTCTAATTAGGGAAACTTGAATCTCTAGGTAGGACCAGTTGAAAGGAAATTAGTGAAGTAATTTAGGCAATTAGACATGACGATAAAGTTTAAAAGCTCGTATGAGAATAGGTCTAATTAGGGAAACTTGAATCTCTAGGTAGGACCAGCTGAACGGAAATTAGTAGAAGTAATTTAGGCAATTAGACTTGACGATAAAGTTTTAAAGCTCGAATGAGAATAGTTCTAATAAGGGAAACTTAAATCTCTAAGTAGGACCAGTTGAATGGAAATTAGTTGAAGTAATTTCGGCAATTAGACATGACGATAAAGTTTTAAAGCTCGTATGAGAATAGATCTAATTGGGGAAACTTGAATCTCTAGGTAGGACCAGTTGAAAGGATATTAGTAGAAGTAATTTAGGCAATTAGACATGACGATAAAGTTTTAAAGCTCGTATGAAAATAGTTCTAATTAGGGAAACTTGAATCTCTAGGTAGGACCAGTTGAAAGGAAATTAGTGAAGTAATTTAGGCAATTAGACAGGACGATAAAGTTTTAAAGCTCGTATGAGAATAGGTCTAATTAGGGAAACTTGAATCTCTAGGTAGGACCAGCTGAACGGAAATTAGTAGAAGTAATTTAGGCAATTAGACTTGACGATAAAGTTTTAAAGCTCGTATGAGAATAGTTCTAATTAGGGAAACTTAAATCTCTAGGTAGGACCAGTGAATGGAAATTAGGTGAAGTAATTTAGGCAATTAGACATGACGATAAAGTTTTAAAGCTCGTATGAGAATAGTTCTAATTATGGAAACTTGAATCTCTAGGTAGGACCAGTTGAAAGGAAATTAGTAGAAGTAATTTAGGCAATTAGACATGACGATAAAGTTTTAAAGCTCGTATGAGAATAGTTCTAATTAGGGAAACTTGAATCTCTAGGTAGGAACAGGAGAAAGGAAATTTGTAGAGGTAATTTAGGCAATTAGACATGACGATAAAGTTTTAAAGCTCGTATGAGAATAGTTCTCATTAGGGAAACTTGAATCTCTAGGTAGGACTAGTTGAAAGGAAATTAGTAGAAGTAATTTAGGCAATTAGACATGACGATAAAGTTTTGAAGCTCGTATGAGAATAGTTCTAATTAGAGAACTTGAATCTCTAGGTAGGAACAGTTGAAAGGAAATTAGTAGAAGTAATTTAGGCCCTTAGACTTGACGATAAAGTTTTAAAGCTCGTATGAGAATAGTTCTAATTAGGAAAACTTGAATCGTAGGTAGAAGGAGGGAAAAGGAAATTAGTAGAAGTAATTTAGGCAATTAGACATGACGATAAAGTTTTGAAGCTCGTATGAGACTAGTTCTAATTAAGGAAACTTGAATCTCTAGGTAGGACCAGTTGAAAGGAAATTAGTAGAAGTAATTTAGGCAAGTAGACATGACGATAAAGTTTTAAAGCTCGTATGAGAATAGTTCTAATTAGGGAAACTTAAATCTCTAGGTAGGACCAGTTGAATGGAAATTAGGTGAGGTAATTTAGGCAATTAGACATGAAGATAAAGTTTTAAAGCTCGTATGAGAATAGTTCTAATTATGGAAACTTTAATCTCTAGGTAGGACCAGTTGAAAGGAAATTAGTAGAAGTAATTTAGGCAATTAGACATGACGAATAAGTTTTAAAGCTCGTATGAGAATAGTTCTAATTAGGGAAACTTGAATCTCTAGGTAGGATCAGTTGAAAGGAAATTAGTAGAAGTAATTAAGGCAATTAGACATGACGATAAAGTTTTAAAGCTCGTATGAGAATAGTTCTAATTAGGGAAACTTGAATCTCTAGGTAGGACCAGTTGAAAGGAAATTAGTAGAAGTAATTTGGGCAATTAGACATGACGATAAAGTTTTAAAGCTCGTATGAGAATAGTTCTAATTAGGGAAACTTGAATCTCTAGGTAGGAACAAGGGAAAGGAAATTTGTAGAAGTAATTTAGGCAATTAAACATGACGATAAAGTTTTAAAGCTCGTATGAGAATAGTTCTAATTAGGGAAACTTGAATCTCTAGGTAGGACTAGTTGAAAGGAAATTAGTAGAAGTAATTTAGGCAATTAGACATGACGATAAATTTTTAAAGCTCGTATGAGAATAGTTCTAATTAGAGCAACTTGAATCTCTAGGTAGGACCAGTTGAAAGGAAATTAGTAGAAGTAATTTAGGCCCTTAGACTTGATGATAAAGTTTTAAAGCTCGTATGAGAATAGTTCTAATTAGGGAAACTTGAATCGTAGGTAGAAAGAGGGAAAAGGAAATTAGTAGAAGTAATTTAGGCGATTAGACATGACGATAAAGTTTTAAAGCTCGTATGAGAATAGTTCTAATTAAGGAAACTTGAATCTCTAGGTAGGACCAGTTGAAAGGAAATTAGTAGAAGTAATTTAGGCAATTAGACATGACGATAAAGTTTTAAAGCTCGTATGAGAATAGTTCTAATTAGGAAAACTTGAATCGTAGGTAGAAGGAGGGAAAAGGAAATTAGTAGGAAGTAATTTAGGCAACTAGACATGACGATAAAGTTTTAAAGCTCGTATGAGAATAGTTCTAATTAGGAAACTTGAATCTCCTGGTAGGACCAGTTGAAAGAAAATTAGTGAAGTAATTTAGGCAATTAGACATGACGATAAAGTTTTAAAGCTCGTATGAGAATAGGTCTAATTAGTGAAACTTGAATCTCTAGGTAGGACCAGTTAAAAGGAAATTAGTAGAAGTAATTTAGGCAATTAGACATGACGATAAAGTTTTAAAGCTCGTATGAAAATAGTTCTAATTAGGGAAACTTGAATCTCTAGGTAGGACCAGTTGAAAGGAAATTAGTGAAGTAACTTAGGCAATTAGACATGACGATAAAGTTTAAAAGCTCGTATGAGAATAGGTCTAATTAGGGAAACTTGAATCTCTAGGTAGGACCAGCTGAACGGAAATTAGTAGAAGTAATTTAGGCAATTAGACTTGACGATAAAGTTTTAAAGCTCGCATGAGAATAGTTCTAATAAGGGAAACCTAAATCTCTAAGTAGGACCAGTTGAATGGAAATTAGTTGAAGTAATTTAGGCAATTAGACATGACGATAAAGTTTTAAAGCTCGTATGAGAATAGATCTAATTGGGGAAACTTGAATCTCTAGGTAGGACCAGTTGAAAGGATATTAGTAGAAGTAATTTAGGCAATTAGACATGACGATAAAGTTTTAAAGCTCGTATGAAAATAGTTCTAATTAGGGAAACTTGAATCTCTAGGTAGGACCAGTTGACAGGAAATTAGTGAAGTAATTTAGGCAATTAGACAGGACGATAAAGTTTTAAAGCTCGTATGAGAATAGGTCTAATTAGGGAAACTTGAATCTCTAGGTAGGACCAGCTGAACGGAAATTAGTAGAAGTAATTTAGGCAATTAGACTTGACGATAAAGTTTTAAAGCTCGTATGAGAATAGTTCTAATTAGGGAAACTTAAATCTCTAGGTAGGACCAGTTGAATGGAAATTAGGTGAAGTAATTTAGGCAATTAGACATGACGATAAAGTTTTAAAGCTCGTATGAGAATAGTTCTAATTATGGAAACTTGAATCTCTAGGTAGGACCAGTTGAAAGGAAATTAGTAGAAGTAATTTAGGCAATTAGACATGACGATAAAGTTTTAAAGCTCGTATGAGAATAGTTCTAATTAGGGAAACTTGAATCTCTAGGTAGGAACAGGGGAAAGGAAATTTGTAGAAGTAATTTAGGCAATTAGACATGACGATAAAGTTTTAAAGCTCGTATGAGAATAGTTCTCATTAGGGAAACTTGAATCTCTAGGTAGGACTAGTTGAAAGGAAATTAGTAGAAGTAATTTAGGCAATTAGACATGACGATAAAGTTTTGAAGCTCGTATGAGAATAGTTCTAATTAGAGCAACTTGAATCTCTAGGTAGGAACAGTTGAAAGGAAATTAGTAGAAGTAATTTAGGCCCTTAGACTTGACGATAAAGTTTTAAAGCTCGTATGAGAATAGTTCTAATTAGGAAAACTTAAATCGTAGGTAGAAGGAGGGAAAAGGAAATTAGTAGAAGTAATTTAGGCAATTAGACATGACGATAAAGTTTTAAAGCTCGTATGAGACTAGTTCTAATTAAGGAAACTTGAATCTCTAGGTAGGACCAGTTGAAAGGAAATTAGTAGAAGTAATTTAGGCAAGTAGACATGACGATAAAGTTTTAAAGCTCGTATGAGAATAGTTCTAATTAGGGAAACTTAAATCTCTAGGTAGGACCAGTTGAATGGAAATTAGGTGAAGTAATTTAGGCAATTAGACATGAAGATAAAGTTTTAAAGCTCGTATGAGAATAGTTCTAATTATGAAAACTTTAATCTCTAGGTAGGACCAGTTGAAAGGAATTAAGTAGAAGTAATTTAGGCAATTAGACATGACGATAAAGTTTTGAAGCTCGTATGAGAATACTTCTAATTAGAGCAACTTGAATCTCTAGGTAGGAACAGTTGAAAGGAAATTAGTAGAAGTAATTTAGGCCCTTAGACTTGACGATAAAGTTTTAAAGCTCGTATGAGAATAGTTCTAATTAGGGAAACTTTAATCGTAGGTAGGAAGAGGGAAAAGAAATTAGTAGAAGTAATTTAGGCAATTAGACATGACGATAAACTTTTTAAGCTCGTATGAGAATAGTTCTAATTTGGGAAACTTGAATCTTTAGGTAGGACCAGTTGAAAAGATATTAGTAGAAGTAATTTAGGCAATTAGACATGACGATAAAGTTTTAAAGCTCGTATGAAAATAATTCTAATTAGGGAAACTTGAATCTCTAGGTAGGATCAGTTGAAAGGAAATTAGTAGAAGTAATTAAGGCAATTAGACATGACGATAAAGTTTTAAGGCTCGTATGAGAATAGTTCTAATGAGGGAAACTTGAATCTCTAGGTAGGACCAGTTGAAAGGAAATTAGTAGAAGTAATTTAGGCAATTAGACATGACGATAAAGTTTTAAAGCTCGTATGAGAATAGTTCTAATTAGGGAAACTTGAATCTCTAGGTAGGAACAAGGGAAAGGAAATTTGTAGAAGTAATTTAGGCAATTAAACATGAAGATAAAGTTTTAAAGCTCGTATGAGAATAGTTCTAATTAAGGAAACTTGAATCTCTAGGTAGGACTAGTTGAAAGGAAATTAGTAGAAGTAATTTAGGCAATTAGACATGACGATAAAGTTTTAAAGCTCGTATGAGAATAGTTCTAATTAGGGAAACTTGAATCTCTAGGTAGGAACAAGGGAAAGGAAATTTGTAGAAGTAATTTAGGCAATTAAACATGACGATAAAGTTTTAAAGCTCGTATGAGAATAGTTCTTATTAGGGAAACTTGAATCGTAGGGAGAAGGAGGGAAAAGGAAATTAGTAGAAGTAATTTAGGCAATTAGACATGACGATAAAGTTTTAAAGCTCGTATGAGAATAGTTCTAATTAGAGAAACTTGAATCTCTAGGTAGGATCAGTTGAAAGGAAATTAGTAGAAGTAATTTAGGCAATTAGACATGACGATAAAGTTTTAAAGCTCGTATGAAAATAATTCTAATTAGGGAAACTTGAATCTCTAGGTAGGACAAGTTGAAAGGAAATTAGTAGAAGTAATTAAGGCAATTAGACGTTACGATAAAGTTTTATAGCTCGTATGAGAATAGTTCTAATTAGGAAAACTTGAATCGTAGGTAGAAGGAGGGAAATGGAAATTAGTAGAAGTAATTTAGACAATTAGACATGACGAATAAGTTTTAAAGCTCGTATGAGAATAGTTCAAATTAGGGAAACTTGAATCTCTAGGTAGGACCAGTTGAAAGGAAATCAGTAGAAGTAATTTTGGCAATTAGACATGATGATAAAGTTTTAAAGCTTGTATGAGAATAGTTCTAATTAGGGAAACTTGAAACTCTAGGTAGGACCAGTTGAAAGGAAATTAGTAGAAGTAATTTAGGCATTTAGACATGACGATAAAGTTTTAAAGCTCGTATGAGAATAGTTCTAATTAGGGAAACTTGAATCTCTAGGTAGGACCAGTTGAAAGGATATTAGTAGAAGTAATTTAGGCAATTAGACATGACGATAAAGTTTTAAAGCTCGTATTAAAATAGTTCTAATTAGGGAAACTTGAATCTCTAGGTAGGACCAGTTGAAAGGATATTAGTGAAGTAATTTAGGCAATTAGACATGACGATAAAGTTTTAAACTCGTATGAGAATAGGTCTAATTAGGGAAACTTGAATCTCTAGATAAGACCAGCTGAACGGAAATTAGTAGAAGTAATTTAGGCAATTAGACTTGACGATAAAGTTTTAAAGCTCGTATGAGAATAGTTCTAATTAGGGAAACTTAAATCTCTAGGTAGGACCAGTTGAATGGAAATTAGTTGAAGTAATTTAGGCAATTAGACATGACGATAAAGTTTTAAAGCTCGTATGAGAATAGTTCTAATTGGGGAAACTTGAATCTCTAGGTAGGACCAGTTGAAAGGATATTAGTAGAAGTAATTTAGGCAATTAGACATGACGATAAAGTTTTAAAGCTCGTATGAAAATAGTTCTAATCAGGCAAACTTGAATCTCTAGGTAGGACCAGTTGAAAGGAAATTAGTGAAGTAATTTAGGCAATTAGACATGACGATAAAGTTTTAAAGCTCGTATGAGAATAGGTCTAATTAGGGAAACTTGAATCTCTAGGTAGGACCAGCTGAACGGAAATTAGTAGAAGTAATTTAGGCAATTAGACTTGACGATAAAGTTTTAAAGCTCGTATGAGAATAGTTCTAATTAGGGAAACTTAAATCTCTAGGTAGGATCAGTTGAATGGAAATTAGGTGAAATAATTTAGGCAATTAGACATGACGATAAAATTTTAAAGCTCGTATGAGAATAGTTCTAATTATGGAAACTTGAATCTCTAGGTTGGACCAGTTGAAAGGAAATTAGTAGAAGTAATTTAGGCAATTAGACATGACGATAAAGTTTTAAAGCTCGTATGAGAATAGTTCTAATTAGGGAAATTTGAATCTCTAGGTAGGAACAGGGGAAAGGAAATTTGTAGAAGTAATTTAGGCAATTAGACATGACGATAAAGTTTTAAAGCTCGTATGAGAATAGTTCTAATTAGGGAAACATGAATCTCTAGGTAGGACTAGTTGAAAGGAAATTAAAAGAAGTAATTTAGGCAATTAGACATGACGATAAAGTTTTAAAGCTCGTATGAGAATAGTTCTAATTAGGAAAACTTAAGTCGTAGGTAGAAGGAGGGAAAAGGAAATTAGTAGGAAGTAATTTAGGCAACTAGAAATGACGATAAAGTTTTAAAGCTCGTATGAGAATAGTTCTAATTAGGAAAATGGAATCTCTAGGTAGGACCAGTTGAAAGGAAATTAGTGAAGTAATTTAGACAATTAGACATGACGATAAAGTTTTAAAGCTCGTATGAGATTAGGTCTAATTAGAGAAACTTGAATCTCTATGTAGGACCAGTTGAAAGGAAATTAGTAGAAGTAATTTAGGCAATTAGACATGACGATAAAGTTTTAAAGCTCGTATGAAAATAGTTCTAATCAGGGAAACTTGAATCTCTAGATAGGACCAGTTGAAAGGAAATTAGTGAAGTAATTTAGGCAATTAGACATGACGATAAAGTTTTAAAGCTCGTATGAGAATAGGTCTAATTAGGGAAACTTGAATCTCTAGGTAGGACCAGCTGAACGGAAATTAGTAGAAGTAATTTAGGCAATTAGACTTGACGATAAAGTTTTAAAGCATGTATGAGAATAGTTCTAATTAGGGAAACTTAAATCTCTAAGTAGGACCAGTTGAATGGAAATTAGTTGAAGTAATTTAGGCAATTAGACATGACGATAAAGTTTTAAAGCTCGTATGAGAATAGTTCTAATTGGGGAAACTTGAATCTCTAGGTAGGACCAGTTAAAAGGATATTAGTAGAAGTAATTTAGGCAATTAGACATGACCATAAAGTTTTAAAGCTCGTATGAAAATAGTTCTAATTAGGGAAACTTGAATCTCTAGGTAGGACCAGTTGAAAGGAAATTAGTGAAGTAATTTAGGCAATTTTGACATGACGATAAAGTTTTAAAGCTCGTATGAGAATAGGTCTAATTAGGGAAACTTGAATCTCTAGGTAGGACCAGCTGAACGGAAATTAGTAGAAGTAATTTAGGCAATTAGACTTGACGATAAAGTTTTAAAGCTCGTATGAGAATAGTTCTAATTAGGGAAACTTAAATCTCTAGGTAGGACCAGTTGAATGGAAATTAGGTGAAGTAATTTAGGCAATTAGACATGACGATAAAGTTTTAAAGCTCGTATGAGAATAGTTCTAATTATGGAAACTTGAATCTCTAGGTAGGACCAGTTGAAAGGAAATTAGTAGAAGTAATTTAGGCAATTAGACATGACGATAAAGTTTTAAAGCTCGTATGAGAATAGTTCTAATTAAGGAAACCTGAATCTCTAAGTACTACTAGTTGAAAGGAAATTAGTAGAAGTAATTTAGGCAATTAGACATGACGATAAAGTTTTGAAGCTCGTATGAGAATAGTTCTAATTAGAGCAACTTGAATCTCTAGGTAGGAACAGTTGAAAGGAAATTAGTAGAAGTAATTTAGGCCCTTAGACTTGACGATAAAGTTTTAAAGCTCGTATGAGAATAGTTCTAATTAGGGAAACTTGAATCGTAGGTAGGTAGAGAATAAACGAAATTAGTAGAAGTAATTTAGGCAATTAGACATGACGATAAAGTTTTAAAGCTCGTATGAGACTAGTTCTAATTAAGGAAACTTGAATCTCTAGGTAGGACCAGTTGAAAGGAAATTAGTAGAAGTAATTTAGGCAAGTAGACATGACGATAAAGTTTTAAAGCTCGTATGAGAATAGTTCTAATTAGGGAAACTTAAATCTCTAGGTAGGACCAGTTGAATGGAAATTAGGTGAAGTAATTTAGGCAATTAGACATGAAGATAAAGTTTTAAAGCTCGTATGAGAATAGTTCTAATTATGGAAACTTTAATCTCTAGGTAGGACCAGTTGAAAGGAAATTAGTAGAAGTAATTTAGGCAATTAGACATGACGAATAAGTTTTAAAGCTCGTATGAGAATAGTTCTAATTAGGGAAACTTGAATCTCTAGGTAGGAACAGGGGAAAGGAAATTTGTAGAAGTAATTTAGGCAATTAGACATGACGATAAAGTTTTAAAGCTAGTATGAAAATAATTCTAATTAGGGAAACTTGAATCTCTAGGTAGGATCAGTTGAAAGGAAATTAGTAGAAGTAATTAAGGCAATTAGACATGACGATAAAGTTTTATAGCTCGTATGAGAATAGTTCTAATTAGAAAAACTTGAATCTCTAGGTAGGACCAGTTGAAAGGAAATTAGTAGAAGTAATTTTGGCAATTAGACATGACGATAAAGTTTTAAAGCTCGTATGAGAATAGTTCTAATTAGGGAAACTTGAATCTCTAGGTAGGAACAAGGGAACGGAAATTTGTAGAAGTAATTTAGGCAATTAAACATGACGATAAAGTTTTAAAGCTCGTATGAGAATAGTTCTAATTAGGGAAACTTGAATCTCTAGGTAGGACTAGTTGAAAGGAAATTAGTAGAAGTAATTTAGGCAATTAGACATGACGATAAATTTTTAAAGCTCGTATGAGAATAGTTCTAATTAGAGCAACTTGAATCTCTAGGTAGGACCAGTTGAAAGGAAATTAGTAGAAGTAATTTAGGCCCTTAGACTTGATGATAAAGTTTTAAAGCTCGTATGAGAATAGTTCTAATTAGGGAAACTTGAATCGTAGGTAGAAGGAGGGAAAAGGAAATTAGTAGAAGTAATTTAGGCAATTAGACATGACGATAAAGTTTTAAAGCTCGTATGAGAATAGTTCTAATTAAGGAAACTTGAATCTCTAGGTAGGACCAGTTGAAAGGAAATTAGTAGAAGTAATTTAGGCAATTAGACATGACGATAAAGTTTTAAAGCTCGTATGAGAATAGTTCTAATTAGGAAAACTTGAATCGTAGGTAGAAGGAGGGAAAAGGAAATTAGTAGGAAGTAATTTAGGCAACTAGACATGACGATAAAGTTTTAAAGCTCGTATGAGAATAGTTCTAATTAGGAAACTTGAATCTCCTGGTAGGACCAGTTGAAAGAAAATTAGTGAAGTAATTTAGGCAATTAGACATGACGATAAAGTTTTAAAGATCGTATGAGAATAGGTCTAATTAGTGAAACTTGAATCTCTAGGTAGGACCAGTTGAAAGGAAATTAGTAGAAGTAATTTAGGCAATTAGACATGACGATAAAGTTTTAAAGCTCGTATGAAAATAGTTCTAATTAGGGAAACTTGAATCTCTAGGTAGGACCAGTTGAAAGGAAATTAGTGAAGTAATTTAGGCAATTAGACATGACGATAAAGTTTAAAAGCTCGTATGAGAATAGGTCTAATTAGGGAAACTTGAATCTCTAGGTAGGACCAGCTGAACGGAAATTAGTAGAAGTAATTTAGGCAATTAGACTTGACGATAAAGTTTTAAAGCTCGCATGAGAATAGTTCTAATAAGGGAAACTTAAATCTCTAAGTAGGACCAGTTGAATGGAAATTAGTTGAAGTAATTTCGGCAATTAGACATGACGATAAAGTTTTAAAGCTCGTATGAGAATAGATCTAATTGGGGAAACTTGAATCTCTAGGTAGGACCAGTTGAAAGGATATTAGTAGAAGTAATTTAGGCAATTAGACATGACGATAAAGTTTTAAAGCTCGTATGAAAATAGTTCTAATTAGGGAAACTTGAATCTCTAGGTAGGACCAGTTGAAAGGAAATTAGTGAAGTAATTTAGGCAATTAGACAGGACGATAAAGTTTTAAAGCTCGTATGAGAATAGGTCTAATTAGGGAAACTTGAATCTCTAGGTAGGACCAGCTGAACGGAAATTAGTAGAAGTAATTTAGGCAATTAGACTTGACGATAAAGTTTTAAAGCTCGTATGAGAATAGTTCTAATTAGGGAAACTTAAATCTCTAGGTAGGACCAGTGAATGGAAATTAGGTGAAGTAATTTAGGCAATTAGACATGACGATAAAGTTTTAAAGCTCGTATGAGAATAGTTCTAATTATGGAAACTTGAATCTCTAGGTAGGACCAGTTGAAAGGAAATTAGTAGAAGTAATTTAGGCAATTAGACATGACGATAAAGTTTTAAAGCTCGTATGAGAATAGTTCTAATTAGGGAAACTTGAATCTCTAGGTAGGAACAGGAGAAAGGAAATTTGTAGAGGTAATTTAGGCAATTAGACATGACGATAAAGTTTTAAAGCTCGTATGAGAATAGTTCTCATTAGGGAAACTTGAATCTCTAGGTAGGACTAGTTGAAAGGAAATTAGTAGAAGTAATTTAGGCAATTAGACATGACGATAAAGTTTTGAAGCTCGTATGAGAATAGTTCTAATTAGAGAACTTGAATCTCTAGGTAGGAACAGTTGAAAGGAAATTAGTAGAAGTAATTTAGGCCCTTAGACTTGACGATAAAGTTTTAAAGCTCGTATGAGAATAGTTCTAATTAGGAAAACTTGAATCGTAGGTAGAAGGAGGGAAAAGGAAATTAGTAGAAGTAATTTAGGCAATTAGACATGACGATAAAGTTTTGAAGCTCGTATGAGACTAGTTCTAATTAAGGAAACTTGAATCTCTAGGTAGGACCAGTTGAAAGGAAATTAGTAGAAGTAATTTAGGCAAGTAGACATGACGATAAAGTTTTAAAGCTCGTATGAGAATAGTTCTAATTAGGGAAACTTAAATCTCTAGGTAGGACCAGTTGAATGGAAATTAGGTGAAGTAATTTAGGCAATTAGACATGAAGATAAAGTTTTAAAGCTCGTATGAGAATAGTTCTAATTATGGAAACTTTAATCTCTAGGTAGGACCAGTTGAAAGGAAATTAGTAGAAGTAATTTAGGCAATTAGACATGACGAATAAGTTTTAAAGCTCGTATGAGAATAGTTCTAATTAGGGAAACTTGAATCTCTAGGTAGGATCAGTTGAAAGGAAATTAGTAGAAGTAATTAAGGCAATTAGACATGACGATAAAGTTTTAAAGCTCGTATGAGAATAGTTCTAATTAGGGAAACTTGAATCTCTAGGTAGGACCAGTTGAAAGGAAATTAGTAGAAGTAATTTGGGCAATTAGACATGACGATAAAGTTTTAAAGCTCGTATGAGAATAGTTCTAATTAGGGAAACTTGAATCTCTAGGTAGGAACAAGGGAAAGGAAATTTGTAGAAGTAATTTAGGCAATTAAACATGACGATAAAGTTTTAAAGCTCGTATGAGAATAGTTCTAATTAGGGAAACTTGAATCTCTAGGTAGGACTAGTTGAAAGGAAATTAGTAGAAGTAATTTAGGCAATTAGACATGACGATAAATTTTTAAAGCTCGTATGAGAATAGTTCTAATTAGAGCAACTTGAATCTCTAGGTAGGACCAGTTGAAAGGAAATTAGTAGAAGTAATTTAGGCCCTTAGACTTGATGATAAAGTTTTAAAGCTCGTATGAGAATAGTTCTAATTAGGGAAACTTGAATCGTAGGTAGAAAGAGGGAAAAGGAAATTAGTAGAAGTAATTTAGGCGATTAGACATGACGATAAAGTTTTAAAGCTCGTATGAGAATAGTTCTAATTAAGGAAACTTGAATCTCTAGGTAGGACCAGTTGAAAGGAAATTAGTAGAAGTAATTTAGGCAATTAGACATGACGATAAAGTTTTAAAGCTCGTATGAGAATAGTTCTAATTAGGAAAACTTGAATCGTAGGTAGAAGGAGGGAAAAGGAAATTAGTAGGAAGTAATTTAGGCAACTAGACATGACGATAAAGTTTTAAAGCTCGTATGAGAATAGTTCTAATTAGGAAACTTGAATCTCCTGGTAGGACCAGTTGAAAGAAAATTAGTGAAGTAATTTAGGCAATTAGACATGACGATAAAGTTTTAAAGCTCGTATGAGAATAGGTCTAATTAGTGAAACTTGAATCTCTAGGTAGGACCAGTTAAAAGGAAATTAGTAGAAGTAATTTAGGCAATTAGACATGACGATAAAGTTTTAAAGCTCGTATGAAAATAGTTCTAATTAGGGAAACTTGAATCTCTAGGTAGGACCAGTTGAAAGGAAATTAGTGAAGTAACTTAGGCAATTAGACATGACGATAAAGTTTAAAAGCTCGTATGAGAATAGGTCTAATTAGGGAAACTTGAATCTCTAGGTAGGACCAGCTGAACGGAAATTAGTAGAAGTAATTTAGGCAATTAGACTTGACGATAAAGTTTTAAAGCTCGCATGAGAATAGTTCTAATAAGGGAAACCTAAATCTCTAAGTAGGACCAGTTGAATGGAAATTAGTTGAAGTAATTTAGGCAATTAGACATGACGATAAAGTTTTAAAGCTCGTATGAGAATAGATCTAATTGGGGAAACTTGAATCTCTAGGTAGGACCAGTTGAAAGGATATTAGTAGAAGTAATTTAGGCAATTAGACATGACGATAAAGTTTTAAAGCTCGTATGAAAATAGTTCTAATTAGGGAAACTTGAATCTCTAGGTAGGACCAGTTGACAGGAAATTAGTGAAGTAATTTAGGCAATTAGACAGGACGATAAAGTTTTAAAGCTCGTATGAGAATAGGTCTAATTAGGGAAACTTGAATCTCTAGGTAGGACCAGCTGAACGGAAATTAGTAGAAGTAATTTAGGCAATTAGACTTGACGATAAAGTTTTAAAGCTCGTATGAGAATAGTTCTAATTAGGGAAACTTAAATCTCTAGGTAGGACCAGTTGAATGGAAATTAGGTGAAGTAATTTAGGCAATTAGACATGACGATAAAGTTTTAAAGCTCGTATGAGAATAGTTCTAATTATGGAAACTTGAATCTCTAGGTAGGACCAGTTGAAAGGAAATTAGTAGAAGTAATTTAGGCAATTAGACATGACGATAAAGTTTTAAAGCTCGTATGAGAATAGTTCTAATTAGGGAAACTTGAATCTCTAGGTAGGAACAGGGGAAAGGAAATTTGTAGAAGTAATTTAGGCAATTAGACATGACGATAAAGTTTAAAGCTCGTATGAGAATAGTTCTCATTAGGGAAACTTGAATCTCTAGGTAGGACTAGTTGAAAGGAAATTAGTAGAAGTAATTTAGGCAATTAGACATGACGATAAAGTTTTGAAGCTCGTATGAGAATAGTTCTAATTAGAGCAACTTGAATCTCTAGGTAGGAACAGTTGAAAGGAAATTAGTAGAAGTAATTTAGGCCCTTAGACTTGACGATAAAGTTTTAAAGCTCGTATGAGAATAGTTCTAATTAGGAAAACTTAAATCGTAGGTAGAAGGAGGGAAAAGGAAATTAGTAGAAGTAATTTAGGCAATTAGACATGACGATAAAGTTTTAAAGCTCGTATGAGACTAGTTCTAATTAAGGAAACTTGAATCTCTAGGTAGGACCAGTTGAAAGGAAATTAGTAGAAGTAATTTAGGCAAGTAGACATGACGATAAAGTTTTAAAGCTCGTATGAGAATAGTTCTAATTAGGGAAACTTAAATCTCTAGGTAGGACCAGTTGAATGGAAATTAGGTGAAGTAATTTAGGCAATTAGACATGAAGATAAAGTTTTAAAGCTCGTATGAGAATAGTTCTAATTATGAAAACTTTAATCTCTAGGTAGGACCAGTTGAAAGGAATTAAGTAGAAGTAATTTAGGCAATTAGACATGACGATAAAGTTTTGAAGCTCGTATGAGAATACTTCTAATTAGAGCAACTTGAATCTCTAGGTAGGAACAGTTGAAAGGAAATTAGTAGAAGTAATTTAGGCCCTTAGACTTGACGATAAAGTTTTAAAGCTCGTATGAGAATAGTTCTAATTAGGGAAACTTTAATCGTAGGTAGGAAGAGGGAAAAGAAATTAGTAGAAGTAATTTAGGCAATTAGACATGACGATAAACTTTTTAAGCTCGTATGAGAATAGTTCTAATTTGGGAAACTTGAATCTTTAGGTAGGACCAGTTGAAAAGATATTAGTAGAAGTAATTTAGGCAATTAGACATGACGATAAAGTTTTAAAGCTCGTATGAAAATAATTCTAATTAGGGAAACTTGAATCTCTAGGTAGGATCAGTTGAAAGGAAATTAGTAGAAGTAATTAAGGCAATTAGACATGACGATAAAGTTTTAAGGCTCGTATGAGAATAGTTCTAATGAGGGAAACTTGAATCTCTAGGTAGGACCAGTTGAAAGGAAATTAGTAGAAGTAATTTAGGCAATTAGACATGACGATAAAGTTTTAAAGCTCGTATGAGAATAGTTCTAATTAGGGAAACTTGAATCTCTAGGTAGGAACAAGGGAAAGGAAATTTGTAGAAGTAATTTAGGCAATTAAACATGAAGATAAAGTTTTAAAGCTCGTATGAGAATAGTTCTAATTAAGGAAACTTGAATCTCTAGGTAGGACTAGTTGAAAGGAAATTAGTAGAAGTAATTTAGGCAATTAGACATGACGATAAAGTTTTAAAGCTCGTATGAGAATAGTTCTAATTAGGGAAACTTGAATCTCTAGGTAGGAACAAGGGAAAGGAAATTTGTAGAAGTAATTTAGGCAATTAAACATGACGATAAAGTTTTAAAGCTCGTATGAGAATAGTTCTTATTAGGGAAACTTGAATCGTAGGGAGAAGGAGGGAAAAGGAAATTAGTAGAAGTAATTTAGGCAATTAGACATGACGATAAAGTTTTAAAGCTCGTATGAGAATAGTTCTAATTAGGGAAACTTGAATCTCTAGGTAGGAACAGGGGAAAGGAAATTTGTAGAAGTAATTTAGGCAATTAGACATGACGATAAAGTTTTAAAGCTCGTATGAGAATAGTTCTCATTAGGGAAACTTGAATCTCTAGGTAGGACTAGTTGAAAGGAAATTAGTAGAAGTAATTTAGGCAAATAGACATGACGATAAAGTTTTGAAGCTCGTATGAGAATAGTTCTAATTAGAGCAACTTGAATCTCTAGGTAGGAACAGTTGAAAGGAAATTAGTAGAAGTAATTTAGGCCCTTAGACTTGACGATAAAGTTTTAAAGCTCGTATGAGAATAGTTCTAATTAGGAAAACTTGAATCGTAGGTAGAAGGAGGGAAAAGGAAATTACTAGAAGTAATTTCGGCAATTAGACATGACGATAAAGTTTTAAAGCTCGTATGAGACTAGTTCTAATTAAGGAAACTTGAATCTCTAGGTAGGACCAGTTGAAAGGAAATTAGTAGAAGTAATTTAGGCAAGTAGACATGACGATAAAGTTTTAAAGCTCGTATGAGAATAGTTCTAATTAGGGAAGCTTGAATCTCTAGGTAAGAACAGGGGATAGGAAATTAGTAGAAGTAATTTAGGCAATTAGACATGACAAATAAGTTTTTAAGCTCGTATGAGAATAGTTCTAATTAGGGAAACTTTAATCGTAGGTAGGAAGAGGGAAAAGAAATTAGTAGAAGTAATTTAGGCAATTAGACATGACGATAAAGTTTTTAAGCTCGTATGAGAATAGTACTAATTAGGGAAACTTGAATCTTTAGGTAGGACCAGTTGAAAGGAAATTAGTAGAAGTAATTTAGGCAATTAGACATGACGATAAAGTTTTAAAGCTCGTATGAGAATAGTTCTAATTAGGGAAACTTGAATCTCTAGGTAGGAACAGGGGAAAGGAAATTTGTAGAAGTAATTTAGGCAATTAGACATGACGATAAAGTTTAAAGCTCGTATGAGAATAGTTCTCATTAGGGAAACTTGAATCTCTAGGTAGGACTAGTTGAAAGGAAATTAGTAGAAGTAATTTAGGCAATTAGACATGACGATAAAGTTTTGAAGCTCGTATGAGAATAGTTCTAATTAGAGCAACTTGAATCTCTAGGTAGGAACAGTTGAAAGGAAATTAGTAGAAGTAATTTAGGCCCTTAGACTTGACGATAAAGTTTTAAAGCTCGTATGAGAATAGTTCTAATTAGGAAAACTTAAATCGTAGGTAGAAGGAGGGAAAAGGAAATTAGTAGAAGTAATTTAGGCAATTAGACATGACGATAAAGTTTTAAAGCTCGTATGAGACTAGTTCTAATTAAGGAAACTTGAATCTCTAGGTAGGACCAGTTGAAAGGAAATTAGTAGAAGTAATTTAGGCAAGTAGACATGACGATAAAGTTTTAAAGCTCGTATGAGAATAGTTCTAATTAGGGAAACTTAAATCTCTAGGTAGGACCAGTTGAATGGAAATTAGGTGAAGTAATTTAGGCAATTAGACATGAAGATAAAGTTTTAAAGCTCGTATGAGAATAGTTCTAATTATGAAAACTTTAATCTCTAGGTAGGACCAGTTGAAAGGAATTAAGTAGAAGTAATTTAGGCAATTAGACATGACGATAAAGTTTTGAAGCTCGTATGAGAATACTTCTAATTAGAGCAACTTGAATCTCTAGGTAGGAACAGTTGAAAGGAAATTAGTAGAAGTAATTTAGGCCCTTAGACTTGACGATAAAGTTTTAAAGCTCGTATGAGAATAGTTCTAATTAGGGAAACTTTAATCGTAGGTAGGAAGAGGGAAAAGAAATTAGTAGAAGTAATTTAGGCAATTAGACATGACGATAAACTTTTTAAGCTCGTATGAGAATAGTTCTAATTTGGGAAACTTGAATCTTTAGGTAGGACCAGTTGAAAAGATATTAGTAGAAGTAATTTAGGCAATTAGACATGACGATAAAGTTTTAAAGCTCGTATGAAAATAATTCTAATTAGGGAAACTTGAATCTCTAGGTAGGATCAGTTGAAAGGAAATTAGTAGAAGTAATTAAGGCAATTAGACATGACGATAAAGTTTTAAGGCTCGTATGAGAATAGTTCTAATGAGGGAAACTTGAATCTCTAGGTAGGACCAGTTGAAAGGAAATTAGTAGAAGTAATTTAGGCAATTAGACATGACGATAAAGTTTTAAAGCTCGTATGAGAATAGTTCTAATTAGGGAAACTTGAATCTCTAGGTAGGAACAAGGGAAAGGAAATTTGTAGAAGTAATTTAGGCAATTAAACATGAAGATAAAGTTTTAAAGCTCGTATGAGAATAGTTCTAATTAAGGAAACTTGAATCTCTAGGTAGGACTAGTTGAAAGGAAATTAGTAGAAGTAATTTAGGCAATTAGACATGACGATAAAGTTTTAAAGCTCGTATGAGAATAGTTCTAATTAGGGAAACTTGAATCTCTAGGTAGGAACAAGGGAAAGGAAATTTGTAGAAGTAATTTAGGCAATTAAACATGACGATAAAGTTTTAAAGCTCGTATGAGAATAGTTCTTATTAGGGAAACTTGAATCGTAGGGAGAAGGAGGGAAAAGGAAATTAGTAGAAGTAATTTAGGCAATTAGACATGACGATAAAGTTTTAAAGCTCGTATGAGAATAGTTCTAATTAGGGAAACTTGAATCTCTAGGTAGGAACAGGGGAAAGGAAATTTGTAGAAGTAATTTAGGCAATTAGACATGACGATAAAGTTTTAAAGCTCGTATGAGAATAGTTCTCATTAGGGAAACTTGAATCTCTAGGTAGGACTAGTTGAAAGGAAATTAGTAGAAGTAATTTAGGCAAATAGACATGACGATAAAGTTTTGAAGCTCGTATGAGAATAGTTCTAATTAGAGCAACTTGAATCTCTAGGTAGGAACAGTTGAAAGGAAATTAGTAGAAGTAATTTAGGCCCTTAGACTTGACGATAAAGTTTTAAAGCTCGTATGAGAATAGTTCTAATTAGGAAAACTTGAATCGTAGGTAGAAGGAGGGAAAAGGAAATTACTAGAAGTAATTTCGGCAATTAGACATGACGATAAAGTTTTAAAGCTCGTATGAGACTAGTTCTAATTAAGGAAACTTGAATCTCTAGGTAGGACCAGTTGAAAGGAAATTAGTAGAAGTAATTTAGGCAAGTAGACATGACGATAAAGTTTTAAAGCTCGTATGAGAATAGTTCTAATTAGGGAAGCTTGAATCTCTAGGTAAGAACAGGGGATAGGAAATTAGTAGAAGTAATTTAGGCAATTAGACATGACAAATAAGTTTTTAAGCTCGTATGAGAATAGTTCTAATTAGGGAAACTTTAATCGTAGGTAGGAAGAGGGAAAAGAAATTAGTAGAAGTAATTTAGGCAATTAGACATGACGATAAAGTTTTTAAGCTCGTATGAGAATAGTACTAATTAGGGAAACTTGAATCTTTAGGTAGGACCAGTTGAAAAGATATTAGTAGAAGTAATTTAGGCAATTAGACATGACGATAAAGTTTTAAAGCTCGTAGGAAAATAATTCTAATTAGGGAAACTTGAATCTCTAGGTAGGATCAGTTGAAAGGAAATTAGTAGAAGTAATTAAGGCAATTAGACATGACGATAAAGTTTTAAAGCTCGTATGAGAATAGTTCTAATGAGGGAAACTTGAATCTCTAGGTAGGACCAGTTGAAAGGAAATTAGTAGAAGTAATTTAGGCAATTAGACATGACGATAAAGTTTTAAAGCTCGTATGAGAATAGTTCTAATTAGGGAAACTTGAATCTCTAGGTAGGAACAAGGGAAAGGAAATTTGTAGAAGTAATTTAGGCAATTAAACATGACGATAAAGTTTTAAAGCTCGTATGAGAATGTTCTAATTAAGAAAACTTGAATCTCTAGGTAGGACTAGTTGAAAGGAAATTAGTAGAAGTAATTTAGGCAATTAGACATGACGATAAAGTTTTAAAGCTCGTATGAGAATAGTTCTAATTAGAGCAACTTGAATCTCTAGGTAGGACCAGTTGAAAGGAAATTAGTAGAAGTAATTTAGGCCCTTAGACTTGACGATAAAGTTTTAAAGCTCGTATGAGAATAGTTCTAATTAGGGAAACTTGAATCGTAGGGAGAAGGAGGGAAAAGGAAATTAGTAGAAGTAATTTAGGCAATTAGACTTGACGATAAAGTTTTAAAGCTCGTATGAGAATAGTTCTAATTAAGGAAACTTGAATCTCTAGGTAGGACCAGTTGAAAGGAAATTAGTAGAAGTAATTTAGGCAATTAGACATGACGATAAAGTTTTAAAGCTCGTATGAGAATAGTTCTAATTAGGAAAACTTGAATCGTAGGTAGAAGGAGGGAAAAGGACATTAGTAGGAAGTAATTTAGGCAAGTAGACATGACGATAAAGTTTTAAAGCTCGTATGAGAATAGTTCTAATTAGGGAAACTTGAATCTTTAGGTAGGACCAGTTGAAAAGATATTAGTAGAAGTAATTTAGGCAATTAGACATGACGATAAAGTTTTAAAGCTCGTATGAAAATAATTCTAATTAGGGAAACTTGAATCTCTAGGTAGGATCAGTTGAAAGGAATTTAGTAGAAGTAATTAAGGCAATTAGACATGACGATAAAGTTTTAAAGCTCATATGAGAATAGTTCTAATGAGGGAAACTTGAATCTCTAGGTAGGACCAGTTGAAAGGAAATTAGTAGAAGTAATTTAGGCAATTAGACATGACGATAAAGTTTTAAAGCTCATATGAGAATAGTTCTAATTAGGGAAACTTGAATCTCTAGGTAGGAACAAGGGAAAGGAAATTTGTAGAAGTAATTTAGGCAATTAAACATGACGATAAAGTTTTAAAGCTCGTATGAGAATAGTTCTAATTAAGGAAACTTGAATCTCTAGGTAGGACTAGTTGAAAGGAAATTAGTAGAAGTAATTTAGGCAATTAGACATGACGATAAAGTTTTAAAGCTCGTATGAGAATAGTTCTAATTAGAGCAACTTGAATCTCTAGGTAGGACCAGTTGAAAGGAAATTAGTAGAAGTAATTTAGGCCCTTAGACTTGACGATAAAGTTTTAAAGCTCGTATGAGAATAGTTCTAATTAGGGAAACTTGAATCGTAGGGAGAAGGAGGGAAAAGGAAATTAGTAGAAGTAATTTAGGCAATTAGACTTGACGATAAAGTTTTAAAGCTCGTATGAGAATAGTTCTAATTGAGGAAACTTGAATCTCTAGGTAGGCCCAGTTGAAAGGAAATTAGTAGAAGTAATTTAGGCAATTAGACATGACGATAAAGTTTTAAAGCTCGTATGAGAATAGTTCTAATTAGGAAAACTTGAATCGTAGGTAGAAGGAGGGAAAAGGACATTAGTAGGAAGTAATTTAGGCAACTAGACATAACGATAAAGTTTTAAAGCTCGTATGAGAATAGTTCTAATTAGGAAACTTGAATCTCTAGGTAGGACCAGTTGATTGGAAATTAGTAGAAGTAATTTAGGCCCTTAGACTTGACGATAAAGTTTTAAAGCTCGTATGAGAATAGTTCTAAATAGGAAAACTTGAATCGTAGGTAGAAGGAGGGAAAAGGAAATTAGTAGACGTAATTTAGGCAATTAGACATGACGATAAAGTTTTAAAGCTCGTATGAGAATAGTTCTAATTAGGGAAACTTGAATCTCTAGGTATGACCAGTTGAAAGGAAATTAGTAGAAGTAATTTAGGCCCTTAGACTTGACGATAAAGTTTTAAAGCTCGTATGAGAATAGTTCTAATTAGGGAAACTTGAATCGTAGGGAGAAGGAGGGAAAAGGAAATTAGTAGAAGTAATTTAGGCAATTAGACTTGACGATAAAGTTTTAAAGCTCGTATGAGAATAGTTCTAATTAGGGAAACTTGAATCTCTAGGTACGACCAGTTGAAAGGAAATTAGTAGAAGTAATTTAGGCAATTAGACATGACGATAAAGTTTTAAAGCTCGTATGAGAATAGTTCTAATTAGAGAAACTTGAATCTCTAGGTAGGATCAGTTGAAAGGAAATTAGTAGAAGTAATTTAGGCAATTAGACATGACGATAAAGTTTTAAAGCTCGTATGAGAATAGTTCTAATTAGAGAAACTTGAATCTCTAGGTAGGATCAGTTGAAAGGAAATTAGTAGAAGTAATTTAGGCAATTAGACATGACGATAAAGTTTTAAAGCTCGTATGAAAATAATTCTAATTAGGGAAACTTGAATCTCTAGGTAGGACCAGTTGAAAGGAAATTAGTAGAAGTAATTAAGGCAATTAGACGTTACGATAAAGTTTTATAGCTCGTATGAGAATAGTTCTAATTAGGAAAACTTGAATCGTAGGTAGAAGGAGGGAAATGGAAATTAGTAGAAGTAATTTAGACAATTAGACATGACGAATAAGTTTTAAAGCTCGTATGAGAATAGTTCTAATTAGGGAAACTTGAATCTCTAGGTAGGAACAAAGAAAAGGAAATTAGTAGCAGTAATTTAGGCAATTAGACATGAAGATAAAGTTTTAAAGCTCGTATAAGAATAGTTCTAATTAGGGAAACTTGAATCTCTAGGTAGGACCAGTTGAGAGGAAATCAGTAGAAGTAATTTTAGCAATTAGACATGATGATAAAGTTTTAAAGCTTGTATGAGAATAGTTCTAATTAGGGAAACTTGAAACTCTAGGTAGGACCAGTTGAAAGGAAATTAGTAGAAGTAATTTAGGCAATTAGACATGACGATAAAGTTTTAAAGCTCGTATGAGAATAGTTCTAATTAGGGAAACTTGAATCTCTAGGTAGGACCAGTTGAAAGGATATTAGTAGAAGTAATTTAGGCAATTAGACATGACGATAAAGTTTTGAAGCTCGTATTAAAATAGTTCTAATTAGGGAAACTTGAATCTCTAGGTAGGACCAGTTGAAAGGATATTAGTGAAGTAATTTAGGCAATTAGACATGACGATAAAGTTTTAAAGCTCGTATGAGAATAGGTCTAATTAGGGAAACTTGAATCTTTAGATAGGACCAGCTGAACGGAAATTAGTAGAAGTAATTTAGGCAATTAGACTTGACGATAAAGTTTTAAAGCTCGTATGAGAATAGTTCTAATTAGGGAAACTTAAATCTCTAGGTAGGACCAGTTGAATGGAAATTAGTTGAAGTAATTTAGGCAATTAGACATGACGATAAAGTTTTAAAGCTCGTATGAAAATAGTTCTAATTGGGGAAACTTGAATCTCTAGGTAGGACCAGTTGAAAGGATATTAGTAGAAGTAGTTTAGGCAATTAGACATGACGATAAAGTTTTAAAGCTCGTATGAAAATAGTTCTAATTAGGCAAACTTGAATCTCTAGGTAGGACCGGTTGAAAGGAAATTAGTGAAGTAATTTAGGCAATTAGACATGACGATAAAGTTTTAAAGCTCGTATGAGAATAGGTCTAATTAGGGAAACTTGAATCTCTAGGTAGGACCAGCTGAACGGAAATTAGTAGAAGTAATTTAGGCAATTAGACTTGACGATAAAGTTTTAAAGCTCTTATGAGAATAGTTCTAATTAGGGAAACTTAAATCTCTAGGTAGGACCAGTTGAATGGAAATTGGGTGAAGTAATTTAGGCAATTAGACATGACGATAAAGTTTTAAAGCTCGTATGAGAAAAGTTCTAATTATGGAAACTTGAATCTCTAGGTAGGACCAGTTGAAAGAAAATTAGTAGAAGTAATTTAGGCAATTAGACATGACGATAAAGTTTTAAAGCTCGTATTAGAATAGTTCTAATTAGGGAAACTTGAATCTCTAGGTAGGAACAGGGGAAAGGACATTTGTAGAAGTAATTTAGGCAATTAGACATGACGATAAAGTTTTAAAGCTCGTATGAGAATAGTTCTAATTAGGGAAACTTGAATCTCTAGGTAGGACTAGTTGAAAGGAAATTAGTAGAAGTAATTTAGGCAATTAGACATGACGATAAAGTTTTGAAGCTCGTATGAGAATAGTTCTAATTAGAGCAACTTGAATCTCTAGGTAGGAACAGTTGAAAGGAAATTAGTAGAAGTAATTTAGGCCCTTAGACTTGACGATAAAGTTTTAAAGCTCGTATGAGAATAGTTCTAATTAGGAAAACTTGAATCGTAGGTAGAAGGAGGGAAAAGGAAATTAGTAGAAGTAATTTAGGCAATTAGACATGACGATAAAGTTTTAAAGCTCGTATGAGAATAGTTCTAATTAGGGAAACTTGAATCTCTAGGTAGGAACAGGGGAAAGGAAATTTGTAGAAGTAATTTAGGCAATTAGACATAACGATAAAGTTTTAAAGCTCGTATGAGAATAGTTCTAATTAGGGAAACTTGAATCTCTAGGTAGGACTAGTTGAAAGGAAATTAGTAGAAGTAATTTAGGCAATTAGACATGACGATAAAGTTTTGAAGCTCGTATGAGAATAGTTCTAATTAGAGCAACTTGAATCTCTAGGTAGGAACAGTTGAAAGGAAATTAGTAGAAGTAATTTAGGCCCTTAGACTTGACGATAAAGTTTTAAAGCTCGTATGAGAATAGTTCTAATTCGGAAAACTTGAATCGTAGGTAGAAGGAGGGAAAAGGAAATTAGTAGAAGTAATTTAGGAAATTAGACATGACGATAAAGTTTTAAAGCTCGTATGAGACTAGTTCTAATTAAAGAAACTTGAATCTCTAGGTAGGACCAGTTGAAAGGAAATTAGTAGAAGTAATTTAGGCAAGTAGACATGACGATAAAGTTTTAAAGCTCGTATGAGAATAGTTCTAATTAGGGAAGCTTGAATCTCTAGGTAAGAACAGGGGATAGGAAATTAGTAGAAGTAATTTAGGCAATTAGACATGACGAATAAGTTTTAAAGCTCGTATGAGAATAGTTCTAATTATGGAATCTTTAATCCTAGGTAGGAAGAGGGAAAAGAAAATTAGTAGAAGTAATTTAGGCAATTAGACATGACGATAAAGTTTTTAAGCTCGTATGAGAATAGTTGTAATTAGGGAAACTTGAATCTTTAGGTAGGACCAGTTGAAAGGAAATTAGTGAAGTAATTTAGGCAATTAGACATGACGATAAAGTTTTAAAGCTCGTATGAGAATAGGTCTAATTAGGGAAACTTGAATCTCTAGGTAGGACCAGTTGAAAGGAAATTAGTAGAAGTAATTTAGGCCCTTAGACTTGACGATAAAGTTTAAGAGCTCGTATGAGAATAGTTCTAATTAGAGAAACTTGAATCGTAGGTAGAAGGAGGGAAAAGGAAATTAGTAGAAGTAATTTAGGCAATTAGACATGACGATAAAGTTTTAAAGCTCGTATGAGAATAGTTCTAATTAAGGAAACTTGAATCTCTAGGTAGGACCAGTTGAAAGGAAATTAGTAGAAGTAATTTAGGCAATTAGACATGACGATAAAGTTTTAAAGCTCGTATGAGAATAGTTCTAATTAGGAAAACTTGAATCGTAGGTAGAAGGAGGGAAAAGGAAATTAGTAGGAAGTAATTTAGGCAACTAGACATGACGATAAAGTTTTAAAGCTCGTATGAGAATAGTTCTAATTAGGAAACTTGAATCTCTAGGTAGGACCAGTTGAAAGAAATTTAGTGAAGTAATTTAGGCAATTAGACATGACGATAAAGTTTTAAAGCTCGTATGAGAATAGGTCTAATTAGGGAAACTTGAATCTCTAGGTAGGACCAGTTGAAAGGAAATTAGTAGAAGTAATTTAGGCAATTAGACATGACGATAAAGTTTTAAAGCTCGTATGAAAATAGTTCTAATTAGGGAAACTTGAATCTCTAGGTAGGACCAGTTGAAAGGAAATTAGTAGAAGTAATTTTGGCAATTAGACATGATGATAAAGTTTTAAAGCTTGTATGAGAATAGTTCTAATTAGGGAAACTTGAATCACTAGGTAGGACCAGCTGAACGGAAATTAGTAGAAGTGATTTAGGCAATTAGACCTGACGATAAAGTTTTAAAGCTCGTATGAGAATAGTTCTAATTAGGGAAACTTGAATCTCTAGGTAGGATCAGGGGAAAGGAAATTTGTAGAAGTAATTTAGGCAATTAGACATGACGATAAAGTTTTAAAGCTCGTATGAGAATAGGTCTAATTAGGGAAACTTGAATCTTTAGGTAGGACCAGTTGAAAGGAAATTAGTGAAGTAATTTAGGCAATTAGACATGACGATAAAGTTTTAAAGCTCGTATGAGAATAGGTCTAATTAGGGAAACTTGAATCTCTAGGTAGGACCAGTTGAAAGGAAATTAGTAGAAGTAATTTAGGCCCTTAGACTTGACGATAAAGTTTAAGAGCTCGTATGAGAATAGTTCTAATTAGGGAAACTTGAATCGTAGGTAGAAGGAGGGAAAAGGAAATTAGTAGAAGTAATTTAGGCAATTAGACATGACGATAAAGTTTTAAAGCTCGTATGAGAATAGTTCTAATTAAGGAAACTTGAATCTCTAGGTAGGACCAGTTGAAAGGAAATTAGTAGAAGTAATTTAGGCAATTAGACATGACGATAAAGTTTTAAAGCTCGTATGAGAATAGTTCTAATTAGGAAAACTTGAATCGTAGGTAGAAGGAGGGAAAAGGAAATTAGTAGGAAGTAATTTAGGCAACTAGACATGACGATAAAGTTTTAAAGCTCGTATGAGAATAGTTCTAATTAGGAAACTTGAATCTCTAGGTAGGACCGGTTGAAAGAAATTTAGTGAAGTAATTTAGGCAATTAGACATGACGATAAAGTTTTAAAGCTCGTATGAGAATAGGTCTAATTAGGGAAACTTGAATCTCTAGGTAGGACCAGTTGAAAGGAAATTAGTAGAAGTAATTTAGGCAATTAGACATGACGATAAAGTTTTAAAGCTCGTATGAAAATAGTTCTAATTAGGGAAACTTGAATCTCTAGGTAGGACCAGTTGAAAGGAAATTAGTAGAAGTAATTTTGGCAATTAGACATGATGATAAAGTTTTAAAGCTTGTATGAGAATAGTTCTAATTAGGGAAACTTGAATCACTAGGTAGGACCAGCTGAACGGAAATTAGTAGAAGTGATTTAGGCAATTAGACCTGACGATAAAGTTTTAAAGCTCGTATGAGAATAGTTCTAATTAGGGAAACTTGAATCTCTAGGTAGGATCAGGGGAAAGGAAATTTGTAGAAGTAATTTAGGCAATTAGACATGACGATAAAGTTTTAAAGCTCGTATGAGAATAGTTGTAATTAGGGAAACTTGAATCTTTAGGTAGGACCAGTTGAAAGGAAATTAGTGAAGTAATTTAGGCAATTAGACATGACGATAAAGTTTTAAAGCTCGTATGAGAATAGGTCTAATTAGGGAAACTTGAATCTCTAGGTAGGACCAGTTGAAAGGAAATTAGTAGAAGTAATTTAGGCCCTTAGACTTGACGATAAAGTTTAAGAGCTCGTATGAGAATAGTTCTAATTAGGGAAACTTGAATCGTAGGTAGAAGGAGGGAAAAGGAAATTAGTAGAAGTAATTTAGGCAATTAGACATGACGATAAAGTTTTAAAGCTCGTATGAGAATAGTTCTAATTAAGGAAACTTGAATCTCTAGGTAGGACCAGTTGAAAGGAAATTAGTAGAAGTAATTTAGGCAATTAGACATGACGATAAAGTTTTAAAGCTCGTATGAGAATAGTTCTAATTAGGAAAACTTGAATCGTAGGTAGAAGGAGGGAAAAGGAAATTAGTAGGAAGTAATTTAGGCAACTAGACATGACGATAAAGTTTTAAAGCTCGTATGAGAATAGTTCTAATTAGGAAACTTGAATCTCTAGGTAGGACCAGTTGAAAGAAATTTAGTGAAGTAATTTAAGGCAATTAGACATGACGATAAAGTTTTAAAGCTCGTATGAGAATAGGTCTAATTAAGGAAACTTGAATCTCTAGGTAGGACCAGTTGAAAGGAAATTAGTAGAAGTAATTTAGGCAATTAGACATGACGATAAAGTTTTAAAGCTCGTATGAAAATAGTTCTAATTAGGGAAACTTGAATCTCTAGGTAGGACCAGTTGAAAGGAAATTAGTAGAAGTAATTTTGGCAATTAGACATGATGATAAAGTTTTAAAGCTTGTATGAGAATAGTTCTAATTAGGGAAACTTGAATCACTAGGTAGGACCAGCTGAACGGAAATTAGTAGAAGTGATTTAGGCAATTAGACCTGACGATAAAGTTTTAAAGCTCGTATGAGAATAGTTCTAATTAGGGAAACTTGAATCTCTAGGTAGGATCAGGGGAAAGGAAATTTGTAGAAGTAATTTAGGCAATTAGACATGACGATAAAGTTTTAAAGCTCGTATGAGAATAGGTCTAATTAGGGAAACTTGAATCTCTAGGTAGGACCAGTTGAAAGGAAATTAGTAGAAGTAATTTAGGCAATTAGACATGACGATAAATTTTTAAAGCTCGTATGAGAATAGTTCTAATTAGAGCAACTTGAATCTCTAGGTAGGACCAGTTGAAAGGAAATTAGTAGAAGTAATTTAGGCACTTAGACTTGATGATAAAGTTTTAAAGCTCGTATGAGAATAGTTCTAATTAGGGAAACTTGAATCGTAGGTAGAAGGAGGGAAAAGGAAATTAGTAGAAGTAATTTAGGCAATTAGACATGACGATAAAGTTTTAAAGCTCGTATGAGAATATTTCTAATTAAGGAAACTTGAATCTCTAGGTAGGACCAGTTGAAAGGAAATTAGAAGTAATTTAGGCAATTAGACATGACGATAAAGTTTTAAAGCTCGTATGAGAATAGTTCTAATTAGGAAAACTTGAATCGTAGGTAGAAGGAGGGAAAAGGAAATTAGTAGGAAGTAATTTAGGCAACTAGACATGACGATAAAGTTTTAAAGCTCGTATGAGAATAGTTCTAATTAGGAAACTTGAATCTCCTGGTAGGACCAGTTGAAAGAAAATTAGTGAAGTAATTTAGGCAATTAGACATGACGATAAAGTTTTAAAGCTCGTATGAGAATAGGTCTAATTAGTGAAACTTGAATCTCTAGGTAGGACCAGTTGAAAGGAAATTAGTAGAAGTAATTTAGGCAATTAGACATGACGATAAAGTTTTAAAGCTCGTATGAAAATAGTTCTTATTAGGGAAACTTGAATCTCTAGGTAGGACCAGTTGAAAGAAAATTAGTGAAGTAATTTAGGCAATTAGACATGACGATAAAGTTTAAAAGCTCGTATGAGAATAGGTCTAATTAGGGAAACTTGAATCTCTAGGTAGGACCAGCTGAACGGAAATTAGTAGAAGTAATTTAGGCAATTAGACTTGACGATAAAGTTTTAAAGCTCGCATGAGAATAGTTCTAATAAGGGAAACTTAAATCTCTAAGTAGGAACAGTTGAATGGAAATTAGTTGAAGTAATTTCGGCAATTAGACATGACGATAAAGTTTTAAAGCTCGTATGAGAATAGATCTAATTAGGGAAACTTGAATCTCTAGGTAGGACCAGTTGAAAGGATATTAGTAGAAGTAATTTAGGCAATTAGACATGACGATAAAGTTTTAAAGCTCGTATGAAAATAGTTCTAATTAGGGAAACTTGAATCTCTAGGTAGGACCAGTTGAAAGGAAATTAGTGAAGTAATTTAGGCAATTAGACAGGACGATAAAGTTTTAGAGCTCGTATGAGAATAGGTCTAATTAGGGAAACTTGAATCTCTAGGTAGGACCAGCTGAACGGAAATTAGTAGAAGTAATTTAGGCAATTAGACTTGAAGATAAAGTTTTAAAGCTCGTATGAGAATAGTTCTAATTAGGAAAACTTAAATCTCTAGGTAGGACCAGTTGAATGGAAATTAGGTGAAGTAATTTAGGCAATTAGACATGACGATAAAGTTTTAAAGCTCGTATGAGAATAGTTCTAATTATGGAAACTTGAATCTCTAGGTAGGACCAGTTGAAAGGAAATTAGTAGAAGTAATTTAGGCAATTAGACATGACGATAAAGTTTTAAAGCTCGTATGAGAATAGTTCTAATTAGGGAAACTTGAATCTCTAGGTAGGAACAGGGGAAAGGAAATTTGTAGAAGTAATTTAGGCAATTAGACATGACGATAAAGTTTTAAAGCTCGTATGAGAATAGTTCTCATTAGGGAAACTTGAATCTCTAGGTAGGACTAGTTGAAAGGAAATTAGTAGAAGTAATTTAGGCAATTAGACATGACGATAAAGTTTTAAAGCTCGTATGAGAATAGTTCTAATTAGAGCAACTTGAATCTCTAGGTAGGACCAGTTGAAAGGAAATTAGTAGAAGTAATTTAGGCCCTTAGACTTGACGATAAAGTTTTAAAGCTCGTATGAGAATAGTTCTAATTAGGGAAACTTGAATCGTAGGGAGAAGGAGGGAAAAGGAAATTAGTAGAAGTAATTTAGGCAATTAGACTTGACGATAAAGTTTTAAAGCTCGTATGAGAATAGTTCTAATTAAGGAAACTTGAATCTCTAGGTAGGCCCAGTTGAAAGGAAATTAGTAGAAGTAATTTAGGCAATTAGACATGACGATAAAGTTTTAAAGCTCGTATGAGAATAGTTCTAATTAGGAAAACTTGAATCGTAGGTAGAAGGAGGGAAAAGGACATTAGTAGGAAGTAATTTAGGCAACTAGACATGACGATAAAGTTTTAAAGCTCGTATGAGAATAGTTCTAATTAGGAAACTTGAATCTCTAGGTAGGACTAGTTGAAAGGAAATTAGTAGAAGTAATTTAGGCCCTTAGACTTGACGATAAAGTTTTAAAGCTCGTATGAGAATAGTTCTAAATAGGAAAACTTGAATCGTAGGTAGAAGGAGGGAAAAGGAAATTAGTAGACGTAATTTAGGCAATTAGACATGACGATAAAGTTTTAAAGCTCGTATGAGAATAGTTCTAATTAAGGAAACTTGAATCTCTAGGTATGACCAGTTGAAAGGAAATTAGTAGAAGTAATTTAGGCCCTTAGACTTGACGATAAAGTTTTAAAGCTCGTATGAGAATAGTTCTAATTAGGGAAACTTGAATCGTAGGGAGAAGGAGGGAAAAGGAAATTAGTAGAAGTAATTTAGGCAATTAGACTTGACGATAAAGTTTTAAAGCTCGTATGAGAATAGTTCTAATTAGGGAAACTTAAATCTCTAGGTAGGACCAGTTGAATGGAAATTAGCTGAAGTAATTTAGGCAATTAGACATGACGAAAAAGTTTTAAAGCTCGTATGAGAATAGTTCTAATTATGGAAACTTGAATCTCTAGGTAGGACTAGTTGAAAGGAAATTAGTAGAAGTAATTTAGGCAATTAGACATGACGATAAAGTTTTAAAGCTCGTATGAGACTAGTTCTAATTAAGGAAACTTGAATCTCTAGGTAGGACCAGTTGAAAGGAAATTAGTAGAAGTAATTTAGGCAAGTAGACATGACGATAAAGATTTAAAGCTCGTATGAGAATAGTTCTAATTAGGGAAACTTAAATCTCTAGGTAGGACCAGTTGAATGGAAATTAGGTGAAGTAATTTAGGCAATTAGACATGAAGATAAAGTTTTAAAGCTCGTATGAGAATAGTTCTAATTATGGAAACTTTAATCTCTAGGTAGGACCAGTTGAAAGGAAATTAGTAGAAGTAATTTAGGCAATTAGACATGACGAATAAGTTTTAAAGCTCGTATGAGAATAGTTCTAATTAGGGAAACTTGAATCTCTAGGTAGGAACAGGGGAAAGGAAATTTGTAGAGGTAATTTAGGCAATTAGACATGACGATAAAGTTTTAAAGCTAGTATGAAAATAATTCTAATTAGGGAAACTTGAATCTCTAGGTAGGATCAGTTGAAAGGAAATTAGTAGAAGTAATTAAGGCAATTAGACATGACGATAAAGTTTTAAAGCTCGTATGAGAATAGTTCTAATTAGGGAAACTTGAATCTCTAGGTAGGACCAGTTGAAAGGAAATTAGTAGAAGTAATTTGGGCAATTAGACATGACGATAAAGTTTTAAAGCTCGTATGAAAATAATTCTAATTAGGGAAACTTGAATCTCTAGGTAGGAACAAGGGAAAGGAAATTTGTAGAAGTAATTTAGGCAATTAAACATGACGATAAAGTTTTAAAGCTCGTATGAGAATAGTTCTAATTAGGGAAACTTGAATCTCTAGGTAGGACTAGTTGAAAGGAAATTAGTAGAAGTAATTTAGGCAATTAGACATGACGATAAATTTTTAAAGCTCGTATGAGAATAGTTCTAATTAGAGCAACTTGAATCTCTAGGTAGGACCAGTTGAAAGGAAATTAGTAGAAGTAATTTAGGCCCTTAGACTTGATGATAAAGTTTTAAAGCTCGTATGAGAATAGTTCTAATCAGGGAAACTTGAATCGTAGGTAGAAGGAGGGAAAAGGAAATTAGTAGAAGTAATTTAGGCAATTAGACATGACGATAAAGTTTTAAAGCTCGTATGAGAATAGTTCTATTTAAGGAAACTTGAATCTCTAGGTAGGACCAGTTGAAAGGAAATTAGTAGAAGTAATTTAGGCAATTAGACATGACGATAAAGTTTTAAAGCTCGTATGAGAATAGTTCTAATTAGGAAAACTTGAATTGTAGGTAGAAGGAGGGAAAAGGAAATTAGTAGGAAGTAATTTAGGCAACTAGACATGACGATAAAGTTTTAAAGCTCGTATGAGAATAGTTCTAATTAGGAAACTTGAATCTCCTGGTAGGACCAGTTGAAAGAAAATTAGTGAAGTAATTTAGGCAATTAGACATGACGATAAAGTTTTAAAGCTCGTATGAGAATAGGTCTAATTAGTGAAACTTGAATCTCTAGGTAGGACCAGTTGAAAGGAAATTAGTAGAAGTAATTTAGGCAATTAGACATGACGATAAAGTTTTAAAGCTCGTATGAAAATAGTTCTTATTAGGGAAACTTGAATCTCTAGGTAGGACCAGTTGAAAGGAAATTAGTGAAGTAATTTAGGCAATTAGACATGACCATAATGTTTTAAAGCTCGTATGAGAATAGGTCTAATTAGGGAAACTTGAATCTCTAGGTAGGACCAGCTGAACGGAAATTAGTAGAAGTAATTTAGGCAATTAGACTTGACGATAAAGTTTTAAAGCTCGTATGAGAATAGTTCTAATAAGGGAAACTTAAATCTCTAAGTAGGACCAGTTGAATGGAAATTAGTTGAAGTAATTTCGGCAATTAGACATGACGATAAAGTTTTAAAGCTCGTATGAGAATAGATCTAATTGGAGAAACTTGAATCTCTAGGTAGGACCAGTTGAAAGGATATTAGTAGAAGTAATTTAGGCCATTAGACATGACGATAAAGTTTTAAAGCTCGTATGAAAATAGTTCTAATTAGGGAAACTTGAATCTCTAGGTAGGACCAGTTGAAAGGAAATTAGTGAAGTAATTTAGGCAATTAGACATGACGATAAAGTTTTAAAGCTCGTATGAGAATAGGTCTAATTAGGGAAACTTGAATCTCTAGGTAGGACCAGCTGAACGGAAATTAGTAGAAGTAATTTAGGCAATTAGACTTGAAGATAAAGTTTTAAAGCTCGTATGAGAATAGTTCTAATTAGGGAAACTTGAATCTCTAGGTAGGAACAGGGGAAAGGAAATTTTGTAGAAGTAATTTAGGCAATTAGACATGACGATAAAGTTTTAAAGCTCGTATGAGAATAGTTCTCATTAGGGAAACTTGAATCTCTAGGTAGGACTAGTTGAAAGGAAATTAGTAGAAGTAATTTAGGCAATTAGACATGACGATAAAGTTTTGAAGCTGGTATGAGAATAGTTCTAATTAGAACAACTTGAATCTCTTGCTAGGAACAGTTGAAAGGAAATTAGTAGAAGTGATTTAGGCCCTTAGACTCGACGATAAAGTTTTAAAGCTCGTATGAGAATAGTTCTAAATAGGAAAACTTGAATCGTAGGTAGAAGGAGGGAAAAGGAAATTAGTAGACGTAATTTAGGCAATTAGACATGACGATAAAGTTTTAAAGCTCGTATGAGAATAGTTCTAATTAAGGAAACTTGAATCTCTAGGTAGGACCAGTTGAAAGGAAATTAGTAGAAGTAATTTAGGCCCTTAGACTTGACGATAAAGTTTTAAAGCTCGTATGAGAATAGTTCTAAATAGAAAAACTTGAATCGTAGGTAGAAGGAGGGAAAAGGAAATTAGTAGACGTAATTTAGGCAATTAGACATGACGATAAAGTTTTTTAGCTCGTATGAGAATAGTTCTAATTAAGGAAACTTGAATCTCTAGGTAGGACCAGTTGAAAGGAAATTAGTAGAAGTAATTTAGGCCCTTAGACTTGACGATAAAGTTTTAAAGCTCGTATGAGAATAGTTCTAATTAGGAAAACTTGAATCGTAGGTAGACGGAGGGAAATGGAAATTAGTAGAAGTAATTTAGACAATTAGACATGACGATAAAGTTTTAAAGCTCGTATGAGAATAGTTCTAATTAAGGAAACTTGAATCTCTAGGTAGGACCAGTTGAAAGGAAATTAGTAGATGTAATTTAGGCAATTAGACATGACGATAAAGTTTTAAAGCTCGTATGAGAATAGTTCTAATTAGGGAAGCTTGAATCTCTAGGTAAGAACAGGGGATAGGAAATTAGTAGAAGTAAATTAGGCAATTATACATGACGAAAAAGTTTTAAAGCTCGTATGAGAATAGTTCTAATAAGGGAAACTTAAATCTCTAAGTAGGAACAGTTGAATGGAAATTAGTTGAAGTAATTTCGGCAATTAGACATGACGATAAAGTTTTAAAGCTCGTATGAGAATAGATCTAATTAGGGAAACTTGAATCTCTAGGTAGGACCAGTTGAAAGGATATTAGTAGAAGTAATTTAGGCAATTAGACATGACGATAAAGTTTTAAAGCTCGTATGAAAATAGTTCTAATTAGGGAAACTTGAATCTCTAGGTAGGACCAGTTGAAAGGAAATTAGTGAAGTAATTTAGGCAATTAGACAGGACGATAAAGTTTTAGAGCTCGTATGAGAATAGGTCTAATTAGGGAAACTTGAATCTCTAGGTAGGACCAGCTGAACGGAAATTAGTAGAAGTAATTTAGGCAATTAGACTTGAAGATAAAGTTTTAAAGCTCGTATGAGAATAGTTCTAATTAGGAAAACTTAAATCTCTAGGTAGGACCAGTTGAATGGAAATTAGGTGAAGTAATTTAGGCAATTAGACATGACGATAAAGTTTTAAAGCTCGTATGAGAATAGTTCTAATTATGGAAACTTGAATCTCTAGGTAGGACCAGTTGAAAGGAAATTAGTAGAAGTAATTTAGGCAATTAGACATGACGATAAAGTTTTAAAGCTCGTATGAGAATAGTTCTAATTAGGGAAACTTGAATCTCTAGGTAGGAACAGGGGAAAGGAAATTTGTAGAAGTAATTTAGGCAATTAGACATGACGATAAAGTTTTAAAGCTCGTATGAGAATAGTTCTCATTAGGGAAACTTGAATCTCTAGGTAGGACTAGTTGAAAGGAAATTAGTAGAAGTAATTTAGGCAATTAGACATGACGATAAAGTTTTAAAGCTCGTATGAGAATAGTTCTAATTAGAGCAACTTGAATCTCTAGGTAGGACCAGTTGAAAGGAAATTAGTAGAAGTAATTTAGGCCCTTAGACTTGACGATAAAGTTTTAAAGCTCGTATGAGAATAGTTCTAATTAGGGAAACTTGAATCGTAGGGAGAAGGAGGGAAAAGGAAATTAGTAGAAGTAATTTAGGCAATTAGACTTGACGATAAAGTTTTAAAGCTCGTATGAGAATAGTTCTAATTAAGGAAACTTGAATCTCTAGGTAGGCCCAGTTGAAAGGAAATTAGTAGAAGTAATTTAGGCAATTAGACATGACGATAAAGTTTTAAAGCTCGTATGAGAATAGTTCTAATTAGGAAAACTTGAATCGTAGGTAGAAGGAGGGAAAAGGACATTAGTAGGAAGTAATTTAGGCAACTAGACATGACGATAAAGTTTTAAAGCTCGTATGAGAATAGTTCTAATTAGGAAACTTGAATCTCTAGGTAGGACTAGTTGAAAGGAAATTAGTAGAAGTAATTTAGGCCCTTAGACTTGACGATAAAGTTTTAAAGCTCGTATGAGAATAGTTCTAAATAGGAAAACTTGAATCGTAGGTAGAAGGAGGGAAAAGGAAATTAGTAGACGTAATTTAGGCAATTAGACATGACGATAAAGTTTTAAAGCTCGTATGAGAATAGTTCTAATTAAGGAAACTTGAATCTCTAGGTATGACCAGTTGAAAGGAAATTAGTAGAAGTAATTTAGGCCCTTAGACTTGACGATAAAGTTTTAAAGCTCGTATGAGAATAGTTCTAATTAGGGAAACTTGAATCGTAGGGAGAAGGAGGGAAAAGGAAATTAGTAGAAGTAATTTAGGCAATTAGACTTGACGATAAAGTTTTAAAGCTCGTATGAGAATAGTTCTAATTAGGGAAACTTAAATCTCTAGGTAGGACCAGTTGAATGGAAATTAGCTGAAGTAATTTAGGCAATTAGACATGACGAAAAAGTTTTAAAGCTCGTATGAGAATAGTTCTAATTATGGAAACTTGAATCTCTAGGTAGGACTAGTTGAAAGGAAATTAGTAGAAGTAATTTAGGCAATTAGACATGACGATAAAGTTTTAAAGCTCGTATGAGACTAGTTCTAATTAAGGAAACTTGAATCTCTAGGTAGGACCAGTTGAAAGGAAATTAGTAGAAGTAATTTAGGCAAGTAGACATGACGATAAAGATTTAAAGCTCGTATGAGAATAGTTCTAATTAGGGAAACTTAAATCTCTAGGTAGGACCAGTTGAATGGAAATTAGGTGAAGTAATTTAGGCAATTAGACATGAAGATAAAGTTTTAAAGCTCGTATGAGAATAGTTCTAATTATGGAAACTTTAATCTCTAGGTAGGACCAGTTGAAAGGAAATTAGTAGAAGTAATTTAGGCAATTAGACATGACGAATAAGTTTTAAAGCTCGTATGAGAATAGTTCTAATTAGGGAAACTTGAATCTCTAGGTAGGAACAGGGGAAAGGAAATTTGTAGAGGTAATTTAGGCAATTAGACATGACGATAAAGTTTTAAAGCTAGTATGAAAATAATTCTAATTAGGGAAACTTGAATCTCTAGGTAGGATCAGTTGAAAGGAAATTAGTAGAAGTAATTAAGGCAATTAGACATGACGATAAAGTTTTAAAGCTCGTATGAGAATAGTTCTAATTAGGGAAACTTGAATCTCTAGGTAGGACCAGTTGAAAGGAAATTAGTAGAAGTAATTTGGGCAATTAGACATGACGATAAAGTTTTAAAGCTCGTATGAAAATAATTCTAATTAGGGAAACTTGAATCTCTAGGTAGGAACAAGGGAAAGGAAATTTGTAGAAGTAATTTAGGCAATTAAACATGACGATAAAGTTTTAAAGCTCGTATGAGAATAGTTCTAATTAGGGAAACTTGAATCTCTAGGTAGGACTAGTTGAAAGGAAATTAGTAGAAGTAATTTAGGCAATTAGACATGACGATAAATTTTTAAAGCTCGTATGAGAATAGTTCTAATTAGAGCAACTTGAATCTCTAGGTAGGACCAGTTGAAAGGAAATTAGTAGAAGTAATTTAGGCCCTTAGACTTGATGATAAAGTTTTAAAGCTCGTATGAGAATAGTTCTAATCAGGGAAACTTGAATCGTAGGTAGAAGGAGGGAAAAGGAAATTAGTAGAAGTAATTTAGGCAATTAGACATGACGATAAAGTTTTAAAGCTCGTATGAGAATAGTTCTATTTAAGGAAACTTGAATCTCTAGGTAGGACCAGTTGAAAGGAAATTAGTAGAAGTAATTTAGGCAATTAGACATGACGATAAAGTTTTAAAGCTCGTATGAGAATAGTTCTAATTAGGAAAACTTGAATTGTAGGTAGAAGGAGGGAAAAGGAAATTAGTAGGAAGTAATTTAGGCAACTAGACATGACGATAAAGTTTTAAAGCTCGTATGAGAATAGTTCTAATTAGGAAACTTGAATCTCCTGGTAGGACCAGTTGAAAGAAAATTAGTGAAGTAATTTAGGCAATTAGACATGACGATAAAGTTTTAAAGCTCGTATGAGAATAGGTCTAATTAGTGAAACTTGAATCTCTAGGTAGGACCAGTTGAAAGGAAATTAGTAGAAGTAATTTAGGCAATTAGACATGACGATAAAGTTTTAAAGCTCGTATGAAAATAGTTCTTATTAGGGAAACTTGAATCTCTAGGTAGGACCAGTTGAAAGGAAATTAGTGAAGTAATTTAGGCAATTAGACATGACCATAATGTTTTAAAGCTCGTATGAGAATAGGTCTAATTAGGGAAACTTGAATCTCTAGGTAGGACCAGCTGAACGGAAATTAGTAGAAGTAATTTAGGCAATTAGACTTGACGATAAAGTTTTAAAGCTCGTATGAGAATAGTTCTAATAAGGGAAACTTAAATCTCTAAGTAGGACCAGTTGAATGGAAATTAGTTGAAGTAATTTCGGCAATTAGACATGACGATAAAGTTTTAAAGCTCGTATGAGAATAGATCTAATTGGAGAAACTTGAATCTCTAGGTAGGACCAGTTGAAAGGATATTAGTAGAAGTAATTTAGGCCATTAGACATGACGATAAAGTTTTAAAGCTCGTATGAAAATAGTTCTAATTAGGGAAACTTGAATCTCTAGGTAGGACCAGTTGAAAGGAAATTAGTGAAGTAATTTAGGCAATTAGACATGACGATAAAGTTTTAAAGCTCGTATGAGAATAGGTCTAATTAGGGAAACTTGAATCTCTAGGTAGGACCAGCTGAACGGAAATTAGTAGAAGTAATTTAGGCAATTAGACTTGAAGATAAAGTTTTAAAGCTCGTATGAGAATAGTTCTAATTAGGGAAACTTGAATCTCTAGGTAGGAACAGGGGAAAGGAAATTTTGTAGAAGTAATTTAGGCAATTAGACATGACGATAAAGTTTTAAAGCTCGTATGAGAATAGTTCTCATTAGGGAAACTTGAATCTCTAGGTAGGACTAGTTGAAAGGAAATTAGTAGAAGTAATTTAGGCAATTAGACATGACGATAAAGTTTTGAAGCTGGTATGAGAATAGTTCTAATTAGAACAACTTGAATCTCTTGCTAGGAACAGTTGAAAGGAAATTAGTAGAAGTGATTTAGGCCCTTAGACTCGACGATAAAGTTTTAAAGCTCGTATGAGAATAGTTCTAAATAGGAAAACTTGAATCGTAGGTAGAAGGAGGGAAAAGGAAATTAGTAGACGTAATTTAGGCAATTAGACATGACGATAAAGTTTTAAAGCTCGTATGAGAATAGTTCTAATTAAGGAAACTTGAATCTCTAGGTAGGACCAGTTGAAAGGAAATTAGTAGAAGTAATTTAGGCCCTTAGACTTGACGATAAAGTTTTAAAGCTCGTATGAGAATAGTTCTAAATAGAAAAACTTGAATCGTAGGTAGAAGGAGGGAAAAGGAAATTAGTAGACGTAATTTAGGCAATTAGACATGACGATAAAGTTTTTTAGCTCGTATGAGAATAGTTCTAATTAAGGAAACTTGAATCTCTAGGTAGGACCAGTTGAAAGGAAATTAGTAGAAGTAATTTAGGCCCTTAGACTTGACGATAAAGTTTTAAAGCTCGTATGAGAATAGTTCTAATTAGGAAAACTTGAATCGTAGGTAGACGGAGGGAAATGGAAATTAGTAGAAGTAATTTAGACAATTAGACATGACGATAAAGTTTTAAAGCTCGTATGAGAATAGTTCTAATTAAGGAAACTTGAATCTCTAGGTAGGACCAGTTGAAAGGAAATTAGTAGATGTAATTTAGGCAATTAGACATGACGATAAAGTTTTAAAGCTCGTATGAGAATAGTTCTAATTAGGGAAGCTTGAATCTCTAGGTAAGAACAGGGGATAGGAAATTAGTAGAAGTAAATTAGGCAATTATACATGACGAAAAAGTTTTAAAGCTCGTATGAGAATAGTTCTAATTAGGGAAACTTTAATCGTAGGTAGGAAGAGGGAAAAGAAAATTAGTAGAAGTAATTTAGGTAATTAGACATGACAATGAAGTTTTAAAGCTCGTATGAGAATAGTTCTAATTAGGGAAACTTGAATCTCTAGGTAGGACCAGTTGAAAAGATATGAGTAGAAGTAATTTAGGCAATTAGACATGACGATTAAGTTTTTAAAGCTCGTATGAAAATAATTCTAATTAGGGAAACTTGAATCTCTAGGTAGGACCAGTTGAAAGGAAATTAGTAGAAGTAATTTAGGCAATTAGACATGACGATAAAGTTTTAAAGCTCGTATGAGAATAGTTCTAATTAGAGAAACTTGAATCTCTAGGTAGAATCAGTTGAAAGGAAATAAGTAGAAGTAATTTAGGCAATTAGACATGACGATAAATTTTTAAAGCTCGTATAAGAATAGTTCTAATTAGAGAAACTTGAATCTCTAGGTAGGATCAGTTGAAAGGAAATTAGTAAAAGTAATTTAGGCAATTAGACATGACGATAAAGTTTTAAAGCTCGTATGAAAATAATTCTAATTAGGGAAACTTGAATCTCTAAGTAGGACCAGTTGAAAGGAAATTAGTAGAAGTAATTTAGGCAATTAGACATGACGATAAAGATTTAAAGCTCGTATGAGAATAGTTCTAATTACCTGAACTTGAATCTCTAGGTAGGACCAGTTGAAAGGAAATTAGTAGAAGTAATTTAGGCAATTAGACATGACGATAAAGTTTTAAAGATCGTATGAGAATAGTTATAATTAGGGAAACTTGAATCGTAGGTAGGAAGAGGGAAAAGGAAATAAGTAGAAGTAATTCAGGCAATTAGACATGACGATAAAGTTATAAAGCTCGTATGAGAATAGTTCTAATTAGGGAAACTTGAATCTCTAGGTAGGACCAGTTGAAAGGAAATTAGTAGAAGTAATTTAGGCCCTTAGACTTGAAGATAAAGTTTTAAAGCTCGTATGAGAATAGTTCTAATTAGGGAAACTTGAATCACTAGGTGAGAACAGGGGATAGGAAAATAGTAGAAGTAATTTAGGCAATTAGACTTGACGATAAAGTTTTAAAGCTCGTATGAGAATAGTTCTAATTAGGAAAACTTGAATTGCTAGGTAGGACCAGTTGAAAGGAAATTAGTAGAAGTAATTTAGGCAATTAGACATGACGATAAAGTTTTAAAGCTCGTATGAGAATAATTCTAATTAGGGAAACTTGAATCGTAGGTAGGAAAAGGGAAAAGGAAATTAGTAGAAGTAATTTAGGAAATTAGACTTGAAGATAAAGTTTATAGCTCATATGAGAATAATTCGAGTTAGGGAAACTTGAATCGCTAGGTAGGAACAGAGGATAGAAAATTAGTAGAAGTAATTTAGGCCCTTAGACTTGACGATAAAGTTTTAAAGCTCGTATGAGAATAGTTCTAATTAGGGAAACTTAAATCGTAGGTAGGTAGAGAATAAAGGAAATTAGTAGAAGTAATTTAGGCAATTAGACTTGACGATAAAGTTTTAAAGCTCGTATGAGAATAGTTCTAATTAGGGAAACTTGAATCACTAGGTAGGACCAGCTGAACGGAAATTAGTAGAAGTGATTTAGGCAATTAGACCTGACGATAAAGTTTTAAAGCTCGTATGAGAATAATTCTAATTAGGGAAACTTGAATCGTAGGTAGGAAAAGGGAAAAGGAAATTAGTAAAAGTAATTTAGGAAATTAGACTTGAAGATAAAGTTTATAGCTCATATGAGAATAATTCTAGTTAGGGAAACTTGAATCGCTAGGTAGGAACAGGGGATAGGAAATTAGTAGAAGTAATTTAGGAAATTAGACTTGACGATAAAGTTTTAAAGCTCGTATGAGAATAGTTCTAATAAGGGAAACTTGAATCGTAGGTAGGTAGAGAATAAAGGAAATTAGTAGAAGTAATTAATGCAATTAGACTTGACGATAAAGTTTTATAGCTCGTATGAGAATAGTTCTAATTAGGGAAACTTGAATCTCTAGGTAGGACCAGTTGAAAGGAAATTAGTAGAAGTAATTTAGGCCCTAAGACTTGACGATAAAGTTTTAAAGCTCGTATGAGAATAGTTCTAATTAGGGAAACTTGAATCTCTAGGTAGGAACAAAGAAAAGGAAATAAGTAGAAGTAATTTAGGCAATTAGACATGAAGATAAAGTTTTAAAGCTCGTATGAGAATAGTTCTAATTAGGGAAACTTGAATCTCTAGGTAGGAACAAAGAAAAGGAAATTAGTAGAAGTAATTTAGGCAATTAGACATGAAGATAAAGTTTTAAAGCTCGTATAAGAATAGTTCTAATTAGGGAAACTTGAATCTCTAGGTAGGACCAGTTGAAAGGAAATTAGTAGAAGTAATTTTGGCAATTAGACATGATGATAAAGTTTATAGCTTGTATGAGAATAGTTCTAATTAGGGAAACTTGAAACTCTAGGTAGGACCAGTTGAAAGGAAATTAGTAGAAGTAATTTAGGCAATTAGACTTGACGATAAAGTTTTAAAGCTCGTATGAAAAATAGTTCTAATTAGGGAAACTTGAATCTCTAGGTAAGAACAGGGGATATGAAATTAGTAGAAGTAATTTAGGCAATTCGACTTGACGATAAAGTTTTAAAGCTCGTATGAGAATAATTCTAATTAGAGAAACTTGAATCGTAGGTAGCAAGAGGGAAAAGGTAATTAGTAGAAGTAATTTAGGCCCTTAGACTTGACGATAAAGTTTTAAAGCTCGTATGAGAATAGTTCTAATTAGGGAAGCAGGAATCTCTAGGTAAGAACAGGGGATAGGAAATTAGTAGAAGTAATTTAGGCAATTAGACTTGACGATAAAGTTTTAAAGCTCGTATGAGAATAGTTCTAATTAGGGAAACTTGAATCGTAGGTAGGTAGAGAATAAAGGAAATTAGACTTGACGATAAAGTTTTATAGCTCGTATGAGAATAGTTCTAATTAGGGAAACTTGAATCTCTAGGTAGGACAAGTTGAAAGGAAATAAGTAGAAGTAATTTAGGCAATTAGACATGACGATAAAGTTTTAAAGCTCGTATGAGAATAGTTCTAATTAGGGTTACTTGAATCTCTAGGGAAGACCAGTTGAGAGGAAATTAGTAGAAGTAATTTAGGCAATTCGACTTGACCATAAAGTTTTAAAGCTCGTATGAGAATAGTTCTAATTTGAGAAACTTGAATCTTAGGTAGGAAGAGAGAAAAGGAAATTAGTAGAAGTAATTTAGGCAATTATACTTGACGATAAAGTTTTAAAGCTCGTATGAGAATAGTTCTAATTAGGGAAACTTGAATCTCTAGGTAGGGCCAGTTGAAAGGAAATTAGTAGAAGTAATTTAGGCCCTTAGACTTGACGATAAAGTTTTAAAGCTTGTATGAGAATAGTTCTAATTAGGGAAACTTGAAACTCTAGGTAGGACCAGTTGAAAGGAAATTAGTAGAAGTAATTTAGGCAATTAGACTTGACGATAAAGTTTTAAAGCTCGTATGAAAAATAGTTCTAATTAGGGAAACTTGAATCTCTAGGTAAGAACAGGGGATAGGAAATTAGTAGAAGTAATTTAGGCAATTCGACTTGACGATAAAGTTTTAAAGCTCGTATGAGAATAATTCTAATTAGGGAAACTTGAATCGTAGGTAGCAAGAGATTAAAGGAAATTAGTAGAAGTAATTTAGGCCCTTAGACTTGACGATAAAGTTTTCAAGCTCGTATGAGAATAGTTCTAATTAGGGAAACTTGAATCTCTAGGTAGGACCAGTTGAAAGGAAATTAGTAGAAGTAGTTCAGGCAATTAGACATGACGATAACGTTTTGAAGCTCGAATGAGAATAGTTCTAATTAGGGAAACTTGAATCTCTAGGTAGGACCAGTTGAAAGGAAATTAGTAGAAGTAATTTAGGCCCTTAGACTTGACGATAAAGTTTTAAAGCTCGTATGAGAATAGTTCTAATTAGGGAAACTTGAATCTCTAGGTAGGAACAGGGGAAAGGAAATTAGTAGAAGTAATTTAGGCAATTAGACTTGACGATAAAGTTTTAAAGCTCGTATGAGAATAGTTCTAATTAGGGAAACTTGAATCTCTAGGTAGGACCAGTTGAAAGGAAATTAGTAGAAGTAGTTCAGGCAATTAGACATGACGATAACGTTTTGAAGCTCGAATGAGAATAGTTCTAATTAGGGAAACTTGAATCTCTAGGTAGGACCAGTTGAAAGGAAATTAGTAGAAGTAATTTAGGCCCTTAGACTTGACGATAAAGTTTTAAAGCTCGTATGAGAATAGTTCTAATTAGGGAAACTTGAATCTCTAGGTAGGAACAGGGGAAAGGAAATTAGTAGAAGTAATTTAGGCAATTAGATATGAAGATAAAGTTTTAAAGCTCGTATAAGAATAGTTCTATTTAGGGAAACTTGAATCTTTAGGTAGGACCAGTTGAAAGGAAATTAGTAGAAGTAATTTAGGCAATGAGACATGACGATAAAGTTTTAAAGCTCGTATGAGAATAATTCTAATTAGGGAAACTTGAATCGTAGGTAGCAAGAGATTAAAGGAAATTAGTAGAAGTAATTTAGGCCCTTAGACTTGACGATAAAGTTTTAAAGCTCGTATGAGAATAGTTCTAATTAGGGAAACTTGAATCTCTAGGTAGGACCAGTTGAAAGGAAATTAGTAGAAGTAGTTCAGGCAATTAGACATGACGATAACGTTTTGAAGCTCGAATGAGAATAGTTCTAATTAGGGAAACTTGAATTTCTAGGTAGGACCAGTTGAAAGGAAATTAGTAGAAGTAATTTAAGCCCTTAGACTTGACGATAAAGTTTTAAAGCTCGTATGAGAATAGTTCTAATTAGGGAAACTTGAATCTCTAGGTATGAACAGGGGAAAGGAAATTAGTAGAAGTAATTTAGGCAATTAGACTTGACGATAAAGTTTTAAAGCTCGTATGAGAATAGTTCTAATTAGGGAAACTTGAATCTCTAGGTAGGACCAGTTGAAAGGAAATTAGTAGAAGTAGTTCAGGCAATTAGACATGACGATAACGTTTTGAAGCTCGAATGAGAATAGTTCTAATTAGGGAAACTTGAATCTCTAGGTAGGACCAGTTGAAAGGAAATTAGTAGAAGTAATTTAGGCCCTTAGACTTGACGATAAAGTTTTAAAGCTCGTATAAGAATAGTTCTAATTAGGGAACCTCGAATCTCTAGGTAGGAACAGGGGAAAGGAAATTAGTAGAAGTAATTTAGGCAATTAGATATGAAGATAAAGTTTTAAAGCTCGTATAAGAATAGTTCTATTTAGGGAAACTTGAATCTTTAGGTAGGACCAGTTGAAAGGAAATTAGTAGAAGTAATTTAGGCAATTAGACATGACGATAAAGTTTTGAAGCTTGCATGAGAATAGTTCTAATTAGATAAACTTGAATCTCTAGGTAGGACCAGTTGAAAGGAAATTAGTAGAAGTAATTTAGGCAATTAGACATAAGGATAAAGTTTTAAAGCTCGTATTAGAATAGTTCTAATTAAGGAAATCTATAATCCCTAGGTAGGACCAGTTGAAAGGAAATTAGTAGAAGTAATTTCGGCAATTAGACATGACGATAAAGTTTTAAAGCTCGTATGAGAATAGTTATAATTAGGGAAACTTGAATCTCTAGGTAGGACCAGCTGAACGGAAATTAGTAGAAGTAATTTAGGCAATTAGACTTGACGATAAAGTTTTAAAGCTCGTATGAGAATAGTTCTAATTAGGGAAACTTTAATCGTAGGTAGGAAGAGGGAAAAGAAAATTAGTAGAAGTAATTTAGGCAATTAGACATGACGATAAAGTTTTATATCTCGTATGAGAATAGTTCTAATTAGGCAAACTTGAATCTCTAGGTAGGACCAGTTGAAAGGAAATTAGTAGAAGTAATTTAGGCAATTAGACATGACGATAAAGTTTTAAAGATCGTATGAGAATAGTTCTAATTAGGGAAACTTGAATCGTGGGTAGGAAGAGGGAAAAGGAAATAAGTAGAAGTAATTCAGGCAATTAGACATGACGATAAAGTTATAAAGCTCGTATCAGAATAGTTCTAATTAGGAAAACTTGAATTTCTAGGTAGGATCAGTTGAAAGGAAATTAGTAGAAGTAATTTAGGCAATTAGACATGACGATAAAGCTTTAAAGCTCGTATGGGAATAGTTTTTATTAAGAAAACTTGAATCTCTAGGTAGGACCAGTTGAGAGGAAATTAGTAGAAGTAATTTAGGCCCTTAGACTTGACGATAAAGTTTTAAAGCTCGTATGAGAATAGTTCTAATTAGGGAAGCAGGAATCTCTAGGTAAGAACAGGGGATAGGAAATTAGTAGAAGTAATTTAGGCAATTAGACTTGACGATAAAGTTTTAAAGCTCGTATGAGAATAGTTCTAATTAGGAAAACTTGAATCTCTAGGTAGGACCAGTTGAAAGGAAATTAGTAGAAGTAATTTAGGCAATTAGACATGACGATAAAGTTTTAAAGCTCGTATGAGAATAGTTCTAATTAGGGAAACTTGAATTACTAGGTAGGCCCAGCTTAACGGAAATTAGTAGAAGTAATTTAGGCAATTAGACCTGACGATAAAGTTTTAAAGCTCGTATGAGAATAATTCTAATTAGGGAAACTTGAATCGTAGGTAGGAAGAGGGAAAAGGAAATTAGTAGAAGTAATTTAGGAAATTAGACTTGAAGATAAAGTTTATAGCTTCTATGAGAATAATTCTAGTTAGGGAAACTTGAATCGCTAGGTAGGAACAGGGGATAGGTAATTAGTAGAAGTAATTTAGGCCCTTAGACTTGACGATAAAGTTTTAAAGCTCGTATGAGAATAGTTCTAATTAGGGTTACTTGAATCTCTAGGTAAGACCAGTTGAGAGGAAATTAGTTGAAGTAATTTAGGCAATTCGACTTGACCATAAAGTTTTAAAGCTCGTATGAGAATAGTTCTAATTTGAGAAACTTGAATCTTAGGTAGGAAGAGGGAAAAGGAAATTAGTAGAAGTAATTTAGGCAATTAGACATGACGATAAAGTTTTAAAGCTCGTATGAGGTTAGTTATAATTAGAGAAACTTGAAACTCTAGGTAGGACCAGTTGAAAGGAAATTAGTAGAAGTAATTTAGGCCCTTAAACTTGACGACAAAGTTTTAAAGCTCGTATGAGAATAGTTCTAATTAGGGTTACTTGAATCTCTAGGTAATACCAGTTGAGAGGAAATTAGTAGAAGTAATTTAGGCAATTCGACTTGACCATAAAGTTTTAAAGCTCGTATGGGAATAGTTCTAATTTGAGAAACTTGAATCTTAGGTAGGAAGAGGGAAAAGGAAATTAGTAGAAGTAATTTAGGCAATTATACTTGACGATAAAGTTTTTTAGCTCGTATGAGAATAGTTCTAATTAGGGAAACTTGAATCTCTAGGTAGGACCAGTTGAAAGGAAATTAGTAGAAGTAATTTAGGCCCTTAGACTTGACAATAAAGTTTTAAAGCTCGTATGAGAATAGTTCTAATTAGGGAAACTTGAATCTCTAGGTAGGAACAAAGAAAAGGAAATTAGTAGAGGTAATTTAGGCAATTAGACATGACGATAAAGTTTTAAAGCTCGTATAAGAATAGTTCTAATTAGGGAAACCTGAATCTCTAGGTATGACCAGTTGAAAGGAAATTAGTAGAAGTAATTTTGGCAATTAGACATGATGATAAAGTTTTAAAGCTTGTATGAGAATAGTTCTAATTAGGGAAACTTGAAACTCAAGGTAGGACCAGTTGAAAGGAAATTAGTAGAAGTAATTTAGGCAATTAGACTTGACGATAAAGTTTTAAAGCTCGTATGAAAAATAGTTCTAATTAGGGAAACTTGAATCTCTAGGTAAGAACAGGGGATAGGAAATTAGTAGAAGTAATTTAGGCAATTCGACTTGACGATAAAGTTTTAAAGCTCGTATGAGAATAATTCTAATTAGGGAAACTTGAATCGTAGGTAGCAAGAGATTAAAGGAAATTAGTAGAAGTAATTTAGGCCCTTAGACTTGACGATAAAGTTTTAAAGCTCGTATGAGAATAGTTCTAATTAGGGAAACTTGAATCTCTAGGTAGGACCAGTTGAAAGGAAATTAGTAGAAGTAGTTCAGGCAATTAGACATGACGATAACGTTTTCAAGCTCGAATGAGAATAGTTCTAATTAGGGAAACTTGAATCTCTAGGTAGGACCAGTTGAAAGGAAATTAGTAGAAGTAATTTAGGCCCTTAGACTTGACGATGAAGTTTTAAAGCTCGTATGAGAATAGTTCTAATTAGGGAAACTTGAATCTCTAGGTAGGAACAGCGGAAAGGAAATTAGTAGAAGTAATTTAGGCAATTAGACTTGACGATAAAGTTTTAAAGCTCGTATGAGAATAGTTCTAATTAGGGAAACTTGAATCTCTAGGTAGGACCAGTTGAAAGGAAATTATTAGAAGTAGTTCAGGCAATTAGACATGACGATAACGTTTTGAAGCTCGAATGAGAATAGTTCTAATTAGGGAAACTTGAATCTCTAGGTAGGACCAGTTGAAAGGAAATTAGTAGAAGTAGTTCAGGCAATTAGACTTGACGATAAAGTTTTAAAGCTCGTATGAGAATAGTTCTAATTAGGGAAACTTGAATCTCTAGGTAGGAACAGGGGAAAGGAAATTAGTAGAAGTAATTTAGGCAATTAGATATGAAGATAAAGTTTTAAAGCTCGTATAAGAATAGTTCTATTTAGGGAAACTTGAATCTTTAGGTAGGACCAGTTGAAAGGAAATTAGTAGAAGTAATTTAGGCAATGAGACATGACGATAAAGTTTTAAAGCTCGTATGAGAATAATTCTAATTAGGGAAACTTGAATCGTAGGTAGCAAGAGATTAAAGGAAATTAGTAGAAGTAATTTAGGCCCTTAGACTTGACGATAAAGTTTTAAAGCTCGTATGAGAATAGTTCTAATTAGGGAAACTTGAATCTCTAGGTAGGACCAGTTGAAAGGAAATTAGTAGAAGTAGTTCAGGCAATTAGACATGACGATAACGTTTTGAAGCTCGAATGAGAATAGTTCTAATTAGGGAAACTTGAATCTCTAGGTAGGACCAGTTGAAAGGAAATTAGTAGAAGTAATTTAGGCCCTTAGACTTGACGATAAAGTTTTAAAGCTCGTATGAGAATAGTTCTAATTAGGGAAACTTGAATCTCTAGGTATGAACAGGGGAAAGGAAATTAGTAGAAGTAATTTAGGCAATTAGACTTGACGATAAAGTTTTAAAGCTCGTATGAGAATAGTTCTAATTAGGGAAACTTGAATCTCTAGGTAGGACCAGTTGAAAGGAAATTAGTAGAAGTAGTTCAGGCAATTAGACATGACGATAACGTTTTGAAGCTCGAATGAGAATAGTTCTAATTAGGGAAACTTGAATCTCTAGGTAGGACCAGTTGAAAGGAAATTAGTAGAAGTAATTTAGGCCCTTAGACTTGACGATAAAGTTTTAAAGCTCGTATGAGAATAGTTCTAATTAGGGAAACTTGAATCTCTAGGTAGGAACAGGGGAAAGGAAATTAGTAGAAGTAATTTAGGCAATTAGATATGAAGATAAAGTTTTAAAGCTCGTATAAGAATAGTTCTATTTAGGGAAACTTGAATCTTTAGGTAGGACCAGTTGAAAGGAAATTAGTAGAAGTAATTTAGGCAATTAGACATGACGATAAAGTTTTAAAGCTTGCATGAGAATAGTTCTAATTAGGGAAACTTGAATCTCTAGGTAGGAAGAGGGAAAAGAAAATTAGTAGAAGTAATTAAGGCAATTAGACATGACGATAAAGTTTTATATCTCGTATGAGAATAGTTCTAATTAGGCAAACTTGAATCTCTAGGTAGGACCAGTTGAAAGGAAATTAGTAGAAGTAATTTAGGCAATTAGACATGACGATAAATTTTTAAAGATCGTATGAGAATAGTTCTAATTAGGGAAACTTGAATCGTGGGTAGGAAGAGGGAAAAGGAAATAAGTAGAAGTAATTCAGGCAATTAGACATGACGATAAAGTTATAAAGCTCGTATCAGAATAGTTCTAATTAGGAAAACTTGAATTTCTAGGTAGGATCAGTTGAAAGGAAATTAGTAGAAGTAATTTAGGCAATTAGACATGACGATAAAGCTTTAAAGCTCGTATGGGAATAGTTCTAATTAAGAAAACTTGAATCTTTAGGTAGGACCAGTTGAAAGGAAATTAGTAGAAGTAATTTAGGCCCTTAGACTTGACGATAAAGTTTTAAAGCTCGTATGAGAATAGTTCTAATTAGGGAAGCAGGAATCTCTAGGTAAGAACAGGGGATAGGAAATTAGTAGAAGTAATTTAGGCAATTAGACTTGACGATAAAGTTTCAAAGCTCGTATGAGAATAGTTTTAATTAGGAAAACTTGAATCTCTAGGTAGGACCAGTTGAAAGGAAATTAGTAGAAGTAATTTAGGCAATTAGACATGACGATAAAGTTTTAAAGCTCGTATGAGAATAGTTCTAATTAGGGAAACTTGAATTACTAGGTAGGCCCAGCTTAACGGAAATTAGTAGAAGTAATTTAGGCAATTAGACCTGACGATAAAGTTTTAAAGCTCGTATGAGAATAATTCTAATTAGGAAAACTTGAATCGTAGGTAGGAAGAGGGAAAAGGAAATTAGTAGAAGTAATTTAGGAAATTAGACTTGAAGATAAAGTTTATAGCTTCTATGAGAATAATTCTAGTTAGGGAAACTTGAATCGCTAGGTAGGAACAGGGGATAGGTAATTAGTAGAAGTAATTTAGGCCCTTAGACTTGACGATAAAGTTTTAAAGCTCGTATGAGAATAGTTCTAATTCGGGTTACTTGAATCTCTAGGTAAGACCAGTTGAGAGGAAATTAGTAGAAGTAATTTAGGCAATTCGACTTGACCATAAAGTTTTAAAGCTCGTATGAGAATAGTTCTAATTTGAGAAACTTGAATCTAAGGTAGGAAGAGGGAAAAGGAAATTAGTAGAAGTTATTTAGGCAATTTGACATGACGATAAAGTTTTAAAGCTCGTATGAGAATAGTTATATTTAGGGAAACTTGAAACTCTAGGTAGGACCAGTTGAAAGGAAATTAGTAGAAGTAATTTAGGCCCTTAAACTTGACGACAAAGTTTTAAAGCTCGTATGAGAATAGTTCTAATTAGGGTTACTTGAATCTCTAGGTAAGACCAGTTGAGAGGAAATTAGTAGATGTAGTTCAGGCAATTAGACATAACGATAACGTTTTGAAGCTCGAATGAGAATAGTTCTAATTAGGAAAACTTGAATCTCTAGGTAGGACCAGTTGAAAGGAAATTAGTAGAAGTAATTTAGGCCCTTAGACTTGACGATAAAGATTTAAAGCTCGTATGAGAATAGTTCTAATTAGGGAAACTTGAATCTCTAGGTAGGACCAGTTGAAAGGAAATTAGTAGAAGTAATTTAGGCCCTTAGACTTGACAATAAAGTTTTAAAGCTCGTATGAGAATAGTTCTAATTAGGGAAACTTGAATCTCTAGGTAGGAACAAAGAAAAGGAAATTAGTAGAGGTAATTTAGGCAATTAGACATGAAGATAAAGTTTTAAAGCTCGTATAAGAATAGTTCTAATTAGGGAAACTTGAATCTCTAGGTATGACCAGTTGAAAGGAAATTAGTAGAAGTAATTTTGGCAATTAGACATGATGATAAAGTTTTAAAGCTTGTATGAGAATAGTTCTAATTAGGGAAACTTGAAACTCTAGGTAGGACCAGTTGAAAGGAAATTAGTAGAAGTAATTTAGGCAATTAGACTTGACGATAAAGTTTTAAAGCTCGTATGAAAAATAGTTCTAATTAGGGAAACTTGAATCTCTAGGTAAGAACAGGGGATAGGAAATTAGTAGAAGTAATTTAGGCAATTCGACTTGACGATAAAGTTTTAAAGCTCGTATGAGAATAATTCTAATTAGGGAAACTTGAATCGTAGGTAGCGAGAGATTAAAGGAAATTAGTAGAAGTAATTTAGGCCCTTAGACTTGACGATAAAGTTTTAAAGCTCGTATGAGAATAGTTCTAATTAGGGAAACTTGAATCTCTAGGTAGGACCAGTTGCAAGGAAATTAGTAGAAGTAGTTCAGGCAATTAGACATGACGATAACGTTTTGAAGCTCGAATGAGAATAGTTCTAATTAGGGAAACTTGAATCTCTAGGTAGGACCAGTTGAAAGGAAATTAGTAGAAGTAATTTAGGCCCTTAGACTTGACGATAAAGTTTTAAAGCTCGTATGAGAATAGTTCTAATTAGGGAAACTTGAATCTCTAGGTAGGAACAGGGGAAAGGAAATTAGTAGAAGTAATTTAGGCAATTAGACTTGACGATAAAGTTTTAAAGCTCGTATGAGAATAGTTCTAATTAGGGAAACTTGAATCTCTAGGTAGGACCAGTTGAAAGGAAATTAGTAGAAGTAGTTCAGGCAATTAGACATGACGATAACGTTTTGAAGCTCGAATGAGAATAGTTCTAATTAGGGAAACTTGAATCTCTAGGTAGGACCAGTTGAAAGGAAATTAGTAGAAGTAATTTAGGCCCTTAGACTTGACGATAAAGTTTTAAAGCTCGTATGAGAATAGTTCTAATTAGGGAAACTTGAATCTCTAGGTAGGAACAGGGGAAAGGAAATTAGTAAAAGTAATTTAGGCAATTAGATATGAAGATAAAGTTTTAAAGCTCGTATAAGAATAGTTCTATTTAGGGAAACTTGAATCTTTAGGTAGGACCAGTTGAAAGGAAATTAGTAGAAGTAATTTAGGCAATGAGACATGACGATAAAGTTTTAAAGCTCGTATGAGAATAATTCTAATTAGGGAAACTTGAATCGTAGGTAGCAAGAGATTAAAGGAAATTAGTAGAAGTAATTTAGGCCCTTAGACTTGACGATAAAGTTTTAAAGCTCGTATGAGAATAGTTCTAATTAGAGAAACTTGAATCTCTAGGTAGGACCAGTTGAAAGGAAATTAGTAGAAGTAGTTCAGGCAATTAGACATGACGATAACGTTTTGAAGCTCGAATGAGAATAGTTCTAATTAGGGAAACTTGAATCTCTAGGTAGGACCAGTTGAAAGGAAATTAGTAGAAGTAATTTAGGCCCTTAGACTTGACGATAAAGTTTTAAAGCTTGTATGAGAATAGTTCTAATTAGGGAAACTTGAATCTCTAGGTATGAACAGGGGAAAGGAAATTAGTAGAAGTAATTTAGGCAATTAGACTTGACGATAAAGTTTTAAAGCTCGTATGAGAATAGTTCTAATTAGGGAAACTTGAATCTCTAGGTAGGACCAGTTGAAAGGAAATTAGTAGAAGTAGTTCAGGCAATTAGACATGACGATAACGTTTTGAAGCTCGAATGAGAATAGTTCTAATTAGGGAAACTTAAATCTCTAGGTAGGACCAGTTGAAAGGAAATTAGTAGAAGTAATTTAGGCCCTTAGACTTGACGATAAAGTTTTAAAGCTCGTATGAGAATAGTTCTAATTAGGGAAACTTGAATCTCTAGGTAGGAACAGGGGAAAGGAAATTAGTAGAAGTAATTTAGGCAATTAGATATGAAGATAAAGTTTTAAAGCTCGTATAAGAATAGTTCTATTTAGGGAAACTTGAATCTTTAGGTAGGACCAGTTGAAAGGAAATTAGTAGAAGTAATTTAGGCAATTAGACATGAAGATAAAGTTTTAAAGCTTGCATGAGAATAGTTCTAATTAGATAAACTTGAATCTCTAGGTAGGACCAGTTGAAAGGAAATTAGTAGAAGTAATTTAGGCCCTTAGACTTGACGATAAAGTTTTAAAGCTCGTATGAGAATAGTTCTAATTAGAGAAACTTGAATCTCTAGGTAGGACCAGTTGAAAGGAAATTAGTAGAAGTAGTTCAGGCAATTAGACATGACGATAACGTTTTGAAGCTCGAATGAGAATAGTTCTAATTAGGGAAACTTGAATCTCTAGGTAGGACCAGCTGAACGGAAATTAGTAGAAGTAATTTAGGCAATTAGACTTGACGATAAAGTTTTAAAGCTCGTATGAGAATAGTTCTAATTAGGGACTCTTCAATCGTAGGTAGGAAGAGGGAAAAGAAAATTAGTAGAAGTAATTTAGGCAATTAGACATGACGATAAAGTTTTATATCTCGTATGAGAATAGTTCTAATTAGGCAAACTTGAATCTCTAGGTAGGACCAGTTGAAAGGAAATTAGTAGAAGTAATTTAGGCAATTAGACATGACGATAAAGTTTTAAAGATCGTATGAGAATAGTTCTAATTAGGGAAACTTGAATCGTGGGTAGGAAGAGGGAAAAGGAAATAAGTAGAAGTAATTCAGGTTATTAGACATGACGATAAAGTTATAAAGCTCGTATCAGAATAGTTCTAATTAGGAAAACTTGAATTTCTAGGTAGGATCAGTTGAAAGGAAATTAGTAGAAGTAATTTAGGCAATTAGACATGACGATAAAGCTTTAAAGCTCGTATGGGAATAGTTCTAATTAAGAAAACTTGAATCTCTAGGTAGGACCAGTTGAAAGGAAATTAGTAGAAGTAATTTAGGCCCTTAGACTTGACGATAAAGTTTTAAAGCTCGTATGAGAATAGTTCTAATTAGGGAAGCAGGAATCTCTAGGTAAGAACAGGGGATAGGAAATTAGTAGAAGTAATTTAGGCAATTAGACTTGACGATAAAGTTTTAAAGCTCGTATGAGAATAGTTCTAATTAGGAAAACTTGAATCTCTAGGTAGGACCAGTTGAAAGGAAATTAGTAGAAGTAATTTAGGCAATTAGACATGACGATAAAGTTTTAAAGCTCGTATGAGAATAGTTCTAATTAGGGAAACTTAAATTACTAGGTAGGCCCAGCTTAACGGAAATTAGTAGAAGTAATTTAGGCAATTAGACCTGACGATAAAGTTTTAAAGCTCGTATGAGAATAATTCTAATTAGGGAAACTTGAATCGTAGGTAGGAAGAGGGAAAAGGAAATTAGTAGAAGTAATTTAGGAAATTAAACTTGAAGATAATGTTTATAGCTTCTATGAGAATAATTCTAGTTAGGGAAACTTGAATCGCTAGGTAGGAACAGGGGATAGGTAATTAGTAGAAGTAATTTAGGCCCTTAGACTTGACGATAAAGTTTTAAAGCTCGTATGAGAATAGTTCTAATTAGGGTTACTTGAATCTCTAGGTAAGACCAGTTGAGAGGAAATTAGTAGAAGTAATTTAGGCAATTCGACTTGACCATAAAGTTTTAAAGCTCGTATGAGAATAGTTCTAATTTGAGAAACTTGAATCTTAGGTAGGAAGAGGGAAAAGGAAATTAGTAGAAGTAATTTAGGCAATTATACTTGACGATAAAGTTTTAAAGCTCGTATGAGAATAGTTCTAATTAGGGAAACTTGAATCTCTAGGTAGGACCAGTTGAAAGGAAATTAGTAGAAGTAATTTAGGCCCTTAGACTTGACGATAAAGTTTTAAAGCTCGTATGAGAATAGTTCTAATTAGGGAAACTTGAATCTCTAGGTAGGAACAAAGAAAAGGAAATTAGTAGAGGTAATTTAGGCAATTAGACATGAAGATAAAGTTTTAAAGCTCGTATAAGAATAGTTCTAATTAGGGAAACTTGAATCTTTAGGTATGACCAGTTGAAAGGAAATAGTAGAAGTAATTTTGGCAATTAGACATGATGATAAAGTTTTAAAGCTTGTATGAGAATAGTTCTAATTAGGGAAACTTGAATCTCTAGGTAGGACCAGTTGAAAGGAAATTAGTAGAAGTAATTTAGGCCCTTAGACTTGACGATAAAGTTTTAAAGCTCGTATGAGAATAGTTCTAAATAGGAAAACTTGAATCGTAGGTAGAAGGAGGGAAAAGGAAATTAGTAGACGTAATTTAGGCAATTAGACATGACGATAAAGTTTTAAAGCTCGTATGAGAATAGTTCTAATTAAGGAAACTTGAATCTCTAGGTAGGACCAGTTGAAAGGAAATTAGTAGAAGTAATTTAGGCCCTTAGACTTGACGATAAAGTTTTAAAGCTCGTATGAGAATAGTTCTAAATAGGAAAACTTGAATCGTAGGTAGAAGGAGGGAAAAGGAAATTAGTAGACGTAATTTAGGCAATTAGACATGACGATAAAGTTTTAAAGCTCGTATGAGAATAGTTCTAATTAAGGAAACTTGAATCTCTAGGTAGGACCAGTTGAAAGGAAATTAGTAGAAGTAATTTAGGCCCTTAGACTTGACGATAAAGTTTTAAAGCTCGTATGAGAATAGTTCTAAATAGGAAAACTTGAATCGTAGGTAGAAGGAGGGAAAAGGAAATTAGTAGACGTAATTTAGGCAATTAGACATGACGATAAAGTTTTAAAGCTCGTATGAGAATAGTTCTAATTAAGGAAACTTGAATCTCTAGGTAGGACCAGTTGAAAGGAAATTAGTAGATGTAATTTAGGCAATTAGACATGACGATAAAGTTTTAAAGCTCGTATGAGAATAGTTCTAATTAGGGAAGCTTGAATCTCTAGGTAAGAACAGGGGATAGGAAATTAGTAGAAGTAATTTAGGCAATTATACATGACGAAAAAGTTTTAAAGCTCGTATGAGAATAGTTCTAATTAGGGAAACTTTAATCGTAGGTAGGAAGAGGGGAAAGGAAATTAGTAGAAGTAATTTAGGCAATTAGACTTGACGATAAAGTTTTAAAGCTCGTATGAGAATAGTTCTAATTAAGGAAACTTGAATCTCTAGGTAGGACCAGTTGAAAGGAAATTAGTAGAAGTAATTTAGGCCCTTAGACTTGACGATAAAGTTTTAAAGCTCGTATGAGAATAGTTCTAAATAGGAAAACTTGAATCGTAGGTAGAAGGAGGGAAAAGGAAATTAGTAAACGTAATTTAGGCAATTAGACATGACGATAAAGTTTTAAAGCTCGTATGAAAAATAGTTCTAATTAGGGAAACTTGAATCTCTAGGTAAGAACAGGGGATATGAAATTAGTAGAAGTAATTTAGGCAATTCGACTTGACGATAAAGTTTTAAAGCTCGTATGAGAATAATTCTAATTAGGGAAACTTGAATCGTAGGTAGCGAGAGATTAAAGGAAATTAGTAGAAGTAATTTAGGCCCTTAGACTTGACGATAAAGTTTTAAAGCTCGTATGAGAATAGTTCTAATTAGGGAAACTTGAATCTCTAGGTAGGACCAGTTGAAAGGAAATTAGTAGAAGTAGTTCAGGCAATTAGACATGACGATAACGTTTTGAAGCTCGAATGAGAATAGTTCTAATTAGGGAAACTTGAATCTCTAGGTAGGACCAGTTGAAAGGAAATTAGTAGAAGTAATTTAGGCCCTTAGACTTGACGATAAAGTTTTAAAGCTTGTATGAGAATAGTTCTAATTAGGGAAACTTGAATCTCTAGGTATGAACAGGGGAAAGGAAATTAGTAGAAGTAATTTAGGCAATTAGACTTGACGATAAAGTTTTAAAGCTCGTATGAGAATAGTTCTAATTAGGGAAACTTGAATCTCTAGGTAGGACCAGTTGAAAGGAAATTAGTAGAAGTAGTTCAGGCAATTAGACATGACGATAACGTTTTGAAGCTCGAATGAGAATAGTTCTAATTAGGGAAACTTAAATCTCTAGGTAGGACCAGTTGAAAGGAAATTAGTAGAAGTAATTTAGGCCCTTAGACTTGACGATAAAGTTTTAAAGCTCGTATGAGAATAGTTCTAATTAGGGAAACTTGAATCTCTAGGTAGGAACAGGGGAAAGGAAATTAGTAGAAGTAATTTAGGCAATTAGATATGAAGATAAAGTTTTAAAGCTCGTATAAGAATAGTTCTATTTAGGGAAACTTGAATCTTTAGGTAGGACCAGTTGAAAGGAAATTAGTAGAAGTAATTTAGGCAATTAGACATGAAGATAAAGTTTTAAAGCTTGCATGAGAATAGTTCTAATTAGATAAACTTGAATCTCTAGGTAGGACCAGTTGAAAGGAAATTAGTAGAAGTAATTTAGGCCCTTAGACTTGACGATAAAGTTTTAAAGCTCGTATGAGAATAGTTCTAATTAGAGAAACTTGAATCTCTAGGTAGGACCAGTTGAAAGGAAATTAGTAGAAGTAGTTCAGGCAATTAGACATGACGATAACGTTTTGAAGCTCGAATGAGAATAGTTCTAATTAGGGAAACTTGAATCTCTAGGTAGGACCAGCTGAACGGAAATTAGTAGAAGTAATTTAGGCAATTAGACTTGACGATAAAGTTTTAAAGCTCGTATGAGAATAGTTCTAATTAGGGACTCTTCAATCGTAGGTAGGAAGAGGGAAAAGAAAATTAGTAGAAGTAATTTAGGCAATTAGACATGACGATAAAGTTTTATATCTCGTATGAGAATAGTTCTAATTAGGCAAACTTGAATCTCTAGGTAGGACCAGTTGAAAGGAAATTAGTAGAAGTAATTTAGGCAATTAGACATGACGATAAAGTTTTAAAGATCGTATGAGAATAGTTCTAATTAGGGAAACTTGAATCGTGGGTAGGAAGAGGGAAAAGGAAATAAGTAGAAGTAATTCAGGTTATTAGACATGACGATAAAGTTATAAAGCTCGTATCAGAATAGTTCTAATTAGGAAAACTTGAATTTCTAGGTAGGATCAGTTGAAAGGAAATTAGTAGAAGTAATTTAGGCAATTAGACATGACGATAAAGCTTTAAAGCTCGTATGGGAATAGTTCTAATTAAGAAAACTTGAATCTCTAGGTAGGACCAGTTGAAAGGAAATTAGTAGAAGTAATTTAGGCCCTTAGACTTGACGATAAAGTTTTAAAGCTCGTATGAGAATAGTTCTAATTAGGGAAGCAGGAATCTCTAGGTAAGAACAGGGGATAGGAAATTAGTAGAAGTAATTTAGGCAATTAGACTTGACGATAAAGTTTTAAAGCTCGTATGAGAATAGTTCTAATTAGGAAAACTTGAATCTCTAGGTAGGACCAGTTGAAAGGAAATTAGTAGAAGTAATTTAGGCAATTAGACATGACGATAAAGTTTTAAAGCTCGTATGAGAATAGTTCTAATTAGGGAAACTTAAATTACTAGGTAGGCCCAGCTTAACGGAAATTAGTAGAAGTAATTTAGGCAATTAGACCTGACGATAAAGTTTTAAAGCTCGTATGAGAATAATTCTAATTAGGGAAACTTGAATCGTAGGTAGGAAGAGGGAAAAGGAAATTAGTAGAAGTAATTTAGGAAATTAAACTTGAAGATAATGTTTATAGCTTCTATGAGAATAATTCTAGTTAGGGAAACTTGAATCGCTAGGTAGGAACAGGGGATAGGTAATTAGTAGAAGTAATTTAGGCCCTTAGACTTGACGATAAAGTTTTAAAGCTCGTATGAGAATAGTTCTAATTAGGGTTACTTGAATCTCTAGGTAAGACCAGTTGAGAGGAAATTAGTAGAAGTAATTTAGGCAATTCGACTTGACCATAAAGTTTTAAAGCTCGTATGAGAATAGTTCTAATTTGAGAAACTTGAATCTTAGGTAGGAAGAGGGAAAAGGAAATTAGTAGAAGTAATTTAGGCAATTATACTTGACGATAAAGTTTTAAAGCTCGTATGAGAATAGTTCTAATTAGGGAAACTTGAATCTCTAGGTAGGACCAGTTGAAAGGAAATTAGTAGAAGTAATTTAGGCCCTTAGACTTGACGATAAAGTTTTAAAGCTCGTATGAGAATAGTTCTAATTAGGGAAACTTGAATCTCTAGGTAGGAACAAAGAAAAGGAAATTAGTAGAGGTAATTTAGGCAATTAGACATGAAGATAAAGTTTTAAAGCTCGTATAAGAATAGTTCTAATTAGGGAAACTTGAATCTTTAGGTATGACCAGTTGAAAGGAAATAGTAGAAGTAATTTTGGCAATTAGACATGATGATAAAGTTTTAAAGCTTGTATGAGAATAGTTCTAATTAGGGAAACTTGAATCTCTAGGTAGGACCAGTTGAAAGGAAATTAGTAGAAGTAATTTAGGCCCTTAGACTTGACGATAAAGTTTTAAAGCTCGTATGAGAATAGTTCTAAATAGGAAAACTTGAATCGTAGGTAGAAGGAGGGAAAAGGAAATTAGTAGACGTAATTTAGGCAATTAGACATGACGATAAAGTTTTAAAGCTCGTATGAGAATAGTTCTAATTAAGGAAACTTGAATCTCTAGGTAGGACCAGTTGAAAGGAAATTAGTAGAAGTAATTTAGGCCCTTAGACTTGACGATAAAGTTTTAAAGCTCGTATGAGAATAGTTCTAAATAGGAAAACTTGAATCGTAGGTAGAAGGAGGGAAAAGGAAATTAGTAGACGTAATTTAGGCAATTAGACATGACGATAAAGTTTTAAAGCTCGTATGAGAATAGTTCTAATTAAGGAAACTTGAATCTCTAGGTAGGACCAGTTGAAAGGAAATTAGTAGAAGTAATTTAGGCCCTTAGACTTGACGATAAAGTTTTAAAGCTCGTATGAGAATAGTTCTAAATAGGAAAACTTGAATCGTAGGTAGAAGGAGGGAAAAGGAAATTAGTAGACGTAATTTAGGCAATTAGACATGACGATAAAGTTTTAAAGCTCGTATGAGAATAGTTCTAATTAAGGAAACTTGAATCTCTAGGTAGGACCAGTTGAAAGGAAATTAGTAGATGTAATTTAGGCAATTAGACATGACGATAAAGTTTTAAAGCTCGTATGAGAATAGTTCTAATTAGGGAAGCTTGAATCTCTAGGTAAGAACAGGGGATAGGAAATTAGTAGAAGTAATTTAGGCAATTATACATGACGAAAAAGTTTTAAAGCTCGTATGAGAATAGTTCTAATTAGGGAAACTTTAATCGTAGGTAGGAAGAGGGGAAAGGAAATTAGTAGAAGTAATTTAGGCAATTAGACTTGACGATAAAGTTTTAAAGCTCGTATGAGAATAGTTCTAATTAAGGAAACTTGAATCTCTAGGTAGGACCAGTTGAAAGGAAATTAGTAGAAGTAATTTAGGCCCTTAGACTTGACGATAAAGTTTTAAAGCTCGTATGAGAATAGTTCTAAATAGGAAAACTTGAATCGTAGGTAGAAGGAGGGAAAAGGAAATTAGTAAACGTAATTTAGGCAATTAGACATGACGATAAAGTTTTAAAGCTCGTATGAAAAATAGTTCTAATTAGGGAAACTTGAATCTCTAGGTAAGAACAGGGGATATGAAATTAGTAGAAGTAATTTAGGCAATTCGACTTGACGATAAAGTTTTAAAGCTCGTATGAGAATAATTCTAATTAGGGAAACTTGAATCGTAGGTAGCGAGAGATTAAAGGAAATTAGTAGAAGTAATTTAGGCCCTTAGACTTGACGATAAAGTTTTAAAGCTCGTATGAGAATAGTTCTAATTAGGGAAACTTGAATCTCTAGGTAGGACCAGTTGAAAGGAAATTAGTAGAAGTAGTTCAGGCAATTAGACATGACGATAACGTTTTGAAGCTCGAATGAGAATAGTTCTAATTAGGGAAACTTGAATCTCTAGGTAGGACCAGTTGAAAGGAAATTAGTAGAAGTAATTTAGGCCCTTAGACTTGACGATAAAGTTTTAAAGCTCGTATGAGAATAGTTCTAATTAGGGAAACTTGAATCTCTAGGTAGGAACAGGGGAAAGGAAATTAGTAGAAGTAATTTAGGCAATTAGACTTGACGATAAAGTTTTAAAGCTCGTATGAGAATAGTTCTAATTAGGGAAACTTGAATCTCTAGGTAGGACCAGTTGAAATGAAATTAGTAGAAGTAGTTCAGGCAATTAGACATGACGATAACGTTTTGAAGCTCGAATGAGAATAGTTCTAATTAGGGAAACTTGAATCTCTAGGTAAGACCAGTTGAGAGGAAATTAGTAGAAGTAATTTAGGCAATTCGACTTGACCATAAAGTTTTAAAGCTCGTATGAGAATAGTTCTAATTTGAGAAACTTGAATCTTAGGTAGGAAGAGGGAAAAGGAAATTAGTAGAAGTAATTTAGGCAATTATACTTGACGATAAAGTTTTAAAGCTCGTATGAGAATAGTTCTAATTAGGGAAACTTGAATCTCTAGGTAGGACCAGTTGAAAGGAAATTAGTAGAAGTAATTTAGGCCCTTAGACTTGACGATAAAGTTTTAAAGCTCGTATGAGAATAGTTCTAATTAGGGAAACTTGAATCTCTAGGTAGGAACAAAGAAAAGGAAATTAGTAGAGGTAATTTAGGCAATTAGACATGAAGATAAAGTTTTAAAGCTCGTATAAGAATAGTTCTAATTAGGGAAACTTGAATCTTTAGGTATGACCAGTTGAAAGGAAATTAGTAGAAGTAATTTTGGCAATTAGACATGATGATAAAGTTTTAAAGCTTGTATGAGAATAGTTCTAATTAGGGAAACTTGAATCTCTAGGTAGGACCAGTTGAAAGGAAATTAGTAGAAGTAATTTAGGCCCTTAGACTTGACGATAAAGTTTTAAAGCTCGTATGAGAATAGTTCTAAATAGGAAAACTTGAATCGTAGGTAGAAGGAGGGAAAAGGAAATTAGTAGACGTAATTTAGGCAATTAGACATGACGATAAAGTTTTAAAGCTCGTATGAGAATAGTTCTAATTAAGGAAACTTGAATCTCTAGGTAGGACCAGTTGAAAGGAAATTAGTAGAAGTAATTTAGGCCCTTAGACTTGACGATAAAGTTTTAAAGCTCGTATGAGAATAGTTCTAAATAGGAAAACTTGAATCGTAGGTAGAAGGAGGGAAAAGGAAATTAGTAGACGTAATTTAGGCAATTAGACATGACGATAAAGTTTTAAAGCTCGTATGAGAATAGTTCTAATTAAGGAAACTTGAATCTCTAGGTAGGACCAGTTGAAAGGAAATTAGTAGAAGTAATTTAGGCCCTTAGACTTGACGATAAAGTTTTAAAGCTCGTATGAGAATAGTTCTAAATAGGAAAACTTGAATCGTAGGTAGAAGGAGGGAAAAGGAAATTAGTAGACGTAATTTAGGCAATTAGACATGACGATAAAGTTTTAAAGCTCGTATGAGAATAGTTCTAATTAAGGAAACTTGAATCTCTAGGTAGGACCAGTTGAAAGGAAATTAGTAGATGTAATTTAGGCAATTAGACATGACGATAAAGTTTTAAAGCTCGTATGAGAATAGTTCTAATTAGGGAAGCTTGAATCTCTAGGTAAGAACAGGGGATAGGAAATTAGTAGAAGTAATTTAGGCAATTATACATGACGAAAAAGTTTTAAAGCTCGTATGAGAATAGTTCTAATTAGGGAAACTCTAATCGTAGGTAGGAAGAGGGGAAAGGAAATTAGTAGAAGTAATTTAGGCAATTAGACTTGACGATAAAGTTTTAAAGCTCGTATGAGAATAGTTCTAATTAAGGAAACTTGAATCTCTAGGTAGGACCAGTTGAAAGGAAATTAGTAGAAGTAATTTAGGCCCTTAGACTTGACGATAAAGTTTTAAAGCTCGTATGAGAATAGTTCTAAATAGGAAAACTTGAATCGTAGGTAGAAGGAGGGAAAAGGAAATTAGTAAACGTAATTTAGGCAATTAGACATGACGATAAAGTTTTAAAGCTCGTATGAAAAATAGTTCTAATTAGGGAAACTTGAATCTCTAGGTAAGAACAGGGGATATGAAATTAGTAGAAGTAATTTAGGCAATTCGACTTGACGATAAAGTTTTAAAGCTCGTATGAGAATAATTCTAATTAGGGAAACTTGAATCGTAGGTAGCGAGAGATTAAAGGAAATTAGTAGAAGTAATTTAGGCCCTTAGACTTGACGATAAAGTTTTAAAGCTCGTATGAGAATAGTTCTAATTAGGGAAACTTGAATCTCTAGGTAGGACCAGTTGAAAGGAAATTAGTAGAAGTAGTTCAGGCAATTAGACATGACGATAACGTTTTGAAGCTCGAATGAGAATAGTTCTAATTAGGGAAACTTGAATCTCTAGGTAGGACCAGTTGAAAGGAAATTAGTAGAAGTAATTTAGGCCCTTAGACTTGACGATAAAGTTTTAAAGCTCGTATGAGAATAGTTCTAATTAGGGAAACTTGAATCTCTAGGTAGGAACAGGGGAAAGGAAATTAGTAGAAGTAATTTAGGCAATTAGACTTGACGATAAAGTTTTAAAGCTCGTATGAGAATAGTTCTAATTAGGGAAACTTGAATCTCTAGGTAGGACCAGTTGAAATGAAATTAGTAGAAGTAGTTCAGGCAATTAGACATGACGATAACGTTTTGAAGCTCGAATGAGAATAGTTCTAATTAGGGAAACTTGAATCTCTAGGTAGGACCAGTTGAAAGGAAATTAGTAGAAGTAATTTAGGCCCTTAGACTTGACGATAAAGTTTTAAAGCTCGTATGAGAATAGTTCTAATTAGGGAAACTTGAATCTCTAGGTAGGATCAGGGGAAAGGAAATTAGTAAAAGTAATTTAGGCAATTAGATATGAAGATAAAGTTTTAAAGCTCGTATAAGAATAGTTCTATTTAGGGAAACTTGAATCTTTAGGTAGGACCAGTTGAAAGGAAATTAGTAGAAGTAATTTAGGCAATGAGACATGACGATAAAGTTTTAAAGCTCGTATGAGAATAATTCTAATTAGGGAAACTTGAATCGTAGGTAGCAAGAGATTAAAGGAAATTAGTAGAAGTAATTTAGGCCCTTAGACTTGACGATAAAGTTTTAAAGCTCGTATGAGAATAGTTCTAATTAGGGAAACTTGAATCTCTAGGTAGGACCAGTTGAAAGGAAATTAGTAGAAGTAGTTCAGGCAATTAGACATGACGATAACGTTTTGAAGCTCGAATGAGAATAGTTCTAATTAGGGAAACTTGAATTTCTAGGTAGGACCAGTTGAAAGGAAATTAGTAGAAGTAATTTAGGCCCTTAGACTTGACGATAAAGTTTTAAAGCTTGTATGAGAATAGTTCTAATTAGGGAAACTTGAATCTCTAGGTATGAACAGTGGAAAGGAAATTAGTAGAAGTAATTTAGGCAATTAGACTTGACGATAAAGTTTTAAAGCTCGTATGAGAATAGTTCTAATTAGGGAAACTTGAATCTCTAGGTAGGACCAGTTGAAAGGAAATTAGTAGAAGTAGTTCAGGCAATTAGACATGACGATAACGTTTTGAAGCTCGAATGAGAATAGTTCTAATTAGGGAAACTTAAATCTCTAGGTAGGACCAGTTGAAAGGAAATTAGTAGAAGTAATTTAGGCCCTTAGACTTGACGATAAAGTTTTAAAGCTCGTATGAGAATAGTTCTAATTAGGGAAACTTGAATCTCTAGGTAGGAACAGGGGAAAGGAAATTAGTAGAAGTAATTTAGGCAATTAGATATGAAGATAAAGTTTTAAAGCTCGTATAAGAATAGTTCTATTTAGGGAAACTTGAATCTTTAGGTAGGACCAGTTGAAAGGAAATTAGTAGAAGTAATTTAGGCAATTAGACATGAAGATAAAGTTTTAAAGCTTGCATGAGAATAGTTCTAATTAGATAAACTTGAATCTCTAGGTAGGACCAGTTGAAAGGAAATTAGTAGAAGTAATTTAGGCAATTAGACATAAGGATAAAGTTTTAAAGCTCGTATGAGAATAGTTCTAATTAAGGAAATCTATAATCCCTAGGTAGGACCAGTTGAAAGGAAATTAGTAGAAGTAATTTCGGCAATTAGACATGACGATAAAGTTTTAAAGCTCGTATGAGAATAGTTATAATTAGGGAAACTTGAATCTCTAGGTAGGACCAGCTGAACGGAAATTAGTAAAAGTAATTTAGGCAATTAGACTTGACGATAAAGTTTTAAAGCTCGTATGAGAATAGTTCTAATTAGGGACTCTTCAATCGTAGGTAGGAAGAGGGAAAAGAAAATTAGTAGAAGTAATTTAGGCAATTAGACATGACGATAAAGTTTTATATCTCGTATGAGAATAGTTCTAATTAGGCAAACTTGAATCTCTAGGTAGGACCAGTTGAAAGGAAATTAGTAGAAGTAATTTAGGCAATTAGACATGACGATAAAGTTTTAAAGATCGTATGAGAATAGTTCTAATTAGGGAAACTTGAATCGTGGGTAGGAAGAGGGAAAAGGAAATAAGTAGAAGTAATTCAGGTTATTAGACATGACGATAAAGTTATAAAGCTCGTATCAGAATAGTTCTAATTAGGAAAACTTGAATTTCTAGGTAGGATCAGTTGAAAGGAAATTAGTAGAAGTAATTTAGGCAATTAGACATGACGATAAAGCTTTAAAGCTCGTATGGGAATAGTTCTAATTAAGAAAACTTGAATCTCTAGGTAGGACCAGTTGAAAGGAAATTAGTAGAAGTAATTTAGGCCCTTAGACTTGACGATAAAGTTTTAAAGCTCGTATGAGAATAGTTCTAATTAGGGAAGCAGGAATCTCTAGGTAAGAACAGGGGATAGGAAATTAGTAGAAGTAATTTAGGCAATTAGACTTGACGATAAAGTTTTAAAGCTCGTATGAGAATAGTTCTAATTAGGAAAACTTGAATCTCTAGGTAGGACCAGTTGAAAGGAAATTAGTAGAAGTAATTTAGGCAATTAGACATGACGATAAAGTTTTAAAGCTCGTATGAGAATAGTTCTAATTAGGGAAACTTAAATTACTAGGTAGGCCCAGCTTAACGGAAATTAGTAGAAGTAATTTAGGCAATTAGACCTGACGATAAAGTTTTAAAGCTCGTATGAGAATAATTCTAATTAGGGAAACTTGAATCGTAGGTAGGAAGAGGGAAAAGGAAATTAGTAGAAGTAATTTAGGAAATTAAACTTGAAGATAATGTTTATAGCTTCTATGAGAATAATTCTAGTTAGGGAAACTTGAATCGCTAGGTAGGAACAGGGGATAGGTAATTAGTAGAAGTAATTTAGGCCTTTAGACTTGACGATAAAGTTTTAAAGCTCGTATGAGAATAGTTCTAATTAGGGTTACTTGAATCTCTAGGTAAGACCAGTTGAGAGGAAATTAGTAGAAGTAATTTAGGCAATTCGACTTGACCATAAAGTTTTAAAGCTCGTATGAGAATAGTTCTAATTTGAGAAACTTGAATCTTAGGTAGGAAGAGGGAAAAGGAAATTAGTAGAAGTAATTTAGGCAATTATACTTGACGATAAAGTTTTAAAGCTCGTATGAGAATAGTTCTAATTAGGGAAACTTGAATCTCTAGGTAGGACCAGTTGAAAGGAAATTAGTAGAAGTAATTTAGGCCCTTAGACTTGACGATAAAGTTTTAAAGCTCGTATGAGAATAGTTCTAATTAGGGAAACTTGAATCTCTAGGTAGGAACAAAGAAAAGGAAATTAGTAGAGGTAATTTAGGCAATTAGACATGAAGATAAAGTTTTAAAGCTCGTATAAGAATAGTTCTAATTAGGGAAACTTGAATCTTTAGGTATGACCAGTTGAAAGGAAATTAGTAGAAGTAATTTTGGCAATTAGACATGATGATAAAGTTTTAAAGCTTGTATGAGAATAGTTCTAATTAGGGAAACTTGAATCTCTAGGTAGGACCAGTTGAAAGGAAATTAGTAGAAGTAATTTAGGCCCTTAGACTTGACGATAAAGTTTTAAAGCTCGTATGAGAATAGTTCTAAATAGGAAAACTTGAATCGTAGGTAGAAGGAGGGAAAAGGAAATTAGTAGACGTAATTTAGGCAATTAGACATGACGATAAAGTTTTAAAGCTCGTATGAGAATAGTTCTAATTAAGGAAACTTGAATCTCTAGGTAGGACCAGTTGAAAGGAAATTAGTAGAAGTAATTTAGGCCCTTAGACTTGACGATAAAGTTTTAAAGCTCGTATGAGAATAGTTCTAAATAGGAAAACTTGAATCGTAGGTAGAAGGAGGGAAAAGGAAATTAGTAGACGTAATTTAGGCAATTAGACATGACGATAAAGTTTTAAAGCTCGTATGAAAAATAGTTCTAATTAGGGAAACTTGAATCTCTAGGTAAGAACAGGGGATAGGAAATTAGTAGAAGTAATTTAGGCAATTCGACTTGACGATAAAGTTTTAAAGCTCGTATGAGAATAATTCTAATTAGGGAAACTTGAATCGTAGGTAGCGAGAGATTAAAGGAAATTAGTAGAAGTAATTTAGGCCCTTAGACTTGACGATAAAGTTTTAAAGCTCGTATGAGAATAGTTCTAATTAGGGAAACTTGAATCTCTAGGTAGGACCAGTTGAAAGGAAATTAGTAGAAGTAGTTCAGGCAATTAGACATGACGATAACGTTTTGAAGCTCGAATGAGAATAGTTCTAATTAGGGAAACTTGAATCTCTAGGTAGGACCAGTTGAAAGGAAATTAGTAGAAGTAATTTAGGCCCTTAGACTTGACGATAAAGTTTTAAAGCTCGTATGAGAATAGTTCTAATTAGGGAAACTTGAATCTCTAGGTAGGAACAGGGGAAAGGAAATTAGTAGAAGTAATTTAGGCAAGTAGACTTGACGATAAAGTTTTAAAGCTCGTATGAGAATAGTTCTAATTAGGGAAACTTGAATCTCTAGGTAGGACCAGTTGAAAGGAAATTAGTAGAAGTAGTTCAGGCAATTAGACATGACGATAACGTTTTGAAGCTCGAATGAGAATAGTTCTAATTAGGGAAACTTGAATCTCTAGGTAGGACCAGTTGAAAGGAAATTAGTAGAAGTAATTTAGGCCCTTAGACTTGACGATAAAGTTTTAAAGCTTGTATGAGAATAGTTCTAATTAGGGAAACTTGAATCTCTAGGTATGAACAGGGGAAAGGAAATTAGTAGAAGTAATTTAGGCAATTAGACTTGACGATAAAGTTTTAAAGCTCGTATGAGAATAGTTCTAATTAGGGAAACTTGAATCTCTAGGTAGGACCAGTTGAAAGGAAATTAGTAGAAGTAGTTCAGGCAATTAGACATGACGATAACGTTTTGAAGCTCGAATGAGAATAGTTCTAATTAGGGAAACTTAAATCTCTAGGTAGGACCAGTTGAAAGGAAATTAGTAGAAGTAATTTAGGCCCTTAGACTTGACGATAAAGTTTTAAAGCTCGTATGAGAATAGTTCTAATTAGGGAAACTTGAATCTCTAGGTAGGAACAGGGGAAAGGAAATTAGTAGAAGTAATTTAGGCAATTAGATATGAAGATAAAGTTTTAAAGCTCGTATAAGAATAGTTCTATTTAGGGAAACTTGAATCTTTAGGTAGGACCAGTTGAAAGGAAATTAGTAGAAGTAATTTAGGCAATTAGACATGACGATAAAGTTTTAAAGCTTGCATGAGAATAGTTCTAATTAGATAAACTTGAATCTCTAGGTAGGACCAGTTGAAAGGAAATTAGTAGAAGTAATTTAGGCAATTAGACATAAGGATAAAGTTTTAAAGCTCGTATGAGAATAGTTCTAATTAAGGAAATCTATAATCCCTAGGTAGGACCAGTTGAAAGGAAATTAGTAGAAGTAATTTCGGCAATTAGACATGACGATAAAGTTTTAAAGCTCGTATGAGAATAGTTATAATTAGGGAAACTTGAATCTCTAGGTAGGACCAGCTGAACGGAAATTAGTAGAAGTAATTTAGGCAATTAGACTTGACGATAAAGTTTTAAAGCTCGTATGAGAATAGTTCTAATTAGGGAAACTTCAATCGTAGGTAGGAAGAGGGAAAAGAAAATTAGTAGAAGTAATTTAGGCAATTAGACATGACGATAAAGTTTTATATCTCGTATGAGAATAGTTCTAATTAGGCAAACTTAAATCTCTAGGTAGGACCAGTTGAAAGGAAATTAGTAGAAGTAATTTAGGCAATTAGACATGACGATAAAGTTTTAAAGATCGTATGAGAATAGTTCTAATTAGGGAAACTTGAATCGTGGGTAGGAAGAGGGAAAAGGAAATAAGTAGAAGTAATTCAGGCAATTAGACATGACGATAAAGTTATAAAGCTCGTATCAGAATAGTTCTAATTAGGAAAACTTGAATTTCTAGGTAGGATCAGTTGAAAGGAAATTAGTAGAAGTAATTTAGGCAATTAGACATGACGATAAAGCTTTAAGGCTCGTATGGGAATAGTTCTAATTAAGAAAACTTGAATCTCTAGGTAGGACCAGTTGAAAGGAGATTAGTAGAAGTAATTTAGGCCCTTAGACTTGACGATAAAGTTTTAAAGCTCGTATGAGAATAGTTCTAATTAGGGAAGCAGGAATCTCTAGGTAAGAACAGGGGATAGGAAATTAGTAGAAGTAATTTAGGCAATTAGACTTGACGATAAAGTTTTAAAGCTCGTATGAGAATAGTTCTAATTAGGAAAACTTGAATCTCTAGGTAGGACCAGTTGAAAGGAAATTAGTAGAAGTAATTTAGGCAATTAGACATGACGATAAAGTTTTAAAGCTCGTATGAGAATAGTTCTAATTAGGGAAACTTAAATTACTAGGTAGGCCCAGCTTAACGGAAATTAGTAGAAGTAATTTAGGCAATTAGACCTGACGATAAAGTTTTAAAGCTCGTATGAGAATAATTCTAATTAGGGAAACTTGAATCGTAGTTAGGAAGAGGGAAAAGGAAATTAGTAGAAGTAATTTAGGAAATTAAACTTGAAGATAAAGTTTATAGCTTCTATGAGAATAATTCTAGTTAGGGAAACTTGAATCGCTAGGTAGGAACAGGGGATAGGTAATTAGTAGAAGTAATTTAGGCCCTTAGACTTGACGATAAAGTTTTAAAGCTCGTATGAGAATAGTTCTAATTAGGGTTACTTGAATCTCTAGGTAAGACCAGTTGAGAGGAAATTAGTAGAAGTAATTTAGGCAATTCGACTTGACCATAAAGTTTTAAAGCTCGTATGAGAATAGTTCTAATTTGAGAAACTTGAATCTTAGGTAGGAAGAGGGAAAAGGAAATTAGTAGAAGTAATTTAGGCAATTATACTTGACGATAAAGTTTTAAAGCTCGTATGAGAATAGTTCTAATTAGGGAAACTTGAATCTCTAGGTAGGACCAGTTGAAAGGAAATTAGTAGAAGTAATTTAGGCCCTTAGACTTGACGATAAAGTTTTAAAGCTCGTATGAGAATAGTTCTAATTAGGGAAACTTGAATCTCTAGGTAGGAACAAAGAAAAGGAAATTAGTAGAGGTAATTTAGGCAATTAGACATGAAGATTTAGTTTTAAAGCTCGTATAAGAATAGTTCTAATTAGGGAAACTTGAAAATCTTTAGGTATGACCAGTTGAAAGGAAATAAGTAGAAGTAATTTTGGCAATTAGACATGATGATAAAGTTTTAAAGCTTGTATGAGAATAGTTCTAATTAGGGAAACTTGAAACTCTAGGTAGGACCAGTTGAAAGGAAATTAGTAGAAGTAATTTAGGCAATTAGACTTGACGATAAAGTTTTAAAGCTCGTATGAAAAATAGTTCTAATTAGGGAAACTTGAATCTCTAGGTAAGAACAGGGGATAGGAAATTAGTAGAAGTAATTTAGGCAATTCGACTTGACGATAAAGTTTTAAAGCTCGTATGAGAATAATTCTAATTAGGGAAACTTGAATCGTAGGTAGCAAGAGATTAAAAGAAATTTGTAGAAGTAATTTAGGCCCTTAGACTTGACGATAAAGTTTTAAAGCTCGTATGAGAATAGTTCTAATTAGGGAAACTTGAATCTCTAGGTAGGACCAGTTGAAAGGAAATTAGTAGAAGTAGTTCAGGCAATTAGACATGACGATAACGTTTTGAAGCTCGAATGAGAATAGTTCTAATTAGGGAAACTTGAATCTCTAGGTAGGACCAGTTGAAAGGAAATTAGTAGAAGTAATTTAGGCAATTAGACTTGACGATAAAGTTTTAAAGCTCGTATGAGAATAGTTCTAATTAGGGAAACTTGAATCTCTAGGTAGGAACAGGGGAAAGGAAATTAGTAGAAGTAATTTAGGCAATTAGACTTGACGATAAAGTTTTAAAGCTCGTATGAGAATAGTTCTAATTAGGGAAACTTGAATCTCTAGGTAGGACCAGTTGAAAGGAAATTAGTAGAAGTAGTTCAGGCAATTAGACATGACGATAACGTTTTGAAGCTCGAATGAGAATAGTTCTAATTAGGGAAACTTGAATCTCTAGGTAGGACCAGTTGAAAGGAAATTAGTAGAAGTAATTTAGGCCCTTAGACTTGACGATAAAGTTTTAAAGCTCGTATGAGAATAGTTCTAATTAGGGAAACTTGAATCTCTAGGTATGAACAGGGGAAAGGAAATTAGTAGAAGTAATTTAGGCAATTAGATATGAAGATAAAGTTTTAAAGCTCGTATAAGAATAGTTCTATTTAGGGAAACTTGAATCTTTAGGTAGGACCAGTTGAAAGTTAATTAGTAGAAGTAATTTAGGCAATTAGACATGACGATAAAGTTTTAAAGCTCGTATGAGAATAATTCTAATTAGGGAAACTTGAATCGTAGGTAGCAAGAGATTAAAGGAAATTAGTAGAAGTAATTTAGGCCCTTAGACTTGACGATAAAGTTTTAAAGCTCGTATGAGAATAGTTCTAATTAGGGAAACTTGAATCTCTAGGTAGGACCAGTTGAAAGGAAATTAGTAGAAGTAGTTCAGGCAATTAGACATGACGATAACGTTTTGAAGCTCGAATGAGAATAGTTCTAATTAGGGAAACTTGAATCTCTAGGTAGGACCAGTTGAAAGGAAATTAGTAGAAGTAATTTAGGCCCTTAGACTTGACGATAAAGTTTTAAAGCTCGTATGAGAATATTTCTAATTAGGGAAACTTGAATCTCTAGGTATGAACAGGGGAAAGGAAATTAGTAGAAGTAATTTAGGCAATTAGACTTGACGATAAAGTTTTAAAGCTCGTATGAGAATAGTTCTAATTAGGGAAACTTGAATCTCTAGGTAGGACCAGTTGAAAGGAAATTAGTAGAAGTAGTTCAGGCAATTAGACATGACGATAACGTTTTGAAGCTCGAATGAGAATAGTTCTAATTAGGGAAACTTGAATCTCTAGGTAGGACCAGTTGAAAGGAAATTAGTAGAAGTAATTTAGGCCCTTAGACTTGACGATAAAGTTTTAAAGCTCGTATGAGAATAGTTCTAATTAGGGAAACTTGAATCTCTAGGTAGGAACAGGGGAAAGGAAATTAGTAGAAGTAATTTAGGCAATTAGATATGAAGATAAAGTTTTAAAGCTCGTATAAGAATAGTTCTATTTAGGGAAACTTGAATCTTTAGGTAGGACCAGTTGAAAGGAAATTAGTAGAAGTAATTTAGGCAATTAGACATGACGATAAAGTTTTAAAGCTTGCATGAGAATAGTTCTAATTAGATAAACTTGAATCTCTAGGTAGGACCAGTTGAAAGGAAATTAGTAGAAGTAATTTAGGCAATTAGATATAAGGATAAAGTTTTAAAGCTCGTATGAGAATAGTTCTAATTAAGGAAATCTATAATCCCTATGTAGGACCAGTTGAAAGGAAATTAGTAGAAGTAATTTCGGCAATTAGACATGACGATAAAGTTTTAAAGCTCGTATGAGAATAGTTATAATTAGGGAAACTTGAATCTCTAGGTAGGACCAGCTGAACGGAAATTAGTAGAAGTAATTTAGGCAATTAGACTTGACGATAAAGTTTTAAAGCTCGTATGAGAATAGTTCTAATTAGGGAAACTTTAATCGTAGGTAGGAAGAGGGAAAAGAAAATTAGTAGAAGTAATTTAGGCAATTAGACATGACGATAAAGTTTTATATCTCGTATGAGAATAGTTCTAATTAGGCAAACTTGAATCTCTAGGTAGGACCAGTTGAAAGGAAATTAGTAGAAGTAATTTAGGCAATTAGACATGACGATAAAGTTTTTAAGATCGTATGAGAATAGTTCTAATTAGGGAAACTTGAATCGTGGGTAGGAAGAGGGAAAAGGAAATAAGTAGAAGTAATTCAGGCAATTAGACATGACGATAAAGTTATAAAGCTCGTATCAGAATAGTTCTAATTAGGAAAACTTGAATTTCTAGGTAGGATCAGTTGAAAGGAAATTAGTAGAAGTAATTTAGGCAATTAGACATGACGATAAAGCTTTAAAGCTCGTATGGGAATAGTTCTAATTAAGAAAACTTGAATCTCTAGGTAGGACCAGTTGAAAGGAAATTAGTAGAAGTAATTTAGGCCCTTAGACTTCACGATAAAGTTTTAAAGCTCGTATGAGAATAGTTCTAATTAGGGAAGCAGGAATCTCTAGGTAAGAACAGGGGATAGGAAATTAGTAGAAGTAATTTAGGGAATTAGAATTGACGATAAAGTTTTAAAGCTCGTATGAGAATAGTTCTAATTAGGAAAACTTGAATCTCTAGGTAGGACCAGTTGAAAGGAAATTAGTAGAAGTAATTTAGGCAATTAGACATGACGATAAAGTTTTAAAGCTCGTATGAGAATAGTTCTAATTAGGGAAACTTGAATTACTAGGTAGGCCCAGCTTAACGGAAATTAGTAGAAGTAATTTAGGCAATTAGACATCACGATAAAGTTTTAAAGCTCGTATGAGAATAATTCTAATTAGGGAAACTTGAATCGTAGGTAGGAAGAGGGAAAAGGAAATTAGTAGAAGTAATTTAGGAAATTAGACTTGAAGATAAAGTTTATAGCTTCTATGAGAATAATTCTAGTTAGGGAAACTTGAATCGCTAGGTAGGAACAGGGGATAGGTAATTAGTAGAAGTAATTTAGGCCCTTAGACCTGACGATAAAGTTTTAAAGCTCGTATGAGAATAGTTCTAATTAGAGAAACTTGAATCGTAGGTAGGTAGAGGATAAAGGAAATTAGTAGAAGTAATTAAGGCAATTAGACTTGACGATAAAGTTTTATAGCTCGTATCAGAATAGTTCTAATTAGGGAAACTTGAATCTCTAGGTAGGACAAGTTAAAAGGAAATAAGTAAAAGTAATTTAGGCAATTAGACATGACGATAAAGTTTTAAAGCTCGTATGAGAATAGTTCTAATTAGCGAAACTTGAAACTCTAGGTAGGACCAGTTGAAAGGAAATTAGTAGAAGTAATTTAGGCATTTAAACTTGACGACAAAGTTTTAAAGCTCGTATGAGAATAGTTCTAATTAGGGAAACTTGAATCTCTAGGTAGGACCAGTTGAGAGGAAATTGGTAGAAGTAATTTAGGCAATTCGACTTGACCATAAAGTTTTAAAGCTCGTATGAGAATAGTTCTAATTAGAGAAACTTGAATCCTTGGTAGGAAGAGGAAAAAGGAAATTAGTAGAAGTAATTTAGGCAATTAGACTTGACGATAAAGTTTTAAAGCTCGTATGAGAATAGTTCTAATTAGGTGAACTTGAATCTTTAGGTAGGACCAGTTGAAAGGAAATTAGTAGAAGTAGTTCAGGCAATTAGACATGACCATAAAGTTTTAAAGCTCGTATGAGAATAGTTCTAATTAGGGAAACTTGAATCTCTAGGTAGGATCAGTTGAAAGGAAATTAGTAGAAGTAATTTAGGCCCTTAGACTTGACGATAAAGTTTTAAAGCTCGTATGAGAATAGTTCTAATTAGGGAAACTTGAATCTCTAGGTAGGAACAAAGAAAAGGAAATTAGTAGAAGTAATTTAGGCAATTAGACATGAAGATAATGTTTTAAAGCTCGTATAAGAATAGTTCTAATTAGGGAAACTTGAATCTCTAGGTAGGACCAGTTGAAAGGGAATTAGTAGAAGTAATTTAGGCAATTAGACATGATGATAAAGTTTTAAAGCTTGTATGAGAATAGTTCTAATTAGGGAAACTTGAAACTCTAGGTAGGACCAGTTGAAAGGAAATTATTAGAAGTAATTTAGGCAATTAGACTTGACGATAAAGTTTTAAAGCTCGTATGAAAAATAGTTCTAATTAGGGAAACTTGAATCTCCAGGTAAGAACAGGGGATAGGAAATTAGTAGAAGTAATTTAGGCAATTCGACTTGACGATAAAGTTTTAAAGTTCGTATGAGAATAATTCTAATTAGGGAAACTTGAATCGTAGGTAGGAAGAGGGAAAAGGAAATTAGTAGAAGTAATTTAGGAAATTAGACTTGAAGATAAAGTTTATAGCTCATATGAGAATAATTCTAGTTAGGGAAACTTGAATCGCTAGGGAGGAATAGGGGATAGGAAATTAGTAGAAGTAATTTAGGCCCTTAGACTTGACGATAAAGTTTTAAAGCTCGTATGAGAATAGTTCTAATTAGGGAAACTTGAAACTCTAGGTAGGACAAGTTGAAAGGAAATAAGTAGAAGTAATTTAGGCAATTAGACATGACGATAAAGTTTTAAAGCTCGTATGATAATAGTTTTAATTAGGGAAACTTGAATCTCTAGGTAGGACCAGTTGAAAGGAAATTAGTAGAAGTAATTTAGACCCTTAAACTTGACGCTAACGTTTTAAAGCTAGTATCAGAATAGTTCTAATTAGGGAAACTTGAATCTCTAGGTAGAAACAGTTGAGAGGAAATTAGTAGAAGTAATTTAGGCAATTCGACTTGACGATAAAGTTTTAAAGCTCGTATGAGAATAGTTCTAATTAGAGAAACTTGAATCTCTAGGTAGGACCAGTTGAAAGGAAATTAGTAGAAGTAGTTCAGGCAATTAGACATGATGATAAAGTTTTGAAGCTCGAATGAGAATAGTTTTAATTAGGGAAACTTGAATCTCTAGGTAGTACCAGTTGAAAGGAAATTAGTAGAAGTAATTTAGGCCCTTATACTTGACGATAAATTTTTAAAGCTCGTATGAGAATAGTTCTAATTAGGGAAACTTGAATCTCTAGGTAGGAACAGGGGAAAGGAAATTAGTAGAAGTAATTTAGGCAATTAGATATGAAGATAAAGTTTAAAGCTCGTATGAGAATAGTTCTAATTAGGGAAACTTGAATCTTTAGGTAGGACCAGTTGAAACGAAATTAGTAGAAGTAATTTAGGCAATTAGACATGACGATAAAGTTTTAAAGCTTGTATGAGAATAGTTCTAATTAGGGAAACTTGAAACTCTAGGTAGGACTAGTTGAAAGGAAATTAGTAGAAGTAATTTAGGCAATTAGACATGAAGATAAAGTTTTAAAGCTCGTATGAGAATAGTTCTAATTAAGGAAAACTTGAATCTTTAGGTAGGACCAGTTGAAAGCAAATTAGTAGAAGTAATTTCGGCAATTAGACATGACGATAAAGTTTTATAGCTCGTATGAGAATAGTTCTAATTAGGGAAACTTGAATCTCTAGGTAGGACCAGCTGAACGGAAATTAGTAGAAGTAATTTAGGCAATTAGACTTGACGATAAAGTTTTAAAGCTCGTATGAGAATAGTTCTAATTAGGGAAACTTAAATCTCTAGGTAGGACCATTTGAAAGGAAATTAGTAGAAGTAATTTAGGCAATTAGACATGACGATAAAGTTTTAAAGCTCGTATGAGAATAGTTCTAATTAGGGAAACTTGAATCTCTAGGTAGGAACAGTGGAAATGAAATTAGTAGAAGTAATTTAGGCTGGAGAGCAGCAGGAAAGGTTAGACACTACCTTCAAATGAGACTTGTGTACAAGCCTAAAATCCAATATAATTAATTAATTAGTTAATTAATTCATCTTACTAGGCCTAATTTATGGAAGTGAAAGTCAGATAGCAAACGCAAAAAACAAGTAGAATCTGAGGATAAAGAGAACCATACATGGGACCATACAAAGGAACATACATGATAGAAATATCAGCAGGAACCATAAAAAATACATAGATAAAAATACAAACAGGGATATTAGATAAAATCACAATAATAAAAATTCATAAGTGGAAACGGGCAGGAGACAGTAGAAGAAACGACAGAATACGGACGAAAGAAATCCAAAATTACACACACACTTATGAAGAAAGATACACAGAAGACGACATTGCAGAAAGCGGGGTGACCTAACTTAATCTAACCTAACCTTACCTAACATAACCTACCCTAACATAACCTAACCTAACCTACCCTAACCTAACCTAGTCTAACCTAACCTAACCTACCCTAACCTAACCTAACTTGGAAACACGCATACCCTGAGACTCACGGGCATAGTTAATTTTCCGTTGCATATTTCTTTGTGGGTTGATCGCAGTGCATCAGCTACTAGAAAGAAACCCCTTAAACTAATGGGGAACAGCGAAAATTATATAAAAGAAAATAAAAGCGAGATTCCGAGATCATCTTCCTAATGGTTATTCAATTTTATTTGTTTTTAATGGGGGGGGGGGTCACAATAAGAGTAGTATGAATAGGTACCAGTTAAAGAGAGGAGGAAAATACATAGTCACATAAGTTTCATCAACTTGGCATCACAATTACTGGGAAATAAACAGAGAATAAATAAAGAAGTGGAGAGCAATTCTAAAGTGAAGAGAGATTTTATTTATTTGTTTCATATCAACAAAATTAATTGATTCTATTCTCTCATAAACCAGAATTAGTTGATTCTACTCTCGCATAACACCAGAATTAGTTAATTCTACTCTCTTATAAAACTAAAATTAGTTGATTCTACTCTAATAAAACGAAAATTAGTTAATTCTACTCTGTCATAAAATCAAAATTAGTTGATTAAACTCTCTCATCAACCTAAAATTAGTCGATTTTAATCTCATAAAACCAAAATTAGTTGATTGTACTCTCTCATAAAGCCAAACTAGTTGATTAAACTCTCATATAAAACCAAAATTAGTTGATTCTACTCTCTAATAGACCAAAATTAGTTGATTTTACTCTCTCATAATCACAGAACTTGTTGATTCAACTTTCTTCTAAAACCAAAATTAGTTGATTTTACTCTCATAAAAACAGAATGAATTAATTCTAGTCTCTCATAAAACCAAAATTAGTTAATTCTACTATCTCATAAAACCAAAATTAGTTGATTAAACTCTCTCATAAAACCAAAATTGGTTGATTCTAAATTAGTTGATTTTACTATCTTATAAACCATAATTAGTTGATTCGACTTTTTCTTAAACCAAATTAGTTGATTCTAATCTCGCATAACACCAGAATTAGTTGATTCTACTCTCTTATAAAACTAAAATTAGTTGATTCCTTCTCTCATAAAACGAAAATTAGTTGAATAAACTCTCTCATAACCCCAAATTAGTTGATTCTACTCTCTCATAACACCAGAATTCGTTGATTCTACTCTATCCTAGAACCAAAATTAGTTGATTCCACTCTCTCATAAAACCAAAATTAGTTGATTAAACTCTCTCATAACCCCAAATTAGTTGAGAAATAAACATGTGGAGAAACAAACTAGAAGAAAGAAATCCACGTCGCATATCGCATTTAGGTTCCTTCATTCTCTTGGAGTATCTGCTGCTTTCGCAAATATATACTTGATTGCAAAATTTGCAAGGGATATAATAAACTCCCTGTTCTTTATCGATGGATATATATTTATACAGACTATTTCGTCTCGTTTTTTCGTATTGAAAGTCGACATTGATGTTGTTCTTTACACGTGCTAACTTTTTAAAATTAATTAATTGTGGCGAGTATGGGAATTTAATATAATAAGTGCCATATACATTTTCCTTAGGATTAGCTGGTGAGTAAAAGATGGTTCTGGCTTTATAATGACATTTTTCTATGAACCAAAGGGGATACTGCAGCCAATGAATGTTGAGATGATCGTATTGATTTATACCTGCAATAAACAAGGATCCCAAATGCGATATGCTTTCAGGAACAGGGAAGAAACTACGCACCTTTTAACTCATACCTCATGGCACGAGAAATAGTGAATATATGCAAAACAAGATGCTTTGATGTTTACTTTAGATACTTTTACATTCAGAAATGGCAATGAGTTTTTTGTTCCCTTTCCCGGCGTAGGGTCTACTGCGCTATAAAGGAAGGGAGTTAGGCTTTATGGACATTCAACCATATTTTTTGGCACTTTTTTCCATATAATTCAAAGGATGTCCAAAAATCGCACGGAACACTCAAAAAGGTCGCGCAGCTCTCCCGATCATGCCCACGATACATAACGGGGAGAAAAAGGAAGGAAAATGTTATCAATTCAGCTGTTACTCACTCTATTAATTCTAATACACTTGATCCTAAGACTGATAGGGTGCATTACTATTTTGTCTTTAATATAAGATGCGCCCGGCATTTTACGCGCTGGCTTGAATAACCGTTAGTTATAAACGAAAAACGTTGCGGCCGCAGGAACAGAGCGAGCGTCTTAGAGATCCAAATTATTTCCCATGCAATGTGTACGGATTTCCCAATCACTCTGTATTGGCGTGGTCGTGTACGTAGAAACGTGTCGTGTATGTGCGTGTGTGTGTGTGCTATATTACGACGATTCCCCGTCTTTTCACGCCACGTTGACCTCTAACCTCAATCAGGACGCGATTTGCTATAAGTCCATCCATCACACCGAGGTTTTACCTGTTTGTCCATCAGCTTCCATCATTTTCCATCATTTCCATCACTCGTCAATCAGCGATGGAAGTCCCATTTGGCTATTGGCCTCGTTGCCAGCGAAAGGCGGACGACCGAAAGGACGAAGATGAGCGAAGAGAAGCGAAATCGTCGGATCGTCTTCTTGAACTTAGCCGCGGATCATGATAATGTATTGAACACTTTAAATATCTCATACTGATTATTAATAAAGAAAATCCTTACCAACTTATTTATATATATATATATATATATATATATATATATATATATATATATATATATATATATATATATATATATATATATATATATATATATATATATATATATATATATATATATATATATATATATATATATATATATATATATATATAAAGGGTGACCAACAAAAAGTTGACTACATTTTGAATTAGTATTACTCAAAAACTATTAGAGATGTTTTGGTCTTGTAAAATATGTTTTGTTTACAAACTATTTATCTTTCGATTGTGAAAAAATTATTCAATTTCCTTTTTGTTAACAATATGATAAAAGGGGACTTCTGAAGTAGTCTTTTCTGTGATGCGAATAAACGATTTGATGTACAAATGAAGAGAACATACAATGTTATGCATTCCTTTGATATCAAAGTTACTTAGAAAAATAAAAAAGAATTATGCGGTATTACATATCGAATTATTTTCCTTCAGGTAAATTTGTTAATTTTCAAATTTGGATTCGCATTATTTCACATCCTTGTGGAAATATATTTTTTTTGCCTCCACCAAAACCATTTGTGTATCAAGTTCGTAAAAAGAAATTAATTGAAATTTTCACAGTCGAAAGATAAAAAGTTGCCAGACAAAATAAATTTTACAGGAACAAAACCGATCTAAAAGTTTTGAGTAAATTACTATTTCAAAGTTCTTTTAACTTTTTTTGCGGTTTATCATGTATATACACGCACACACACACACACACACACATATATATATATATATATATATATATATATATATATATATATATATATATATATATATATATATATATATATATATATATATATATATATATATATATATATATATATATATATATATATATATATATATATATATATATATATATATATATATATATATATATATATATATATATATATATATATATATATATATATATATATATATATATATATATATATATATATATATATATATATATATATATATATATATATATATATATATATATATATATATATATATATATATATATATATATATATATATATATATATATATATTCCACGAGGAAGGTAAAGACAAAGAAGATCCGGTTAATTTTCCTTTATTTTCCAACGTTTCGAGATTGCTTGCTCACCTTCAAGTATTGACATACTAGAAAGTTAAAACGGAATAAAAATTAATTTTATAGTATGTCAATACTTGAAGATGAGCGAGCAAGCTCGAAACGTCGAAAAATAAAGGAAAATTTACCGGATTTTTCTTATCCCTACCTACCTCGTGAAACTAAAGAGCAGGCTCCACAACGGCAAATATATATATATATATATATATATATATATATATATATATATATATATATATATATATATATATATATATATATATATATATATATATATATATATATATATATAGTGTAGATGGGTAGCAGTCTTTCTTTGATACATATTTTGTTGAAGACCATGGTATATTAGGCGATATATATATATACCGGGTGTCCAGAAAAAAGTCAACTGTAATTTGAATTAGTATAACTCAAAAACTATTGGAGAATTTTTGGTTTTGCCAAAAGTGTTTTATTTACCAACTATTTATCTGTCGATTCTAAAAATTTCATTAAATTGCCTCTTATGATTTTGATACACTAATGGGTTTAGTGGAGGCTATCAAAAATATGTTTGCGCAAGGAAGTAAAATAATGAAACGAAGCCTAGGAAGGTTAGGCCACCGTGCACTTTCAAGAGAAGCGTAGGGAGCCTAGGTAGCCTAGGTCACTGTGCCAATCTTCAAGCAAAGCCTAGGCCATTTTACAGTGGTTTTTCAGCCACGCTGTGGTATGGTCTTGTCATTATTGCTTACTAAGCAAATCAAAGCGTTTCTGTGTAAATGTTTACTTCCATATAACCATTTTAATCATGCAGTTAACAAAAAATCAACGCGTATTTGTAGTCACAAACTTTATTAAGACTGGGAGTATTAAACAATTACAAGATTCAATTGAACAACGTTTTCTAGGTCGGCACCCACCAAGCAAGCTCACAATTTGGAAAAATGTTCGCAAATACCAACATGAAGGAACATGCTTAAATCTAAATGAAGGTCGTTCGGGTCGTATGAGAACCATAAGAACAACAGAAAATATCGAAAATGTTCATATGACACTTCTTCAAAATCCACATGTATCAGTCAAAAAGAATGGGTTACAATTGTCAAAGTCATCATTTAACCGCATTATTAAACATGACTTAAAATGGCATCCCCATATATATATATATATATATATATATATATATATATATATATATATATATATATATATATATATATATATATATATATATATTATATAGGTAAATATGTAGATTATCGGCCCGGCCGTATCCCGGCCGATAAACCGTAGTTTTTTCGTACGTGTTCCAAAATGTTTCACGTTTTTGGAGTACATTTAAGGGGACGGCTCGTGTTGGGGTAAGCACCAGGGGGGGACCACACTACGATGATCCTGAGTTTCATTAAATTGGGGGGGTCTGGGGGGCACAGCCCCCCAGTATATAATCCTAATTGTTATAATGTTCTGACGTTTACAGAGGGGAATGCTTTAACTACACATGTCAGCGTCTTTAATCGTTTTGCAAATTATAATAGGGGGTGGGGGGTGGGGGTATGACGTCAGAAATGCTTAATTTCAATTTTTTTTTCATACTTAATAGCTTTTTATTATCCCCATTCGGAGTCATTTTTATTTTTCAATATATTTTTCCCCATTTTACTCTTTTTATTACCTTCTTTTATACAATTAAATGTAATTAGCTAGATCATTTCAAGGAACTACTTGTTTTTTAGCAGTTTGGGTGTCAAACATTCCCCTTTTACGCAGTTTGAAAATTCTCAATCGCACGTCTTCTCCGCAATCGAATTGTCAAGTTTGTCCGTCGTCTATTGCGGAATTATTAAGCCTAGTTTCTGCTAGAGATAAATTAAACAACTTTTTGGAAGTGCATAATTTAGTGCGAACTAAAAGTGAATGCGAAATCTGTGGCCGGCAATTAGAGGTGACCCCAGAATATTGAACGCGTCTGGCGAGATGCGAGAGGTTCAATTCCCAAATACGGGAGAAAAACCGCTCAATTCGACGCCTATCTTGCAACCGCCATCTTCTGCAAGCGCTTCCCGTTGACCAAAACGGGAATTAAAGAACGATTCCACGCCTTCCTCATCGCTATTTCTGAAGTGTACCCCCCGAAATAAAGTAAGTTAACAGCGCTTATCGTTCTTTATTTTTGGATAAGAAAGATGGCGTCAGTTAGATTTCGAATACGACGCAGGCGCGCAAAATAAATAGGCTTCCCTCTCCGCTATTTCGGAATGATAACCAATGCAATTAAGTACGGGAAACAAAGTGTTTCGTTTTTTTTTTCGGGCAATTTGGTAAATAAAATGGCCTACGTAAACAGCATTTTCGGTGGGTTTAATTTCGAGATTTCCCCCCAAAAAATGGCGGCAACTAGCATTCGAACAAAACTCAAACGCGCATGAATATTCAAACACGGGTGAACGATAACGCGAACGAAGATTCAAACACGGGTGAACGATAATATTTACACAAAACAATTTTTCCTAGGCCGGGCCGATAATCTACATGTTTATATATATATATATATATATATATATATATATATATATATATATATATATATATATATATATATATATATATATATATATATATATATATATATATATGAATAACGTTACAGCCACGAGGAAAATGAAACAACGGAGAACTGCGAGGCCTTTCGACTAATGGTCCTTTACTAAGCAGACCATTAGTCGAAAGGCCTCGCAGTTCTCCGTTGTTTCATTTTCCTCGTGGCTGTAACGTTATTCAAAAATTCCTCACGTTCCTTATTTTCGTGATTCAGTTATATATATATATATATATATATATATATATATATATATATATATATATATATATATATATATATATGTATATATATATATATATATATATATATATATATATATATATATATATATATATATATATATATATATATAATTTCACCAGGAATGAGGAGAGTACATAGAATGCGGAGAAATTCATCTTCATTTACTGGGTATAAACAACGTTTCGTGCTGTCCGCTCATCATCGGGTTCTATGATATAAAGGAATACATAATTTACAATGAATTATAATATTAAAAAATTTGTCTAGAAATTAGAATATTAAGCGTGTTGACAAATATCTACAAAAAGCGAGACTTTTTTCCTATAATACAAAACCTAAGAAAATACATAATTTATAATAAGTTAGGATATTAAAAATCCTAGAGCAATACAAGGAAGAACCATCAAAACACTCACCATCGTTGGTCTGACTCCAGAGAGAAGTGGGGAGGGGGGGATTAAAGTAGGCATAGGTAAGATTGTATTGGTAGTAGAGTTATGTCATAAGTAGGGAAGCAGCGGACGAGTCACAATTAAGACTAGGGGCACGGGATTTAATATAAAGGGATTCTAATATTCTTAAGCTTTGCTCATTGTTATCTTGATCAATTATTGTAAAATTATCTATAGTTATATCCACGTTGCATTTGATTGCATTTGCTCTGATAGGGGATGGTTCTTTACCATCAAGTGGTTTTTCAGTACGGGCTCTGATGCCCATGAGTGAGGAGAACCTTGCTCTCAGGGAGCGAATCGTGCTGCCTATGTATCTTCCTTGGAGACACCGAAGACAAGTGAATTCGTAAACAACACGAATGCGCAGTCTATGGATGTATAATAATTATTGATCCTTTTCTTAACATTAGTGGTTTCCATGTTCTCTTTATCGAGACTGGTAAAAATATAAGCGTCATCTATGATAGTCAACTTGTATTGCCCCATTGTAAGGTGGATTGGGATCAATAAAGAAGCCTCACAAATGAGTGTCATGTGAGTCCTATGAAGTCTTGAAATGGGCAAGCACATAATTATGCACCCGCAATTAATCTACTAAAATTGTATAACATTTTTCATGGAACCATGTAAATAATAAAAGCAAATACTGTATTCTTGTAAAGGCTATATAGGTAAAAATGAATTCGAGACGCTTTCACATGGTTACACGCATACACACTCACACGAGTAAAGGCGCTTCTGGTGTTATCTTTGATGACCATTCGAGCCGCGCCAAAATTTCGGGAAACGCCGTAACAGCCGTGCAGATATATTTGTCAAACACCAAGCTGAGAAACAGAGAAGACGCTGGGCCTTTGTTTATTGTCACAGAGCCATGAAAAACGAAATCTTATTTCCTAAAATTATCTTTGTTTTCAAGATAAAATTATCTAGCAGAGGCCTGAATCAAAGTTCCATGCTCATTTTCTCTCTATCCCCTATTTCTGCTTTTTAACCTCTAACTGCACAGTTTTTTCTTAATGAAGATCTTAGAATAAATACAACAAAAAGTGCAGTTTATCAAACAGTTTGCGTGTCAACATTACTAGACGCATTCGAAACTTAGACACCCTATATGGGTGCCACTTGTAGATACTGAAGAACTTTCAAACAAAATGTCTTCATCACATGATAAATGTGTCCTGGGAAGATATAATACCAACGGAAGATCTACATCGTCCCTTAAATACAAAGAGTATTTCATGATTGTCAAATGTCACCTATTTTGGCTAGGGCATATCATCCAGATGCCGACCATCGACTTATCAGGCAAATCCTACACATCAAATTCTCACATAGCAAACGCTAGGTAGAAGGACAAAACGTGATAGATCCGAGTAAATACCGATTTAAAGCAGGCAACACCTACCTAAAAAGAGAAAGACAACTTTCTAGTCACCTTGCCACCTAGCTCACCTGCCATGTAGTTTGAAAGCTGAGCTTGCCATTTTGTTTTGTTTTTTCGATCTGCTACCATTGCATTATCTAGCGGTGTTTGCAGTTTGAAGTAGTGAGTTTGCTCGCTATTTTACTCGTTTCACTTCCTGTTAAGCAGTGTTTAGCCTATTTTTATTTTATTCGCTATTGTTTCTCTTTAATTTCATTGAATGCCGGCTTAATCGCGGCTGATATATGAGTATTAACTGCTACGTTTTGTTTATATATCAGTAATTATCCTTAGTTAAATAACTCTTCTTATCTTACAT